>QPMI01000010.1:0-584729 GCA_004431415.1 Cyanophora paradoxa
GGCGGAGGGGGTACGCTCGTGCGATCCTTGGTACAACAACGGGAATCTTCGGCGCGGCCTGATTGCAGGCGGTGCAAAGTACTACAGGGATCGGAAGGCGTACGAAAGGGACATTGCAGAGCTGCAGAAAGATAACAAAACGATCGTTTACTCAGACGAGCAGGTGAGAATACTGGCAGAGGAGCTGAAGACAAGGGAGCGGCAATTTAACGAAATGAGGACAGCGGCCGAGAAAAAGATAGCGGACGATTTTGAAAGAGGCGAGCGATAGAATTGAGAAATCCCTGGAGGCCGAGGAGAAAGCCGAGATCCGGAAGAGAGAGGCCGATAGGATCGTGGAAAACGCGATAAGGGAGGCAAAGGAGCAGGCAAGGACCGAGCTGGAGAAACTGGACATGGAAATAGCAAACAAGGTCAACATAGCAAACGAGGTCGAAGAGGGCACAAAGATGCTGGACGATGAGCGAAAGGCAGCGGAGGAGCAAGCCAGAAAAGCAAAGGAGGATTTAAGGCAGCTCGAACTGCGAGAACAGGAGAGGCAGAAGGCAGAGGGGCTCGCATCCACCATACGATTCAACCTAGAGCAGCAAGTGAAAACGCTGACGGCCGAGCTGCAGAGGATAGGGACGGCTGTGCCAAGGGGCACAATGGAGACGCAGACGACGCCAAGGCCCGATCCAAGGCCGGCCGCCGAGAGGCTGCCCTTCGCGCGGCTGGGTAGGAGCGACCAGGTGGAAGAGCTCATTGGCCTCACGCTCGAGGATCAGAGGGCCCTCTTCGACGCGTTAGAGCAGCGGCGCAGGGCGGACGAGGAGGCAGCTGCCAAGACAGAAGAGGAACGACTGAAGGCAATGCAAACTGCATCAGACGAGGAATTTGCACGGCTGGAGGAGCCGAAGGTAGCGGAGCGTAAGCGACGACTGGAGACGTTCAGGGGGGCGCAGATGGATTTTTACCGCTCGGAGCTCAAAAGACTGAAAGAAGGAAATGCATCGGGGGACAGGCTCCGCGCCATGGAAGAGAACATGCGCGACTTTAGCTACGTTATGGATCAGCTGACGGGAAGGGGTCAGAAAGACGCCGAAGAACTGAGGAGAAAGATGGCCGATGAGAAGTGGAAAAACTTTGAGCGTCAGGCTGTTCAGAGGCCCATCAGCGATGCCATCTGGATAGCATACGGCGACGTGGAGGAGATGCACAGAGAACTGCGGACGGAAGCGAGCCTGTGGCGGGGAGCCCTCGAATGGTCACTGTACCGGATACAAAAGGGGGAGTTTTTGGCAGAGCTGCGAGCCAATCCGAAAACGGTGAGCGCGGGCGCACAGAGCGCGTACCTCTCCATGGTCGATTACGTGGGCAAGCTGAGCAAATTTTGGGAAATGCGAAGAGCCATCATTCCAGCGGAGGGGCTCGCGCAGTACGATGCCATGGTGCGCGATCTGGAGGCCTTCAAACGTGAGCACCCACCCGCCAAATACAAGATTCACATAGATACGACGGCATTCATGGGCGATCTAAGGAAGAGAGGAGACGAGGCCAAGAGTCAGATCGAGGAGCGCTACAGAAAGGCCCAAGCGGACAAGGAGTACGCAAACAGGGTGATCGAAGAGCGGAAGCAGCAAGCCAAGGAGAACGCGGCGAGACGCAACGCCGAGATAGAAGAGCAGAGGCGGAAGATCGCAGAGCGCAAGGCGGCAGAGGAAGAGGCAAGAAAGACCAAGGTAGAGACAGAGTACCAAGCATTGAAACGGGAGGCCAATCAACTGTTAAAAAGGAGGGGAAGGGCCTACGCCGACGAGGGCGCGGGCGTGGGCTCGGCCAGCCCGGACGACATCACCCTCGCGGAAAGGGACGACGTTTCCGTAGAGGAAATGCGCCCGGGCACGGCTCGCCTGCCCTCCGAGGGCGTATTTCAGACGCTCGACAGGCGCGTGATGGGCGACTCGGACGTTATTCTGCGCAACGCCCTCATGCCCTACGGCGACTGGAACCGCGCCACCGCCGACGCCCTTGCCGATTTCGACCTCGAGCGATTCACCACCAAAGAGCAGCGCGACGCCTTCCTGGGGCGCCCGAGGGCAAGGCGGCCCGGGGTGGCCAAGGAGGCCCTCAGCGCGAGACAACGACGGCATGTCTTTCGGGGCAGCCGATTTATTTCAGGGGGCGGCATCGACTTGGTGGGCGCCGGGCTCGGGGGTACGGGCTCGCGGCCATGCGGCGGGCGGGCGCGGCGGCGGCGGGCCTTGGCTGGCGACGGCCGGCGGCCTGCTCTCGGCTACCAGGCGCTCTCGCAGGGCAAGATAGGGGAGGCCGAGTTCTTCGATACGTTCCGCGATCAGATGATCATGACGGTCGGCTCCTTTGGCCTTCAGACGGGCATGTCGTCCGCCCTGAGCGCCCTCACGAAAATGAGGATCGGCACGGTGGGCGACTTGGCCTGTCCATCCTCGCGGGCGCCATCGCGCAGGTGATCGTGGATATCATCAACGGCGCAGCGCGGAAGAAATCGTGAAGAATTTTTCAAGTACCCCGTCGACTGGGCGACCGACACCATACAGTTCATCGCGGAGCTCTCGCAACAGATCTACGACTGGGGCGTCGAGACGTGGGGCGACGAGGCGAGCCAGCTGCGCAACCGAATTAATCGGCTGGAGGGCGAGCTGGGCTCCGGATTTTTGGGTGTGTACGACCCTCGGAGGCGCGCGAAATGGCCTCGCTCTTGGCCCAGGAGCTGCGGTTTAAACGAAATCAAGGAGCCGAAGGAGCTGCAGGCCTTCATTCGCGCGCTCGACAACAGCATCAACGATTACCGTACCCCAAGGACCAGAAGACCCTGCTCGAAATCGATCGCTGCGACCGTGCTCTTCCTCTCCAGCTCACCGTTAAAATGCAGGAGGGCTTCGGGTCGACTTCGCTCGCCCTGAGTCGACTTATGCGCGACCTGAAGCAGATGATAAAGGAGGAGACCAAGGGGCGGAAGCGCGTCTTAATTGCCGTCTACCAGGAGGGCCTCAACAGGATCAATCACATCGAAGCCCTAAGGCGCGAATTCGCTCGGCCATCCGTCACTCGGGCGTCTCGTCGAACGGAGGGGCGCAGGTGGCCCGCCTGGCGGACGCCAACTCGCGCCTCGAGATTCCCGGGACCTTCCGCATGCAGGATTGGTGGGAGGCCGAGGCCTTCAGGAATTACGGGGCCTTCATAGACAACGGGATCAATTCGCAGAGCCCCAAGGCAAACTGGCTGGTACCAAGGCCTACGTCGATAAATTGGTTGACAGGCTGCAGCACCATACACCAAGAAGATCGCCAAAGGCATCGAGTACTGGGCGCCCGAGCCAGGCCAGCCGTGTTTGCATCGCAGAACTACGAGTGGCACATGGCGCGGGGGCGAGCCAGGCCGTGAGCACCGTGGGCGTTGCCGTGCCGCAGCTGGCGACGGTGGCACACACGGGGGCGTATGCAGATCTCAGCGGGAGGCCGACGATACCCGTGATACCAACAACGTGGGCGTGGGATAGCATCACGGGAAGCCGAGTACGTATCCCACGCAGACCACCAGCACACCATCTCTCAGATCAGCGACTGGACGGCCCCGGACTTGACGAACATCTCCGTGATTGGGACAACGTAACGGGCAAGCCACTTACCTTCCCCCCTCTACACACAGTCACAATGTGTACTGGGATAATGTCATCGACCGACCCACTTCCTTCCCACCTCTACGCACAGTCACACAGAGTACTCGCTCACCAGCCACGGCACAGAAACGTGAACATGGATGCGTACATAACGCACGGCACGTCTTCCACTCCTACGCTGCGTACACGGAGTTTAACATCAATTCAACATACACGGTGACGTTCAACATTACATTCGGACAGGCGTACGACACTGGAGGCGGACTGGGGACCCCAGCAAACCAACGCCGGTTATTAACGTACCCCCTCGTTCGACATCAATCCCGGCGGCAGCACGGATGTCGATTTCTACGGGCCAACGTCACGGCGGTGAGTCACACTGGCTTTACAGTTAAAGTGAGATTCCAACCCAGAATGACGGTCACGCCCACCCAAATTGTCCAGCTTTTTATTCATTGGACCGCGATCGGCAAGCTGCTTATGTAATCGATTTTCTGATGCAATCCAAAAATGTCGGTCGCTGTCCTCTATTTACCTATGCTGCCAGCGTGAATCACAAGGGCGATCACACGATTAAGGAGACCACCCTCGGAAACCAGGCCACCGAGGCCCCTACAACGCCACGGCCGTCCCCTTTTCCGAGGCCGACCTCGTCCGCGTCGGCGAGCTGCGCTGCGACAAGATGCGCACGCGGGAGGCGGGTCGCCGTGCCGGGGCGCGTGAGGACGCAGAGGCTCACCGTCACGAACGGGGCCTGGGACGGGAGCGGTACACCACGAATCAGGTGACCTTTAATGGGACTGTGAACGGGGAGGGGAATGCGGCTCTGTATGTGCAAGGAGGCGGAGCAAACGTGGTGGGGGGGCTTAGGGTGAGCGGGGCTTCAACTTGGCGGGCATCGTTACATTGGACGATAAGCTGCAAATTACCGGAACGTCACCGTACATAAATGGCGGTGGTTCAGCGTAGCTATAAAGTACAACGAAAACGATAGACTCCTCTGTGGGACTCTTGGCGTTGGTGTTACAGTACTCTATTTACCTCGGCAATCGAAGGCCCTACTAATGGCCTAAGCATAGCAAACACTTCAATCGTTGATAGCGGAAGCGTCAGCGTCAGCTCTGGTCTATCCTTGAGAAACAACGGCACCGAACGACTGCTGTGCGGAACCGTCGGCGTTGGCATCACGGGTCGGCTCATCGTCTCGACGCTCACGGGCGATGGAAACCGAGCCGTTTATTCGGATGCTCAAGGATACCTGACAAACTCGTCGAGCGATAGCCGCCTGAAAGAAAATGTCGCGAGCATGTCGGCATTCTCCCTCTTCTGCTGCAGCTGAATCCCGTGTCGTTCACCTGGAAGAACACATCCTCGGGGGTTCGAAAACGGATTACGGTCTCATCGCACAGGAAGTCCAAGGCGTCTTCCCGAGTCTCGTTTTCGAGAACGCGGATGGATTTCTCGGGGTAAACTACGACAGGCTCATTTCCTGTCGTTGAAGGCAATTCAGGAACTTTCACAAGAAGTTCAAACTCTCAAAGACCAGGTAGCGGCACTGGCGAGCTGATCTGGAACAACTAGGAATAACTACACCGCGAGTATCACAATTCGACCGTTGCCACCGTCGCTGAAAGACGAGCCACCGTTGCCGCCCCTACCAATGCCTGCTGCGTAGTGAGCGTCTCCGCTATTTCCTGCCACCTGGCCGGACCCAGGATACACCGTAGCATCCGTCAAGTTTCCTATGTAGCTCGAGCCACCGCCACCTCCAAACATTCTTGCTATTGGGTTCTCTGACACTCCGCTCCTGCTGGACCCAGAGCCTCCACCGAAGTAACCACCACCACCACCACCACCGAACTGTAGCCGCTTGAATCAGGCCCAGTCTCTCCACCTTGGCGCAAAGTTCCCGGGTTGCTGGGCCTGGCCCTGAGGCCACAACACCGGCTCCGCCAGCGGTTTGGGTGCCTCCTTGAGCCGGTATCTCTCCGGTTACTCCAACCAACCCAGCCGCACCACCGTCAACCCCCCGCCTACTCCCCGCCGCCATTCGAATCACATGTACCCCACCTCCGCCCTGCAACAACCAAGTCGGTCCCTGCAACGCGCTGAATTGCAGAACGACCACCACCGGCGCCGTTTTTGTACTCCGGATCGACGCTATGGCTCCAGCCCCTTCCACCACCTCCGTAGACGGTAGCAGTGGCAGTCCCCGATACACCCTTTGGGCCGCCGCATCCAACAACAAGGATGAGCGTCTCCCCCGAGGACACAGCCAATGTACCAACTACGCAAGCACCCGCGCCTCCACGGACCCCGTACCTGCGCGTTCTCCGCCTCACCCCCGGCCGCCCATACGATGACACGCACAGCCACAGTCCCCGTTGGTACTACGAAAGTCTGGTCGGCCCCGGTGTAGGAGAATGTACCGAAAAGGGGCTGCTCGTGTCGCTGGCAAGGAACACGCCACCCCTGTAGATGTTGTAGGAGACGGTGACGCCCGTCACCGGCACCGACCACTCGAGCACAACAGGCTGTGCTGCCCCCGCCGCGGGGGTTGCAGTGAGCCCAGTGGGCGCCCCCGGGTCCGTGGTGACGTACGCCGCAATACTCTTCGGCCCTCCCTCCCGTGTTCGTCGCGGAGATCTGGTACTCGTACCCTGTACCCCAGACGGTGGTCGTGTCGCTGTAGGAGTTGGTCGCGGAGTCTGTGAGGTAGGCCCCGTCTCTGTAAATCTTGTATCCCGTCGCTCCCGTGGACGCAGTCCAGCTGAGGCTGACAGGCTGCTGCTGGTCGTTGGGTGCTGATGCCGTCACGTTCGTGGGGCGTTTGGCATAGTCCAGACCAGGAGCGGATCGGACTTGTCGTATTCGACACCGCCCACGATGCCGGCCACCTGGTAAGAGTATTCCGTGCCCCACGTAAGAGCAGTGCTATCGTCAATGTACGAGGTAGACAGGGCACTGCTCGCAAATCCGATTGCGTACCGTTCCTGTAAATTCGAATCGAGTCCGCGCCCTCCATGGCCACCCAGTTGATTGTGACGACTATGGCGGGTTTCGGGAAGCCCGAAGACGCGGGCCGCCCCCGGCAATAAAATCGCCGTAGGTCTGGGCCGTGGCGGTCGTGAGCGTGGTGTAGGCTTCGATCTGCGGGCTGAAGCCGCCTATGCCTTGGAAGAGAATGTAATTGCTCATGGCACCCTCGTGGGTGTAGAGAAGCGACTGTGCGTAGGTTGTGGGCGGGGCTTTGCCATCAGAGCCCGTGCTGCTGCTGCCCTGTTCGCGAACCGCCGCCACGCGGTAGAGTCGCTGGGCCCCAAACTAAAGGAGAGTCCGTGTAGGTGACGGTTGGCGCATTCACCGTGGCCACGAGATCCAGGGGCCGTTGATGCTGGTCGCCCTGTACACCTTGTACTTGACGGCGTTGGTGACCGCGACCCAGTTCAGCTGAAAGCCGTACGTACTGTTCCCGTTGTTGAGCACGGAGCCCGATCGCACCTGGGGCCTGCCCACAGTCAGCGAGATCGGCTCCACGCCATACTGCGGAGCCTGCACCACCTGCTTTTTCACGAATACGAAGCGGGGCATTTCCTCTACGATCCGAAAAAATATCTGCCCGGGTAAATGACTTCCAACTGGTACCAGACCCTCAGCGGCTCACTTGACGTTGGCAACAACACCAAGGATTTCGCACGCATACCCTCCGGCAGTTACGTCGACGTCTTTCTGCAGAATCCCGTCGTGATTCAGGTCGTTCAGAACGCCTACGCCACGCCAAGATTTATTCCTACCAGCTCTTCTTCGACCCTCTGAGCCTCAGCGCAGAGGTTATCGAGCTGCTGCACGAATCAGGACTCGTGAAAAGGTGCACCTGCCACGGCCACTGCCAACGTCTTGCGCTGTCTCGAGGTCAAGTTCAGGGAGACGGGTACGGCCCACCGTGAACGGTACCCCAGTTCTTCGAATCTTCCGGGTACGGGAACTTACCAGATGAGGGGTACGCTCAAGGGCGACGTGCTCTTCACGAAATTCAATCCAAGTCCCGCGACCCTGGGGCCCTCTACACGGGCGGCAACCCACGCGGCTCGACTCTACCCCGCTTCCCCTTCACCTTTTTCAGGTTCCAGGTCTTCCCCCTCTCCTACGCCGCCGACCAGCCCCACTTCAGCACGGGCGCCAGCCTCTGCGCGGAGCTGCGTGAGTGCTCGATTTCCTACGCGTACGGCACCGACGCTGACTCTGTGCCTGGGCCCGCGTCATGAACATCGGTGGCGACATCACCCTCTTTCACGGATAATCTTTCTCATTTGAGGTCGCAAAATGCCGACCACCTCGGCCACCATCGTGAAGACCGTGTCTGCCGGCTCGATCGTCCCGATTTCTACGGCAACGCTGGGAACGTGGCCAACGCAGGGACGGACAAGGTGGAGTGGGACGGAAACTACGCCACCCCGCTCACCGTGAGGGTCCAGAATCCCGTCATGTTGCGCGTCACCTCCAACGATTTCGAGAATCCCGCCTCCTGCTCCGTGTACGTGTACTTTGACATCGACTCGGGCGTGAGCGCGGATGAGGCGGAGGCGCTCTGGCTCTCGGGCCTCCTGAAAAAGATAGAGCCCTCTGTGCCTGATCGGCCCGCCATTCGCGTGCTCGAACTCAAGTTCACCGCTAACACCGCCCTCACTCGCAAATTCGGGAATGGTGCGAATCCGAACATCAAAACGCATTTAGATGGCGCCCTCATCGATGCCACACACAAGACCACGCAGGCCGTTCCCTTTGAGATGTACAACCTCTGGAAGATGACCGCAAAGGAGATGATGACGAATGCCACCACGGGCGGCGCCTCGGGTACCGATTATTCATACGGCGCCTCGAATCCCCGTACCCAGGTCTGGCCCCGGCTCCTCTTCACGAAATTCACTTTCAAATTGTACAACAACATCGCCGGAATGCCTACCTCTGGAATGGTCGTGGGCTCTACCCTCATGGCCGAACTAATTGAGGCAGAGGCGGACTACACGACTGCGACTACCAACTCGACAGCGCCAGGCGCCGGAGCCGAAGTTTACGTGGCCTGGAAACGGTCGGTCGCGAGTACGACACCAAGATTCACACCACTAGCGTCTAGACTGGCTAAGCTGCATTAGCACCTGTGTCGCCTCCATCATCTCCCGAATCTCCTCGCTCTTCTCCTGTAAATTGGCGTACCCCTCCTCTTCTTGCGAATCTCCGACATTGATGCCCAGCGCAGGTTCTCCCTCCTGTAGTCCAGCGGTTGCCGTTGATGTGTTCCACGTAGCGTCCACGTGGCGACTTCCCGAGGATCAGCTGGGAGAGGTAGTGCTTGCGCCCTCCAAACGTCTTGCTCACCCTGTCCCTGTCCACTCTCCAGGGAAACTCCAAGGCACTCGGGGTACGTCCGAGTTGACCAGGACGTTGTAGGCGACGTCTTGCGAGTCGGTGCACCGGAGCAGGGCCATTTTGCCCTAGGTTCAGAAAAACCTGGGACTTGGGACTTGGGACTTGGGACTTGGGACTTGGGACTTGGGACTTGGGACTTGGGACTTGGGACTTGGGACTTGGGAAGAGTTGAAACCCAGGTCCCGGCCCAGACTTTCTCCAGGATCAGAAATTTGTCAGACAAGTCAGGTGAGTTTTTCTACCGACTTTTTTACTCCTACCACTCCTCATACTCTTTTTTACTCGTAGTCTTTTTACTCGTAGTCTTTTTTACTCGTATCCCATCTCGTACCCTCCTTCTCTCGACATCTCACACGAAAACTCCTACCCCTCTTCACATCCGTTTTCGGTTGCATACTCTCGTGAGCTTTCATGTCCAGTATCATGCTACAAGTCGTACACCAGTTCAGACTCTACCTCGCTTGAAATCTCACCTGGAATGTCACCAGAAACGTCATATGCAGATTTCCGTACCCCTCTACATGTCTGCCCGGTGGTTAGGGACTTGGCGCGGCAAACTCTCAGATCCAGAGAGATTCTGGCCCAGACCCTGAGTCTAACTCTTCCCAAGTCCCAAGTCCCAAGTCCCAAGTCCCAAGTCCCAAGTCCAAGTCCCAGGATCGCGCCAAGTCGTAACTGAATAGTCGGCCAATTTTTACAAGTATGTACAATGGAATGACGCAATACTATTTACAGCATCTCAAAGTCAGAGTCATCGTCATCGGAAACCAACTCAATGAGGCCCTCGGGCGCCGACTTAAGGGAATGCGGGGAAGGGACTGCGCTGCCTGCACCAAGTCCTGCCGCTCGCGCTCGCGCTGCGCCGCCAAGGCCGCTGCCGCCTCTGCCTCGCGCTGCTGCTGAGCCTCGATGCGCGCCTTGAGCTCGGCCGCCTCCTTCTGCTTGCGCTCGGCGATCCGCGCCTTGTTGATCTGGTACTGGACAAGGCGCTCGTGGCGCCGCTTGCGCTCCAACTCCTTGCGGAGCTCGTTGCAGAGGACGCGCTTCTCAATGGTCTTGACGTGCTGAGTCAGGCGCTCGCTGTAGTGTGACGTCACGCGAGAACGGGCAATGCCGGCGCCGAGCTTCAAGTCCTTCTCGTGTGCCTTGGCGGGGTCCTTGACGCGCTCGGAGTTGTCGGTGAATGACGTAGTCTCCATGAACTTCTTCTTGACGATTGACTTGGTCTTGATAATGCGGCGCTTGCGAGTCGGGTTTTCGTTGTCGCCTTCAGAGTCAGAAGACGACTCAGAGTCGTATGGAATCGGCACGTCAAAGTCGATGAAGTCGTTGATGTCAGACTCGACGTCAGAGGCCTCGGACTTGGCGTCATCGGCGGGCTCGGGGCGGGCTCGGCGACGGGCTGAGGGGCAGATGACGACGATGACGGAGGGGGTAATTCGTGAAGACTTGAGGGGGTAGGCCCAGGCGAGCGTCTCGGCAGCAGACTCGGCGAAAAGCTTGGGGTCGCCCAGCCGTTGGCGGTCTTGACCCAGCCGGGGACGGGGGGCACGTCGACGGGGGGCTCGGGCTTGGGTTGCTTGGACTTGGATTTCTTGGCCTTGGACGTGAAGGCGGACTTGGGGAGAAGTTGCACTTCGGGCCAGTGGCGCGTAAGATGGCATAATTGTAGATGTACCCAGAGCGTCGGCGCGCTGCTCCATCTCAGGGGTAGCCCTTGAGTGCCACCGGAGTTAGCCCACGTTGCTTGGACAAAGGCGAAGTCCTCGGCAAGCTCAGCGGGAATCGACATCTGCGCAAAGGGAAAGAAATCAGCAAAGGCAAAACGTGAGGTGACTGTGAGGGCGGACTTGTGAAAATTCGGAGAGGCGGGTTTCCTTGGCTGAGAGAAGGCGGCGAACCCGTTTCAAGAGTGAGCCAAAATGGCGGCGGACCGCGGTTTTGTGGGCGATTTTTTTCGCGGTCTAGTTCGCAACGGAAAACGTTGCCAACTGGCCTGAAAAAAGCCAAATTTAGCGTTGGACCGAAGGCAGAAAAAGGGAGCCGGCCTGACGGAAATCGCCCGAGTGCGTCCGCCGAAGGTCGAGTCTCGGGCCGGGGTACACCCTCAGGGCCCCCCCTGGCCCTCACCCTGGTAGTGCCCTCTCAAAGGATTTTCGAAGCCGTACAATTCTTGGTAAGTCTCGTAATCCGGGCTGTACCCCCTCACAATCTGCGGGAGCCCCATTGAAAGCCTCCGTCTATCCTCTCTCAATTCCCTGCGGAAAAGTCTACGGTCTTCTCGAGCTTCGCGTGTCACGCCAGCTGGGCGTGGTCTATGATTGTTAGGGTTGTCGTAGCCTGGTCCCACCAGCCTCACGAAATTTTCGCGTATGGCCTCGGGGAGGCTCTGGAAACGGCTCGTCGCGTGGAACTCAATCCATTCATTGAATCGACGCGGATATTGACGGATGACTTCAAGCACGCCCTGTGTGTTGGGCTCTGGTGTTACGTCGGGGATGTCATGTCCCGTGAGGTGCCAACGCCAGAACTCGCGCAACCTCTCGAATGCCATATTCAACTCAAAGGGAAAATCGTAATAGAGATTGCCTGACATTTTTCTCCCCGTCCGAAAATTTCCCCGCTTTTGGGTCCAGACTCTGATTCCAACTCTTCCCAAGTCCCAAGTCCCAAGTCCCAAGTCCCAAGTCCCAAGTCCCAAGTCCCAGGTCACATTTTTCTCCCATTTTGACTCGAGATTCTGACCAAGTCCAAATCCGGGCCCGGGATTCGAACCCTCGTTTTCGGTCGATTTCACGCGTGAAAACGGCACTTTTCGGCCTTTTCCGATTTTTCCTTTCTCGCGATCGCAGAAATGCCCCCGATCTCGAAATCGCGATCGAAAAGGGTCGCGATCGGGAGAAAGTCGCGATCACCAGGGTCGCGATCGGGTCGCGATCGCCGCGATCGCCAGCCTCGGAGGGGGTACCCCCACAGCTGTTGCGGCGGTTATAAGAACCTCCGCAATCCAAGCGTCACTTCCGAGTCTCGAGCTCTCGGAGTTGACTTTTCGCGTTTGGCCCATTGATGGCCCTCGTATATAGTACTGCAGCTGCCGCAGTACTAGTGCACTGCGGCGGCCGCCGGCCGCGGGCAGCGCGCGCACGTGCACGCCGTGACGCGCAGACTCTGAGACTTGAGATCTAGACGCCGAGTCGTCGCCGACACTGTGACAGACTCTGAGACTTGCGCATGCGTATGCTGTACATGAACATGTGTCGCCGAGCTCGAGTTCGGCCCGCGCCGGCGGCCGCCAGCGCCGGCGGCCGGCCCCGGCGGCCCGTCATCGAATTCGAATTAATATTCGAAGGGGTACGTACGTATACAGCGCAGCCGGCGCGGGTATACGTAATCGTAGCCCTCGGATCAAATTTGGCGAGCTGCTTCTATGCGTAGCGAAGGATGCGGCACGTAGCACTTAGCTAGCAGCTTTGGACAGCCCCCGAAGATGGCGGACTTCGATCCAGAACTCGGCCCGACATACAAGCTGGTGCTTGGGCCGCTTATCTTCGTGCTCACGTGGTGCGAGGCGAGGCTGACGCTCGCTGGACTCGCCGCGCGGCGCCCGCGCCGCCTGGGCACCCGCGCGAAGAGCGACGTGGCTCGCACGCCGCACCCGCTCCCCCTGACCTCTCCGGCGCCAGGCTCCTCATCACGGCGAACAGAGTGCCGTTTCTGCCCATCGGAAGACCAGCCGGGGCCCTGCTGGGTGCGCCCTGCGGTATGCGCGGTTCACGCGCGCGGCTCGAGCTCCCCTGAGGGAAGCGCGGCGCCGTTCCGTCGGCAGGCGCGCTGCTCATGGTCGTCTGCACGATCATATCCGTCGAAGAAGCGTACGCGGCGGTCGACGGGTGCGCACACCGCCTTAGGATGCCCTCGCCGTTCTCCATCCATCTCCGCTGCCGACGCCGGCGACGCCGCCGCGCCGCGACCGCGCCCGCAGGAACACTATCGCTCTGCTCTTCGGAATGATGGCGCGCAAAAGCAGCAGCACCAGAAGCCCCCCGCTTTCTCCCCGCCTTCGCCCCATCGAATTCGAATTCGAATCCGAATTCGATCGCAGGTGATCACGGCGCGGCTGGAGAAGGAGGGTCTCTTCGACTACTTAGCACACCACATGCTCCGCGGCTGTTCGAACGGGTGGACGCTCCTGTGGCGCATCTCCCTCGCCGCCGCCTTCCTTGGTACCCCCCCGCAGCCGCCCATGTACCCCTTCCCTCACGGCCCCCTCAGCCGCCTTCCTCACCAACGACACCGTAAGCGCGTCTGCGTGTACCCCCCTCCCCTCGCGCCCCGCCGACCGGTACCCGGAACCAGACTTGTGTCTTCATGACCGCTATGGTGGTTGCGGGTACCCCCCTCCCACTCCCCCTCCGCTGCCCGGCCCGCTCCGCCTGACCTACCTCCCTCGGTTTGCTCGCACCCCCCGCAGCCTGCAAAATGGCCAAGGTTCTTCCTAGTAGGACGATGCCGTACCCCGGCTCCTGCCTGAGGGTACCCCCGCAGGTCCCCATGGGCCCTTTCCTCATCTGCCTCGCTACCTCCGCCAACATCGGATCCGCCTGCACGGTCCGCGCGCTGCGTACCCCCCGCGCCCTTCTCCCCCTGACCCCCCCGTCCGCAGCCCACCGGCAATCCCCAGAACATGTCCGCCCGCCCGCCCGCCTCGCCCCCCGACCCGAATCCGCGTACCCCCGATCGATTCAATCCCCCCGTTTCCCCGCCCAGGATCATCCATTCCTTCTCTAAACTTCCCTTTCTCGGATTCGTATCCCGGATCGGCCTCGCTACCCTCCTCGGCCTCTCCGTCCGCGTGCCCCTGACCGCGGATTTGATGAACCCCGCGCCGATTCGCCCCCTCCCCCCCCAGGTCAACCTCGGTGTCCTTTTCCTCACCTACCGGTACCCCCCCTCCCCTCCCCCCCCTTCCTCTCTTCTCCTGAGCTTCGAGGCCGGCAGGGAGGTGCTTTTGAGGCCCTTCGCCGCCGGGGTACGTGAGCTTTTTTCGGGGGGGGAGGGGGGGGGGTTACACCCACGGCCGCTCTCGGGTCCGCCTCGATTATCGGTCGCGCAGCCGGGGGGCGGCCACGGGGAGCCCCGGCGCGGGCGCGGCGGCAAGCTGCTCGACGAGGCGCGTACCCCCTCCCTGTTCGTAGAACCGTACCCCCTAAACGACAGCGCAGAACGGAATGTTTGAGTATCGGACGCACGGAACGGAGTCTGGAGCCGGGGCGGCGGCGGCGGCGGCGGGCGGGGTAGAGGGTACCCCCCGCATCGACGTCGAGGCCCCGGAGGGGGTCGCGGGGCCGGCAGGGCCCCCGGGGGGTAGGGGCGCCGAGCTGGAGGAGAGGTGGGGCGGGGGCCTCGCCCCGCCGGCCTTGCCCGCCCCCTCAGCCTCGCCGGCGGGCACGCCTGTACCCCCCGCGCTCTCGACCCTCGAGCTGCTGCGCGCCACGCCGCGGCCCGTCCTCCTGCGCCGCTTCGCCATCGTCCTCGTGCGCCGTACCCCTCTCTTTCTCATTCCCCCCGTTCAAGCTCCGGGGGGACGCCAGATCATCCTGGGGGTAGTGATTGCGTTCCTGGCTGGCGCGCACCTCTCGTGGACCGCCATCGCGGGGGGTACGCGCGCCCTTCCCGGCCTGTACCCCCCCTTTGGCCTGAGCTCCCGTACCCCCAGCTTGGGCCCTCATCGTCCTGGATTTTCGGGACCCCGCCCCCCTCTTCGAGCTCGTGGACTGGCCCGTACCCCCCTCCTCATCCGCCCTCCCCCGAACATCTCTTACCCGCCCACAGGTCCCTTCTCATGTTCTTCTGCGGACTCTTTATCGTCGTGCGCACCCATACCCCCTCCCCCGCTCCCCCCCTCCCCCCGCCAACTTAGCTCTGGGTACAGGTTCGCGGCTTCAGCGCGACGGGTATCCCCGTAGCCCTCTGGGACGACCTCCTACCCCTCGTCTCCCTCAGGTCCGCTTCGTACCCCCTTCTAGTGCCTCCGATAATTCTGTACACCCGCAGCACCGCGCGGGGCCTTTTCGTCTATACCCTCATCCTCCTCGTGGTCCGAAGAGTCTACCTTCGCCTCGTTCCTTCGCACCGTACCCCCCAGCCTCACCTCCGCTTTCACTTTCGACGCAGGCGTCGAATGTCGTATCGAACGTCCCGACGGTCCTCATCGTAGCACCCCTCATGTCCTCCTTCCAGGCGCCTCCGTACCCCCCTACCCCTCGATTCTTCCCCTGTACCCCCCTCGTGCTCACTTCGCTTCCCTCCCCGCAGGCGTACGCCACGCGCGGGTGGTACCAGATGGCGTTCATCACGGTACCCGGCGGCGCCCCGGCTTGGCTCGGCCGGCTCTAGACTCACCTGTACCCCGCCGTAGACGGTCGCCGGGAACTTTACTCTAATCGGTGCGGCGAGGCGCCTCCCCGGGGGGAGAGGGGGGGGGGGGGGGGAGTGCCTCCGCCGCAAGCCGTCCTCGCGCCCGCCCGCACCCGTACCCCCGTCTCACTTGCACTTACCCCCCTGCAGGCTCCGTGGCGAACATCATCGTCGCCCAGCGCGCCAAGGACCACTACGTCCTGGGCTTCTGGTGCCCCCGTACCCCCTTCTCCCTTCCCCTACCCCCCCCCCTAACTCCCCCCCCTCCCCGAAGGGAGTACCTGCGTGTGGGGCTCCCCTCGACGGCCCTCGCGCTGCTCCTCGGCGTCCTGGCCATCTCCCTCGTCACGTAGTACCCCCTTCTCCATCTCCCCTTGGGGTTGTACCCACACGCGCGCACGTTAATCGATGTAAACGATACGAAATTATCGATTAATGGAATACCCCGGCCGGCGCCGCGGGCGCCGGGGCCCTCTGGACCGCCGCGGAGCTCGCGGCGCGGGGCGTCCTTGCAATCGCATTCTCCCTGGTTGCGTAGGGCCCGGCGCGGCGTCGACCGAGAGCATGTTCTCGTCCTCTTTGGTTGCATGCGGCGCGCACCGCGCCTCACTGAGTCACGCGCGCGACGGCTGCGACCGGTGCCAAGCGCTAGCGCAGGAGCACCGGTGCCGTCACTTCGCCCCCTCCACTTCTAGCCTACGTATACCTCTTATATAGCTAGCTCTTCTATTCTGGCCTCTTCTTCTATCCTACCTAGCTCGAGAACAGCTCGCGCGCCTGGCCAGCCCCGGAGACGGCTCGACGTCGACCAAAAGCATGTTCTCGTCCTCACATCTCAAGGGCGCGGGGCGCGGCGCCGTATACGTAAACTTGAAATGCACATGGGCGCCGGGTTAAGCTTTATTCTTAAAGATTCAGTCGTATATATAATAAACCCAGGATCAGCTTTGATCAGCTCTCGAATCAACGAGCCCTGCTGCAGCGCTAGCTTTGGTCAGCCGCTGAGCCTGCAGCTTTCGCCGAGTCGACGTCGAATTCCGAGTACAATGATCATGATCGCCAACGCCAACGATCATGATCATGATCATGATCATGGGGTGGATCATCGCCAACGATCATGATCATGGGGGGCGGCAGAACAGTAGGACTCCGGGAGAGGCGAAACGTAGGAGACCACTAGAAGGGGGAGTCGACAATGATCATGACCATGATCGCCAACGATAATATTAATGATCATGATCATGATCATGGGGTGGCAGGTGCGGAGGGCCGCGATCGACATCGAGCACATAGGAGTCTGGCAGGTCGTGGATCTAGATCTAGATCTAGATCTAGGCGGGCGCCCTGCTGCAGTTTTGATCATGATCAGCTCAATATATAGCCAGCCTGGCAGGCTACACGATCTAGATCTAGACGGGTGCCGGGTCGGGCGGGCCGCCCGGGCTCGCCGGCCACGTCAATGCTTCCAGGACCTCCGGATCCGGATCCAAGTGGAGGTCGGTACCCGTGTCCAGATCGATATCTAGAGGGGGGCTTGGAGGCACCGGCACCTCCGCGCCGGCGGAGGGCTCGGAGGGAAAGCTGAAGGGACGGGGGGCGACCGCGGGGGGCGCCGGCGCGGCGGCTCCGGATCCAGATCCGCGCGGGCGGGGCGCGAGGGCCGGCAGCGGCCGGCCGTGGCTGCCGGGCGGCGGCCTCGGGGCGGCGGGGTCGGGGCGCCTTTTTCTTCCGCACGATGCGGGGGGTAGCTGGACGTTGAGGGACGGAAGGGGGGTACGCTGGACGCAGGCGGAGAGGGCGAGGGCGCGATGGAGCGCAGCTGCAGCGGCGCGGGCGCGGGGGCCGGGGCGAGCTCGAGCTCGAGGGGCCGGCGCCGGATCCGGAGACGAGCGGTGCCCGATGCGGCGGCGCCGACGCCGACGCCGGCGCCGGCGCCGGCGCCGGCGGCGGGGGGGCAGAGCTGGCGGCGCCCGACGCGCGCAGCGGGCGCCGCCCCAGCGGCGGGGGGGCGGACTCGTCTGGATCTTCCTCCCCCGGGGTAAGGGTACCCGTCCGCGGCCGCGCGCGGGGTTTCGGCTCGAGAGGCGGGAACAGAGCCTGCCAGGCCATGCACGCGGCCATAAGCCAAGGTCAACGCGGTGGAAAGCAAGTACGGAGTTCGCGGGTTCGAATCCGGACCTCGGGGGAGGCGTCGATGATCGGGTCGTCGCCGTTGCCGAGCGAGAGGCTCTCGAACCGAATCCCGACCTCCAGAGTCGCTCGCATCACCTCCTCCGCCTGGGGCCGGGCCGGGCCGGGGGTGCGCCTTTATGATCAGCCGAAAGAACGGGAAAGAACGGGCCGGGGACAAATCGAATTCGAAGGGGGTGGCAGGGCGGGCGGCGCGGGCCTGGCGAAGGGCAGCAGCGTTGGGCCGCTTGAGGGCTCTGATCACCTGGCCCCTGCCCAACAGATACACCCTCTCCGGCTGTAGGCCCCGCGACAGCTCTTCATTCGGTTTCCCCACCTGGACCCCTCTGAGCGGGGCGGGGCGGGGCGGGGTTGGGAAGAGATGGGAGAAACTTGTATCCGTACCCCAAGGGTGCGGAAGTAGACGTCGTGGGGGGAGGAGCCGCGGCCGGGTGCAGGCGTCGGGGAGGGGGGGGGAGGGGGGAAGGCGATGAGAGCCGCATACGGGGGTACATCCACACGGGCGCCATCGTCGAGCCAGTCCGGGTCGGGCTGGCGCGCCCCGTCCCCGTCCCCTTCGCCGTACCCCCCATCTTCCTCAGGTGAGCCGACGCGCTCGCAGTCCTCAAGGGCTGCCGAGCTCCAGCGGAGGGGCGCCGCGGCCGATCCGGAGGCGAAGCGCGGCGCGAAGCTTAAGCTCCCGGGGGCCTTCCGAAGCGGCAGCGCCGCCGCCTCCGCTCCCATCTGCCGGCCCCGCGCGCGCGCGCGTGCCGCATGCAATGAGCCTGCGAACAGGCACCGCGCCGAAGGGAAGCTGGGCGGGGGGGGGGTACGTCAACTCACGGCCGCGTAGGTGCTGATGGCGAGACGCTTCGCCCGAAGCACCGTTTTCACAAACACGCGGCCCACAATCTGGGTGGTCACTAGCGGCGGTGCGGGGACGTTCACGGTATTGATCAGAGCGCAGATCTAGAAAGCATATGGTACGGGGAATACAGCGCACGCCAGTCCGGCATCCAGTTACTATAGCGGCGCTCGTAGAATTGAAGCGTCAGCCTGCACGCTCAGGAGTTTTACGTTCAGGTAGTCTTGGAGAGCAGTGGCGCATTTCGAATTAAATTCAAATTCAAGTCTGCACCGGCACTGGCCGTGGTGGCCCGGAATCGACCCGAGCTCCGGCCGCGCCACGTGCACGCGCCACATGATTAGCGCGTGCATTTTGTCCCTGTACCCCCGGGAAGTCCTGTGGGGACCATCACGTTTCATCTCGGGTGGGGGTAGGGGGGAGGGAAAGGGGCGCTTAAAGGCGGTTGGGGCCGGGGGCCGGGGGCCGGGGGGCCGGGGGGGGGGGGGGGGGGTGGGGGGGCGGAAGGGAGGAGGGGGGAAGACGGCCCGAGAGAGACGGCCGAGAGAGACGGGGGAGGGGGGGGGCCGGGGGGAGAGGGGGGGTGGGGGTGGGTTGGGCTCACCAGGCGTTGTTTTCGTCCAGGTCGCCCGCAACGAGAACGGAGAGGGCCGACCCGTCGGCGAGCCTGCGGGGGTGCGATCGCGAGTCGCGATCGCGAGGGGGGGTACGGCAGAGGCGCGGCAGGGGACGCGGCGTGACGCGCCTTCGGCACGCGAAGATTCGCATAGTTTCAACCCGAGCACCTGCGCATGCCGGAAGCAGATCAAGCGTCGGGACGGCCGCGGGCGGCGCGCGCCCCTCGAGCACGAGCTCGGCCCGGCGCGCGCAGGCTGAGATGGCTCGAGCTGGGCCTGGCCTGGCCTGGCGCCGGCCATCAATTCGCAGGCGGGGAATCGAACCCGCACCGAAGACGTGGGAGACGTGACGGAGGCCCACGGTGCAGCCAAGGCCGTCTTCGTCCCGTGGATCCCTCGGCTCCAGCAGCGCCACCGGGTCCTCGCTCACGCAAGCGTCGCTGACATGCTGCCGCGCCAGCGCATGAGAAATCACACGTACGAAACAATAAACATCGCAGGCGCGCGCGCGCGCGCGCGCCTTTGACGTGTGGCGGGCGATGAGCATCCGTGCCGCCGGCCCGGGCGGGATCGAATCCAGATCCAGTTCGACGCGGTAAAGGTAGTGCAGCTTGTCCAGCCGCCTGCAGATCCGGGAGAGCGATCAGCGTCGTCGTTAGAGCAGCGCGCGCGCGCTGCGGGACGTGCAAGCGAGAGAGGCGGGCGGGGAGGGCGGTAGGATATAGGCGAGGGAATCAGGTCCCTCGCGGGTGTGGCGGACCGGAGGCGCTAGGCGTGCTTCCGTTCAAGAAGCGGCGGCGTCCCCCGTTCGCGGGACGTGCAAGCGAGAGAGGCGTTCGCGGGCGGGGAGGGCGGCGCATGCGCATGCGCACTTGCACTCTACGCGCGTGTCCGCGTGCCTGCGTTTGCATGCGGATGCACATGGTGTCAGGATCAAGATCAAGATCATCGATTTCTATAGAACGACGTCGACTTCGACCGGCGCGGCCGGCGGGACGGAAACTTGCAATTGGGCGCTCCGCGGCGCCGGCGCGCGCGCGCTGCAGCTGCGCACCGCAGGAGCAGCCTCAAGTCCTCCGATTTGACGGCGAGCAGCTGCAAGGCGTCATCAATCGTCTGCGTATGTGTGCGCGGGGCAGGTGTCAGTGAGCATATGCATGACGCGTACGGGCGCGCTTGCATATGCGGCTCGGGCGGGGCCGGGGCGCGGCAGGCGCGGGCCCCGCGGCCGGGGCGCGCGTCGCGGGGGCGGGCGGGCGGCCGCGGGACGGGCCTCGAGCAGGTCGGTCTTGTTGAGAGGGGCCAGCGGGACTCCCTCGAAGGAAGGCAGCGGACCGAACACGGTTGCGGACGCCTCCTTCGCTGGCATCGAGCCGCGGCCGCCCGAAACGCCCCGCCGCCGCCGCCGCTTCTAACTAGTAAGTCTCAACGGACTCGGTCCGACGTCGACGCGCGCGAAAGGTCCCAAGCTAAAGGCCTCATGATCTCGGTCCGAAGGCTGCCGCAGTTCTGCAAAGTGCAACTAGTAACTAGTAGCTAGGCCATATAGGCGGATACTATAGCTAGTATGTCGCCGATCGGCGATGTCGTCGGCGCCGACTCCGCCGAGTCGACGGGCCACGGGCCACGGCGGCCGCGGGGGTATACGTACGATTATGATCATGACGTGACGCGGGCCGGGCCCGGCCGGCCGCGGTCGCGGATCCGGAAATTCGACCGGAATCGGCGCGGATTGCAAATCTGCAATTAACGTTCCGAGTAAGTTCAACAATTAAGTACGCCTCATGATCAGCCTCCATGCACGTCGTCTTGTTGTTCCTCTTCCTCTCCGCTTGTTAGTGATGTCGGTCCCTCCGATAACAGTAGTACAATGAACTATAGTACCTTTTCACCACAGTACCAGGCCAGGCTGGGAAATTGCAACTCTGCGGCCGACGCTTACCTTTTGCTGCCAAATTTGACATTTGCGACCTGCGAACTACGGCTGGTCTGAGCTTGGAGAAGCAAAAAAATGCCACTGGAAACCTTGCCCAATGTTGTAATTGTCTCTTTCATTTGTTGAGTAGTAAAAAAACAAGCGGTTCCAGCCCGCGTAGTACTGTGGTTTCGTGTACCCATGGGACCCTTTCGCTGGCGGAAACCGCCAATCGTTTACTACAGCGAGTCGAGTCAAAAAGCTTCAGTCTGAAACTCGGGCGATTTGGTGATTGGACAATTAAACTTAAACCGGCCGGGTACGTTAAAATTGCTCACTACGGCGAGTCGAGTCAAAAAGCCCCAGTCGGAAACTCGAGCGATTTCGTGATTGGACAATTTAAATCCATGGAGTTATATATATATATAGCTCACAGCTCGTTTTTTTTACCGGTCGACCCAAGTTCACCCACTGGGCCAACACGGCTGAAAACCGGTTAAAATGAAATCGCTCTTCGGCTATTGGGTTGGCTGGGACCGGTCTACCACTAATCTACCCGATAGCTTGCCGGCTACACGCTGACGTAGGCGCATGCGCGCACAGCGCTAGCCGGCTCGAAGCGGGTGAAAAGTTATCGCGATCGCCGGCTGCCCTTGCCCATACAACGGGCATGTCGAGTCGATTGGGAAAAATACGAGCTGTGCTGTACGGTCTGTACCCAGCTATCAAGCGGGGGGGGTGCGGGGGGGGCGGAGCCCCCCCTGCTTGTTTTAATGGTATTTCTAGCTCTAGCTCTTCTTCGTGTCTGTCATCTTCTGTCTCTAGCTTTAGATCTGCTCGGTCTGGTTTACTTCTCGTCTAGATCTCTTCTCGATCTGTCTCGAACTCTGTGTCTTTCCTTGTTTATTTTCGATTTTGGCTCTTTGTCTTGTCTTTCTTCGTACTTTTGTCTTAGTTCCTTTGCTTTTTGTCCCTGTGCCCCCTGGGCAGCCCCCGCAGTGCTGGTGTCTAGAGACTGTGGCCGGTAATTCACCAAAAAAAAAAGTACGTATCGGCCCGGTTCGGCCGGCGCGCGGCCCGGCGGCCGCGGGCCGCGGCCCGCGGGCCGGCGCCGGCCCGGCCGGCGGGCCGGCGGGCCGGCGGCCGGGCGGCCCGGCGGCCGGGCGGCCCGGCGTCGCCGGCGCCAGCCCGGCCCGGCGGCGGCGATCATGATCATATCATTCTGCAGCTGCAATGCCCGTACGTGCTGGCACGGTGCTGCGAGATCAAGACACTCCTGCCGATCCGCACCACTCCGGCCCCCGCGGCCGCGTCTTCGGCCACCCCCCGGCCCCGCGGCCGGCTTCGGCCTCCCCCCCGGTCTCGGCCACCCCCTCTGCCCCACGCCAGCCCCCCAACCCGCTCGACCCCTCGCCGCCGCGGCCGCCCGCCTCGCCCTCGCTCTCCCCGCCTCCGAATCCTGCGCGAGCCGCCCCCCCCCCCCCCCCCCCACCCCAACTTAGCTCTGGGTACAGGTGCGCGGCTTCAGCGCGACAGGTATCCCCGTAGCCCTCTGGGACGACCTCCTACCCCTCGTCTCCCTTAGCCCTCGCTCTCCCCGCCTCCTGCTCGAGCTCTGCGCATGCCATCCACTCCGTCATTCCCGCGCCTCTCCCCGCTCCGCCCCGGATCCGGATCCGCTGTTCCCCCTCTAGATCTGTTGCCGCCTCCGATCCGCTTACTCCCTCTCCTTCTTCCTCTCCGCCCGGCCCCCCTACCGCCTCCTCGCCTCCTCGCCTCGAGCTCAGGGCCTGCACCCCAGGACACGGACCCCGAGGCTCCTCCACCGCGAGCAGCAGCGGCGCCGGAATCTCCCTGCCTCAGGGCCTGCAGGACTCTCCTGGTGCGCTGGGTTAGATGCACTCGATGTAGCTTCTTATGCCATGATGAAAGCTAACAAGCCAACAAACTTGAAATAGTCACAAAAGCTAACAGAAGCCGACAGTATATAATAAAGCTAACAATTGCAAAAGCTAATTATTACCAGCTTCTCGTGAACAGGTAACAACAGCGTGTAACCGCCGCTAAAGCTGGCGAATATTAATATGAATATTTGCTTCTAATTAGCGCTAACGAAGATGCCATGAATCGAACGTTGACCTGAGCTCCCTACTAACTATAATAATATAGGCTCTCAGCAACGAACTCTTTAGATCTATAGCTAGATCTAATTTCTAGAAACTGGAGATCTCTATGCCCCGTTGAAGTCGAGCGCGAGGTCTTCGACGCTGCTGCGGACCGCCCGCACGAAGAGCCGCCGCCGCCGCCCCTCCTCCTCCTCCTCGTCGGGTCCCGCTGCGGTGGCCATGGCCGCCGACGCCGACGATGGCCGCGGCACCCCGGGGATCTGCACCTGCGCAAGGCACCCCGGGCGATCGTGAGCACTCATCTGAGGTGCATCTATATATATCTGATGATGAGCCGCGGATCAGACCTCGTCGAAGCAGGTGCGGAAGGCGAGGCCCCACTCCCTGTCGGACCAGGGCACCAGGACCGTCTCCCCGCGCCTGCGCTTGCGCCCGCCGCCGCCGCCACTGCCGCCGCCGAGGTCGAAGTCCGCGGCGGAGGCGACGGCGTACGTCTTGGGCGCGATGGTGAGCTTCCTGCGGGGAGGTCGAATTCGAATCAATGGACATTCGAATTCGAAGACAGGGCAGGGCAGTGCATGCGCAGACCTCTCGAGCCTCCCGCTTGCGGGGGCGGAGGCCCGGCCTGCATCGACATCGATATCGCAAAAAGTGCACTTCTGAATTCACGTTTGCGTTTTACGTTTGCGCACCGATGCAGCGGGCGAACAGCGAGGGGTCCACCTCGCCCGCCCGGAGCGCCCCGAAGAGCCACCGCTCGACCAGGGCCTGGTCCTGCGCAGATGTCGACGGGCGAGCCGCTCAATTTCGCACGCGAAATTAAACCGTTGAAAGCTTAAGCTTAAGTACTTCCGCTGGGTTCGAGTATCGCTCTAAGCGCACGCGGGAGAGTCGCAGATCTATAAATAGCTAAAGGATCAAGGTAGCTTCCATACGAAGCGCAGCGCGCTCCTCGGTTCGAGCGCCGCTCACCTCTTCGAACTGGTGCCAGTCCGGGTGGAATTGCAGCTGTAAACACAAGGTGTTAGAAAATGGAAACTTCAAAAGGCGGCGAATGGAAATTGGGGGCGGCCCCTCACGTTGGCGATCAGAGTCTCGGCCGTCCACGCCTGGCCTGCGATCATAAGAAAATTAAATATGAGCGCGGGAGGCTTCGCCTCGAATTCAGCCGTTCGGCCGCGCCGCGCGGCGCACGCACCGCCGACGAGGGCGGCCCAGTCGTCGGCGCCGAGCAGCCCGACGGCCTCCAGCGCCTCCGCCGCGCCCGCCGCCGCCTCGGGCCTAGGGCCCTTCCTGCTCGCCTCCGGCCGCGTGAATACGCCCCGGAACCCCTCCTGAGCCGAGCTGAGCGAACGAAGGCGCTGTAAATAGCACCGGGCCGGGAGCACCCGCATCGCCTCGAGAAACGGTCGCCGCCGGTCCGCGCACTGCCACTGCGCCGCGAGCCGAACCAGGTCCTGCTTGTTCGCCTCCGTGAGCTGCATCAACTCCCATTAGCGATCAAATTAAAGAAGTGCGGGCGCCGGAGCGAATTATAAGCGCAAACGTAAGCCTAAGCGTAAGCAAAGGCCTAATTATAAGCGTAAGCTTAAGCGTAGGCGGCCGCGGGTGCGCCTCCTCGCCGCACCTCGCGGGCGCCTAGCTAGAGCCTATAGCTTATTTAGAAACTTTATTGGAGCGGGGCGGGCGCGCCTCCTCGCCGTCGAAGTCGGGGCAGCCTTGAAGGAACGGGTCCATAGGCACCGGCGCCTCCGGCGAGACCTGCGAGCGCGTCAGCTCAACATGTCCAGAGCCAGATCGATATCGATTTTAGCTGTCTAAATCTAGCCGTTTAGCTGGCTAAACCCAATCTTCGAATCCAGCACTCGAGCCATAGCTCAAAACCTAATTTCTAGATCTAGAGAGCCGGGGGCTGCAGAAACGTGCACTGACCGGCTCGCTCAAGATCCTGGACATCGAGCCGTGGACTTGCTGCGCGGCGGGCAGCGTCAGCTATTCGTGGCGGCCTCAATGTTAGCTTATATTTAGCAATATATTGTTCGCTCACGGGGTGGAGGAACGGTTCCCAGAGCGCCAGCGCCTCTTCGGCGGTGGTGCACGCGCCCGGCTGGCGACCATTCGTTCGTCCTCAGAGAAAAGTTCGAATTCGAATATGTATTCGAACTCGAGCGGACCTCTTTCCCCGCCAGCAGCGGGATCAAGGGGACGAACGCGGCGGGAACGGCCTCCGTCCCCCCGAGGTCCAGAAGCCGCTCGAGCAGCGCTGCGAGCGGTAAAATTTAAACCGTCAGCGCGAACATGCTTACTAGTTACTTTAAGATTAACTTTCTAGTTTAACTTAGTCTGCCATTTCGCCGTCAGCGCGAGCATGCATATGCTCAACTTAGTTTCATTTCGCTCACTTAACTTCCTAGACGTGAGCTCGAGCGCGCACCTCTGCCGATGACGGAGCCGACGAACCGGTACTTGGCCAGCGCCTCCGCGTCCACGGCCGCGGCCGCGAGCTGCGCGTGCGCGCGCAGCCGGCCGCTTCGCCGCGTTGACCCGCCCTCTCCTCGATCGCCCCGGCCGTCGACGCCGGCCGCGGGGCCCGCGTCCTCGTACACGTCCTCGAACTCCCGATCGTGGAGACGGGCGCGCTTCGCGCTCGGCCGGTCGCAGCCGTGGCCATCGCTCTCGCTCTGGCCCCCGTCCTCGTCCTCGACCCCGCCCCGGCCCCCGTCCTCGTCCTCATCCGAGTCGATGACGATGACGCGCTTGCAGGGCCGCCGCAGCGGCGCCGGCGCCGGCTCCGCGGGCGCCGCCGCGGGCGGGAGGACGTCGAAGCCTTTCGCGCTGTGCATGAGTCCTGGAGGACGCCTTTCGCGCCGCTGCGGCGCCGGCGCCGGCGCGGCGGGCGCGGCGGGCGCGGCGGGCGGGAGGACGCCTTTCGCGCCGTGCATGGGCTCTTCCATCAAGCCCGTCGCCACCAAGTCCTCAAAGAACTACAAGGTTCAGTTAATTTACGATGCCATGAAAGCTAAGATGCATTACTACAAGGAATCGAACGCACCAGCGTGTAGAACTCGCGGGAGGGCCCCTTCCTGTCTTTCGCGCACTCCATGGCGATTCTTATGGGGAGGTGCGGCTGCGCCACGCGCTCCAGGGCGCGCTGCTCCCGGCAGGAGCGGAACGCCGACTCGACGACCGACCCGCGGTCCACCTGCCCGATCGCATCTCAGCCCGACCGCGAGGCTTATATTAGGCCTAGAGCTAGGGCGTAGCTAGTTTAGAGCTTGGAAGCTTAGAAGCTTAGAATTGGAAGCTAGCTTGGAAGCTTAGTTTAGAGCTTTTTTTATGCTTTGAATTGGAAGCTTAGAGCTTGCGCGCGCGCGTGCGCATCGCATCTCAGCGCGATCGCGAGGCCGAGTGCGCAGCTAGTTAATTCTTTGAATTGGAAGCTTGGAGCTTGCCTCAATCTCGATGGGCTTGGCGGATTTGTAGCTTGGCGGCCGGAGCTGCGATGTGGGAATCATGATCAGCTACAAGCAAGTCGAGGAGCCGCCGCGCCATGATGGCTGCCAAAATTGCCCATACCGACCGCCGTACCTGCTTCACAATCGTTTGGATAAGGCGGCACGTGGTCTCGCGAAGCGCGCGAATCTTGGCGCTGATCTCGTACTTGTCGGCCGCGGGCGCCGGCATCGTCGGAGGCGGCGATGAGGCGGCCATTTGCACGGCCAGCGGCGCGGGCGGCGCGGGCCCCTCGGGCGCCTGCCAGCCCCTCTCCTCCGCCTGCGTCAGGCAGTTGAGCTTGGCCCAGCGGCGCAGTGCAGGCCGGGCCCAGGGAATAGGCCCGGAGGGAGGGCGGCCGCGCGCGCACCGCCGCCGCGAGCGAAGCCTCGAGGGATTTGATCCGATCCCTCAGCACGGTCTTCTCGGGGTCCGACACATCGGTCTCGGGTGGTGCCCGCCGGCCCCTTTCCACCTGCAGCTGCGTAAGCCGACCGTTATCTTCAGCTTCCATCCTGACAGAGGGTTTGAGGCAATCTATCTCTTTGATCTCAAGGGAGACGACGCACCGCCACCGCAAGTGAAGCCTCCAGCGATCGGATCCGCTCCCTCAGCGCGGTCTTCTCGGGGTCCGGTTCTGATGGGTCTACAATCGGCCGCCATGTGCACCCGGCGTTCGCTTCGCTGCTTCCATTGATCTGCAATGAGGTAATTATAAGATCACTGCAGATCGCGCGGCAGCGAACACGTTTCAGATTCATAGGATTGCACTGAATCATATTTTAGGAGCGCATAACAGATTCTCATTTAGAGGAGCGTAATATTCGAGCACGAATGCGATGAAGAGCGCCTGCGGAGGGACCAGACGGGCGCGCCTCACTGATGTCGCTTCTCTGCTCTGCCCGCGCGATGCGACTCCCGCTCGCGAGCTCCAGATCCAGAGAAGATCCAGAAGTAGCGGGGGCAACATGCGGCGGCTCCGGTTGCCTGTGCTCCTCGTGCCGCTGCCGTGCCGGCGCGTGGGGTGGGCCTCCCCATGCAGCTGCTGCGACAGACGAGCTGCTTGCCGATGCGCAAGCGGCGGAGGATCCGGAGCTGCGTTCTGCCGCGCTGGACGAGCTCGCGATCGGCGTCGCGCCAGGCCTAGGCGATGCAAGAACAGCGCTTGCAGTCGATGGCTGGGCGGAGACCATGGTAGGAGTAGCAGCGGCAGCTTGCTGGCTTTGTTGTTCTTGCTGTGATCGGTGTTCTTGTCTGCAAGGCGATGCAAGAACAGCGCTTGCAGGCGATGGCTGGGCGGAGACCATGGTAGGAGTAGCAGCGGCAGCTTGCTGGCTTTGTTGTTCTTGCTGTGATCGGTGTTCTTGTCTGCAAGGCGATGCAAGAACAGCGCTTGCAGTCGATGGCTGGGCGGAGACCATGGTAGGAGTAGCAGCGGCAGCTTGCAATTGCTGGCTTTGTTGTTCTTGCTGTTGTTGCTGCGCCTGCTGCGCCTGCCGTACATGTGCTTCCTGGTGCTGCTGCTGCTGCTGCAGCTGCCGCGCCTGCAGCTGCTTAAGCTTGCGTTGCTGCTTTTGCAAGGCAATAGCTGACTTCACGAGCCGGCGACAGACCTGCGGGAATTCGAACTTCAGCAGAAATTTTACGGATCAGATCTAGAATAGATATATAAAACTGACTGACGAGCAAGTGCAAGTTATTCAAGACACGCAAAGCAGGGACACGAGTTGGAGAGTACGGAGTTTCGATGACCAGAATCTGAGAACGAAACTCTTAGACGCAATATACAAAGACAAATCTGAGAACGATCGCGACTAAGAAAAACAGCACGTACAAATTGTTGCAGCTGCTGAAGAACCTTTTTCGTCTTATGCAAACTACGTGTTTGTGGCCGTTCTGCGGCATCTGCCGTCTGTTGCATGAGTTGTTCTTGCATCCAGCGCAATTTCGGAACTTCGAGCTTCATCTCCTGGAGCTGAGACTGTGTTGGAGCAGTCTGCATGCTGGCAATGAAAATGCATGCATATGCGCACTTTGGCGAGGCTTGCTTGGATCTCTTCCTCTGTAGTGGCTACTTGCGCACCGGGCTCGGCTTGCTTGGCGCCGGCTTGTTCGCGAGGTTGTGATTGCTGAGGAGACGCGAAGTTCAGCGATAAGTTGGAGTCAGCGATCGAGACATGTACACATGATCTCGGCCGGGGGCCTAGGCGTGCAAACTCGCCCCTGCGGTACCGGTTGAGGGTGCGGTTGAGGGTCCCGCGGCCGGTTGAGGCATGCTCAAGCTTGTGCTCGCTTCTGCCGGGCGCGTTTCGACGCCCAAAAGTCAAGTCAACTCAACGAAGCCAGGCGATATCAAGTCGACGTCAAGCGAACAAGAAATCGCGAGCGGGATCGCAAACCATGGCCAGGCTTGCTCTTGGCTTGCTCTCGTCGCTCCTGCTCTCGCTCTCGTCGCTCCTGCGGCTAGCGATCGGCAAAGATCAGCCCAGACGGTTCAGCGGAAGGTTGCAATTGAATGCTACGCATGCGCACCTCGAGACGTGGCCCTGTCGCCGTCGTTTCGGCTTTCGCTTCCACTTTAGATGCATATGCGGGTGCGCTCGAGCTTGACCCTGACCCTGCGTCGACATGGACGGCCGCGGGAGCTGCGACGAGTTCGACCGCCGAGTCAGCAGAAGCGTCATGAAGGCACAGGCCATAGCCAGGCGACCGCGAACCCCTTGTGAGCTGCTGGAACATCCGCCGTAGTTCCGGGTTGATCTTCAGGAGCTTGATGCAGAAGCCCTGACGCTGCTCCGGGTTTAGGGCCAAGAACTTGGTCTTGTACTCCGGGCTGAGTTTCTTGAAGACGAGCTGGTCCAGCGACGAGAACTGAATTCCTGAGCCTACTGGTTGCACGCCGAGTCAGCACATTGTTAAATTAAAGCGATCGCGGCATTATTGTAAATGTGGCCGCAAACCAGATATCGGTGGGAGCTGCTCATGCATATGCATCTGCCGCAGCTTCGCGAAGCTCGCCAGGAGCCCGCTGCAGTAGTCTAGTCGCTGTTCTGGCGACAGAGCGACGAAGGCCGTCCGCTGCTGCGGATTCAAAGACGCGGAGACAAGCTTCTCCAGCGGCGAGAGCTGAGCATGATCATGAACTCCTTCGAATTCGGTCTGCTGAGGCTGCGTCGGTGTCGACGTCGCTCCAGACGGGGGCGGGGCCAGGGCCGCGGGCGCAGCTGCCGCGGCCGCGGCCGTCGCCGAGACCGCCGCCCTTTCGGCCGCGGTTTTTGATTGGGATGCCTGACTCGCGCCTTTCCCGATGCTGACGGGAGCTGCGGTGCGCCGGGCACCGAGTCATGATCAGCAGCTGTAGGAGCAATTGCGGAATTAATTTTAATTCAAGTCCATACGAACGCGAACCAGGTGGGATCTTCTGGCAGATTTGGGACAGCTCCGCGAAGCTCCCCAGGAGCTTGCTGCAGTACTCTATCCGTTGCTCCGGCGGCAGAGCCACGAAGGCCGCCCGCCGCTCGGGGTCCACGGACGCTGAGACGAGCTGCTCCAGAGGCGAGAGCTGAAGCTGAAGCTCGGGCGGCTGAACTCCTCCGGATCCCCCCGGCTCAGGACGAGTCGCCCCAGACAGGGGCGGGGCTAGCGCTTCTGCAGCTGGCGCTGCAGCAGTCTCCATCGCCGAGCTCGAGGGAGCTGCTGACACGGGCAGCGCCGCCGGCGCCGGCGCCGCCGATGCAGATGCTGCTGGCATGGGCAGCGCCGTCGCCGGGGCAGCTGCTGGCACGCGTACTGGCAGCGTCGCCGGCGCCGCCGAGGCCGCTGCTGATGCGGCCGTCGCTGAGGCCGCTGCTGGCACGGGCAGCGACGCCACAGCAGCTGCAGGCAATGGCGCGGAGAACGGCCTCGATACGGCCACTTTAGGCGATTTCTGCGCGGAAGATTAAACGGAAGTTTGGCCGAAAAGCTTACGGGGCAAATCAAAAGCGCGGACCGCGTCCAGCAAGGGGGGCGCCGGTTTCTGAGAAGCACTGCCGGCAGCTGCAGCCGCAGCCGAGCACGTGGCTGCGGGCATCGCTTTCTGCGATTCCAGCTGCGCGACGCTCTTCTGAAGCACTTCAGCACCCAGCATACCCTGCAGCTCCCTTGTCGCTTCGTAAACCCCAACTTCATTCCGCTGCGCGCGCGTGAGCACGCAAAGAAATGAAGGCACGCCGAGTCATGATCCCGGCGTGGAGGATCGATCGCGGTCGCGAGCAAAGTAAAAGGCAGACGTACCCGGGAGCGGCCGAGAAGCTCGTGGAGCATCGGGTGCTTGACCCGCGGGCAGTGCAGCTTCGCAGCCTCGACGAGCTCCGAGAAATCGATTTGGACTCCCCGAACGTTAACGGCGTGCTGCGTCCAGGTTACCCGCGATTCGGAAGGGTGATGAGGAGGGGAGGGGGGGGGAAGGGGGAGGGGCGATGGGGTGGCGTGGGAGGGGGGAAGGGGGGGAGGAAGGGGGGGGGGTGCATGAGATGTGAGGGGGGGAAGAGGGGCAGGCAAGGGAAGAGTTAGGGGGAGGAGAGACGGGTAGAAGCGGCGGTGGTGAGGGAAGCGGAAGAAGCTGCCAGGGAGGAGGGGGGGAGGAGGAGGGGCAGGGGGGGGGGGGGGGGGGGGGCAGGGAGACGGAGGCATCGGCAATATCGATTGCGCACCGCAGTGGATCGAGCCGCGCCTGCGGCTGCAGCGGAGCCGCCCTGCTCTCGGTTTACATCAGGGACTGATCATGACATGGAAAGCGAATTCGAAGGCCGACATGCATCAAATTAAACAAGATCAGAACTCACCGCTGAGATCTTCGCGTCGACTGCGCTCGCGCCTGGATGGGGCGCTGATGACGTCGAGAAGGTGCTGGCCGCGGAGGAGTTCGAGCTTGCAATTCCCGCGGCCGGCGCTGCGCGCGCAAGCGGGTAATGTCAGTGCGATCTCGCTTAGCGTTCTTGATCGCAATCGAGACGAACCCGCCGCGGGCGCAGCAGCTACAGTCTCGGCAGATGCGCCTGCTGCGGATGTCGCCGCTGCAGCTGCATGCGCAGCTGTGGCATGTACATGTGCGGCCGGCGCCGCAGGCCATTCTGGAAAGGAACTCGGCGGGCGCCGAGCTGCGGAGACGACGGGCGCGGTCTTGACTGCGGTCTTCTTCATCATGTATCTTCAACACGCGCGCGCGCAAGGAGTGACGACCGGAATGCCGCCCATTCGAGTTGCAGTGTTCGGACAGCGCGCGGATCGCGATCCCGCGCTCGGCTGTGCTTCCTCTGCACGCTAATAGGCTACAATGTGCCGAACTACTCTCCTGCTGGTCCGACACGCGCGCACGGTTGATCGCCCGAGCCGATATCGATGGGCGATTCTAGATCTACCCAAGCAGTGAAAGATCGACTGCTCTCCTTAGCGTCGGAGCAATGCTGGCTCGACGCGCTACGCTTGCACGTACGCGCGCGCGCGTTTGGTCCCGAACTGCGCTTACGATAGCTGCAACTTGCTAATGTACCCCCCCCTCCCCCAGAGCTTCTCTGAAATGTGCTGCACGGCCGAAAAGTACAGTCCGACAGCTTGTACAGTCACTAAATATGCACCTACGCGACGGGAGCCACGGGGCCCCCGCGCCTCGAGCACGCGTCGACCAGCCTCTGCCGCGTGATGACCCCACGGAGCCGCCCTGCGCGCGGCGGGCCGGGGGCGGGGGGCAAGGATCGATGCCGCTCAGCGGCGCGGGGGGTACGTGAACGGTATGATGGAATCGGTGCGCGCGTACCCCGGTGGAGGACCAGGAGCTCGCTGCAGGAGAGGAGGGAGAAGAGCGCATGGACCTGCGGGGTACGACGGCGTCGGAATGGGATACGGAGTAGGGGAATGGGGGTGGGGGTACGTTCACCTGCCCCATCGCCGCGTCCGCCCCCACCTGCGATCCGGGCGGGCGTCAGAGGGTCCATTCTTTGGCGTACCCCTCCCCGGGGGCCCGAAGCGTACGCAGAGGGGCGGCGGTTCGAGGGCGAGCCGCGGCCAATCGATCAGGGCCCCCGCCGCCGGCTGCAGCTCCCTGCGGAGGTACCGGGTTTCAGAGCGGGTGGGGGGTACGGGTGCGGAGGGGCGGGCTCGCCCGTCGCTGGGGGCGTCCCCCTCCTCGCTGCCGGCGGGGGATCCGAGCTCCAAGGAGGGTCGCTCCATTTCCGTACCCCGCCCAGGGGCCGGGGCCGGTGCCGGGGCCGGGGCCGTACCCGGCGCGGGCGTGGCGGCGGCGGCCCGGGGGGCCAGGGGGCCGGCCGCGCCGTCCCCCTCCTCTTCTTCCCCCCCCGAAGGCGACCCCAGGTCCCTGAGGCGAACGAAGTCAGGGGGTACAGCTGCGTTCCTTTTCCCTGCGTACCCGTCGTCTCCGCCGAGGAGGGTGAAGCGGGGTGCGGGGGTACTCGGCGCGTCTCCGGCCCCCGCCCCTACCCCGATGGCCTCCATCTCGCCCCCCTCCTCCCCCCCCTCCTCGACCTGCGAGACGGCTTCGGGTCTGCGAGGAGGGGGGGGGGGGGGGGGCGGATCGAGGGGGGTACGCACCAGCGGGAGTCTGTGGTGCCTGCTGCCGCCGCCGGGAGGGGCCTTGCCCGCCACCGCGGGGCTCGGCGCGAGGGCCGCCCGGAGTCGCTCCCCAAAAGAAGGGCCTACCCCCAGGCCCAGCGGCGCCTCGCCTCTACCCCCCAACCCCAGCATCCGCAGCGCGGGGCTGGCGCCCGCCCACCGGCCCGCGCCCTGCACCAAGCGAGGGGGGGGGGTGAGAGGCCGAGGAGGGGGGGGTACACGGCGCAGGGAGCGCACGGGGACCGGGGAGGGACCCGCGCGGCGGGCGACCGGCACTCGAATACCCCCCGCTGCGACAAACCTGACGGGGGGCTCAGAACGAAAGGGGGATACAAGGTGGGGGGGGGGGGGGGTTACGGCCTGACCGCTCCAGGGTCTCCCTCCGAACGAGGGCGAGGAGGCGCATGCCCTCTGCGCAGCGGGTGAGGAGGCCGCACGGATGGGGGTACGTGATCAACGCGCACCCTGCGAGTCGACGAGGGGGAAGGCGTGCGCGGAGGGGTTGCGCCCCAGCACCCCGGCCGCCTGCGCCGGCGTGCTGCCCGCCGCTTAGGAAGAGACAGGGAAACAGCGCAGGAAACAACGCCAGAGAGCGGGAAGAAGAGAGCGGGCATCGCATTAGGAGATTAGGAAATTAAAAGAGGGCCGCTTAGGTAGAGAGGGCATCACGCCGGCGGGCATCGCTTCGGGAGATTAAGAGATGAAGAGAGGGCCGCTTAGAAAGAGACGGAAAGGGCGCACGAGGAGGCAGGGAGGCCCGGAGGCAGGCGGGCATCACATTAGGAGATTAAGAGAGGCCCGATTAGATCTATGGACAAGAAAATCAAAGGGCGCACGAGGCCTACTTAGAGGAAATTAAAAGAGGGCCGCTTAGACATAGAGGGGGAAATCAAACGGCGCACGAGGAGGCGGGGAGGCAGGCGGAGGTGACGGGCCGCATGGCGTGCCAGGCGCGCAGGCGGCCGGCCCGCGACGCCAGCTCCGGGAGGTACGGCAGGCCCTGCGGGGGGGGCGGGGGAAGGGGGGAAGGGGGTGGGAGGCCGGCCGGTCAGCGCGCGACGGGGAGAGCAGGCGCGGAGAGGAGAGAGAGGCGCTAGATTCCGCAAGCTCCCCTTGAGGCGCATGAGCTAGAAGCCAGAATCTAAAGCTCGCCGGCCGGCGCGCCTGGGGGCGCATCAGCTAGAAGCTAGAATCTAGATCTAAGCATCTCAAACTGATCCGAGGCTCGCCTGGAGGCGCATGAGCTCGTCGTAGAAGGAGAGGCGCCCGAGCGAGTCCGCCGTCGCGTACGCCACCAGCACTGCCGTCTAAGGGGGGGGGGGGGGGTCGGGGTACAGGGGCGGGGGGGGGGGGGGGGGGGGGCGTACCAGGACGACGAGGCCGTAGTGCAGCTGCCCCGCTGCGCGCGGGCGGGGGCCTCATCGCCGCGGAACGAAGCGGGCAAAGCGAACGAATGGACTAGAAGACCAACAGACTGGAAGTAACAGACGAAAAGGCCGGGGCCGGAGCGGCCGCGCACCGATCTTAAGGACCGGGCTTAAGGACCGGGAGGAGCAAGGCTGACTAGATAGGCTAGACCCACAGGCTAATGTAATTATTATGAACTAATTAGTCAGTTGATCCGCCGGGGACTACTGACTACTGATAGACTACGGATAGGGGGGGCCGGGGCTGGGGCGGCCGCGCACTGGATGGACTAATCGGATAGGCTAATGTAATTATTATGAACTAATTAGTCAGTTAGTCCGGGGCGGGCGGGGGGGCACTGATCGAGTACCACTACAGGGCGGGGCGGAGGCTGACTAGATCTAGACTAATAGGCTAATAGGCTAATCTAGACTAGAATAGAGTTTGTTTGAGGACGGAGCCGGGCGGGGGCGCACTGATCTTGAGATAGGCTAGACTAATAAGCTAAAGGAGTTTATCTGAAATAGTAAGACCACTTAGGTGGACTGGTTCATATAGCGCGCACTGATCTCGAGGACGACGACGGCGACGGCGACCGAGTGCGTCACCCCCGCGCACAGCGCCGCCGCCCCTGCCGCCCCCCGCGCAGGTCAGCACGAGGCGCGGGAGAGGCGGTGCGGGGCGGTGGGGGGGGCGGTGGGAGGGGCGGTGGGAGGGGGCCGCCTTCGCGCTCGACTGCGTTTCGACTGCGTTCTCGGCCTCCTAGCAGGCAAGCAGATGCCACCCAGTCCCCGCTAGCCTTCCCCTCGCCTAGCCGCTAGCGGGGATCCCGGCCTCCTAGCTATCCGCTAGCTATCCTATCCAGCGGATCCCACCGCGCCCCCCACAGATGAGGGGGGTACTGGCGCACCGGCGACGGCGTAGACGCCCGGGACGGCGGTGACGACGTCCGGGAACATCACCGCCGCCACCTCCCCGAACAGCCGCCCCAGCGCTGCGGGGGGGGGGGGGGGGGGGGGGGGGTGTAGAGGAGGAGGAGGAGGGGGGGAGGGGGAGGGGGGGTACCGGCGCCGGCGGTGAAGACGGGCACGAAGACGCCGCACGGGATCGGCAGCGCCGTCGCCAGCGCCGTCAGGAAGAACTGCCGGGGGGGGGGGTAAGGTGATTTAGGAGGGGGGATGAAGCCTTGAAGCTGGCAGAGCTGGCCCCGCACCCGAATGGAAACGAAGACGAGGAGTACGAAGAGCGGGTTCGCGGAAGTCTGGGGTACACGATTGTTAGAGGGGTACGTGGGCAGGGGGTAGGCGTGGGGGTGGGCGGGGGTACGGGCGGGCCTCGACGCCTTCGAGGGGGCTGTGCGCCCATTCGGGCAGCTTCTCGCCCTGGAACAGCTGGTTCATCGAGCTCTGGGGGTACGGGAATCGGCGGGAAGCAGGGTACGATGAGCTTTGGGAGATGGGAGAAAGGATATCGCACGTGGTACTCGTTGCGAGCGAAGGAGCCGAAGGGAAAGCCTGGCGGGGGGACGAATCGCACGGGGGTACGGGATCACGAAAGGGAAGGGCTCGGGGGGTACCGAGGAGGGACGTCAGGAAGGCTGCGGCGACGGCGTCGCGCACGGCGCGGCCGGCGGGGGTACGGGGCGGCCGCCAGAGCAGCGCCCAGAACTCGCGGGCGTATCGGACGAGGGGGGAGGAGGAGGGCGCGGGGCCCGGGGCCTCCGGGGCCGGGGGCGCGGGCGCCCGCGAGCGGAGCTGGATAAGGGCGGAGGAGAGGGCCACGAACAGGGCGCCGGCTGCCCCGCAGATGACTCCGCACAGGGCGAAGAGCAGGAGCTCGGCGGAGGGCTTCAGGTTCTGCGGGGGTACACAGCGTTTTATTTTGGGGGGCTACCGAATTGTGATTTGGGGGGTACGGACCTCGGCGGAGAACTCGGTCCACTCGAAGAGGGATACGAGGCCCGTCGTGCGGAACGTCGCGAACAGGACCGTCGCGACCTGTTGTTTTGGGGTACGGGATTCCTCAGAAGGGGGTACAGAGAATGTGGCGGGGGGTACGGGGCGCACCGCGGAGGCGAGGAAGCCCCACCAGAGGTCACGGACCTGCGCGGGGAGGGGGCGAGAAGGAGGGGGGTACCGTGTCAGCGCCGCGATCGGAAGGGGCGGGGGGTACGGCGCGCGCACGAAGAAGTGCGTGGACGTCACTTCGATGCTGAACAGGACGCCGCCAACGGGCGTGCCTGGCGGGGGGTACGTCGTGAGCGGCGCTAGGGGAGGCTTCGGGGGGTACGCGGGCGGACCGAAGGCGGCCGTGATGCCGACGGCGCAGCCTGCCGCGAGCAACTGGGCGTAATTCATGGGGTTCTGCGAAAGAGTTGGGGGGAAAGAACACGTCAGATGTACAGAAAAGGCAAAGGGGGTACGGGCACGGTTGCGGGGGTACGGACCCGGAGGAAGCGGCCGCGGAAGGCGGGGAGGGAGCAGAGCCAGTGGGCCACGCAGGCGGCGGAGCTGACGAAGGGGCCCTCCTTCCCCACAAAGAGGCCTGCGGCGCGCGCGGATCAAATCGCGAAAGACTCCGCTCGCGCGCGGTCGGCCGGATCAAATCGCTCGTACCGGCCGCGAAGGAGCAGACGGTGCCCAGCAGCTTTGCGGCGGCGGTGCGCAGAGAGAGGAATCCCTCCAGGGGCACGCCCGTGAGCACGCTCTTCATCTTAGGGATGCCGGAGCCTGCGCGGGGCGGGCGGCTCGGCGCGGGGCCGCCGCGGGGCGCTTAGACACTCGTGGGGCGGACCGCGGCCGTGCGGGCTGATAAGGATGGGGCACAGCGCCGCCAGCGCTGCGAACGTGCACGAGAAGAGCGTCCAGAGGAAGAATGACAGGAAGAAGTAGTCAGGGTAGACGATGAGCGCCTGGACTGCGGGCGCGGCGCTCAGAACCAGACAGGGGAGAGCGCTGCGCCGCGCCCGAGCGCACGCCGGCGGAGCTGGTCGATGGAGAGGTCAACAAGGAAGGCGAGGCAGGCCATAACGGAGCCGAGGAGGATAAGCAGGACGAGCGTCAAGTACGTGCTCCGGCTCGACAGGTATCGCCCTGCCCGCTTGAGCCCGGGCGGCGGGTCCTCCTCCAGCGGCGGCGCCGTGCGCTCCAGCGTGTTCCATATGCACTGCCGCACGCGCGTCCCAAGGTCCTCCAAATCGCCGTCCGCCGTCGCCGGTGCTGGTTTTCGGTCTAAAGAAGCGTTGCGCGGCGCACTCGGTGCGCTCTGCAGCGCCTCGGCGCCGAGGTCCATTGCGCTGTCCCGTGACCAGTGTACCCCAGCGGAGAAAAAGTCGCGTCCAAGTACGCAGCCGCTTAAGCTTCGATCGGGAGCCGGTGCGCTGCGAAACTCGCGCCGGCGCGAGCCGTGGCGCAGCTCGCCGACGCGCCGGGCGCAGGTCGCCGCGATGTCGGGCCACTGGGACCCGCAGCAGCGAATTTTCGACGAGCTCAAGGCCCGCGAGAACCGCGGGAAGGGCGGCCTCGGCTTTGGCAGCCAAGAGAGCCGGCCGCCAGCGCCGTGCGCCCGCCCTCGCGTACGCGCGCGCGCGAGTGCCGATGTGCGGCTCACTCGAGCGCGCAATCAGGCCTCCTCGGGACGATCGCAGGCGCGAAGACGACAGGCGGCGGAGCAGGAGCAGGAGTCGGGAGCGGGACCACCGGCGCTCGGACCGGGACCGGGAGCGCGACAGGAGACGAAGCAGGAGCCGCGAGCGCGACAGGAGGCGCAGCAGAAGCCGCGAGCGGGACAGGAGGCGAAGCAGGAGCCGGAGCCGAGACCGCGAGCGGAGCGGCTCGCGCCGGGACCGCAGCCGCAGCCGCGAGCGTCGGGGGGACGGCCCGAGCAAGAAGGACGCGGGCGGCTCGAAGGGAGATGATGCCAAGAAGAAGGAGGGCAAACCGGCAAAGGTCGGCGACGCCCCTAGCCGGCCTCGTCCCCTTTTCTGGCGGTCTGGATCTGATTCCGCGCCCCGGATCAGATCAATTGGAGCCAAGTGATCCCGGGGTACGACCAGATGCCCGAGCCGCAGAAGATGAAGGCCCGGACACGCTACCAGCTCGAGAACGTGCGCATGTCATCCCGATTTGATCTCGAATTCGATCCGGTCCAAGATCGAATGGGGCGCAGGCGAGCAAGAGGGACACCGGCTCGTCGGACGGCGACTGGACGCGCTTCGGCGAGAGCGGCAACAGCGGCGACCTGCAGGCGCGCAGATTACCGTACCCCCCCTTTTCCCGCCACGAGTCGCGACCGACAGACGAGGCGCCGCCCACGCCCCGCAGGCGATGCAGGATCGGGCTCGGAGGCAGGAGGCCGCGCCCTTCTCCCGCGCCGCGGCCCCCGGCGCCGCAGACGCGCTCAAATTCGAAGCCATGTACAAGAGGCGAGCGTTCCCCGGCCCCGCCCTGCCCCCGATTCGCGTACCCCGGCTGAGTTCGCCCCCCGTCCCGCAGCGCGGCGCGGGGGGGGAACGAGGCGGCCGTCCTCCGCATGAGCACCCTGGACGCCTACAAGAAGCAGGGTACGCCAATCCTTCGCAAACTTGAAGCTTCTCGGTCCCGGGTTCGAATCCGGGCAGAGGAGGACGGGCTCACGGACGCCGACCGCGAGCACGCGGCCGCGATCTTCGGGGGTACGTATACGCTTTTGCTGTTCTTCTCGAAGCGTTCTTTCGGAGCTGAGGAGCTGACCCGCGGGCAGGGCGGGCGGCGCCGCCGCCGAAGAGGCTGGCGGCGCCGGCGGGAGAGGAGGCGGGGGCGCGGAGCCCGGACCGGGGCGGCGGCGGAGGCGGCGGGAGCCCGCCGGCCGCCGCGGCCGCGGCGCCGCGCGTCGCCGTGGCCCCAGTGGCGGCGGCCGCCGCCGCCGCCGCCGCCGGCCTCTCCTGGAAGGACCGCCTGAAGCAAATGAAGGGCGGCGGCGCGGGCGCCGGCGAGGGCGCCGGCCCCGTACCCCCCGGACCCGGAGCCCAGCCGGTACCCCCCGTCGAATACGACGCGGCCGGCTTCGCGAAGGGGGTGGACTACGCGAAGGTATGCGGGGGCTAGGGGGGAACATGGACCAAGCCTCAGACTCGGATCGGATCTGACTCGGGCGGCTCGGCTCAGATCGCGGAGGAGGCGAAGCGGCGGCGGCGGTCGGACAGCGACAGCGACAGCGACAGGCGCGTTCGCTCGCTCGCTCGCCTTTGGCTCTCCTTTGGCTCTTAATTTAATTAGTCTTATCTGAAAATCGTAATCTGATCCAACTCGGTTCTCTCTCTCGCTGACGCGGGCGCGGGGAAGCAGTGAGGACGAGCGGCGGAGGCGGAGGCGGAGGGAGTCACCTCCGCGCTCGGGCGGCGAGGAGGAGGGGGAGGGGGGTGCTCCAAGGGGCGGGCTCGGGTCGGGGGAGGTGCGAGCCTTCTTCGTTTCACCTGATCCGAACCTGATCTCTGATCGAACGGGTCGGGTTTCGTGGCGCACCTCAGGCGGGGCCCGGGGCATCGGCGGCGGCGGCGGCGTCAGCGGCGGGCCTGCCCGACGCGCGGCCCGCCGTGAGCTTCAGCTTTGGCGGCAGACGGTGACCGCAGCAGAAAGCTTCTCTTTCGGAGCGCCGGCGCCAGCTGTAGCGGCCAAGTAGCTAGGCCTAGTCCTAGGCTGGCGCCCGGCCGCTAGGGTTGCGCTCGTGCACTTGAATCTGAAACGTTAACACTCTAGATCTGGAACGCACGATCCTATGAGGAACGCTAGTTATAACAGAGCACTATACAAAGAAAGAAATCACTGCATATCGACGAAAGCGAAATCAAGAGCTTAAGAAAACTGGACTGAGCTCTACATGGGCTGTCCTAGAACGCTGGGAAGCGGCGCCAAGAGACGCCAACTAGAACCGAGGGGACATTATAAAATTAGATCTAGAAGAGCTCGCCTGAGAAGGGGTCCGAGCCTTCGTCGCCGCCCTCGGCCAGGAGGGCGTACCGGAGCGCCGCGTCCCGCCGCGCCCGCTCCTCCGCCTCGTCCCGGCTCGGCTCGTAAAGCGACTCGTTCGCGGCCTCCCACGCCGCGGCGCGGTGGGCGAGCGCCGGCGAGGCGCGGCAGGAGGCGCAGGGGACGAGGCCGGCGGCCTCGGCCTCGCGCCAGCTCGGGAGGCGGAGGAGATCCGAGCGGAAGGGCGAGGCGATGATTTGGAGGGCGGAGGCGCCGGAGGGCGCCGCGTGGACGCGGACGCAGTCGGCGCGGTGGTAGCTGGGCGAGTCGGGCGCGGCGTAGCGCCCGGCCTCGTCCCCGATGCGCGGGCCGGAGGGATCTGGGGGCGGCGAGGGCGCCGGAGACCGCTTCTGCGCGGGGAATCTGTGGGCGCGAGCGGCGCGGGGCGCCGGGGCGGCGGGGCGCACGGGCGAGAGGCCCGGGTGCGCATCGTCGAGCTCCAGCGGGCGCTTGTCGCGCGCCGCTCGGCCCGGCGACGCGCGCAGCGGGCTCAGCATCTCGACCTGCATCGCTCGACGCCGGCCGCCTGCGGAGCTCCCTTCGATCAGAAGCTCGCGCGGTGACGAGCGTGCGGCGCCGCGCGCGGGCACGGCATGCGCATCGGCCGGGCCAAATTCGAGACCTCGCTAGCTACGAGCTCCCCCCGGCTTGCTAGTGGCGGGATTGAGGTCTAGGGGTCTCTTACGCGTGCGGGGGACCGGGCTGATACGAGTTCCCGCGCACCGTAAGTTCGCAACGCTCGGCCGGCCGAACCTGGTAGGGGCCGTGCGGCGAATACGTTGCGACTCTGAACTTGCGAGCCACTCGAGCTCAAGTGTCCCAATGAGAAGATGCTTAGCGCTGCTGGCGCGCGGGTCTGATCGCGCGCGGCGCTGCACGTGAGTTCCCGCGGGAGGGTTACGGCCGCTAGCTGTGTCACAACATGCGCACCAGATCTCGCTTCGTGCTCGCCGGGCTACTGGAGGACTGCTTTGCGAGCTGAGGCAAGCCACCGGTTTCACGTACCCCATCCGCGCGGGAGTAACCGGGGAGTTTCGGTCGTCGAACGAAGCCCTTACAGACGCGCCAGGCACATCTTTGAGGACGCGAGGCGACTAGTAAGCAGCGTAGCGTAATACCAGGCGTCAGCGAGGCATCGGATGAGCGCGTGAGCCCCGATCTGATTCCCAGGCGAGCGGCGAACGCGGCGGCTCAAAATGGACTTCAGTGCGCCGCCTGCCTCCTGAATATCGCACCGGCTCGCCCCCGATACTCAGCGCCGCTCAGGCGAGGCGTACAAGGGCGCGTTGCAGGCGTGGTCGCGGGACGGGCGCTACCTCGCGGTCGCCGTAGAGTACCGCCTGGTGCGCAGCGACCGCGGTCGCACAGCGCTCCCGCGCTTCCGGCGGCGAGCGGCGGGCCGCAGGTGGTGCGCGACGTGGAGACGCTGCAGATCGTGCAGGCGTTCACGTGCCAGGACGCCATCAGCGAAGTCGAGTGGTCCGCCGACTCGAAGTACATCCTGTGCGCCCTCTACAAGCGCTCCCTCGTACAGGCCCGCCGCCTCCGCTCGCCCTCCTGCCCGCCTTCTTGGCGCGCGGCGAGCTTCCTCGCGTGATCATGACGCGGCGTGCAGATATGGTCGGTGGAGCAGCCGGACTGGTACTGCAAGATCGACGAGGGCCCGGCGCGCATCGTCTACGCGCGCTGGAGCCCCGACGGCAGGCACGTTCTCACCGTCGCCGACTTCCAGGTACCCCTGCCGTCCGCCTGGTCAGCGGCGGCCCGTCCTGTACCCCTCAGCCCCGCGCAGGTTCGGCTCGCGGTCTGGTCGCTCGTGAACAAGTCATGCACGCATATCAAGTACCCTAAGTTCGGCTCCGCGGCCGGTGCGCGTACCCCGGACCGAACCGGCGACCAGCCGGCCCCTCCCGACGCCGCGCCTCGCCGCAGGCATAGATTTCAGCAAGGACGGGCGGTGGATGGCCCTCGCGGTGAGGCGAGACTGCAAGGACTACGTGCAGATCTACGCCTGCGACACTTGGGAGCTAGTCAAGGTGCCCGAGCCTCGTACCCCCCTGCTTTCGCCGCAGGCGAGCGGGGGTACGTCGCCGCAGCAATTCCAGGTGGACACGACGGACCTGGCGGGGCTCTCGTGGTCCCCCGACGGGTACCACATCTGCGTCTGGGATACGCCGACCGAGGTCCGCCGCCCCCCGAACCCGTGACCTTAGCTCGGCCCTGATGGTTCGTCGTACCCCCGTAGTACAAGGTGTTGGTCTACGTTCCGGACGGCACCCTCGCGAGCAAGTACCAGGCGCGCCGCCCGTACCCCTGCCGCGATCCGTACCCGGGGCCGATGGTCCTGTGCCCGGCAGGCGTACGAGAACGCGCTGGGGGTACGCTGCGTGTCTTGGTCTCCAAAAAGCGAAATGCTGGCGGTCGGCAGCTACGACTCGAAGGCGTGCCGCCCCCTCCCGCGCCCCGCGTACCCCCCGCTCAGCGCGGGGTACAGGCGCGCCTCCTCAACAGCATGACGTGGCGGCCTATCAGCGACCTTCCGCACGGGACCCGCATCACGGCCGCCGGCACAGTGCGCTCCCGCTCGCCCCCTCGCGCCCCTGTACCCCTTATCGACGAGGGGGGTACGCGGCAGATCGTGTACCGGGAGGTGCCCTCGGCTGCACCCAACGCCGCCGCCGCAGACGCCGCTGCGCTGCGCACGAAGTGTACGTGCCTCTACCCCCGTGACCTCGGTACCCCCGCCCTTGACCATGGTACCCCCCAGACGTCGTTGCGGACCCGCCTGTGCCGGTATCGGAGGTCAAGCCGGAGACGGGTAAGCCGAACCCGAAGCTGGGGGTACAGCAGTGCTCGTGGGACCCCACCGGCCGCTTCCTCCTTTGCCGCAACGGTGCGCGGGGGTACCGCGTAGCGCGGGGGCGCCGGCCGACGGGCACGCGCGCAGAGAGCACGCCAAGCGCGGCGTGGGTGTGGGACGTGGGCCGCCTGAGCCCCGCGGCGGTCCTCATTCAGCTTCAGGTGAGCCGCGCGGGCCGCCGGCCCCCCTGCCGGGCCCGATGAGACTCTGATCCCGGGGCCCCGCAGGCGATCAAGGCGGCCGCGTGGGACCCTGTGCGGCCCCGCTTAGCCCTCGCGACGGGTACGCGAAAGCGTGTTCTTCCGCCTCCCTCCTCCCCCATTTTCGGCGCAGGGAACGGCAAGGTGTTCCTGTGGACCCCGGAGGGCGCCTCCTGCGTCGACGTACCCCTCGGTGCGCGGGCAGCTCGGGGGCAGTGTACCCACCGCAGGGACTGACGTACCCCCTGCAGCCAAGTTCGCAGTACAGTCGCTGCAGTGGAGCCCCGACGGCGGCTGCCTGCTCCTCCGCGACCGGTTCGCCACCCGCTCTGTACCCCGCCCGAAGCGGCGTACCCCCGACGCCCCCCGGTTCCGCAGGGAGCGCTTCAGCGTCGCCTTCATGGTACCCGAGCGGGTCGTGAACGGCGAGGAGGCGCTCGGAGCCTGAGGCGGCTCCTGGCGCGGGGCCGCCGAGCATAGCACTAGTACTGGAGTTGATTTGATTCAAAACCTTCTGGAACTCGCCCCGCGGCACTGCGGCAGCTGCAGTGTTCGGGGGAGCCGCCGGTCCTCGAGCTCAGGGCCTACGGAACGCGCCTGCATATCGGCGGTCTGTAGACCTAGAAGAGGGAGGCGTTTTAGGGGGGCTTCACATATGGGTTAACTCATTGCTCACATTCTAGACACACGACACAGCGTACTTCTTAAATGAAAGGCGACAGACATTATGACATTAGTATTACAGCTGCAGCATTATATGAAGGGGGTCCGGGCCGGAAGCTAAGGCATCCAGAGCACCTAAAGCTCCTTGTCGGACGTGTACACGACCTGCGGCGGCGGCGGCCCGGGCGGCCGCGGGCGGTCAGATCTAGAAGACGACGTCGACTCGGAGGCCGCGGCCGATATCGGGCCGGGGGCCGGGCCGGCACGCGCTGGATCGCGCTCGGATTCGCGCACCTCAGCCTGGAGGAGTTCGTCGGCGTCGGCCTCGAGGAGCTCACCCTCGCCCATGGCGAAGAGCCCGTCGGGGAGGGCGGCAACGGCCGCGCCTTCGGACGTGCAGGCGGCGTCCGCCAGCGCCTGCTCGATCATCTCCGTCTCATTCTCGACCTGCCGCGCCGCGACGTACGCGAACGCGTCGCGTCAGACCGCGCCGACAGCCACAATCATGCTGCCACGCTGGCACCGAGTCTCCTCGTCGGTCTGCCTGCAGATGTACCGCCCCTTCGACCAGCGGCAACGCGACGACATCGTACGAGCCGCTGACTCAGCTGCAGTGAGCACGATCCGGATGGATCGAGGTGGGGCCCGGCGCGCGCTCGACGCCAACTGTACCCCCACATGTACAGCACTTGTCCCCCGGCCAACTTGCAGCTGCAGCAAGTTCTTGAATCGAAGTCCTGAAGGCCAACGCTCGCGTTCTCTTCCAGCGGGCTAGCGCTGCTGCGGGCTGCGGGCGTCGTCACAGCGCTGCACAACCGCGACAGCAGCAAATGCAGCAGCGAGCTTAGCTTGCAGCCGCGGAGCTGTCGGGTTGCCCGGCGCGCGCTGACTTTCGCCGGCTTCGCGTTTCGAATTCCCCGCGACACGCGCGCAAGAGCGCGCCCGCTCTCAGCTGCAGGACGTGCCCATATGTATGGAAGCTCGTCAGGGTGGGCCGCATCAGCAGCCGCTCGTGCACGGCGTCCCGGTACAGGATGGGCCCCACCAGCTGCCGATCGTGCACGGCGTGTCGGTAGCTGTAGATCTAGAACCTGTAGATCTACCATGTTCAGCCACGCATGCTGGAGCTCCCCGGGCGGTCCCGGCCCCCTCGGCCGCGCGCAGGGACGGTCTAGATCTGCTGGCCCAGAAGCGCGTCGTGCGCATCTTCGTCTCCTCGACCTTCCGTGCGCGCGCGCGGGGCCGCGGCTGGCGCCGGCGCGGGCCGCCGAGCGACCTTCCTGATCATGACGTGAACCGCGACCCCGGCCCGGCCCGGGCTTGCCGTTCGCAGAGGACATGCAGGCGGAGCGGGACGCCATCCGGAGCTTCGTGAACCCGACGCTGAAGGCGGTATGCGCGGAGCGCGGGCTCTTCTTCCACTGCGTCGATCTCAGGCCCGCCCTGTGCTTTGATTTGATCTTGGCCCCTGGACCGGATTCCCCGAACTGACGCCGTGCGCCGCAGGTGGGGCATCAACGAGGAGGCGTGCCAGGCGGGCGAGGTGACTCTCCTGTGCCTGCGGGAGGTCTTCCGCAGCACGCACTTCGTCGGCCTACTCAAGGTGCCGCCCTTCGCTTCGCGCCGAGAGCCAGACTGCACGTGCTCCTGCCGACGCGACGCAAGACAGGCTCGATACGGGTGGCACCTGCGGCCCGACGCCCCTGCTGGCGACAAGGACAACGCATCCTTCTGTCGGTGCTTCCCCGCTGCTCCCCGCGCCGGCAACCGCCGCCACTGGTGACGTGGGCGGCGCTCATGATCATATGAGCAGGAACCTCGAGCGAGCCTCGGAGGAGTTCCCCTGGGTGCGGGGCTGGGAGGACCGCAGCGTCACCGAGATCGGTGCGCTCGCTTATCAAAAGTGGGCTCGCTCCAAGGCCGCCGCCGTCTTCTGAGCACGCCGCTGGACCGCGCGCGCGCGCGCAGAGATTCGATCGTGTGTGCTTGGCGGCGCGGAGCAGCCCGGAGGGACGGGCCCCCCAGCCTCGAGACTAGAGGTGCGGCTCAGTTCGTCCCGGCCCGCTCCTGCCCGCCTCCTGTCTTTCCCGCCGCCGTCTCAGCCGCCGCGATGGCCAGGCGATGCGCGGCAAGAGCTTGTTCTACGTGGCCGGGCCGGAGCTGATGCGTGACGCGGTCTCCACGGGCGGCGGATTTGTGGAGGGGTCCTACGCCGAGCAGCGCCTGGAGGCGTTGAATGGCGCGATACGGGCCGCGGGCCTGCCCGTCGCAGAGTACGACGATCCCCAGCGGCTCGCCCTCGCCATGCGCGACGCCCTCAAGTCGGTGCGCACGTACCCAGGCGTGAACCAGCGGCCGCGCAGCCGCGCTCTGACTGCGGTCGCAGATGCTGGAGCGGGAGTACCCCCTACAGGGCGCACGACCCTGGCTCGAGGCCGAGCGGGCGCAGCACGAGGCGTTCGCGGCGTCGCGGCAGCGCGTCTTCGTGCGCAGCGCAGAGGACATGGACGCGCTGAGCGCCTACGCGGCGGCCTCGGGTCCTGAAATCTTCCTCCTCCACGGCGAGGGCGGCTGCGGCAAGAGCGGTTCGCTCCGTGCACGCGCGCGGCTCTGTCCCTCGACCGCCGACGCCAGGGCCGCGCAGCGCTTCTCGCGAACTGGTCCCGAGAGTGGGCGGCATCGTACCCCGACGACCTGGTGATCGTGCACTTCATCGGCGGATCCCAGAGCAGTTCTCTGCTCGCGTCGATCGCCCGGTCTGCGCCGCGTATCCCCCTCGGCGCCCACGTCCCGCCGACTAATACGAGGCTGCCCGTAGGCGCGTCAGCAGGGAAGTCCGGGCTCGGTGGCCGGCGGCGAAGGCCCTCGGACTGCGCGGCACGGATGCGAAGGTGGCGGCGCGCCTGAGCGCCTTCCTCGAAGCCAGCGCCGCCGGCTGGCCCTTTCGCGTCCTCCTCGTCCTGGACGGCCTGGATCAGCTGCGGGGCGACCCGGCCGTGCACAGCCTTGCGTGGCTCCCGCCCGCCGCCGGCCCCCGCCTCCGCATCCTCGTCTCGAGCCTGCGCGGTGCGGCTTCCGTTGCAGCTGAGCCTCGGCGCCTCGCCAACGCGGCCCGGCAGGCCCGACCCTGGACGCCGCGATGGCGAGGGCGCACATTGCCCGCGAGATCGCGCCCCTCACGGAGCCCCGGCGTCGGAGGCTGGTCGAGGGCGCGCTCTGCGAGCAGGGGCGCGCCCTCTCCACGCATCGCCTCGAGCGCATCGTGCGGGCGGAGGCGTGCCGCAACCCACTCTTCCTCACCGTCCTCCTCGACGAGCTCTCGAACGTCTCCGTCCACGCGAAACTCGACGCCGACATCGGCGCGCTCCTCGGCTGCGGGGGCGGGCCGCGGGACCTCTTCCGCCTCGTCCTGCGCCGCCTCGCCGCGCGCCACGGCGTCTCCCTCGTGGGGGACGTCGCCTCGGCCATCGTGTGCGCCCGGCACGGGATGGCGGAGGGCGAGCTCATGGCCTTCGTCGGCTTGGACGCCGCCGGCCGGCCGCTCGAGCTCGCGATCGATCGCGAGGTGTCTTGGAGCCTGTTCTGGCACGACTTCCTGGGGCTCGTCGTCTGCCTCGACGGCCTGTACGCCTTCTTCCACCGCTGCACGGCAGAGGCGGCCGAGCTCGAGTTCGGCCTCGCGGGCGAGCTCGAGGGGTCCGCCGAGCGGCGGGCGGCCGTCCACGCGCGGCTGGGCGAGTTCTTCGCCGCGCAGCCCGCCTCGCAGCGGCGCGCGGAGGAGGGCCCGTGGGCGCTGGCGCGGGGCGGGCCCGACTCGGCCGAGCGCCTGGCGGACGTCCTGTGCGACGCCGACGTCCTCAAGTGGTCGGACGGCTACGAGCTGGTGGAGCTCTGGCTCGCGAGCGGGCGGTCCGACGAGGCCGCGGGGCGCTACGCCAAGGCACTCCGGCTGGGGAGCGAGGACGCGAACCCGGCGCACCTCGGCAGCGCCGGCCATCTGCTCGACAGGATGGGGCGGGCGAGAGAGGGCATCCCGTTCCTCCAGGCACGCGCGGCCTGCGCAGCTGCGGCTGATCTGCTTCTATATCCTCTACGGCCAGCTCACCCGTGTCTCGGATCCTGTTCCTCGCAGGATGCGCTGCGTCTGAAAAAGAAGGCGCTGGGGGCGGAGCACCCCAAGGTCGCGTTGGCGATGCAGAACCTGGCGGTCCTGCTGAAGTCCCAGGGCGACTATGCGGCGGCGCGGGCCATGTACGAGGTGCGGCGCGTGCCTCTACGACCTAGACATCCTTCTAGATCTGCCAAAGGCCGAAGATGTAGCTAACTCCGCCGCCGCAGGAAGCGCTGCAACTGCTGAAGAAGGCGCTGGGCACGGAGCACCGCGACGTCGCGATGACGATGCAGAACCTGGCGGGCGTGCTGGCGGAGCAGGGCGACTACGCGGCGGCGCGGCCGATGTACGAGGTGCGGGGCGCGCGCGCACACCGGTCTATCGCGTCTTCCTCCAATTTTGCGAGCCATACTCCTTAAGCTTCTCCAAGACGTGACCCTGTCCCGTCCCCGGCCTCACAGGAAGCGCTGCACGCGTATAAAAAGGCGCTGGGGCCGGAGCACCCGGACGTGGCAATGGCCATGCAGAACCTGGCGCTCCTGCTGAAGGACCAGGGCGACCTCGCGGCGGCGAGGCCGATGTACGAGGTGCGGCGCGTGCGCGCTGCTCCTTTCTAAGCTTCTAAGGCCTGACCAGGCCCCGCCCCTCGCAGGCGGCGCTGCAGCTCTTTACGAAGGCGCTGGGGCCGGACCACCCGGAAGTGGCGACGGCCGTGCACAACCTGGCCGCCTTGCTGGCGGAGCAGGGCGACTACGCGGCGGCGCAGCCGATGTACGAGGTGCGGCCCGCTTCCCTCTACGATATGTAGAGTAGTCGTCATCTACAGTTTTCCTCCCTGTAGCTAGGCGCTGACTCCGGCCCGGCCCCTCCAGGAAGCCCTGCGGGTCTACAAGAAGGCGCTGGGCCCGGAGCACCGCGACGTCGCGATGACGATGCAGAACCTGGCCACGCTGCTGAAGAACAAGGGCGAAAGCACGGCCGCTCGCTCCATGTACGAGGTGCGGCGCACGCTTCTCATACAGCTTCCTCGCTATGCAGGCGCGGCCCTATATATAACTAACTCCGCCCTGCGTTGCGCCGCGGCAGGATGCGCTTCGGCTGCAGAAGAAGGCGCTGGGGCCGGAGCACGCGGACGTCGCGAGGACGATGCAGAATTTGGCGGTCCTGCTGAAGGCCCAGGGCGACCTTGCGGCGGCCAAGGCCATGTTTGAGGTCCGCGCGGCGCGGCGCGCGCCCCTCTAAATCTAATCTTCTGATCCGCGCTCCTTCGATTCGGGGCTCTGATCATGACCCCGGATCGGGCCGGCCCTCTCAGGAGGCGCTGCGGATACGCAAGAGGGCGCTGGGGCCGGATAACCCCCGGGTCGTGACGACGATGCAGAACCTGGGCGCCCTGCTGGAAGAGCAGGGCGAATACGCGGCGGCGCGGCCCCTGTACGAGGTTCGGCGCGCGCTTTCTTCTCTCGATCTTGATCTTAAGCTTCTGCCCTGACCCGCCCGCCCGACCGCCCGCCCGCCCGGTCCTTGCAGGAGGCGCTTCGGCTGCAGAGGAAGGCGCTGGGGCCGGGGCACTCGGAGGTGAAACAGGGGCACTTCCAATATAACCTATGTAACCTTATATAACCTACATAATTATAACCACTAAATAAAGGTGGCGACGGCCGAGTTCTTCCTGGGGGACCTCCTCGCGAAGCTGGGGACGAGGGAGGCCCTCTCGGAGGCCGCGGCGCTCCTCGAGGCGCGTTCTATTCACGCGTTTCATTCGGATTCGATCGGAGATTTGATCTAGATTTGATCGCGATCGCAGGGGGCGCTGCCGGTGCTCGAGCGGTCCCTGGGGCCTCGGCACAGGACGACGGCGGCCGCCAAGCGGGCGCTGGAAGGCGTCGAACGGCGCTCGAAGAAGCGGAGATAGGGGTTGAGGCCCTACCGGGGGTGGCGGTCACTGGGGACGCGTAGCGCGAGGCGGGCTCCTGGGCGGAGCGCGCGGCGGCCTTCTATATCTTAGGACGTCGGGCTCCGCTGAGCGCGAGCACCTCGAGCACCGCTCGAAGAAGCGGAGGAGGTTATAGAGCTCGCGGAGGAGGAGGGGGGAGGAGCGGAGCACGTGAACGTGCACGCGTGCGCGAGTGTGCATCCTGCCCGCCCTGCCCTCCGCAGCTTGACATGTACAAATGCAATCGATATCATCATGATCAAACGCTAGCGCTGCAGGCCCGGCCTGCCGGCCTGCTGCAGGGCCGGGGCAGAGAGGGGGGCGTGCCGCCGGCGCTGGACGCTCGAATACGAGCGCTAGCTATATATATTTAGCGCGAAGTACAGGCCGCACCGAGTGGAGGGCGGAGGGCCGGTGCCGGCCGCGGAGAGTGGAGGGCGGAGGGGCGAGCCGCTGAGCCCGGGGTGCACGTGCGCCACGGGCGGCGCGGCGCGGGGCCCTGCAGGCCGGCCGCGTGCGGGGGGCGAGGGAGGCGTGCCCCGCGGGTGCCATGCGGCTGCCTTGCACGCCTGCAAAGGCAGCTGGCCGACATCGCTGACGACGCCGGCTGCGGGAGGGCTGGACCCTCTCCGTGGGTGGGGGGGGGGGGGGAGTTCGGGGGGGAGGGGGGAAGGGAGCGCTCCGAGGCGGCCGCGCCGGAGGGAAGTGCGCGAGCAGGGCGCCCTGCGGCGGGGCGGGGCGCAGCGAATCGCCTCAGGTGACGACGGGCCTCGCAGGGCCTCGCGGGGCGGCCGGGGCCGGGGCGCGGCCGCGGCCGAGAGGAGGCCCGGGCCGGGAGGGGGCGGCGGCGGCGGCGGAAGGAGAGGCGAGCCGCGGCTGCCCGGCGCCGTGGGGCGCGCGGGGCGGCGCCGCCCCCTCCGCGGTCCGAGGCGGGCGTCCGCGGCGAGGGAGGGGCGCCCCGGCCAGCCCCAGCGCCGCCCGGGTACCCCATCAGAGGGCCGGACCCGGTCCTAGTGCCTCGGGCTCGCAGGTAGGACCGGCGCGGTGCGCACCATCGGATCCGCCGTGCTCGAGATGTGCGGGCAAAAGTCCAACGGGGTCCTGGGGCGAAGGTCGGGTCCGGAGGGGCAGGGGGGGTACGGGTACTTCGGTCGCACCCCCACGGTGTGCCGCACACCGTTGGATCGGGAATGACAAGGAGACTCCAGCGGTGCGCTTGTCAGGGCTCGGCGGCGACGCGGTGGAGGGGTGCATCGAAAAAACTGTTTGGCCGGGGCATGAGAGGGGCGGGGGGCGGCCGGGCGAGGCCGGCGCGGGCCTGAAGCGCAGCCATACACGGCGAGAGTGAGAAAAGAGTCCGCTTCGATCGTACGGGTTCGGATGGGGCGGCCCGCGCAGCCGCAGCGCCCGCCCGAGTCGACGGACCGTCCGCCCGCCGGCGTGCCGCGGCGCCTTCCGCGCGTCCTGCCGCCCCTCGAACCGCATCAGAGCGCTCCGAACGCAATCCGCGGCGGCCGTGAGACGCGCACCGGCGGGGGCTCGGCAGAGAGCGAGACTTGGCGGCACCGCCCGAGACGCGACCGGGGCCAGCCCGACCGCGCGAGGTGCACCGGCAAGCCAGATCGTGTGCATTCGGCGCTGCTCCTGATCGAGGATCGGATCGCACGCGGCGCGAGGGCTTCGGGAACCACGCGAGGGCGCGGAGCTTGAGTCACGTGTCCAGGCACGCGACCGCGGCACTGCGAGGAGCGTTGTGAGGCTCCGAAAATGCGCGATATGCACTGCATGCGCCGATTGCAATTGGTCATGGTAGCAGCCTGGAGGGTCGGCGGTTCGGGCCCGGGGTCAAATGCAACGGGGCCTACGGAGAGCAAGCAGCAAAGCGAACCTGCTGTCGGCAGCCATGCACGATTCAACGAATCGGCCGACTCGCCTTGACTCGGCTTCGTCTCGAATCGGGGAGCTTTGGGCACGCGGCCGCCGTATTGGTAGACTCAGTTTATTGGCGACTGGAAGTCGCGGCAGTGCAGGCGTGTCCGAAGTCAGAAGGTCGCAAGGCCGGGGTACCGGAGGTTAATACCACGGATCTCAGCAGCGGCGCGGGGCAGGCCTTGCCCGAGGCTAGGCTAGATTCATCTGCCTGCAGCTGCGGCGCCCTACTCCGCCCTACGCTGGACCTAGGCCTGGCAAAATGGACCTAGGCTTGGAACGAGCGCAGAAGCGGGCGCGTGCGGAGGAGCCCTTCGTATGCGCGGCAGCTGCAGCAGAGGCGGACTGGGACGGTGGCATCAACCATTTCGCGCGGCTGCCGGACGAGATAGTGCATAGGATCTTCAGCGAGCTCGAGGCGTTGGATGCTTACGAGACTTGTCGTCTGTGGTCATTAGATCGTCGGTTCAGGCGGCTCGTGGGGGGCGTGGACTGGAAGCACCTGAGAATCACACCGCGCTGTCATGAGCCGCGCAAGCAGTGCTGCAGGAACCAGTACAGAAAGCTCCTCGATCGAGTCACAGCGCGCGCACGGAACGGGACGCTGGCGGGCTGCGAGTGGCTCGTCATCGACTTTGCGTCGCCCGATATCTATGGTTGCGAGCACATTTCCAACCCATGTACACACAACAGCTGCAGCTGTCGCGACAGCCACGAGAAGCTCTTGGAGGCGAGCGCCAAGGCCGCATTTGCCTTGACAGGTGCACTGCGAGTCAAATATCATGATATCGATTGTAATTACATAGAAACGGCTGACACGCGAACGGGCAGAGATGCTGGCCGCCCTGTCGGCCGCGGCCTTCCCGCCGGAGCACGTCTATTTCTCAGACATCGGCCGGGGCTGGCCCGATAGCGTCTCGCGCGACATTGCGCGCGCTTTCCAAAACGCTCTCCTTCCGGCACCCATCCGAACGCTGCAGCTGTTCGGCTCATATGCAGATCGACCAATGTTTCTAGATCACTTTGTCCCTGGTGTGCTCCCTCACCTTCGGAATCTGGAATGGGAGTCTGGTACGATTAATTATGAAATTGCGGTTCGCCTTTATTTTTAATTTGCGCATTCGTTGACCAATGCATATGCGCATGCATAGCTATATAGCTATGTATACGTAGCTTGATAGCCGCTGAGCGCTGGGTGATCGATATCAGACCGAAACGACTTGAATTAACGACATCTTCGCAGTCGAAGCTGGTGGAGACATGGCCAAGATTGAAGAAGATTCACAGTAAATTCACTTGTGCAGCACTTCGGAAACTATCTGAGCTCCCTCTAGAGGACCTGGAGGCCACTGTGGAAATATGCTGCGGCCTCGATGACTACTGGGAATCGATGCAGGAACTGGAAGAAGGGCTTGATTCGCTCGATCCCGACTGCGTTCGGAAGCTGGGTCTGCGGATTCGCGATGAAGATGGGGATGTGAAGACAATTACACCCGATGCCCTCCGCACTATCCTTCACTTCCGCTACATTGAACACCTTGAGATCGATGTCTGCCTATTTCTAGATTAGTTTTTAATTCATCAGGTTTATTAGTTATTAGTTGGATTAGATTGGTATTTTTTATAGGCCCCACTAGATTCACGTATACATTTTCAGTTCTGACGGTCCTTCTGGCCGCACAGGTCGATCATAGATCGGGCGATCTCCTCCTGGACCTTGGGACACTGAAGAGGCTTCGGACGCTCAAGCTTATCCTCGAGGTTCGCATGCCTTGAATTCGAATTACAATTATATATGCATTGTTGTGTGATTAGCCCATGATCATGGGATGACTCGCCACGCGCGCAGTTCGTTTACGCCCCCGATGGAGGTGCAGAGTTGCTGCGGGCTGCGGCAGAGGGCATCGGAGCAGCCCCTTTCCTCGAGTCGCTTGCTCTGGTCATCGATGGTGACCTGCCCGAAAGGTATCGTAGGGCTGCAGCGGCGTCTCAGTACCCAGGGGTCCCGATTGACCCCGACATCCTGGTGTCCCTGATCCGAGCCGCCCGCCGACGACCCACCATCACAAAACTGTACATCTCCCCTGCACCGGCTACAGCAGAGGTCCTTCAGGTCAGTCGGCCGTGGTGCCGCCCCTAATTTGATAGATGTTATCATCCGATCGCCTCAGAATCCTTGCTCGTTCTCGCAGGAGGTCGCGCTCGCCGGGCCACAACTCGAGTCTGTTTACATCCGCTGCACCATTACAGGCGCCAAGAATGTCGACAAGCTGGGTCCCTTCCGTGAACTGCTCAGATTGTCTGATCATGCTGCACGTCTGCCCGAACTCGAAGTGTCCCTCTACATCGAACTCCACGACGCGCTGCTCGCCGAGGCATGCGACGTCCTCCGTGGCTGGTTCAAGAACGCAACTCTTCCCATCTCCATCAGCGTCAACATGAAATGTATCGTTGGCCCGTTTGCATGCGAGTCTTCACTCACGATCGGGTAGTCTAGCTTTAGCTATAGCTGTAGCGTGCGTATCTCAGTCTTGTGCTGCTTCGTGTTATGATTATTTTTAAACAAAAGTAGGCGCGGCCAACCACGGTGGAGGCGACGCGGAAGGTCAGGTGGGCAGAGGCCTAGGGCCTGGGCCTGGTGATCATGATCCCCTCCACATCTCTCGCGATCGCTCGTTTTCGAATTCGTGGCCTCCAGATCTCTTCTCTGGATCGTGGACAGTGCACGTGCACAAACTTTATTTTTCATTTGTGTTCCAGTTCTAGTTCTAGCATTGAATTCAACATCGTTAGGCCAAATCTGACAGTATATATACTTACGATTTATATAGCAAGCTCGTTATTTGTAATTAATTTAAGCTTGTTTATGCACATGTACAGCTGCAGGAACGCATTGCACGCTTGTTTTGGTGAATTGCACGCAGCAGCACGTTGACCGCAGTTATAATTATAACACATATATATTATATATAAGCATCGGAGCGCTGCTGGAGGAGTGCGCCGCAGCGGTTCGCGCCAATTGCAACGCCTTAGCCACGTCCCGGCCTCCCCCCCTCCCCCCTCCCCCTCCCTCCCCCCCCCCCCCCCCGCCCCCTTAAGCTTCCCCTCCCCCTAGGCCTTCCCATCCCATCCCTCCCCCTCCCCCTCCTCCCTCCCCCTCCCCTCCCCTCCCCCTCCCCCCCTCCCCCTCCCTCTCCCCCTCTCCCCCACGCCCCCCCCCTTCCCCCCCCAATTGCAAAGAAGCTCAGGGCCCGTTGCCGCGTCCGGCGCAGAGCCGGGCCGCCTCTCAGCTGCGCGAGGAGAGCCCCGCCGGCGCTTCGCGATCGGTGAGCCGCGCCTCTCCGCTCGCGCACTCTGAATTCTCGGCGCCGCGGCCCCCGCGCTGGCCCCAGCCGTCGACGTCGACGTCGCGGAGTGGAGGGCCGCAGGGCGAGCTCGAGCTCAAGGTGAACAAGAGGAGGCTCGAGCTCGAATGGGGCCCCGGCTGGGACGGCAACCCCGATGTCCAGGGCTCCTGATGCGCCTTCTCCCCCCTCCTTCCCCCCCCGCCCCCCCCCCCTCCCCCTCCCCCCCCCCCCCCCCCCCCGCTTCCTTTGAGGTGGACGGGCCGGCGAGCGGGTCTGGATCTGGGTCCCCGGGCCGAGGAGCCGGGCCCGCCGCTCCTCCTGCCGCGGCCGCTGCCGGCCGCGGCCCGCCCACCGCCGCCGGCGCCGCCTCCTCGTCCGCCGCGGCGCCGCCGCAGCACGCGCCCGCCTGGTCCCTCTGCGTCTTCCTCTTCGATCGGAGACTCGTGTCGCGCTGGTACGTATACCCCTCGCAGCCTCACTTGCCCTCGCAGCCCTATCGATCGCGTACCCAGGTGTCCGACCCGCTCGTCCGCAAGGCCTCGGGCCTCGAGCGGGGCGAGGCAGCCGCGCGTGGGCCGCCGCGTGTACCCCGGCCCGGGTCGGCCTGTACCCCTTCGAATTCCTCGCCGCCGCCCCTGGGTCGACCCTCGCCGGCAGACTGCTCGGCGGACTCGGGAGGCGGCGGGGGCGCGCGGGGCCCGGCGTGGTCCTCGCAGCCGACCCGCAGGCGCGCCCCTTTAATTTAATTTCCCGCCTCGCCTCGTGCGCCCGGCGGCGGCGCTGAGGGCCGGGGGGCGCAGGGCGGCCCGGGCGGGCGGGTGGAGGTGGCCATGGACTGGGCGGGCGGGCGGCGCTCGTGGGAGGACTACAGCGGGCCCTCGGGCCGCTGCGGCGTCGCGGTTGTACATGTGGTGCGCCGCCTGCTCCCGGAGTCCGCGATCGCCGCGCCGCGGCCCTCACGCTGGCCCCAGCCGACCGAGAAGGAGGCGCTGCATGGCGGGGCGCCTCGGGTACATGTGTCAGTCTGTGTGACACGAACGTATACCTGGTACTGTATACGTACTTAGTACTTAGGGCTCGGGGCCTCGAGCTCGGGGCCTCGGGCCGGGTCCGCTACCGGCCGAAAAAAGGTTCAAAGACACAAACAAAAAAAGACGTTGCAAAACGTATTTTTTTCAGTCGAAGAGAAAAAGGCTTGTTCGTCGGGAATCGTCGCTGAACGCTACTGGCCCCGCTTTGTCCGGCGGATCGAAAGGCAGATCGCCATTGGTTTGAACTCCGCCGGATGAGCTTGGGTCTCCAAACGGTCCGTCGGGAAGAAAATGCAATTCACTTAAGCATATCATTTGAAACTTGAAACTTCAAAATTTAACATCTTGATTGAGATCCGCCCGGCGCCGGCGCCGGCACTTGCACAACTGAGGTTACTGAGCTCGATTGGCTTCTTAAACCCGCCGGATATCAAGGCTAGCAGCCATTGGCTTATGCGTATTGCCTGTAAATAATTCAGGTAGAAAACTTCAGTCAGGGGAAAAAATAATATTGCCTTACGCGTATAATTCAGTCAGGGTCCACCCCTGACCGTCGGACCCAGTCGCTCAGCCCCCCTGACTGTGAGTGAATCAGTCAACCCGAGGTTCAGTCAGGCTACCAGTACCGTGCAAAAACTGAGAAAAATATGACCTGGAAATGACCGATTGCAAGATGCGATCCACTTAGGTTGCCAAGCACAGTGCCGCAGTGCGCGGGCGGTAGAGGGTGGTTAGGCGAGCAAAGAACACTGGAGAAAGAAATTCGGCCCCCGCCAGGTGCACGTGTCAGACGCCATTAGCCTTGCTAGCGCGGGCGGTTTCGTTCAGATTTCGTTGTTTTTCTGGAGGTAAGACGACGGAAGATCCTTTTTAGGTCGATCGTGACCCACGTCAAGCTTCAGATGGGAAAAGCCCACAGGGGGGCACGCTCAGCGGCTCCCACAGCCTCCCAGCAGGGTGTTATATGGGACTTAGAGAACCTCAGTCGGCCAATTTGGTGACTCAGTCGGGTCACGGGTCAGTCAGACCCTTAATAGATTACGCTGCAAAGCGTGATCAGTTTCTCTCCGCCGGAGCGCGCTGCCGGGGCCGCGCCCTTACCTCCGGGGTACAGCCTGCGCACGGCCGCCCACAGTACCCCCACTTTCTTTTCGGCTTCGCGTTAGTTGCAGCTTCGCGGAGCTGCAGCCATCGCCAGCATCACAGACGTAGCTAGTGGAGTTGGGTGAACGAATGGCGTTCCACTGGCCTGTCGACGGTGCGTGATCGCAAGAGCGTGCGGTTGGGGGCGCGCGGGGCCGCCTTTGGCAATCCAGCTCCCGCGCCTCGCCTGCGCTCAGCGCCGCGCACTGCTGACTGGCGCAGCTAGTTAGCGCCAGCCAGCTGCAGCCTTTCCGAACAAGCTTTCCATAGGCGCCTAGTTAGGCAACCATCCCTTCCTTTAAACCTTCCGAATAGCTTCATAGGCACTTCCCTTAACACATTAGCGTCACAGCGCCTGAGATTACTCGGCGCTCGCCGCGCGGCTGGTGCCCGGCGTAGTTAGCTTAGACAGGTAGCTCTCCGTAGTTGTTCTTGTCTGAATCTCGTAGTACCTTCAAGGTTTATCGTGTGTCGCGTCGCATCCCACACTCGCACGCCTGAGCTCGCTCGGCGCTCCGCCGCGTGGCTTGGCCCGGCGTCGCACTTCCGTAGAGTAGCTCGCGGCGGGCTAGACGGGCTGCACGCACATAAGAGCGTCACGCATATGACAGGATCCTTACGGCTCTGGCCCGTCGCAGAGAGCGACGTCGTCGCGTGGTTCGTCGAGAACCGTACGGACGAGCTCGGCACTGTAACAGCTGAGAACCCCGAGCTGCCAGTATCGGCCAAGCTCCTGCACCAGGTTCTTCTATTCGTTTTACAACCTTTTTCCAGAACGAACGCGACGGCCCGCCCTCGCCAGATCGCGACCGGCCTGCGCGCCGATGAAGAGCCCAACGCACTGAGCAAGCTGCCCGAGGGCGTTGACTGCGTGCTCGTCGGCTGCAGCGAAGACGGCGCCGTCCACACGTACACATGGAAGACCGGCGCGCGCGCCGGCACGCTCCGGCACGGCGCGGAGCAGATTACGTTCGAGTTCGAGTTCGGCGAGCTGCGCCCCTGCGGCACGGATTACCGTGTGCTGGTCGGCCCGGCGCCGGCGGCCGGCGCCCCGGGCCAGCAGCAGACCGTGCACCGGCTCGCCCAGCTGGCAGACGCCGCCGGGGCCGATCCAGCGGCAGCCGCGAACGTCCTGCGGGGCGTCGCGCAGTGGTTCGGTCTGGCGCTCCTGCCGGCAGAGTCCCGACCAGCCGGGGTCCGGCCCCTCTTCGACCTGTGGCGGATTCTGCCCCAGCACTACCGGACGGTGGAGAGCGCGTTTCTCGAGCTCCTCATCGGAGCCGTGCTGAACGCCGCCGGCGTTGGCGCCCAGCAGCTCATCCCGGGCAGCGAGCGCCTGAGCGATGACATCGTCCAGCGCGCCCTGGAGGGCCTCTACGCTTTCGTTCTGACCCCCCTCGGCAACGCGGCGCGAGAGACACTCGCCCGCGGTCGCGTGGTGACGCCGGCAGATATGCTGGCTTTCTCTCCGCCGGCCCTGATGGCAGCCAACGGCAGCTATTCAGACGTTAGCGGAGGGGTGCGGGGCGACATGACCGTGCTTCTCTCTGCCTCGACCGTGTCGCGTGCGGCCGCACTCCTGGGAGAGGAGCTGTACGAGGCGGCGCCAGCGTTTTTTCCCCGGGCGACTAGCTCGGGCACTGGCTCCGGCCAGGGCGCCGAGGGCCCGCAGGAGCAGTTGCAGCTGCAGCAGCATATGCCGCAGCAGCAAGTGCCGCCGATTGCGATGCGGATGACCCCGCGCATCCGACCCTCGATTTCGGGAGCCGCTTCGGCGCGGCTGGCCCCGGGCTCAGGTCAGCCAGGGGGCCTCGCGGCCCTCGGCATCAGTCGCTCTAGCTTCGCCGCTCGGGCCACGGGTGCCAGCACCGGCTCCAGGCTGGTTCGCGGGGTAGGTTTTCCCCGCAGTGCCCCCCACCGTGGGCAGACAGCTGAGGCCCCATTGCCGCTTCCGCAGCCGGATCCGGAACCTCGCCTCGGTGCAACCGAGAGTGGCCTTGGCAACGCGATGCGGGAAGCTAGCTATAGGGCCTCGGCGACCGCGATGCGCACCCGCATGCAGGTAGGCCAGTTGGCTCATATACATGTCGAGCGACCGCAGCCGGCCGCGGCAGCGTCAATGACTTTTTCTCAGACAGATTCCGCGGGGCAGGCCTCCCTGCAGTTCCGGCGGGATCCCCCCCTCTTCCCCAGCCAGGGCCCCGGGGTACGTTTGCCACAGCCGCCCGGCGTACCGCGGCTAGCCCGCACCTCGGCCGACCGCCCGCCCTCGCCCCTACAGGCTCCGCCTCCCTCGGAGGGGGACATGTACGAGGTCGACGAGTACGAGGGTGCTGGTGGCGCCGGCGGCCCCGCTGCAGCGGCAGCCCCCGCGGCCGGACATGCCCAGGCGCAGCAGCACGAGCTCTACGCTGCGGCGAAGACAGACCCCGCTTTCGCCAAGCTCATCGGCGCGGCACATGGTGGTGTTCATGAGAACATCAAGCGCCAGCCATGGCGCATGGGCGGCCCGCGTCACTTCCTCGCTGGCTCCGGTTTCGGCCTTCAGGGCAGCGGCACCGTGCCGCAGCTCAAGGCGGGGTCGATCTATCTCGATCGGGCCGCCTGCAACGGCCTCCTCGGCGATTTCAGCCAGCTGAGCGACGCTTCGGTGGAGGAGCGGATCGATCTGGCCCGCCAGGCCCAGATCTACGGCTCGTTCATCGGCCACTCGGTCGCGTTCGACTTGTCCAACGGGGCTTTGGCCAGCGCTGAGCTGCTGCTGGCCAAGGGGCTGGACGTGCTGGCGGCTGCCGATGTCGCCCTGCGTGAGTGCGAGGCCCGCCACGAGCCCGGCATTCAGCTCCTGCGGCACGATCAGCAGGAGCGGCCTGCCCATCCGGCGCTGCCGGAGTTCTTTACGCGGGCGCTCCTCGACGACTTCCGGACGCAGCTTGTCCAGAACGTCACCTTGAGCCAGGCGCAGCAGTGCTATCATCTCTCGGCCACGCACTCGCGGGCCGCTGAGCTGCAGCGCCGCCCCATTGAGGTCGATGCCACGTCCGGCATGAAGGCCCTGGTGACCGACACCACGGCGGCGAACACCAAGAAGGGGACCTGCTTCCCCGCCTCGAACACCGCCGGCATGATCGGCGCGGCGGCGAGCTTCAGCCGTGCCCTCACGGCCGTGATGCGCCCCTCGCCGGCAACGTATGATTTTGTGTACCTCACGAAGGACGGCGCCGCCAATGGCCCCCTGGCCCCCGCATCCATGGATTTCCTTGCGAGCAAGGACGCGGTGCGGGTTGAGGGCGCCATGGCGGCTGCTGGCACGACTACGCTGAACCTCGAGTTCAAGCCGCATGCCCCGGGAGCGGCGCCTGAGGAGTGGGGTAGGCAACTCCGCCCTGCGGGCGAGCGCGCTATAGCTAGCGGTCGCGCGCCCCCCCCCCTCTTGCCGCGCGCGGCCCCATACCAGGGCTCTGAACCGACCCCGGCCCCCGAATGGCAGGCACCCTGGGTGGCGAGTACAAGCGGGTGCTGGCAGCGGCCGGCGGCTCCACCGGCGTGGCCTCCGCCACAGCCCCCGAGTCGGCCCCCCCTGCCATGCACCCCCGCCCCCCGGCCGCAGCCCCAAGGCCGGTGCCGGGGCAGGAGGACCAGTTCCCGTTCCCCGCCAAGCGCCAGCGCCAGCGGACCGTTGGTGCCGCCGCCAACGCTGCCATTGAGCGGGCGGTCTCCCAGGCGCTCATCAGCCAGGGCCAGCTACGGCAGCAGTTCGGTCCCCTCGGCGGCCCCCAGCAGTTTGCCCCCATGTTCGTCCCGCCGCCGCAGCCGTTCGCGTTCGCCCAGCCCTTCGCACCGCCCCCCCCGGCCCCGTACTTCATCCCCCAGCAGGGCACCTTATACAAATGAATTCGCACACACCGAGACAAATGGCTAGGGATATGACTGCAGTGTCCATCTGTGTCAAGTCGAGAGATGAGCCTACGGGAACAAGCCTTTCGGACATCGGACCGGGTGGAGCTATTGTACTGGAGAAAGGGGCCTATACCTGCCTAGAAACACTGCCTACACCTGCCTAGAGAGCCGAAGCAGAGCAGAGCTACTATAACCCCCCTCAGGACAAGGGCGCCTACAGAGAGGACCGATGTATAAGCGAGGATGAGGTCGAAGCGGCTGAGCCTGAACTATAGCCCTCAATTTGGCAGGAAGAAGCGCACTAAGAGAGCAAGGCCGACTAACCCCAGGGAGGGCCGGAAACCGGAGCCCGTGAGAGCCCGGGTGAAAACCGGCGGGCGCACAGCATCGCCGGCCGCAGCCGGCGACCTGTGCTCCTCGGCCGAGAGATACCTCCTCCAGCTGGCGCGCGCGCGCGCGGAGTCCGCTGCGGCGGGGTTGGGAGGCCCGGGCCGCCCGAGTGCTCAGAAGCACGTCGCCTCGCCAGGAATCCAAGCATCTGTGCGGCCGCGACGCCCACGGCCGCGACGCGGGCGTGCACTCACACGACCGACGATCATCTGCGCGGGCGCAGCGCAGGTCGCCGGCCCCATAGCCGCGGGCGGCCGATCGCTGCCGCAGAGAAGTGCTTGGGCTGAACGAGAGAGCAGCTGCTGAAGCCGCCGCTGGTGTCCGCTGGAGTAGCTCGCCGAACCGACCCACGGAGCGGATTCCTAACGGACGCGCGGCTAACCAGCTAGAGGAGGGCTAAAGGCACCGCCGAGGCGATTCGCGGCAGCCGGAGAGGCGCCCAGCGGGCAGGAGCCCGCTACCTACTTTCTCTCCAGGTCGGGGTACGCGAATCCCCCCCAGCAGGGCACCGCCCCGGGGCAGTACGGAGGCCGCGGTGGGGGTGGGGGTGGCCGCGGGGGGCGAGGCCGTGGAGGTGGCCAGGGCGGCCACGGGGGCCATGCCCCGCGGGGCGGCCACGGGCACGGGTACGGCGGCAGCCAGCAGGATTACGGAGGACAGGGCTTCTACGAGTAGTACTAGCAGTTGCCCTGCCTCGGACCCGCGGTCCCGACGGCCGGGCTTGTCGCTGCCCCCAGCGACACGCCCCCGCCTCGCGCCGCCGGCTTTCCTGCTGTCTCGCTTAGACGCAGGCAGGGCCGTCGAGCTGCAGTTTTGTTTCCCCCTTGTAGACCTCATCAGCATCTCCCCTTATGCAGCCCTCCGGCGCTGCCCACGCGCTCCAACAGACGGGGGCCCGGAGCTAGACCGCCTGCGGGCACTTGTAAAGGCACATGGGCCGCAGCCCCCATACGACTTTGCACGTCACAAAGCCGCTTTCAGGGCGGGCCAGCTGCAAGAGGCAGCGGCCGAGTGGCGCCGTCGCTTCCGGGCAGCAGGCATTGAGGTACCGGCACGCGTGATGCTGTGGCTGGAGCAAGGCTTCAAAATTCCGCTGCTCCGCCCCGGCACCCCGGCAACCGCCCGCTGGGACCCGGCCAATGCGGCCACACCGGAGGACATACCGCCTTTCTGCGAGCGCAACCGCCCCTCGTGTTTCATTGAGGTCGACGGCGCGAGCGCGCGCGAGTTCATCGACCGCGACGTCCTCGAGGACGAGTCCATCGGGGTGATTGACGAAATACACCCCCCCATGTGGCCGCCGCCCGCGCATTACTCGGCGCTGCACGCGGTTCCCAAGAAGGGGGCGGATCGCTTCCGTCGGTGCCTAGATGCCCGGCGCATAAACGAGTTCATTCACCTCCGCCGTTTTCGGTATCAAACGCTTGATGACGTCCTCGCGATCATTCGGAGCCTTCGAGGCCTCGATCTGTACCTCCTCGCGTACGATCTGCGCAAGGGATATTACCACATTGCCCTGGCGCGCATCACGGCCATCGTGCTGGTCTTTGCTTGGACCTTCCTGAATGGCATCACGCGCGTTTTCCGTTACAACGCCTTGCCCTTCGGCGTCGCGCTCGCGTGTTACGTGTTCACGAAAGTGATGCGGGCTTTCGCCAAGTATTGGGCTGCCTTGAAGGTCCTCCTGGGCACGTACCTCGACGACGGCCTCTTCATCTGCCGCTCGTTAGAGGAGGCGCTTCTGGTGTCCGAACACCTTCGGTGGCTCGCCCCACTCCTGCGCCTCACCTTTTCGGATAAAGGACATGTCGATGCGCCGACCCGGCTGCTCATTTACCTCGGTCTCGGCATTGACGTCGGGCGCGGCGAGTGCTTCCTCCCGCCCAAGAAGCTCGATAAGCTCCTCGGCGTGCTTGTGCCTCTCGTGGGCAAGGCGGCGGCCCCCGCGCGAACCCTGCAGAGTATTGCAGGCTCGCTGAATGCAGCCCGGCATGCCGTCGTGGGTGCACGGCTCGTGGCTCGCCCGCTCACGAACGCGGTCGCTCAGGCGGAGACCCTTGGGTCCGGCAGCGCGGCAGTCGTCCCGCTGAATGCTCTGGCCCGCCGTGCAATCCGCTGGCTGGCAGAGTACCTGCCGCTTGCCCCCCCTGCGCCCCTTTGGCGACCCGAACAGGCGTATCGCTTGTTCACCGATGCGTCCGGTCTGGGTTACTGCGCGGCGCTCGATGCGCGCCCCTGCGCGTCCCCCGATTCGCTGGACGCCGCCCCCTGCCGCTCGATCTTTGGCACGTGGCCAGAGGACATCCGGGGCGAAGATAACAGCTGGCGCGAACTGAGGGCCGTCGTGATTGCCGCCTCCGAGCTCTTTCCCCTCGTCCGCGGCTCGCACATCCTCGTGCGCTGCGATAATTCCTCGGCTGTGGCAGCCGCGGTTCGCGGAAGCCTGTCGGAAGGAATGATGGACCTCGCGTTGCGCCTTTTCGGCCTTTGTGCTCAAGCGGGCGTCACGCTTGATGTGCTGCATATCGCCGGCCGACGCAACGTCCTTGCGGACGCCGGCTCACGCACTCGCCGACCTACGCTGCACTCGGGCCTCGCGCGGCGCATTCGCCACTGGTGCGATGGGACCACCTGGCCGCACGTACACGTGGCATCGCGGCACGACGCCCCGTTTGACGGATCCGCACGCACCCCTGCGCTGTACACCGTCGATGCACGGCTGCGCTCGGAGTTCCTCGCCTGGCTCTGCACGCATGGCAGCGGCTCTGCCTGGTTGGTCCCGTACCTGCCCGGCACGTCCTCCTGGCTGGCGCTGCAGCTTGCAGCGTCCCAGCGAGGCTGGTTCCTGCAGGCGCTCCCTGCAGAGTGGCGCCTTCCGCGGGACTTGTTCTTTGCGGAGGGCACCGGGGGGGCCGGTGGGGTCGGGCTAGGAGCCTCCCCGTGGCCCCTGTACCTCTGCGTCGCGAGCGACGCTGACTGGGTGCTGGGCCGGCCGCAGGGCGCTTCTTCGCCCCGCACTTCGCCCCCCCACCCGTCCCCTTCGGCGGCTACTGGCCCTACGGCCCCGGCGGCTACTACCACGCAGCCCTCCCGGCGCCCGCGCCATCGCCGCCGCCGACCGGTCTCCGGACCATCGCCAGCCCAGGACGCAACCCTGGGACTGCCAGCGCCGGGCGTGCGGACCCAGGCTCCACCGTTGGCGCAGTCGCTGCCCCAACTGGGGCGCCAGCCAGCAGCGCTCCCGTCCCGCAGCCTCGAGCTCGACCCGTGGGCGCCGGCGGCGCAGCCGGTGCCCGCACGGCTCACGCCGCACGGCCGGAGCTGAGCGCGCCCCCGCCACGGCCGCCCCCCTCACAGCGCGTCCGTTCGCTGCTGGCGAGTGCCCGGGCGACCCAGGCGGCCTCCATCCAGGGCACAACCCGTGCCAAGTACGACGTCTGGTGGGGCTGGTACCTGGCCTTCTGCGGGGGCGAGCTCGACCCTGTTGAGTCGGACTCGCTCCTTGCCTTTGCCGCCCACCTGGAGAGTGAGGGCAAGAAGGCAGCGTACCTTGCCAAGATCCTCTCGGGCATTCGTTGGCAGCTGGCGGCACGGGGCCTGGAGCCCCCGCCCCCCTCCACGACCCGCCTCTTCCTGCGTGGGGCCGCGCAGCGGAACCCGCAGACGACGCAGCAGGCTACCCCCCTCGAGTCGTCGATGCTCGATACCTGGCTGCGGTCTCCCGCCCTGGCGTCGAAGCCAGTGGCAGCGGCCCTAGCCGACGTGGCGATGGTATTGATCGGCATCGCCTGCCTGCTTCGGAGCGAGCAGGTCCTCCACCTCCGCCACTGCGACGTCGTCGCGCTCATCGGCACCCCGGGTTTCGATTTCTCCTTCCCGTGGGAGAAGACCAACCCTGGCGCCTTGAAGCCGGCACGTGTCGTGCGCGTCCTGGACCCGCCACCGCGGCCCCCCGGGCAGCCCCGCGGCCGCCTGTGGGACTTCGCCCCCGCCGTCCGGGCCTATCTGGCACGATTCCCGCCCGCGGTCCGGTTGTCCACCGACCTCCTCTTTCGCGGCGCGGACGGCCTCCCCGTGACGTATGATTACATCAACGGGCTCATTAAGGAGGTGGCGGCCGCCTCAGGCGCTCAGGGCAGCTGGACGTCCCACACACTCCGCCGCACGGGTGCCACCCTGGCAGCCCTTGGCGGCGCCACGACGCGCGAGCTCCGCGTCCTTGGCGGCTGGTCCCACCGCAGCACCACCGCCGAGCAGTATGTCGATGCCGCAGTGGTCCTCTCCGGCCGGGGCAGTGCCTACATGACGGCCGGCGCCGGGCTGACCTTACCTCTCGCGATCGGCGCCGGCCGCGCCGCCAGCGCCGGCGCCCCGCGCCTGTGATCACGAGCTCGAGCCCGTAGCCACGGCCACCGGGCCACTGCAGCTGTATGTGCACGTACGCCACAGTACAGCATGCACATACGCACGTGATCATGATCGCAGTGTACATATAGGTGCTCGCGTAGCACTCGGGCCCGTGCCCGGCGCTAGCACTCGCGCTATAGATCTCTGGCCGCCGGGCTGACGGCGACTCGATCACGTCACATTTGAATTCTCGCTGCCCGAGGTGTATACGTAAACTTGGGTAGATCTAGCGATAGATAAATCACACGAGGCCCAGAGCCACTCGCTAGAGTCACTGAGTACTGGGCCGGTCAAGATCTCGCGCCCGAGCCGCACTCGAGCTCAGTGAAACGTATATTGCGTACGACTGCTAACTAAATACGTATACGTGCCCAACTACGCATAAATATCCATACATATTAATATTCAGATCTAGAGTGCTATTGACTGGCCGCCTGGCATATATATACGTCTGCCAGACAATTTATGTCTATATATCTGTATACAGCGAGAGGTGTGATGCTGGCCCGGGTAACCTGCCTGGCCGGCCGGGCGGTACAGCGTACCTCCGGCTATCACCCATCATTGCTCAATTATTGTAGACGTATAGTATGCTTCTTGAGTGCGCGCCAGGAGGGCCGACCAGCCCCGGCCGGGAAACATGCAGTGAGGGAACGGTCACCCCGTTTCTTCCCTCCTGCCCCGTGCCGGAAAAAGATCTGGTCGCTTTTCCCTCCTGGCCGCGCAGCGGCACACCGGGGCGATGAGATACTCGCCCCGGGGGCTCGCCTATGCTGAGCCTGATCACGAGGCGTCGTCCTCTCTTTTCTCCCCCGCGCCATTCCCGTGGATCGTGCACGTGCGCGCACGCGCGCCGTGACGTCGATCCCGTGAGTGAAAGCGATAGGCGCAAATGTTATTGTGTCAACCAATGAGGCCGCACGAGTGAGCGCCCGGCGGCGCTGGCGCATGCCAGCGCTCGGCAATGACAAGCCGGAGTTTGCCAAGTAATATTAGCGCTCGCTCGCGGCGGCCGACGCGGCCGTGGATAGATATACGGCAGTGCCCTAAGGGAGGCGGCGCGCGAGCCCGGCAGCTGGCGCGCAGAAGGAGAGATAATAGATTACGCTGCAAAGCGTGATCAGTTTCTCTCCGCCGGAGCGCGCTGCCGGGGCCGCGCCCTTACCTCCGGGGTACAGCCTGCGCACGGCCGCCCACAGTACCCCCACTTTCTTTTCGGCTTCGCGTTAGTTGCAGCTTCGCGGCCCGCCCGCCTCTCCCGGAACTTCGGAAGCCACGATCGCGATTAACTGGCCTGGAGCACCGGCAGGTGCCGGGCTATTTTTCCGAATTTTTTTTCAACGTTAACCCAACGATACGGTCTAGCGATAAGAATTAATCGGGGGAGGGGACCCGGAAACTCACGGCCGCAGGTCGGTTCTGGAAATTAATCGGTCTGGATGCTTGGATCCAGGGCCCACCCCCCCCTCGTTTTCCGTTGCTAAGTAGGGCACGGGGGAGAGAAGCTTTTTCATCAATGGGTGCGGGCGGCACGCTGGAGGGGCGTGCGCTCTGTTCTGCCTTGGGCGCACCCGGTCGGGGGCGGGGAAACCGTCATGCCCCCGATCCCTTTCTATTTTCGCTGGGACGAACAGGCGGAGGGGCCGTTCGTTTCCACCGTTTTTACGGCCCCACATTCCTATGTGCCGGCCGGGCGGTACAGCGTACCTCCGGCTATCACCCATCATTGCTCAATTATTGTAGACGTATAGTATGCTTCTTGAGTGCGCGCCAGGAGGGCCGACCAGCCCCGGCCGGGAAACATGCAGTGAGGGAACGGTCACCCCGTTTCTTCCCTCCTGCCCCGTGCCGGAAAAAGATCTGGTCGCTTTTCCCTCCTGGCCGCGCAGCGGCACACCGGGGCGATGAGATACTCGCCCCGGGGGCTCGCCTATGCTGAGCCTGATCACGAGGCGTCGTCCTCTCTTTTCTCCCCCGCGCCATTCCCGTGGATCGTGCACGTGCGCGCACGCGCGCCGTGACGTCGATCCCGTGAGTGAAAGCGATAGGCGCAAATGTTATTGTGTCAACCAATGAGGCCGCACGAGTGAGCGCCCGGCGGCGCTGGCGCATGCCAGCGCTCGGCAATGACAAGCCGGAGTTTGCCAAGTAATATTAGCGCTCGCTCGCGGCGGCCGACGCGGCCGTGGATAGATATACGGCAGTGCCCTAAGGGAGGCGGCGCGCGAGCCCGGCAGCTGGCGCGCAGAAGGAGAGACTGACTTTGACTGACAGTGACTGAACCCAGCTCTACTAAGTATTCGAGACATGCCAGGCTGAAGAAATTAAATTAAAACCGTTGAACCGCCCGCGCTAACGAGGCTAACGGCGTCTGACACCTGCCAAGCCTGACGCGTTGAACCGCCCGCGCTAACGAGGCTAACGGCGACTGGGTCGACGTCAGGGGCCCAGGGCCCGGGCTGGATCCCGGAGCCTGACTGAACCGGGCCAGCAGTGCCCACTGCCCACTGCCCAGCACTACTCACGTACGGGTACCGTAGTACCGCGGCCGGTAGGCGGCGGTAGCCTTACTACTAAGTTACTAGGTATAGCCCGCGCCTAGTAGACTAGTAGTGTGACGTCAGTGACGTCACCTCTGTGACACGTACGTGACACGTACTACTGGAGTTACAGTGGAGTACGGTACTTAGTACATGGTACCCGGTAAGGTTCGGGTCCGTTACCGCCGACTTACCGGCCAAAAAAGGATCAAAACGCAGTTTAACGCACAGTGGCGTCGCACACACCTTAAAAAGAACGTTGACGTTGAAAACAGGCTTTTTCAGTCAAAGGAAAAAAACGCGTACGGCTTGTTGCAATTGGCCGCTAAACGGTACTGTGACGTCGACTGGTCCCGCTTTAAAATTTGTCCGGCGGATCGAAAGGCAGATCGCCATTGGTTTGAACTCCGCCGGATGAGCTCGCGATCGCGATCGGGTCTTGACTCTTGCAGTGAATCGGTCCATCGGCCCGTTACCGGCCGAAAAAGGATGAAATTATAAAAACATTAATTGAAAAGCACACACAAAAAAGGACGTCAAAACGGACTTTTTCTCAGTAAAAGGAAAAAATACGCGTCCGGCTTGTTGGCCCGGCCGCTGAACGGTACTGGTCCCGGTTTGTCCGGCGGATCGAAAGGCAGATCGCCATTGGTTTTCAACTCCGCCGGATGCATATGAGCTTGGGGTTGTCAACTCCGGGATCCGCCGGATGAGCTATTACCGCGCCACAATTACCGTGTATAAACTATAATCAACGCGCCACAATTTACCGCGTTCGAATTCTACAATTTCTGCGCCGGTATATATAATTATAAGCGCTTCATGATGAGCGCGGTACGTATACCAAATTACCGCGCTAGCGCTTTCATCAAATCGCCCAAGAAAAGTGTTAGCAAATTAATTTTTAAAAGGCAATTAATTACTGCGCTACCACATTAATTACCACGTTCTAAAACTTTTGAGCGCGGTAATTAAATATAATATGGTGACATGTGACATATGCATGCTGCCGGGATCGAAGAGTTTTCCGAATTCGAAGCTGAAGCCTGATCGAAGTTACTGTAGTCTGTAGAATAGGTTTACCGTACCGACAATGGTCCGACATGTCGAAGCTCCGACATTCGGTTCGACATTTCGAATGTCGGTGGTACGATGTCGGCGAGGGTGACCGAATGACCGGAAATATTAATATAAATAATGCATTTCAATGCATTTCTCGCCCCCTCCATGCCGTCGCCGGCCCGTCGGGCGCCCGTCGCTCACCTAGAACCCACGCGTGGGGAATAACTTGCTTAGAATAACTTCCTGCAGCGCCAGAAGCCTTAATTTATAATTTAAGGCGCATTCTGCTGGCGGAGATGACCCCTACCCCCCCCCCCCCCCCTCTGTCGGATCGCACCGATATCCAACCGACGTCCATTCGACAATGTCAATGTCGGAAGGTGGGTGACCGACAGTTCCGACATACGGTAGCCCTACTGTAGAATCAGTGTAGAATCACTGTAGTTCCACAAAGTTAGGCGTCGCTTTTCATAGCCTTAGACGTTTGCCCACCCATCATGATAGACGTTAACGTTCACAAAGATATATCGATAGACGAGCTGCTGGTCGCTCCATACAAGCGTTACTATGGTATACCCCCTTTAGGGACAGTTAGACGGGGATTAAGTTAGACGAATGGGTGAACTCGTCTATCCGCGCCTATCATTGTGTACGCCTAACTTTGTGGATCCACAGTAGTTCAAGTTACAAGCTATCAGCAATTTGCAAACGTTCAACGGTTCACGATCGCGATTCAATTGTAATCCCTCGTCACCGAAACGAATTTTTAATTTTCGAATTCGAAGATTCTAGATCCTAGGATCCCCCGCCGGCACCGCGCGGCTTGGGGCCTCGACTCCGGCGAGCTCGCGCTCGCGATCGCCCGACTCGGCGAGTCGACGTCGTCTGACTCGCCTAGCTCCCAGGATCCGGAGTCCCAGCAGACTTGGAGCTCTTTCCAAGATAGCCGCAGCAGACTTCAAAAGCGGTCAACGCAAGAGCGGCTTCCAGTCCAAAGTTCCCAATTGCAAGTTCCAGAGCAGCCGCACTTTAGCTTCAAGGCTTGTGCTTGCAGCCTTCGACTCGCTTCAGGTTCGTGGTAATATAAAAGCGCAAGCCTCAGATCCTAGATCTAGAGAAGCAGAGGGCCCGGGATTCACGACCAGGCAACGTTAACGCCGCGCGCGGCCGGCACGCGCGTATACTTACGCTCAAACTATAGCTAGCTATAGCTAGCGCTATAGTAACGCAAACATTAACGCTTTCGTGCTTTCTCAGGAAGCAAAAGTTCAAGTCTCGATCGACATCATGGGCACTGGTGCGCGAGTCGAATCAGCATTCTTCGTCAGCGCATACTTATATATTGCGTGCACGCGCACGCGCACGATCAAAATAAATCAGTCTACTCCTGCTACTACAATTCCGGCTGCTCAGGCGGCGTGATCCCGTCCGGAGAGGGCCAAGTCCTGCATCAGTACCTTGCGGAGAATCATTGCAAGGCGCTCGGAGCCAAGTCCTACGTCGACTACGTCTCGAATAATTGCTACGAACTTCCGCAGCCCGCAGTGCTCCCCAAGTTGGGCGACAAGTTCACCATCCAAGAGGTGCGTGCACGTGCGGGCTCGCTCGCATCTATCTATGCGCTATAGCTGATTAAATATTATAGTTTCCGGAATTCCGCTCTGATCATGATGGCATGATATATATATCGATCGATATCGCGACCTGACCGTTGGAACTCGGAATCCGAATTCTGCCGCAGAACGCCTCTGGCAAGTGCCTGTACTTCGATGAGACCCAGAAGGACGCGTGGGGAGACTGGGCCCTCAAAGCCGCCACCTGCGACCCCAAGGCCGGTGCGCAATATGTTTTTATCGCGATTGGCTTCATGAATCTGTGTATGCGGATGCTGCTGTTATATTAACATTTGTCTTCGCACCATGGCCAGCCAACCTCGAGGCCAAATTCCTGTGGACGTACAACGACCTCACAGGCGCCGACGGCGACAACCTCGAGTCTCAGGGCTGGCACGGCATCGGCAACAGCAATCGCATCCCCGACCTGCCGAACTTCTGCAGCAGCAACTGCGGCGGCATGTGGCCGAGTGGGCATCTCATTCGCGGCTGGCACACGCAGACCAACGATCCCGATGGCCGCGTCAAGTGAGCCAGCTCATACTATTATTTAAAATTAAACTATATATAGTTTCAAGTTTGTGTGGGAGAGACTACGCGTCACGGCGTACGCGTACACATACGGCGTACACCCCCCGGACCCTCCCTTAAGCTTAAAGATCTAGACCATCGCATGCGCACCTCGTTCATATGCATGGCCAGCAATATCAATTTATATATTAATGTTTTTACGCGTGCGTGAAGGTGGGTGGAGGACTCCAGCCTTGTGCCAGTGACGGACGGCGGCGTGGCGGTCAAGATCAGCACGACGGACGTCAGCAACGCGGCGGGCTTCTGGCACTACAACAGCGGCGCGCAGCAGATCGAGGCGCGCAACGCAGACGGGACCTCGAGCCAGGTCTTCACCGTCCGCGTCCGCCTCCTCGACGATGCGGCCCAGGCCGTCGACGTCGAGGACGACGACGCTGTCGATTTCGTGCGCACGCATGCTTAACTGCTCAATTGGCGCCGCTTAACGCATGCTTAATATTAATCGCTTAATTTCGTGCGCACGCATGCTTAATGCTTAACGACGCCGTCGATTTCGCACGACGCCGCTTGCAGATTGCTTAATTGAGCGGCTCACGGCTCATAGAATTTAATTTCGCTTGAGCTCACGCTGGCCCTTTTCCCCGCGCAGGCTGAAGAGGAGGCGGAGGCGGATGCGCAGGAGGCCGTCCTCATCGAGGCCTTCGCCGCCGACGAGTGCCTCCCCGTTGCGTGATCATCGGATAATGCCGTGGTGAGACGGGCGCCTCGGACCGGAGGCCCTGAGGGGCTCATGATCAATCGCCGAGTCGTGGCCCCCGGCGCCGGCCACCTATAGCTAGGATATCACGTTGAAGCCCACGTCGAGCTCGTGGCCTGTCAGGATCATTCAATGATTTGCCCGGCCCGCTCCTATCGATGTCCGCGCGACGTTTTGTAATTTGTGGTTGCAATCTTATCGATTATGATCAAGATTTCAAATCCATATCAACCATTCGAATCTCTAGAGGGGGCATGCGCAGGGCAGCTCCGGGCGGGTCCGGACGAAGCACGGGATGGGCGTCATTGCTGGAGGGGCGGCCGTGGAGGCGGGGGCGGGGGCGGGCGCCGCGCGAACACGGCCCGGACGGCTGCCCCCGCCTCCCACTCGCCGTCGTCTTCGAGCGCGAACCGCACCGCGACCTCGGGGCGCAGGCCGGCGCAGAGGGCCTGGGCAGGGGCACGAAGGACCGTCAAGGCTCAGCTTGAGCTCAGGCTTAAGGAAGGGCAGGTGGGCCGGATCTTGATTATACAAGCTTAAGTGTGCCCAGCTTAAGCTTATATTAGGCCCGCGCAGAGGGCCTTATTAGCGCCGCGGTCGCGCGCGGTCATCGTTGACGTTAACGTTAACGTTAACGTTGGCCAAGGGAGGGGGAGCTCGAGGGGCAGGAAGGTTTTATATATAATTAGCTACCTCGTAGGGGCGGACGGGCACCACGCAGGGGCCCGCCCCGAAGTGGCTGACGTCGCACTCCAGGTGGAGTACCCCTAGGGAGGGGAGCGCCGCGACCGCCTGGGCGACGGCCTCGTCGAGCGGGCGCTCGTGCGTGACCGATAGGAACAGCTCGGCGAGGGCCCGCCGCGCGCCGTCGCTCTCGAGGAGCGCGACTGCGTCCTCGGGGCTCTCGTCTGCACAAACGTTAAGTTAACGAAACGACAGCGATCATGAGTGATCACGAGTGAGCAACAGAGCTAGGACTCCTAGGCCTTGAGGTCTGCGCATGTGCCCGATCCAAAGACTTATATATGTCATTAAAGCCCTTATATATGGACTGATGTCATTAAAGCCCTTATATATGGACTGATGTCATTAAAGCCCTTATATATGGACTGATGTCCTAGTCTGTTGCTAGGGCTCGCAGGCCTAGGGCAGGCCTAGGGACTAGAGCAAATTCGGACTCGCAGGCCTAGGGCAGGGCATGCGCATGCGCAGGCCAGGGCCGGGCGGGGCCGGGCGGGGCGTAGTTTAAGCGAGCGACGGACTACTAGAACAGTTCGACGGCCGCGGACTAGTTCGTATACGTAGGCCATGCCGGATTAAAACATTCGGGCTGCAGCTGGCCATGGCAGGCCTATCGTATGGCAGGGCAGGGCGGGGCGGGGCGGGGCAGCTGCAGGGCGGGGTTTGGTTCGCGTGCACGTACGTATGAAGCGCAGCCCGAGCCTCTCCAGGCGTGGCAGGCTCGAGATGGCCTCGGCCAGGGCGCGCGCGAAGTCCCTGTTCCGGGAGGGCATGACGCGAATTCGAAGGAACGCCTCGCGCAGGCCCGGCAGGCTTCCGAAGGCCCGCCGCACGGCCGAGGGCGAGTTCTCCTCTGCGCGAAGCTGCGAGATGCATATATATGATATATATGATCATGATCGATGCACACATGTACATGCCAGCGCGCACCCGCGGCCGGGACCTCTAGCTATAGCTATAGATCTCGCGTGCAGGCTTCTATAGCTAGAGGACGAGGCTGGAGGGGAGAAAGGCATGCGCAGTGGAGATGTACGCTTATATACAGCTAGTCCTTCTCCGCGGCCGCACCCGGCCCGCAGCGGCTTGATTGACTCTAATTTATAGATGCGAGGCTTTAATAATGTCATAAGGGCTTTAATGACATCAGTCCATATATAAGGGCTTTAATGACATATATAAGTTTTTGGATCGGGCACATGCGCAGACCTCAAGGCCTAGGAGGCCTAGGTAGAGAGGCTGAACGGTGGACTCTAATTCCATAAGGGCGAGGCTTTAAAATCACATAAGGGCTTTAATGACATATATAAGTCTTCGGATCGGGCGCATGTACAGACCTCGAGGGGGCGGATGGACTCGAGGCGCGGCATGCGGCCGAGGGCGACGAGGCCGCCGTCGGAGATCTTGACGCCCAAGTCGTGCGGGTGCACGGGGTGGTCCGCGCGCGCCCGCGCCGCGTCCTTGGACCTGCGTTGCGCGCCGTTTAAGCGATTATTATAAGGCCGAATGTGAATGATATATATCGATGCAGGCTTAAATTAAACCTAGCGTCGTCGCGATCGATGCAAATGCGAATAAAAACATCTGTAATTTGAAGTTACTGCAACGCACTCGCACGTCGCCATCAGCACAGCCAGCAGGCTTAAGCTTAAGCTTAGGCCCAGGGCCTAGCGTCTTCAATGCAAATGCAAACAAAAACATCTATTATATCAAGCTTAAGTTCGTATTACGGATACGCACTCGCACGTCGCCATCAGCACAGCCAGCTTGATGACGAACTCGATGGACTGGAGGCTCTGGCCCGCGGGTCCATCGGCGAGCGCTACGACGCCGTCGCTGACATCCGGAGCCCCGAACGTCGAGAATATCACGGCGAGCTGCTGGAGATGCGCGAGGGGGGCGAAGGCCGCCAGGACCGCCTCGTCGCGCGCGAGCAGCCGGACGGACCGCAGGAGCGGGCACGCCCCAGCGATGGCCTCCGCTGCCTCTGGCTGGGCGCCCTTGTCGTAGACTCCGAAGAACAGGGAGAGGGAGCGCAGCTGGGCGAAGGGGGCGAGGGCGGCACGGAGATCGGCGGGGGCAGGCCACGGTCGCGTCTTGGAGCGCATCTCCTCGAGCCCCTCGCCAAATGTCACGCCGAACTCTTTGAACAGCCCGCTGTTGAAGCTGACGCTCAGGCTCTCCAGGGAGCTGCTCGCCGCTCCCTCGGCTGGCTGCAGCGCCGACAAGACTCCGAGCAGGTAGGAGCGAAGGAAGTCCTTGTCGACTTGTCTGGCAGCTATGATAGCGAGCTCCCGATCGTCGACGTCGTCGGAGATGTCTTGCATGTCCCTCATCAGCTCGATGGACACCTCGCGCGGCTGAGACGGGCCGCTGTGGCTGCGCGCGATGGCGCGCAGAAGGCCGCACGCCGCTTCTACCCTGCGTCGGTGGATCTGGTGCGCTGCAGCCACGCTCCTCCCGTCGTTTCGGTCGAACGCGACGAGCCGCGAGAGCTCCGGCCTGAGCGAGACGCTGGCGCCCGCGCTGAGCCGCAGCCTCCGCCTCTCGAAGAGCGCCGAAAGTACGTCGTACGCGCTCTCGTCGCCCTGCTCGCTGGCCTCGTGCGCCGCTGCTCGGGACATGTCCACGTCCGCCGCCTTGATCCGCAGCTCGAAGCTCGCCCACTCCATCTCCTCCACCACCCGCCGCCACCGCCTGCGCCCAACGTTAGCTACGATCGCGAAGAGCAGCGCGACAGGCCGGAAGAGAGGCGGACCCGCAGACGCGGCGCAGGGGCCAGCTCGCCCGCGGGCCGAGCGCCTTGAAGACGCCGCTGAGAACGGCGTCCGGCACGTCGTCGAACGCCCCGGGCCCGTGCTGCTCCGAGGGCGAGGATCCGGGCGGGGCCGCGGCCTTCGACTTCTTGAAGCTGAGCTTGGACTCGTAGTACGCGATCACCTTCATGGCGTCCTCCTGCGCAAGCGAAGGTCCCATCATTAAAATACGTTAACGCTGATTAAATGATGGCGCCAACGTCGAAGCTAAGAATCAAATGATGGCGCCAACGTTAACGCTAATCAAATGATGGCGCCAACGTCGAAGCTAAGAATCAAATGAAGGCATGGCGCCAACTTGAACGCCAATCAAATGATCATGATGGCGCCAACGTTAACGCCGCACCTCAGCCACGTCGCGGGAGGCCATCGTCGCTCTGGCGACGGAGCCGTCCGGGTGGCGGCGGCTGACGACGAGGTAGACGCCGCCGTCGGCGCCCTTCCGCGCCGTGAGGACCTCCGCGAGGCTCGACTGCTTCAGAAGCTCCTGCGCGCGCGCGTCGGTGCCGGCGAGTTAGCTCAGCTCAGCCCCCACAGCGGTCTGAAGCGATCGCGAAGTGGGCGCTCGCGTGTAAACTAAATGCGCACCGGGTCAGTTGCCGCTCCGTCGAACGTCCCTTTGGGCGTAGACGCCCGAAAGTGGAGCCTGGACTCGTAGTACGCGACCACTTTCAGCGGGTCCTCCTGCGTGCACGGACCCTCTGGATAAGCAAACGGCGACGCGGAAGCGTCCGCGTGTGGCTCAGCAGGCCAGTCTAATCTCCTAGAGATTAGACGAATTAGATAGAGATAAATTAGCTAGAAACAGTTAGAAACAGCTAGGTCCTCGCCTTGAAACAGTTAGAAACAGCTAGAAACAGCTAGGGTCCTCCTGCGCGCAGGCCTTAGGAAAAGGTAACGGCGACGCGGGAGCTTTTAGATCTGCGTGTGGCTGTACATGTGCACCTGCGCCACGTCGCGGGAGGACATGCTGATCCTGCGGACGGAGCCGTCCGGCTGCTCGTAGCTGACGACGAGGTCGATGCCGCCCTCCGGGCTCGAGCCCCGCTGGGCCGTGAAGATCTGCACGACCCTCGACTGCTTCGGAGGCTTCGGATCCTGCTGCGCCTGAATACGTATACGTAAGCCCATACATAAGCCCATACATTGGGTGTACATGTAGTCCCCGCACCTCTTCAGCTTGCGTATGCATGTCGTCGGATTCGCCAAGGCTCGGCGCTTGCGGCTCCGAGGGCTGCTTTGGAGGCTTCGAGTCGTAAGACCACACATCAGTTGCGAGCGGCGCTCGCGACCGGGTGTGGTTCCTCGGGCCCGCACCTCTTCGGCTTGCATGTCGTCGGATTCTTCAAGACCTGCAGCTGGTCCTTGCGGCTCCGGCTCTGGATCCGGAGGCGCGGACGGAGCCGACGCCGACGCCGGAGGCTGCGCCCGCGACTGTATATTACGTAAGCCCATACATTAGCCAAGTTATATTAGTTATCCCAAGTTATATTTCAATTTTACTTAATTAAAAAGCAAAATACAGAAGCCCAAACATTGGGTGCAGTTCCCGCACCTCTTCAGCTTGCTTATGCATCTCGTCGGATTCTTCAAGGCCTGGTGCTTGCGGCTCCGGCTCCGGCTCCGGCTCCGGAGGCGCGGACGGAGCCGATGCTGCCGTCTTCGACTTCTTGAAGCTGAGCCTGGACTCGTAGAACGCGATCAATTTTAAGGGGTCCTCCTGCGCGGACGCCTCGCGATCAGAAAACGGCGCCAAGAGCTCGCGGAGAGATAGCCTAAGGTCGCTTAGGTGTGGCGGTAGAGTTAAGACTCTGCCCTGTCGGGCAAGACCCAAGAGCCCAATTTTGAGCAGAGCCGCACCTTAGCGACGTCACGGGAGGCCATTGCCGCCCAGCCGACCGAGCCGTCCGGGTGGCGCCGCTTGACGACGAGCCCGGCGCCGCCGCCCTCCGAGCCGTCCCGCGCAGTGAGGATCTCCGCGATCGTCGACCGCTTCAGAAGCTCCTGCGCTCACGATCAGTCTCTTCGCTTGTACCCGTGAAGAAGTCTATGGCGGATTCCCGCACCTGGTCCTCTCGGCTCAACGGGTCGGTCTGGCTCGCGATGGAGACGCGTACGCGCCGGCTGCTTGACTCGGCGGCTCCAGCGTGGGCTGCGTGGGCTGCGCACTCGCCGCCCCGAGCCGCGCCGCGCGCGGGCTTCCCGCCGGCCCGCGCCCCGCCCTCGCCGATCGGGTCGCCCGCCGCCGACGTCCTTCCCGCCGCTGCACGTTGGCTGGCCGCGTCGGCTGCGCCCTCGCCGCCCCTAGCCTCGCGGAGCGCCGGCTTCCCGCCGGCCCGCGCCCCGCCTTCGCCGATCGGGTCGCCCGCCGCCGACGTCCTTCCCGCCGCTGCACGTTGGCTGGCCGCGTCGGCTGCGCCCTCGCCGGCCCGAGCCACGCGGAGCGCCGGCTTCCCGCCGGCCCGCGCCCCGCCTTCGCCGATCGGGTCGCCCGCCGCCGACGTCCCTCCCGCCGCTGCACGTTGGCTGACCGCGTCGGCTGCGCTCGGGGCGGCGCGGAGCGCGGGCTTCCCGCCGGCCCGCGCCCCACCCTCGCCGATCGGGTCGCCCGCCGCCGCCGCCCCTCCCTCCGTCCGACCCTCCGGCCCCTCTGGCCCCGCCACGCTGCTCCCCCGCTCGTACGACTCGCTCAGCTGCGTCCGCCGTCAAGCAAGTCGCGCCGCCGCGCCTCCAGCTACAAAGAAATTGCAAGGCTCTCACCTGGCCCACGTTCGCAACTTGCGCAGCATTCGGTTTGGCCGCCGCGCCCGCCCCCGCAGCCACCACCGCCGCCGTCGCCGGCGCTGCCGTCGCCGCCTCCGCCGCCGCTGCCGTCGCTGCTGGCGCCGCCGGTAGCTGCGGGCTTGCCGAAGGGGCCTGCGCGGCCGCGGCCGTCGCCGCCGCCGCCGCCGGTAGCTGCGAGCTTGCCGAAGCGGCCTGCGCGGCCGCGGCCGTCGTCGCCGCCGCCGCCGGTAGCGGCGAGCTTGTCGAGGCGGCCTGCGCGGCCGCGGCCGCGGCCGCCTGGGCGCGGGCCCTCGCCTTGAGCGAGCGGAGGCCGCCGCCGGCACCAGCGGCCGCGGCGGCGGCGGGCGGCGCGGCGGGGGCGGAGAGCGCGGCGGGGAGATTGGGGGCGGTGCGGAAGGCGCCGAACTGCACGGCGGGCGGGTCGGAGGCTGGTGGCAGCGCAGGCGCTGTCGGTGCCGGCGCCGAGGCCGGGACCGGGCTGGGGGCGACCGGAGCGGGCGTGATCCCCTCGCCGCGCTGCTGCGCAATCGCGTCCGCCGCTGGTACGCCACTGGCCGCGCCCGCATCTGTTGCGGCCCCGCGAATCCGCTTGTTACTTCGGCTGGCATCGAGCTCGCCCACCGCCCTCTCCCCGCGACCCCTCTGCGCGGAAACGACGATAAGCGATGCGAATGAGCAATCGCGCATGCTCGCGTATCGCGCCTGAGCCTCTCCGCCGGGAAACATTGTCGACTCCAGCTGCAGGTCCAGGTGCAACCTCGCGATCCAACCCTACAGCCGGCGGAGACGCGCGGAAACCTTATGTAGCTAGCAGCGTGCTCGTGGTTCGCGGCCCATCGACCGCCGACTTTCAGGTGTCGGGAATGGGCTGCCGCTGCGAAGAAAGGAAGCGCAGGGTCCCGCGGAATGTCGATCGCGAGTGCTCTGCGACAACTGCGGTCTCCTGGAAGGCAGCCGGCGCGGCGCTGGGCTGTATACGTCTATCGTTGGGAGACAGCTGCAGGAATTCGCATACCCGGCAAGTCATGCCGCGGCATTGCCGCCGCTTGCCGCGCATAGGCGCTCTTGTTAGCGTCGCTGACGGCGTCGCAGACCCAGGAGGGTGGGTTCGGCCCGCCGGCTGGTGTTTCTGGCAGCTCACTCGCCCCGCCGCCCTCGCAGCGCGCGCGGAGCCGGAGATGCGCGACCAAGCGACCGGCCGCTCGTAGACGTAAGTGGCGGGCCCGCGGCGCGCGTGGCGGCAGTCAAGAACCCCGAGGACGATGCCGAGGCCCACGCGGCTTTCGCGGAGGGCGAGCGGCTCTTCTACGCCGAGCGGCTCGAGGAGGCGCTCGCGTTCTTCGCGCGCGTGCCACACGGACACAGGCGCTACGTTGGTGCGCAGTGCTCTCCGCATCGTGCAGCACTTCCGGTCCGCGCCGAGCCCACGCCTGACGCCCGCCGCCGTGCCCGCAGACGCACTCTGGTACCAGGCGTGCACGTACGTGGGATTCCGGCGGGACGATCTCCCCGCCTGACGGCCCGCGGCCGCGACTGCGCCGAAGCCCCCACCTGACGCCCCCGGTTCGCCCCCGCCCCCTCTGCTCTCTCGAGCTCGGGCGCCCCGCGCGCCCCTCCGTGTGCCGCGGGGCCCGTCCGTGGCTGAGCAGCGGGCGCGCGCCGGCGCTCACAGGCTAAACCGAGCCTCGAAGGGAGAACGACTAGCGCGAAAAGCTTTCAAACGCGCCTCCGCCGCCGATCACGGTGCCACTCGCTGCGCGCCCCTCGCCATTCGCTCCGCGTTTTCCGTACCCCTTGCTCCGCCCAGCTCGCTGTACCCCCGCAGACTCGCGCGATGTTCCCCTCCCAACGCCCTTCTCGTTCCTCTCCGCGCCCCTGTACCCCCTGCCCCCTTTCCCCCCCTCCCAACGCCCCTCTCGCTTCTTTTCGGGAGGTTTCGGAAGTCTGAAGTGTACTGTCAAGGCGAGGAGTTGTAATTAATCAAGAAATACGAACGTCTACTAGCTGATGTACCAACGAAATACTATGATTACGAGTGAGCAGGCATTAATATTGAGTTACTAGTTATGGCGCTTATCGAGCATCGAATCGGGGGCGACCTATTGAAAGTGAAGATAAGCTACAGGAATAGGAATTTGAAGGAGGTGCTAGCGCTAGCAGGCGGGGCCCCCGCGCTAGGGGCCCCGCCCCATTCTTTCTTTCACTCAGTCAGCTTGAGCCACGATATCGAATCACGTGGCGGAAACCGCGGGCTCTGTTTCTATGGCAAGCACGGATATCGCCGGGCGCTCGGCCCGCCGGGCCTCCTCCTCCTCCTCCCCCCCCTTCGTTCGCTCCGCCCCGACCTCGGCGGCGGCGGCCGCCGCGGCGGCCGCCGCCACCCGCGCCGCCCGCACATCGCTGAGTGAGGGGGCACCGCCGCCTCAGCAAAGGAAAAGGCGGAGGGAGAAGGAAGGAAGGAAAGCGCACCGGGCCCGGAAAGGGGATCGGCACATGGGGCAGAGGCGGCTGTACGGCGCCTCCGGGACCTGCAGCCCGGCGGGGGGCAGCCTCCTGAGGCAGGGGAGGCACAGGACGTGCCTGGGGGTACGATGAGACGCGTAGGAAGGGGAGGGGGGTACGGCTCGCACCCGCAGGGGAGGAGGGAGGCGGGGCGGCTCTCGGGTACGCTGTAGAGCTCGAAGCAGATGGGGCACGTGACGGCGGGGTCGATCTCGCCCCTCTCCGGCACGGGGGTACTCAAAATCGGCGTCCGGGGCGCCGCTACGGCGAGGGGGGGAGGCCGCTCCGGAGGGTACGTGTCCTCGCACTCCTCGGGTACGACGAACTCAGGCTCGAACTGGTACTCGATTCGGTCGAGGTCGAAGGAGTCTCGCTCTGGTACGAGTTGCCCGTCGTACCTGCGCGGACAAATTAGCGCCGGGTACCGAGAAAAGGGCGGGGGGTACGAACACGACGACATCCAGCGCGTCGAAGTCGTCCTGCGGGGTACGGCGTCAGGGGACGGTACGCCCGGGGTAGGCGGTGGTCGAAGGACCTCGGGGGGTATGCTGGGGATCGGCCGGCGCCCGCGGGCGATGCTTCGCCGCGGGCTGCGGTGGACGGAGCGGCGCCGAGCGAACAGGAGGCGTCGCCGGCAGAGCCAGGCCAATACAGCGAGAATGACGAATATGACGATCATGACCTGAAGCAGCGCATCCGCATCCGGTCAGAGCCCGGGCGCGCAACCGGGCCGGGCGGGCGCCCTGTACGGTCGCAAGCACGCACGCACCCCGATGATCGTGCTCTGAACTATCATCCCCCGGGTAACGGCGTCCTGCAGGAGAACCCGCCCTGCCCAACGTGCCGTCAAGATGACGTTCGCACCGCTGGAGCGCCCGGGCGCAGCGGGTCGGCAGCGCGGACACATGCGCCCGTACCTCCGGCCACCCGGGGCGAAGGGGACGACTCCGGCGAGCCATGTTCCGGGCAAGGAGATGCTTGATGATTGTGGACTAACTCCAGCATGGCCGCACGGCCGCCCGGCGCGGCCTAGCTGCTCGTGGAGGATCAGACCAGCAGCGACCGGACCGGCGGGACCCCTGCAACGCACCGGGATCTCCAAAGCAGTCAGAGCGCTGCGCCGGTGCCCTCCTACATGCAAGCTCAGAGCATGAACCGCCCAGAGGTTTGGGGGTGGGGGGGTCGGAGCCTCGGCCGGGAGCCTCTGGGCATGGGTACACGCACGATGCAGGCCTTCGCCACCGTCACACCGGCGACCGCGGCTCAGCTGCAGCCGATCACACTCGAGCTTGGGAATGTGTATCGGGCGTGCCCGCTTCGACCGACAGCATCGCGCCGCCGACACGCGGATCGGTGCTTGCGATTGAGGCCGGGCTGGCTCCACGGACGCACAATCTCCTGGTGCGTGAGGAGGCCTGCCGCGCAGCATGGTACGATCCCGCACGCCCGCCTCGCGCGGCGCGAGTTGTAAGAATCTGATCCGAGGCCCTAGGCGCGGCGCGCGCTGCAGTCGAGGCGGCACAGAGGCCCGCTATGCCTCCAGATACGCTCGAACAGGTGCGTACGCGGCCACTCCCCTCGCAGCCCTGGCCGCGGGTCGCACGACTTTCGGGATCCCGGAGTCCAGATTCGAGTGCGGCGCACCTCGAGCTCACGCGCGGCCGCGTGCAGAACAACAGGACGATCGCCTTCTTCGGCGACGAGGGATTCGATCGCATCCGCAGCGCCTTCGTCGTCGTCGTCGGGCTCGGCGGGGTCGGCAGCCACTCGGTCCGCCCCCGCCTCGCCTCGGCACCAGCGCCCCGCGCCTCTCTCCGACGCCCGACGCCGCGGCAGGCGCTCATGCTCGCGCGTTCGGGGGTAGAACGCCTCCGCCTCGTCGATTTCGACACCGTGACGCAGGCGGGCGGCGGGCCCGGGCCTCAAGCTAATGATAAGATCTAATTTAGCTCAAGATCAAAAGCTTGCCCGCAGATTCGAACCTTGAGCTTAAGCTCGCCCGCTGACCGCTCGCTCGCTCCCCGCAGAGCTCCCTCAACCGGCACGCCTGCGCCACCCGCGCCGACCTTGGCCGGCCCAAGGCCGAGGCGCGCCGTACCCCCCGCGGCTCGTCCCCCCCCCCCAAGTTTGATCGGCGTACCCCTGCAGGTCATGCGGGACTTCATCGCTGCGTTCGCACCCGAGGCAGAGATCGAAGCCTTCTCGGGGATGGTGCCGTACCCCTCCTCCCTGCCTTCCCCGCCTCGAATTCTTTCCGGCCGCGGGGTACGCTGACTCCGATTTCGGTCCGGCCGCAGTTCACGCCAGAGACGGTGGATGCGGTCCTCGGGGGGCGGCCCGACTACGTCGTGGGTGAGGGCGCCGTGCCCCCCTTCGAGCTTCCATCCCCCCTTGCCTCCGAGCGCGCGTACCCCCCATGCAGACAACATCGACAACAAGGCGACGAAGCTCCTTCTGCTCAAGAGCTGCGTGGAGCGCGGTATCCCCGTAGTCTCCAGGTGCGGGGCGGGGACAGCTGCAGGCAGGGGTACGTCTTCTCAGCTTCGTTCGCAGCATGGGGGCCGGGGGACAGGCGGACCCGACGCGCGTGCGGATAGGCGACATCGTCGACGCCCGGGGCCCCCTCGTGCGCTGTACCCCCGTTCGTGGCGCCGCGCCCCCTCCTCGCTCGTTAATTCCGTACCGCCCGACAGGCCATGAACATCCGGAAGGGCCTGAGGAAGATGGGGGTCGAGGGCGGCTTCAAGAGTGCGCTGTACCCCCCCCCCGCCGGGAGCTGGTCGGGGTACGGGGGCGCTGGCCGTTGACCCGTCTTTCGCCGCAGCGGTTTTCTGCTCTGAGCCGCCGCGCGCGCGTCTCATCCGCGCCCCGCGCCCGGGCGAGGGAGAAGGGGAGGGGGAGGAGCAGGGTCCCGAGACGGCTCCGTCGGGATCCGAACCCGCGGCCGCGGCGGACCCGTACAAGTTCCGAGTCGGCATCCTACCCGTCGTCGGCTTCATGCCAGCGGTCCGTAACCCTCCCTTCTCTCCGGTACCCCCCTCCCTCTCATTTCTGTACCCCCTCAGATCTTCGGGAACGCCTGCGCAAGCGTGGTGTTGACTGACCTCGGGGGCGTACCCCTGGACCCCGCCCCTGTCGAGCGCGGCCGCCGCGACCGTGCGCCCCGCCCTGTACCCCCATACCCACCCTCTCTCCCCCCCTCTAATCTCAATAACAGTGTACGCCCGGTCTCTGGAGAGGCTCGAGAAGGCGGGGCTCGTCGCCCCCGGATCCTCTACCCCCTACACGGCGTGCGTTTGAATCTCGTACCCCCGCCTCACCCTCTCCTCCCGACGATGCGCTGCCGCAGGCGCCGCCTACCCGCCGCGGACCCCGCCCCCGGGAGCTCCATCCCGCCCCCGCACGCCGACATCGACGGTATACCCCCCTCCGCCCCTCTTCCTCGGTTACAGTACCCCCGACCTTCGTAACCCCGTACCCCCCACCCCCAGACGTGGAGTACATGGTGGAGCAGATCTGGGGCGGTCGCTCCGCCGTCTCCGGTCCGCCGTACTCCCCCCCCCCCCCCCCCCTAGACTCCTTCACCCCCAACCGCGAGCCGCGCCGCGCAGGGACGACGTCGCGGCTGTCCCTGTGCCGGTGGGACGCCCGGCGGCCCTTCGGCCCCCGCAACTGCGTCCTGCTCTCCCGCCCCGAAGCCAAGCGCCACGAGGCCGCAGGCGCGCGCGCTCCTATATATATCCACGTCCTCTTCTCCTTGTCTGACCGTACCCCTCGCAGCCTCCCCTGGGGACCTGTACGCCCCGGACTTCGCGGCGGGAGTGGAGGCGCGGCTCGCGCGGGCCGAGGACCGCGGCTTCTCCCTCGCCTTCCCCAACGAGGCCGCCTACGCCGACCCGTAGCTATATCAATCATTCAAATTTGTTTTGGTGAACTACCGGCCACAGTCTCTAGACACCAGCTGCAGCACTGCCGGGCTGCCCAGGGGGGCACAGAGACAAAGAAACAAAATAACTAAGACAAGAGCACGAAGAACGACAAGGGGGGGGGGGGGGGGGGGGGGGGGGGAACGCTCTTGCAATGGGTTTGCACGGGTGCCGCAGTGCTGCGCGTAGAAGTCACACACACGGCGTCTACGTATACGTAGTCTCGTAACAAAAGGTCTCTCCACACGTGCAAGCTGCAGTCATTATCGCGAGCTTGCATCGGCATGCGCAGCATCAGAAAATTTTAACAAGGGGAGGGCGGTGCACATGTGCACGTGCTGATCGCGCGCGAGCCTGGTCCATTTTCACACCGGCACGACACACCCTCCATTTTCCTGGTCAGCTGCAGATGCGCCTCGACACACCGGCGCCTCGATCTCGACGTCGGCGCCTCAGTGCGCCGGCCTCGAGCTCATGCGCATGCGCACCTCAGGCCTCTCGTCCCCCAACTGTAATATTATATATATTGCAATGCGAAACCACACTGTGACATGATACACGATTATGATTACCGTCTATAGCTACTACTAGGCTAGTTCAAGCTACTTTATATATAGCTAGGCGCCCGGCCCGCGGCCGGCGAAGGGCACAATTGCGACGTTTTTGAACTACGATATATATATATATAGCTAGCTATAGTCGAATACCGTAGCATGCGCATATGTACATGTACACATGCGTATATACAGTAGTCGACACAAACATGCGCTATATACAGGTAAACTATGATACGCGTACGATCGCGCGAGTCGGCGACAATTAACAGTTGCGGTACTGGCCGCTGATCGAGCTATAGTATAAGAACAAGTACTACGGTACGCAAACGTAGCCATCCATATGCATGCCGCGCCGTCGACGTCGATCATCCGGTGAACGGATAGACGAATTCGAAACGACTACGGTATCTAAGAGCAGTAAGTGCGGTATGTTCCGTAGTAGCTATCGTAGCGTTGCGTGCAGGTGGGTGTATAAGTCGACGTCTTCGATGCTGCTGCCGCGGCCGCCCTGCGCATGCGTACATGTACGCATTAATTTAATTTCATATACACATGCAAGGCTCAGTGATGGCCACCATGCACTAGGGAAAAGGGGCACTTTTCCACAATGGTAAAAAGATCGGGGAGCAGCTTATTTACCCATGTGAGCAGTGTTTTTTACCAAGGGGGCGTCCCATATATTTCGCAGGGGAATTTTCGGTAAAAGGGTCCTTAGTTTTGGCGTTTTTCCGGTAAATGGGAGGTGTCGAAACGAATTACGCACGAAAGGATTACGGCGACGATAATGATGACAACAGCAGCCGTCAAGAACATCAGGACGATAGAGGCGATGCCGAAGCCCTTGGCAGTCGGATTCCGCTTCACGCAGATGAACGCCCAACCGCCGCTGCGAATGCCGGCGCCGCGTTTTGATTAACAAACATATGCATTGCAATCGCGATCGAATACGTATACGTATACGTATACGTATCATAGTATACAGCGCTGTACTAGTGGCCATATGCACGGGCCCGACGGGCCTTGAGATTGCAATTAGAACATGCTTATGGATATGCCATGATGCCGCATCGATATCATGGCATTGCGTACCACCAGATGGGCCACACGAACCACCCTTGCAAAGTTGAATTCGATCGCCACGGCGCAATGGCACGCGTACGATTAGTATTCGAAGAATAAGATATTCCGTTGCATTATGCATACGTATGCATACGCGTATTTAACTTCTCTAGTTAGCATACCGAGCACGAAGATAACAATGGACGCAGCCGTCGAGCAGGCTTTTTGACTGTCTTCCTCCGCCGCCGTTTGATTGATGATTACCTGTAGGAATTCGAAGTTAGTACACGGTTAACGGCTGTTGTAAGTTGCAATTTGTAGCTCAAGAGTACGTATACGTATACACGTACGTTTTGCGTGTTGGACCCGGCTGCTCCGGGAGCGCCTACGCCTCCTTGCACGGGCATGGCCATAGCAGGCATCACAGCGTTTCCGTAAACAACCTGGGGGCGTCCGACAGTCAACATTTACAATTTCTCTCTCAGCCAACTCGGCGATCGCACCCCAGGAGGCGAGTCGTACGGGCCCTTGGGGTTGGCGTTCTGGCTCGGACCCGCTGCAGCGGTAGTTCCGCTGGAGGGTCCCGAAAACCCGACCCCGGCCAGCATCGGGGGAGCGTAGCCTGTAGCTGGTGGAGAGTACACCTGATTTTGCATATTCTGCATCTGCTGCGCATGCAGCTGCTGCATCTGTTGCATTTGCAGCTGTTGCTGCATCTGCAGCGCATTCATCTGTGCGGATTCCGCTGTTGGGTAAATCGTCGCCATGATTTCAGAGTGGATCTAGCGCTAGCCTAGGCCTGCAGCTGGCTGGATGATGGTACGGTGCACGTGGCAACGACGGTCACGTATACGTATACCTATACGAACACGTATACGTATACGAACGCGTATACGGACACGCGGATTTTCAAGTTCAAGAAGCCGCAGCCGCGCAGCCGCAGCCTGCTGCAACTTGGCAACCGTTTGAACAGCTACAAATGCACTGCGGCAAACTATAAATAGCAAGCTGCCGCGTCGCTTAATTATAAGCCTTACCGTCGGTATACGTACGACTCGGTAGGACTCCCACCGTAGGAGTAGGAGGGACTCGGACTCGGGACTCGAGTCCGGACTCGGCCGCGGAGTCGCGAGTCGGGACCGGACTCGGGAGTCGGGAGTCGGGACTCGGGAGTCGGGAGTCGGGACCGTCGGGCTCGGGATCCCGGACTCCGGCCCGCGGGACTCCCGGATCGGAGTCCCGGAGTCCCTAATATGACTCCCTATGCGCTACTACTGACTCCCTAGATCCCTGCCGGGCCAGTGCCCGGAGTGCCGGCGCCGGAGAGTCCCTGCTGGGGGCCGCCGCCGGCCGGGGGGGGTCCCTGGCAGTGGCTGGCACTGATCATGACGACAGTGACTCAGTGACTCCCTGCGCCAGAGAGGCCGGGGTCGGGGTCCCGACTCGGGGAGACGCCGGGGCCGGGCCGGGACTCCCCGACTCAGCGAGTCGGGACTCGGGAGTCGGGAGTCGGGACCCCGGGCCCGACTCCGCGAGTCGACGGCGACTCGACTCGACTCTCGGCGACGGCCGCGAGGCCGTGCTGCACTCACGAGGCCGCGTGTTTCGACGTCGACCCGGACGTTGACGTCGAACCCGAATTTGGCTGAGAATCATGCATATATGAATGCGCTCAAGTTTTTGAATGCATGTTTCGACCCGGACGTCGACCCCGAATATGGCTGAGAATGCGTCCCCAAATTAATTAGAAATAGAATGCGCATGCGTTTTTACGCTTCCGCGCATGCGTTTTTACGCTTCTGTTATGTCGTTCTGTTATGACGGCAAAAAACGCATTAAATTGGGGGCGCATTAATATCATGCGTGCACTATATTCTTATCATAGTATGTCACCGCGGTAATTAAGCATTACAAAGTGGTACCGGTACGTATACCAAGTTCGTGGTACTACCGTTTCACTGAGTCAACTTGGCAAGTATGATCATGATCATGACTCATGAGCGCATTCGGCATTCGGCATGAGCAATCGAATCAGCACTCTTGGATGAATCACAAATTTATAATTGATCAATCGAAAAAATTAAACGCAAACTCTTCCGGGTCTTTAGATTTGATTGCCGTAAATTGCCGAGATAAAATGTTGCGGGGGGTAGAACAATGTTTCTAACGCCGCCATAACGTCTTGCCTCGGCAATTTATCGACTCCGCAATTCCGGCTTTTCAATTTGGCGGATTCGAATTCGGCAATTTAAGAACGCGGCAATTTTTACGCCAGTGATGGCGTCTGCAGCTGACGGACCGGCGTCGGTCCGGCCACCACTCATGACTACCGTAGAGTCGTAGACGACTTATATACCGCGCTGACTTCACTACCGCGCTACCATATTACCGCGCTCAAAATTTTTATAACGCGGTAATTGGGTAGCGCGGTAATAGTCTTTTGCTTAGGATTGCTAGCAGTTTTGTATGGGCCGTACCCCAATTTGATGAAAACGCGCTAATTCGGTACGGCGCTAAAGCGCCTACTGGCGCAAAATTTTTAGAACGCGGTAATATGTGGCGCGGTATTTAAGTCGTCTACGCCGAGTCACTGAGTCATGACTCATGACTCATGACTCATGAGTCACACGCTGATCATGAGTCATGACTCATGACCCCTGTCGCATCATCGACTCGCATGTCGGGACGGTCCGAGTGACGTGACCGATGACGCCATATATATGCATCCGATGATTGATCCGATGATATATAATGGGATTTCCGAAGCAAAATAAACCACTTAATGGACCAGATGCGGCGGCCGCCGCCGCGGCGCGGCGCTGCGGAGCCTGCGGGATGCCTCTGCTTTCGAATTTGCAATTGAAATTGTGGATTCATATCGATTTTCATGGTCCAGGATCTGCAGCCGCGTCACGCAGCTTTCATTGTTCTTGCGATTCACACCAACGTGACTCCGCGTGCGTGCGTCGACGTCACGGTCTACATCCCCCCCCCCCCCGAGTCCACAGCAAAATTAATTTAATTTTAAGACGCACTAGTTCTGTGCCGCCCGCACATTCATATGTACGCTATGAGCCTATGAGGCTATGACCAAGTGACCCAGCTACCTATTCCGGATTGCCAGAACTTGAGAATTCGAAGCCTGAATTCGAATCCAGATTCGAAGGCCAAATTTTGGCCTGGCTTGGCTTGAGTTGGGGCCAAAATTTTACGTGGCCCATGAATCGGCCATGATATACATGTACATAATGGGCCGATTCACGGTATGCTTAGGTACATATCACATGTACAGTGTACAAGCTGCATGAAGCTCACTGAGTCATGATCACTGATCAGCTCTCTCGAGCTCTCTGCAGCTGGCCAGCGGTCCAGCCCAAGCCGGTGCAGCCCTGCCAGCTGGCCCGGGGCTGGCCGCCATGGCCAGCTTCCATCCAAAAATTGGCCGGCCAGCTGGCCATGGGGGCCAGCCTCCAGCAAGGCTGAGCTAGCCCAGTAGGAGCTGAAAACTTGGCCCATAGCCGCTGAGCCATGGCCAGGCCAGCCCACTGTGCTGCCCACTGCCACAGGCTCGGCGGCTGGCCACTGGGCCAGCCGACCGTCGGACCAGCCGCATGCGGTGCCATGCGCACGTCACGGTGCCACGGTGTACATTGGCACTGCGGCAGTCACTAGCTGCAGTGTGTATGCACACCGTTACAGCCCACGTTGTACCAGTACATGTTCTATCGTATATAGATTCATTGTATGAATATTAATTCCGAAACTTTTTCAAGTTTTGAAAACGGTGTCTTGCCAAATCTACTAAGTTCAAAAAGTTGATTATATATAAACGTTCCGGAGGGGACGCCATCGATATCGATATCGGCGTCTTTTTCTACTGACACTAGTACTCAGTGACTTGCCCCTCTATCTTAGGCTCAGCGACCGAGGGACGTAGTTCAGCCCGGTGTCTTACGGCCCAAGTTACGGGAGGCCTTTCGAATTCGAATTCGGACTCCGATCCTGGGACACCCCCCCTTTTTTTGCAAAAGTGGACGTCGCATTGATACACCACGGCACATGTATCAATGTTCTACGTGACGTGCCCTTCCGACCGGTCCGACGGTCAACTATCTAGCCGAAGGTGCTAGCTAGGTGCCGGCCATGGGTCGCTCAATATATATGGGAGGTTCGCCTGAGTGGGGGAGCCATGGCCATGGTTTTCGGTGATAGCCGTAACCAGACCCGCGCGCCCACCCCTTGATCAACTCCTCCATCCCTCATGAGCCCTGGTCCTGGGGCACCCCCCCTGCCAGGCTGGCCATGGCTGGCAGACCGCCACTTTCGAAGACCGCCGGTCTTCGAATCCTTCCTCTAGGGATTTGATCCGGGTCCTTGCACCTCCGGATCTGGATTTCAGAGCTGCGCGCGCATGCGGCTCGAGCTGGAACTTCCTTGAAGCGCTAGCCCCTGGCTCGAGCTGGCTTGAGTCCGGATTCCGAGCTCGAGGCTCCGGATCCGGCCTTGAGCACTCAAGCCGCAGCCGCTCATAATCAGGCCCTGAGGCTACCGTGTAACACTTAATCACTGCACCACAAATTACTGCGCTACCAATTGCAAATTACTGCGTTCCATCGGCCTCGAAAATGTGTACATGTTCTTTGTTAGCAAAGGGGGGTAATACTGCGCAACCAAATTACTGCGTTATACAAATAAAACTTGAAATTAAATTGGTCGACGTCGGCAATTGGTTTGAGACGTTGATAAAACTTGAAAACGGCAATTGCGCGTTAACGTTCACGATACGAAACATTTGATTTCTAGTTCTACAGTAGTCACACTGCCACAGTCTCACAGATCTATACTAGTACTCAGTGTTACTAACAGTGGCACAGGCTTGTACATGTGAATCACTGAGTCAGTAGTGATCATCATGGCATGGGTCACAGCTGTACCGTATATATCCGTATATAAACATGTACATGTCCGACGGTCTACTGACTTCGCAATTGCCGCAGTGCACGCGCATGCGCGCAGCTGCAAAGCACGAAATCCATGGCGAGGGAAGGATATTGCATACGAGTTGCAAGAGACATCGAACGCATTCTTGGGGCGATTCGATTCCCATTCTGGCTGTTGCGCCTCTTCTTTAACGTTGAAAACATTGTTCTCCGTCCCGTGTTTGCCGTCCTTGCAAAGGCCTTCACCCATCTGCCTAAAGTAGGATCTCGCCGATCTCGAGTGCGTCGTGGCGCTCGCGATCGTCCGAATTTAAATTTCACGTACTGCTGGCGTATATATATATATACACACGTATTTATGCATATGTACATGTATGCTCTTACTTATTCGTGTCTGCGCTTCATTCCAGGTCGCCCCGCTTGATGACCACTGGGGTGTGAACGTTGTGAAGAGTCTCCCGCGCGTACGCGTCGACGCCTGCGCATGCGTCTCGGCCGCGGCGGCCGCACCGTCCACGTCGGAAATTTCGAGTTCGAATTCGGTGCACGTACATGCACCGACGGCTGCAGCTTCGGATGCAGCGCTGGCGGGCAGCTGCTGCATCTGTCTAGAAGACTTCCAGGATGGCGAGGATCTCGTCCAAACGCCCTGCGGCCATCTGTTCCATCCGCCGTGCATTGAAGGGTGCGCCATGATTACACATGAACACGCATTTCTGTGAAGCCCATTATTTCCTGCGCATGCGCCACGGAACGTCGGACATGTGCAGCTGGCTTGTTTCAAACCATGGAGACTGCCCTATGTGCAAGTTCCACATCGTCGTCTTGGTACCTATAGGATCCGTAGCGCCGGTGTCTGCAGCTGAATCCATCTAGATCCAGATCTAATATATATGAGCATATATTTGTCTAGGAAAGTGTCATGCTTGCGAAAAACGCCATACCAATCCAGAAGAAATTCTAGCGGGGCACAGTGAGCGATTGGCGCAGAAGCGAGCACGTCTGGAGTGCATTCTAGATCAGGCGAGATCGAGGATAATTTAACTTCCACGCAAAAGCCGCTCTATGCAAAAGTCGGCGCTCTCCGGGGCCGCGCCCCGGCCCCCTCTTCAGCCCTCTACAGCGCAAGGCAGCTCAAGGCGGGTGACAGCGCAAGGCAGCTCAAGGCCCGCCCAGGCCCCCCCGCTCCCCCCAACTGCCCTTCCCGGGACTCGAACGCTGGGGCAATAAGACACCGGCCGGGCGCACTGCTAGCTCGGCTAACGCGCCGCGAAACTGGCCGGTTCCTCTTCGAATTCGTGTGGCCCTAGCTGCTGGAAAATCGCGTACTGCATCCGCGCGATAGTGAACATCAATTATGTATTAATTATATATAAGAGGCATCCTATCGCATACTAAACGCTTCACTTCTGCGCCAATCGCTTCTCCCAAGTTTATTAAGCGAAATCGTCCAGAATGTCTTGGTTGCGCATGCAGGAGGGTGGCCGATGTCGGGGGGGCCCGCGCCGGGGTACTACGGTACCGACGTGACGGTCACCGGGTGGATCCCGGACTTGGATGTTTCGATGGACCGGAGGCAGGGCCGGTGCACGTAATTAGCGCTTCGGAAGTCGACGTCAGATAAGGAACGGGGGGGGGGGGGGGGGGGGGGGGGGGGGCGGGGGGGGGGGGGGATCTGGACTGTCTACGTTTACGTACATTTACGTATACGTATACATGATCATCTGCACAGCGCTAGAAATTGCAAGCTAGCTGCAGGCATCCGACTCGGCGAGTAGTTATAATTAAGTGGACTGCGGAGTAGACTGCTCTCGAGTCGGCTCCCGCCCTGGCTAAGGCTAGCTGCAAGAGAAAACCTGTCAGTGATTCAGGAAACACATAAGTATAATGCAGTTTAATAAAGCTTAGCAGCCTGCCAGCAGGGCTCGAGGGCACCTTAAAATCGCCATGGCTCGTCGCCGTCAATGTTAACGTTTATATACGTAGTTTCCCAGCTATCGCCATCTACGCCATCTACAGCGAAAGAACGTCGAAAATTTACATGCAGAAATGAATTCCAATTACGCGATCTTGAATTCGAGGCGGGGGCGAGGCTAGCTTCATGATCAACCGTTGAACCGACGTCGACTGCCCGGACAGTTTTTCGGCCGCCCGCTGGCTAGCTATAGCAGCTGCAGCTGCAGCTATTAAGTACTTTAAATTTCGATTCGCCGGTCGCGAGTCGAATTCCCTCGCCCTCGAGCTCTTCCCTCCACCCCTTCCCCCCTCCCCTCGGCCCTCCGGATCCCCTTCACCCCCCCCCCTCCCCCACCCCCCCCTTCTCGACGTCCATCCTTTCCTACGTATACTATGATACGAGGCTCCTCCCTTGCCTTCTCCAGATCGATATGCCCCCCCCCCAGTTCTCTTCATTTTATTTTTTCAAGGCTCCGGATCCTGAGTGTTAACGTTCTCTCTCTTCTCTCTTTTTTCAAGGCTTTCTGGCTTTCTGTCTCAGTGAGTTCGCCCGAAACTTCGACCGTCGGACCGCCGCGGTCCGAAGCTCAAGTGCGCATGTGACCTTAGCTTCGCGATCGCTGTCAAAAGTCTCGAAGATAACCGCGCGCCGCGGTGCGCACGTGCACGCCAGATATCGATATCGCGATCGATGGAGGAGTTCGAGACGTACCTCTCCCGCACGCAGAACATCAAGGACGTGCTGCAGAACTACCCGCCGGGACCACAGATTCTCCGTGCGCATCCGCCGTCGACGTCCGCGCAGTTTCGAAAATCGTCGAGCCGACCACATTCCGACGCACATTCCGTCGCGCCGTCCGCGCGCAGGAGAGGTCCTGCAAAACGCAGCTGACGCCGGCGCCTCGTAATCGATTTGCCTCATCTCGAGTCTGATTCTCACTAACTCCCGACCCGCCGTCAGCATCGCGTCGTTTGTGGTGGACCTGCGCTCGAATCATCCGACGGAGGGCCTCGTCGACACGGGTGGCGGTCGGCTTGGCGCGCGCCGCGTCACCGCACTGCAGCGCGCGCCAGCCCTGCTGGCCTACAACGACCGGCCGTTCACCAAAGAAGACTTTGAGAGCCTGAGAAGCCTGGGTGCGAGCAAGAAGGCGCAGAATGCGTCGAAAATCGGACAGTGGGGCTACGGGTTCACAAGGTGCGGTTCTAATATGCATTCCTTGAGATCTGATCATGATATTGTTTTTTCGATTGTACATGTCATGTCGCGTCAACTGACCTGCAATGCAGCATTTACCATCTGACGGACCTTCCCGGTATCTGTCTCCGACTTATTTTCTAGCTTGCAATTGCGCCCGGCCTCGCGCGCGCCGTGCACGTGTACGTGCCCGGCCCGCTCATAGGAATTCGCAATCGCAGGCCTCGTCTCTTCGGGTCATTTCGTCCTCTTCGACCCGCACGCGCCGAGCGGCGGCATCCGCTTCCCGCTCGGGGTGCGCGCACCCCCGATCCCCTGCGTTATTCTGCAGGCCCCATCGCGCTCTTAATTTATATATTCTGCAGGCGCTCGACCCTGATGCGGAAAAGCCGATCACGTTTGCGGCGGAGTACGCGGGTCAGCTCGCTCCGTACGCGGTGCAGCTCGAGGGGGGGACGGGGTGCACCCCGGCTGCAGCGGCGGAGTTTGGTGGGACGCTCTTCCGCTTCCCCCTCCGTGGCGGGGGCGGGGGGCCAGCGCTGGCGGGGGCGCGCGTAAGGAGCTGTTTCGCATGTCGCAGACGGCCCCGGACGGACCTCGACGGGCCGAAAACGGCGCGACCTTTTGGACATCCCGCTAGTTCGCGAGCTTTAACAATGGATGGAATTTGAATTTTGAACACGGCCGTGTCACGGCGGCTATCAGCCGGCTGAGTTCGAGTTCGAGCTGGCTAGACCAAATTCTATATCCCCCCCAAGCCATCTCCCCCCCCTTCCAAGCCACGGCCAGCTGCAGCTAGATTGCGGCCAGCCACGGACTTGCGCGGGAAAAGCAAAAGCGCTTATAGCTTAGCGTTCGGCGATCGAGATGCCGCTCTCTGTGCTGTCTGCCAAGGTCGGCTCAGCGTTCGGTTCCATTAGAGCGTGGCTGGGCGGCGCCAGCGATGGCAGGCCGCGGCACGGCCAGATTGGCGGCAGCACCTGCGGCAGCCAGGACGACCTCGGCGAGGACGTGAATCCAGACGACTGTGGCGACGCAGCTTTGAGCGAGCAAGTCGTTCAGCCTGCGCATGCAGCGCCAGCTGCGCATGCGACGGCCGCGGTCGCGCTGGCGCCTCCCGCGGCGGAGCCGGCGGGCGGGAGCGACTCCCCACAAGTCTCGCCAGTACGCTCAGAGCTCGAGCAGAGCCCCGGCAGCGGCTGCTGTGAGACGCCAGGGACGCCTTTGGGGGGGGGTACGCCTGTACAGCCGTGTACGCCGCCTGTCGCAGCTGCCTCATCAGCGACCCCCGTGTACACGCCTGATCGCCCGCGTCGCAAGCGGGTAGTAGCTGCGCCCTCGCAATCGCAGCCTTCGCATGATCAGCCGGCCACGCCTCCACGCACGCAGCCGCCGGCGGCAGCGGCCTCGCCAGCGACCCCCGTGGACATGCCTAAGCGCGTGAGTCGCAAGCGGGCAGCGGCGGCGACCTCCCAGCCTTCGCCCGCGGCGGCACCGAGCGAGCAATATGAGGATCCCTTCGTTGCCATGGAGCGGTATATGGACGATCCCTCTGTCGCGCCGTCGCCTGCCAGCTCAGCCGCGAAGAAGCCAGCCCCGAAGAAGCCCGCCACGTCCACCAAGCAGCAGTGCAAGCGGCGCAAGTGCGATGTCGAGATGACGGGCGAGGAGGAAGATCGATTCACCCCCTGGGACAAGCCCGGGCGGCACCGCTTTCGCATCGAGGAGGAGGACGCCGCACTCTATCGGAGGCTCACCGGCTGCAAGCGGGTTTCCGATGCGGTTCGCATGGCGTCCAAGCTCCTTGAAGCGATCGAGTACCTTCAGCAGCGTGTGCGCGCGCCGTTTCACGCCGCCGTGCGCTTCGCCCGCAGCTTGCCTCGCTGATTCGGGCCGCAGGATGTCCTAGACAAGGGTCTAACTGGCGCGGAGCTCGCCAATCAACTGAAGGCGAAAGTCGACGTGTTCCTCCGTGCACCGGCGCAGCGTGAGGAGCTCCAACAGAAGTGCAGCTCCCTGGAGCGGGAGCTCCCTGATCTGCGGTGGGCCAACAGGGAGAAGCAGCGGCAGATCGCTCAACGGGAGGAGAAGATCGCTCAGCTGGAGAAGGAGATGATGCAGCTCAACGCCAGTCTGGTGAGCCCGCCGGCCGCCGCGCCGCCCGCGCCGCCGGCGCCCGCAATGCGCTGCTGACGGCGGTCCCTCCGGCGCCCGCAGAGAGCGACTCGGGTCAAAAACCTCGAAGAGGAGTGCGAGGAGCTGCAGAACCAGAACGCTGCGCTGCAGACGAAGGTGGATGACCTGGAAAACAAGGTCCGCGATTGCCCACACGCGTGCGTGCGCCCGCTGGCGCGTAACGCGGCGCGGCGCAGGTCTCAAGGATGAAGAGGAATTGGGACTTGGAGTTGGAGCGTGAGGCGAAGGTGTGGCGGAAGGAGGAGCGCATGTACATAAAGGAGGTGGAGGAGCTGGAGGCCGTTATCGAGTATCTCTACATGAGGGACGTGCTCATGCGGGAACCCCGGGGGCCTAGGGTCGCAGGGTGGGTCGCCGCGGTCCAGCAGCTACACGCTGCTGTGCCGCCGGAGACGTCGCCTTTCGAGGCGCCCGCCATCGGGCGTCGGACTGCAACCGGATGCACTCGACGCTTGCGCACCTCGCGTTCTGGGCGCGCGTCGACAACACGAACGCGCCCGGCCGTTGGAGCTGCGAGGTCATCGAGTCCTACATGGGCCTCCTTCGGCGCCTGCGACACACCGTCACGTCTCTCGGTGGCGGGTGGAACAAGGACCTCGACATGCTCAAGCAGATCATGACGCACCAGCGGCGGCGCCTGGCGCTGTGGATGCGGAACATGACGGAGGCGAGCGCCGGCGGGAAGGACGCTGCCCACGCCGAGTACGACGCGCCCGTCGCCGCCAAGGCCTGGCCAGATGGGCCCTTCATCCCCCGACCTGCGGCCCGTCCCCACCGGTCAGCGGCTATGCAGGGCGAAGGGGCGGCGGCGGCGCCGCCGGGGGCGAGGAGGTGGCAGCGGTGCCCCTGCCTGCGGACGAGGAGGAGATCGACGAGGATATTGAGCTGCAGGAGGGGGATCCGGTGCCGGAGGACGAGGTGCCCGAGGAGAGCGGGGACGAGGAGGAGGAGGAGGAGGAGACCGCCGAGTACGACGCCGAGGCAGAGGAGGAGGCGGAGGAGGAGATGGAGGCGGAGGATGAGGGCGCCAACATGCTCGATTTCGATGATAGGGCCCTAGCAGAGGTTCTAGCAGACGATCTAGCGGAGGGGGAAATAGACGAAATGGATTTGGACCAGACATAGCGCACCTTGTAACCTAGATAGTGCGATTCTCAGTAGCAGCTTCACGACTTTGCCCTCTTGCGCGCCGCCACCGCGGCCGCGAGCTGTGCCGCGCGATCCTTCCTGCTGCAGGATTAGGCGAGCAAGTAGCCGAGCGGGGGGCGAGGGGGAGGGGGCGCACTTGGGGACCGAGGCGGATGCGGCGGGGGCAGGTAGGGCGGCAGCGGCCGGTGGGGCAGCAGCAGCAGGGGCCGACAGGGCGGCGACCGGCGGGGCGGGGGCGGGCGGGGCGGCGGCGGCGGCGGCCGGCAGGGCGGCGGCGGCGGGGCCGGCGGGGCGGCGACGGCGGGGCCGGCAGGGCGGCGGCGGCGGGGGCCGGCAGGGCGGCGGCGGCAGGTTCTGAAGGGGCTGCTTCGGGGACAGGCGGCGCCTTGGCGACGGTGTTGGCGCCGGCGCGGCACCGGCGCGGGCGCTTCACGGGGACAGCCGCGAGGGGCCCCGCGAGGCTGGCGATGCGCTCGCCGTCGGGGCCGTACTCGTAGCTCGGAAGCTCGAGCGTGACGTGCCCACCTTTCCTGCCCGAGCGCTTCGTGGCCACGATCCGACCGGGACCTGCCGCGCCCAAGGAGCAGAGCTTCGTAAGCGAGCGGCGCGGCGAGGGCGGGCCGGGCGCACGCTCGTCGAACTGGACGACGTCATGGGAGCCCGTGTGGCGCGGCACGATTAAGCCGCCGTACGCCTTCTCGACGGTGACGGTCTGCATCTCGCTGTGCTTCCGGATCGCCTTCCCGTCCGCGTCCCGCTTGCAGACGCGCTTGGACGCTTGCGCCACGCCGGAGGGACCGAGAACAGCTGCAAAGAGGTCGGAAAAAGAACAGCGAGCGGGAAAAAGGAAGCGGCTTCCACCAGCAGCGGTCTCGCGGTCCGGAAGCTCGATAACGAAGCGATTCGCCGCCGGCAGCTTGTCAACCGGGATCGGCTGGCCCGTCTTCGGGTCGATGGGCGTGGCGACGTGCGCGACCTGCGCCACGATGTTCTCCTGCGATGCGCACCGTTAGAGGATAGGAAAAAGAACTTCGAACGAGTCATAAGAGCCGCAGACCAACATTGCCGGCCCGGCCACCGGGATCTTGACGTTGACAAGCTGCGTCCCGGTCTTCCGGCGCTTGAGGGCGTTCGCGGCGGCGTCCTGAAGGTAGCCAATCGCCTCCACGCGCTCCTCCGGCCTCGACAGCGGCCGGAGGAAGCACGCCATCTTCTTCTTCGCCACTCGCTTGAGCCTCGCGTTGAAGGCGAGGGCGACGTCGAACTGGAAGGAGCCGTCGCCCGGGAACGTCATGATTTGCTTACAGACGTAGATGTGGGGATCGGCGTGGTTGAGGGCTTTGTACTCGTCCGCGGCCACCACCTTCGCGGGTGCGTGAACCTGCGCGCACGGGCATCGGACGCTGGAACGGGGCGCGGGCGCGGCGGGCGGACCGTCACGTTCGAGTAGTAGATGAGGTGGTTTGCGATGGCCACGGCTGCCTGCTCCCCGTCTGCCTTGATGATCACGCTGCCGAGCCCGCAGTCCTTCACATCGGAGTCCTCCGGGCGCACGAAGCGCCGAAGGATGACGCCGTTGACGGAGTAGTTGAAGTCGCCGCGCTTCGCCTTCGTCTGTGTTGGGAACTCGCCCTCGACTCGCGCCAAAATCGTTTCACCTGGGCGCGGGAAATGGAAGGGCTTCGGGCGAACGACGCTGAGTTCTGGACACAGCTGGGTGTCTGAGCTAACTGAACAGATGACGAAGTCGCCAAGGCGAACGTGGTAGGCGCGGCCGCTGGTGTCCAGGCAGCGGACCGTTGCCGCGGGGTGCTCGCCCTTGAGGATGTCGAGGTCAGGGAGCTTGGGCTCCTTCGCCTTGCGCGCCTGCTGAGTGATCTTGTTGACACGCTTCATGTTGCCCTTGCCGGCCCACGAGCTGCTGCTGTCGGGTCGCTTGCCGTGCCAGCGGTGCCGACGTCGGGCCTCGTCGAAGCCGTCATCCCAGAGGCTGGGTTCCTTTCGCTTTGACTGCTTCATGCACGGCGGCGTGCAGGAATGCTCGCGCTCGGGCGTGCGCGATGGCGGGAAGCTAGCTAGTCCGGCCTAGCCGAGGGAAGCTGACTAGCAAGCCGGCCTGCTGACCGTTACTGTGACCGTTGTGGCCGCGTGTGTACGCCACTGTGTACGAGGCCAAGTTCGAGCTCAAGTTTGCGCTGGGCTAATTTCATTGGCGGAAGAAGTTAACAATGGGCGGGGCGTGACGCAAACTCCGTTCAGTTTGAAACGGCGGGCGGGAGCATCGGCACGCACTCGGAGATCAGCGACCGAGCTCTGACGGGGGAGTACCTTCTGCAGCTGCTGGAGGCGTTCGAGCAGGCGGCGCCCGAGCTGCTCCTTTTCCTCCCGTCCCTCGCCCGCATCGAGACGTACGTCTGGCGCGACGGCGAGGCGCGGCCCGCCCGGCGCTTCTTCTGCACGGCGGACAGCAGCGCTAGCCCCGAGGCCCGCTCGGCGTTCTGGCCGTCGCACCCGCCTAAGGAGGACTGGGTGAAGGCCGCCCGCTGCAGCTTCGGCCTGCAAATCAGCTGGCAGCACTTTCGAGGAGAGGTGCATACGGAGAACTGGAAAGTGGCGAGCCGTTTCGGCGGAGGCGACTACGCCTATTTCCAGTCACCCGAGCTTGCCGGCAGCAAGCAGCGCTTCGTACCCTACAGCGCAGTCGCAATCGGTGCGCTCTGTACATGTTCAAATACGTATGCGAACACGATTTCGACCTTTCTTAATTTTTGAGTCATCATAAACCGACTCGCGATCACCGTGCAGGGGATCGGCGGGAGAGGGGCCGCGGCCGCGTGTTCTGCTTCCTTCCGGTGGGCGACCTGCCGACGGGCGACGCGGTACACGTGCACGGCTTCTTCGCGCTGTCTACAAATCGTCGCGACATCGTCTGGGGCGGCGATCTTACCGTGCGCTCTGCTTTAGTCTGCCTGTAATTACCTTAAGCAAGCTTGATGTGTGGTCTGTGCAAGCAGGACGACGCGGCGAACAAGCGGCGCTGGAACGAGTACATGTTCGAGGACTGCGTCGGCCTCTGCCGCGCCGACCTCGTCGAGCTCCTTGCGGCCGAGGCGCGGGCTGCGGGCTCTTAGCTTGTCTCTTTATATATCTTCTCTGAATTCTCAGCATTTATGAATTAATATTCGAATTCGTCGTTTTTTGCAGACCACGAGCTGGGCGGCCATCGCCGCGCGCAGCTTCTTCCGTGCGGTCATTGGCCTGCCCGTGCTCCCTGCCGCAGACGGGACGTGGCGGAAGGCGGCGGAGGCTCTGCAGGCCAGCGGACCCGGCGGAGTGGTGAAGGGGACGGCGCTGTGGGACTACCTGGCCGCCAGCGGCCTGCCCCTCGTCGACCTGCCGCAGCACGTGCTCGATGGCTTCTGCGCTGCGGGTGCCGCCATCCGCGTGGCGTCTGCGGACGACGTGGCGAAGCACATCTCTTCGCTGAAGTCGACGGGCACGGGCCCGAAGCCCTCGCCACAAGCTGCGGCGGAGCTCCTCGAGTATTTCGCGCAGCATGCGAAGACGCTGGTGACGAAGGAGCTGGTGGGCGCTCTGTGGCTCCCAATCGAAGGCCGCGGCGACGTTCGTCTTCTGGAGGGAAGCGGGGCGGCAGGGGGGCCTGTCTATCTGCTGCGCCGGGCGGGCGGCGCGGCGTCGCTCGATGTTAAGTTGGCCCTCCAGCTATTCCCGCAGCTTGCTCCTTCGCTGGTCGACAGCGAGCTGTCAGCTGTAGTTGTGTCGTGGCTCGATTCTAACTTCGTCAGTGCTGGCGCCGCCAACGTCCGCCACTTGTCAACCGAGTGGCTCGCCGATCTGCTGCCGATGTCTCCCATGGCGGCACTTCACGGGCAGCAGACTGCCCTGGGCAAGCAGGCGCCGCCAGCTGCGTGGTTCAATCTGTTCTGGCGTTTCGTTGCTCTGGATCTCGGCACCGACTTGCGCAAGGCTGGTACCTGGCCTCTCGTGCAGCGCTCAGACGGCAGCTTCGTTGCTTTGTCGCCCAGTCGAATCCAGTTTATCGACTCTGACCTCTCAGCGTATTCCAGCGCGGCAGAGATTCTTTCTTCGCTCGGGGTCTCCATCGTTTCTACGGCCGCCCCGCAGGCGCACGATCTCGTCGCTCCATACTGCTCCTCTGTGAATGCCTCCAACGTTGCGAGGGCGCTGGGGGAGGCCGCGGCGTCGTCGGCGCCCCAAGCGGGGCTCGCGGCCGCCGTCGCGCAGCTCCCACCAAAGCAGCGTCTGCTGTTGCGCGACTTGTTCGCAGCTCTACTTCGAGCCGGCGCCGTAGGAGACGGGGGCGTTGCAGTCAACCTGATCCGCCCCCTGCCTCTGCTTGCTACGTACGGTTCGAATCAGAAATTCATGGCGGCGTCGGCAGGTGCGAAGCTGGCACCGGAGGGCCTGAAGAGACTCGTCAATGGAGAGAGCTTCATTCGGGAGCAGGATCTGGCGGGCTTCCTCACCGTGCAGCGGGCGTCGTTCGGCGAGTACGTTCACGAGCATCTTCTCCCTTGCATGGCGGCCGGTGCGGCCGACGAGGTGCACAAGGCTTGCATCGAGCTTCTCGAGCACCTTCCTAATCTCCCGCCCGACATTCGCTCCACACTTTCGAATGCACCAATTATCACTGTCAAATCAGGTGCTTTTGCTGGCCATGGGCCTCTAATATTTATATTATTCAATTATATGATTAGAGCTCTTCTCATATTTTAAATTATGCGCGTGCAGGCTCGAAGCTCGTCGCGCCAAGCCAGCTGTATGACCCTGAAGTTGCCGACCTGCGAGCATTGCTGGGCGAGAGCCACTTCCCGGCCGGCATGTACGCCGACCGAGCCGTCCTCGCCCTGCTCCGCGAGTGGCTCGACCTCCGTCGCGTCCTCTCCGCCGAGGATGCCGTGGAGATCGCCCGGAGCGTCGAGCAGGCGGCCCAGCAGGCGGCTCCGTCGGGCAAAAAGAAGAAGAAGGGCGGCATCTTCGGCCTCTTCTCGTCGGACAACAAGGCGCTGCAGGCTGCGGTCGGCAAAGCACGCGCGCTTCTGGCGTACCTGGTCAAGCACTCGGACGACATCCAGTGGGATCTCACGCAGCTGCGCGACATCCGATTTCTCCCGCCGAAGGAGAGGCCCTCGTCGCTCCCCGCCGGAGCGCCGTGGCGCGGGCCGCCGCAGTCGTGGGCGCTAGCTTCGCCAGCCGAGTCGCGGCCGTTCTCGCAGGCGCCCTTCTGCAGCGCAAGCAAGGTACCGGTCGACACGGGCATTGAACTGACGCCGGCGATTGTTGAGCGACTCGGCTGGGCGGCGGGGAAGGGAGAGCTGGCGTGGTCGCAGCTTGTCGCGATCCGCGAGGCACATGGTGAAGGCAAATTGCGCCCCGGCAATGTTGCGAGCCTGCTCGGCCCTGTCTACGAGGCGCTCAACGACGACGTGCGAGGAACGAGCTCGAAGCTCACAGAGGAGGCGTTCATCTGGTCGGGCTCCGACTTCCTCCCTGCGTCGCTCTTCGCCATCGCCGGCCTCCACAACCTGGACGCGACCCCCTTTCTCCTTCTACTCCCGCCGTCCATTGCAACGCACTCCAACCTCGTTTCGGCGGCGGGCGTTCGCGCGTCGTGGAGCATGTCCGATTACGTCGGCGTGCTGGCCGCGGCGCACAGCCAGTCGCAGGGCACCGCCTTCTCCACGGACGAGATCCAGCTCTTTGCGTCGATCCTGTCCATGGTGCAGGCGCACGGAGGCGCAGAAGCGTTTGCCGGCACCGCTCTGTTTGTGCCTGGAGTGGACAGCCGCCTGCACCCTCCCTCGGCGTGCCTTTTCAACGACAGCCCGTCCAACTCGGTCATGTGGAACCAGCTTCAGGCCGCGGGCACGGGCGACTACGTGATGCTGCACGAGCTGCTGCCGCGGCCGGTGGCCGCCCTCTGCGGCGTGCGGATGCTCTCCGAGTACGTCTTCAGCGCGTCGATCGTGGAGGAGGAGCCGTTTGAGATCCGCGAGCCGCCCGCTGCCCGCATCACCGGCATCGTCGGCGCATACGGGTGCGGCTGGTTTATTTTAAATTTGTGTATTCTTTAGACTTCGCTCATGCTCATTATCTCGTCGCAGCCACGAGACTGTGCCCATTCGAGAGTTGTTGCAGAATGCAGGCATGAAATTTCTTGAGCTGCACATGCACTCGTGACTGATCGCGATCATGGCAATATTAATGCGCATCAGATGACGCCGGGGCGACGACGATGTCGATCTGCTATGATCAGGCTACGTTTAATGAGGACGCGGAGACCTTGCTCGGGCCAAACATGCGCTTCCAACAGGGCGAGGTGCGCATACACCGCGGCCTTACGCTGCGTTTGATATATCGATTGCATTACCCTTTCTTGACTGATTTCGAAACTTCACCGTCCCTTCGCTATCACAGGCACTCTGTGCGTACAACGACTCGACGTTCAGAGACAGGGACTTTACTGGCATCGTGCGCCTCGGCATGGGCAGCAAGCAGGGCGACGAGGGAAAGATCGGGCGCTTCGGCGAGGGCTTCTCGAGCGGTGCGCGCATATGCATTCACTCTAGATCTGCAGCTTCGCCATTCACTCGTATGCATTTAATTATCGGGCTGACACACGATGGACTGCAGTGTATGCGTACACCGACACGCCGATTCTCGTGAGTGGAGGCTACGCTGTTGTCATGGACCCGACCGAGAAGCACCTGCCGAAGGATGTCAGCGGCCGCCCGCGTACAGCAGCCCGTTTCTCTCTGCTTCGTCAGGCCGGCGCTGGTGCCCGAGCAACAATTGCTCACACGTGTCCCAACCAATTCGAGCCGTTCCGTGGTCTCTTTCGATGCGAACCAGCTTCCGGAAAGTCATACAGCGGCACTCTTTTCCGCTTCCCTCTGCGCACCAACCGCTCGGTACGCATTGGAATTTTATTTATTTGGAACAATATTAATGCCACGAAAAATTACCTGAGCTAATTATAATGTATGCTTGTTCCCCCGCCTTTCCAGGTCGAGCACACGGGCGGTATCATTTCGAAGGAGGTGTACAGCGAGCAGAAAATGCTGCGCATTCTCTCGGACGTGGTCAAATCGGCCCCGTCGCTGCTGCTCTTTGTTCAGAGCGTCAACGTGCTCGACATATGGCACCGGCCCGCTGCAAACAAGCCCCCGCTGCTTCTGGCTCGGGCGACCCGCAGCGGCGATGTCGACGCGGTCCGGTTGCCTGCTGAGCGTCTGCCCGGCGCCACGGTTGACCTCAGCGGCACCATCGTAATTTCCGTCGAGGTCTTCGCGGATGGGCAGCGGCTGCTCGGGATCAAGGCCGGCACAACGCAGAGCACTTGGCGCGTGCGCTCGCGGCTGGACATGGCCGGCCACCACCGGTTCTTCGAGCGGATGAAGGTGGAGCAGGCCCAGCGCGTCAACACGGGCACTGTTCGCCAGCCCAAGTACACTCCCTGGGCAGGCGTCGCTGCATGCGTTTCACAGGTGCCTTGCATTAATTTGATGACATTCAACGCTTCAGCGTCTCAATGACAGAGTAGCAGGCTGCAGGTAACGAGCGCGTCGAAGGGGAGCTGTACTCCTTCCTCCCGACGGGCGTGAAGACCGGCCTCCCGGTGCACATCAACGGCGTCTTCACGCTCACCTCCAGCCGCCACGGTCTAGTCTCCGGCGAGGATTTCGCGCACACTGTCGAGGGTCGCTGGAACAAGTTCGTGCTCGAGGACATAATCGGTGAGCACTTTAATAATTTCTCAGCTCCTGCAATGCATATATATGCAGCAGCATTTAATTTTATTCTTGTCAGGCCCGCTCTACGCCGAGGTGCTCGAGGACTGCGCGGGGGCGCTCTCTCCCGCCGACCTGTACGCGTCGCTCTGGCCGCCCCGTGAGGCGGACGTCGACGCCCTCTGGCACCCCCTCGCCGACCGCTGCCTGAGCGAGGCGGTCCGCCGCCGCCGCGTCGTGCTCGCCTCGGACGGGGCGATGCACTCTGCCTCGGAGCTCGCGTTCGCGACCGGCCCCCAGTGCAACGAGCTCACCCTGGCATCGCTGCACGCGTGGGCGCCTTTCAACTCTCCAATGTCTTCCACCACAACGGGCGCCGCCCTGGCTCTCCCGCCCTCCGTCCCCGCTGTCATCCGCGCCCTTGCCGCCAAGCAGTCCGGTGTGCTCGTCGGCACTGTTCCTGCCAGCGTCGCGTCAAGCCTGGCGACGTGCAGCGCTGGGAGCGACGTGCGGTTCATCACGGTGGAGGTCGTGCGCAGGGCTCTGCAACAGGCGCCGGCGCCGCTTCTCTCCGCCGCAGCGGACGTGCGTGAGGTGCTTCTGCATTGCCTGGAGCCGCCAGGGTCACCAGTGCCGACCGGAAAAGATCTCGACGGCATCCTCGCCTTGCCCACTTGCGACGGCGCCATCTCTCGCCTGCGCATCGGCAATGCATCTGGTGGCGCTCGCGCACCAGCTCCGCTCTTCATCAGCCACGTACACCATCGTCAGCTGCTTCCGGGGCTCGAGCGCCGCTTTCTCGACGTCGATCCGTCCACACCTCTGGGCATGCGACTGGCAGAGGTCGCGCGAGGGCTGCAAGCCGTGCAAATAAATGTGGCCGTCCTCTCCGTTGAAGCTCTCTGCGATGCGTTCGGATCCGGAGGGCTGCTGCCGAACGAGGACGTCATCGACAAGAAGCAGCTTCTGCCACCGCTCAGTGCCGCCTGGATGCAGGCTGTGTGGGAATATTCACGCGAGTGCAACTCTACTCTATTGCTTGAGCGATGGCCGCTGCTACCGGTCCTTGGCGACAGCCTCGTGCGACTTCCTGCACTGCCAGCTTCAGCAGTCTTCGCGGGCAGCGGTCGGCTTCCGACCGACGTTTGTGCGAGTCTTCAGCGGGTGGGCGTGCTCTGCGTTGACGACGGTCCAGCGGGCATCGCCAGTTTCGCGGCTCTTACCAACTTCGTGCATCCTGGCGCGTGGCAGGGCGTCATCATGATCAGAGCGCTGCAGGGCGTTGCCGTCCGCAGTGGCACATCGATCGTGCAGCTTGCCGCGAGGGCTCCAGATGCAGACGTTGTGGCTTTCCGGGACTTCGTTGCTGCATCGGCGGGTCGTCACCTGTCGGAGGACGACCAGCAGCTGCTCCGGCCTCTCCCACTGTTCGAGTCGTTGGAGTTCGGCACACGCATAGCGCCTGGCGATCAGGGCGTCGCCATCGCCCCGGACGCCCAGGGCTTCCCGATTAAGCTGGGCGCCGACCGCCTCTTCAAGCGATCCTCGCGCGATGTCGTGTACCTTCTGGAGGCGCTCGGCGTGCAGTCGCTCACCTTCTGCGACTACGTGCAGCGGAACGTCGTCGGCGACGTGCTCGGGCAGCTCACTGCCGTCCAGGACGCCGTGATGCTGGCCGTGCTCGACCAGCTCCCGTCGCTGTCTCAGATGGAGCGCGGCCGCGTCATCTCTTCCGTCCGCACGCTCAGCTTCGTCGCATGTGGCCACGAGGGCGGCAGGCGCGCGGCTCCAGCGGAGCTAGTCGATCCGCGCGACTCCGACGCGTGCAAGCTCCTGCCCGAAGGTGGGCCGTTTCCTTTCGGCGTTTATGCGAAGGAAGAAAGGCTTGCGGTGCTTCGCGAGATGGGCCTTCGGAGCCATCTCAGCTCCGACGAGGTCGTCAGTATCGCTCGTTCTGTCGCGGAAAGCGGACGAAGCTCCGTTGGTCGCGCTTCGCTTCTGCTCAAGTACATCCACATGCACAAGCACTCGTTGGGATTCTCCGACGAGCTTCGAAACGAGCTGGCCTCCATCTCGTGGCTGCCTTTCCTCGCGCGCCCCGCATCATTCCCCAGAGAGCTACCATGGCACGGGGCCGGCGACTCTGGATCCGACGGAGCACGGCTGGCGGCCCCGAAAGACGCGTTCCCGCGCAGCTGTGAGAAGCTCGTTTCGGCGACGCGTCCTCTCGTCGATGCAGGTCTGAACATCGTGGCGGGACCCATTGCGGAGCTCTTCGGGTGGACCGTACGCGTTGACGTCGACGCTCTCGCTGCTGAGATCAACGCTCTCCGGCAAGCCGTGTCAAGTCAGCCTGCGGAGTGCGAGCTGTCGTCCGAGGCTGTCACTGCGCTCGAGGAGAAGACGCGGGAGATCTACGGCTGCTTGGCCAGGATGGACGGTCCCGAGCTCGAGAAACTTGCGAAAGGCTGGTTGGAAGGAGAGCAGCCGTGGTACTGGACAGGCGTCTCGTTTCTTCCCTCGTCGCGCCTCCAGACTGTGAGCACGAAGGAGCAAGAACAAGATGCGATGGCCTCATTCAGCGTGCCGCCTGTCCTTCACTGTGTGCCGCTTCACGAATCTATTCGTCTCAAGGCCCTCTTCACCGCCCTCAAAGTGCAAGAATTCGAAAAGTACAGCCGGGAGGCGGTGGTGGAGGCGCTGCGCGAGAAGCAGGCGTCGACTGGCGAGCGTCCTCTCTCCGAAGCCGAACTACGCGGCGTCTGCGCTGCTCTGCACTTCGTCTGCAAGTGCAAGCCGGAGGACAACGCCGATCTCGCCGACCTGCGCCTGCCGGCCGGCAACGGCGTGCTGCGGCCGGCGTCGGAGCTGCTCGAGGCTGACATGGACTGGCGCCAGCTCACCATCGAGCTTGAGAAGGTGTTCATGAGCGGCTAATTGCACTCGCACTTCGCTAGAACGCCTGCAAGAGCATTGATCTCGATCTTGCAGGTGGTGCACCGAAAACAGGTGCTAATATATTTTATATTCCGCGCTCGCAGCTTCCTGCCCGTGCCGGGGGAGACGGGCCTGCCCGTCCACGTGAACGCTGCCTTCGAGCTCGCGTCGAACCGGCGGGACCTGCAGACGGGCCAGAACGCCGCCACGCAGGCCGCCGAGCTCTCGCCCCTCAACGCCCTGTACGTCAACGTGGTGCTCCCGCAGGCCTACGCGCGCTTCGTCGAGGAGGTGGTCGCCCTGAAGGATGTCCACGCCGTCCTCCAGAGCTGGCCGGGCTACCACTTCTCCACGCGGGAGAGGTGCGCATGCTTGCTGCCGTGGTGCTTTCTCGCTCGCCCGCGCTGATCCGGTCCGCGCCTGCAGGTACATGCCGTTGCAGCGGAAGACGCTGCAGTTGCTGTTCGACCGGCCCGTCCTGCCCCGCTACGCGGCCGGCGGCGGTAGCACCCGGGGCGAGTCCCGCGATCGCGAGTTCATCAAGGCCAGCGAAAGTCTGTTCTGGAAGCCCGCCGCGGAGCCGGCGCCGGCGCCGCCCGCCTCATCCTCGCCTTACGGATCCGGATCGGCCCTGGCTTCGTCGGCGTCGTCGTGGGCGTCCGATCGCGACGCCCGCGCGCGCGTTCTCGACGCCGTGCGCCCCGTGATGGACTGCCTGACGGCCGTGGGTGTGCTCCTCGTGGAGGACCTGCAGCACGCCGGCCGCCCGTACTCGATCGCCTCGCTCTTCGAGGACGCCAAGTGCGCCGTCAGGTGGCTCGCCGCCGAGGGCGTCCGCGCACGCCTGCGCGAGGAGCCAATGTCGACGGCGGCCCAGCAGTACCTCCAGCGCGTCGACTTCAGGGAGCGGCTGGCCGTGCTGGCCTTCTGCCTCTCGGACCTGCGCGGCGAAGTCGCCCCGGCGCAGCGCGAGCAGCTCGTCGGATGCCCGCTCGTGTTTCTGGAGGGCGGCCGCGTGGAGAAGCTGCAGGCGCAGGCATTGGGCTCCACGGGGCATCTCGTCGTCCCCGCGAAGCAGCTACCCCTCTTCTCCGCACAGCAGCGCGCGAACTTCGTCAGCGACGCCCTGCGCACGCTCCACACAAGAGAGCTCGACCTTCTCGTCGCTTGCAACCTCAACGTTCGCTGTCTCACATTCGCCGCCCTCGTCGACCTGCTCAAGCAGCCCGGGACGCCCTTCGCCGGCCACCGGGGGCGGGACGTGCCCATGTCGGCTTCGACCGATGTGTGGCCCGGCGCGCTCTGGGACTTCGTGTTTCCCGAGGCTTCGAATTCGAGGCGCACTGGCGCAGCGCTGACCGCTCGCTCCCTCCTTGATTCGCTGAAGGATTGGCCGGTGCGATAAATATTCGAGGTCGACGTCCACTTCATTAATTTCTCGAGGTCCACTATCGATTGCAGGTCATTCCAACCGACGACAAGCACCTCTTCCGGCCCTCCTCGCCGTCGGTCGTGCTCCGCTCCTGCGATCCTCGAGTGAAAGGCGCCCTTCTCAAGCTGGGCGTCCGCACGGCCGAGCCTACCTGGTTGGCGAGGTACGACGCCGTGGGAGCAGCATGGCAGCAGATGCAGGATCCGGAGGGACAGACCTTCCTCCCCTCGCCCGCCGCCATCAACGTCCTGCACGCCATCGGGGAGAGCTCCCGCCGCCAGGGCATGGCGGCCGCCCGACTCTGCGGCTCGGCCGGCCTCGACGCACGCGAGCGCCAAAACCTGCTCTCCGTCCTCTCCACGAGCATCGCCAGCGCTAGCGAGGAGAACGGGCGACTCGACGCGTGCCGCCTCCTGGGGGCCCTCCCCCTCTTCGGTGCACCCGCCCGGCCCCCCAAGCGCTAGCCCTTCCCCGAGGCTGAACCTGATCATGATCATGACACGCCTGTATGCGCAGAGCTGGCGTTCCAGCACGGAATCTTTGTCGCCCTCCACCACTCGCAGCTGCCCGACAGCGACGTCGTTGCGTTGGTGCAAAGCGTTGGCACTGAGGCGCTGCACACGCCGTCGCAGCGATTCGTGTCGCTGCCGCGCCACCTCGCCGACATGAAGTGCCACGAGGAGATGCAGAGTCGAAACTACCGCGCCCCGACGATTGCTGACGTGCTCGGCATCTCGCGCGTCGAGCTGGCGCCGTTCGTCGTGCAACACTTGCTGCCAAAGTTTTCACACTGGAACAGCGCGCTACGCGAGACCGTGATGCTCGCCCTGCTCGACGTCATAAGGGGCGGGGTGGCCGCGGTCGCGAAGCCGATCACCCAGCAGCTCAAGTCACAATCCTGCGTGCGGACGTCGGGTGGGCGGTGGGTCGCCCCTTCTGAAGCGCTCATCCCGCACGTTGTCCTCTTCAGTAGGGTAACCCAATCGCGAAATTAAATTAAACCCCTTCTCATAGGGCGAAATTTAGACTGCTTTATAATTATTTTGACGCCCGCCAAGGTGTACGAGGGCCAAGACATCTTCCCCGCACCCCGCTTTCTCGAGCAGGAGCGCTGGCTCGCCCTCGCCGAGCTCGGAGTGGCGCACTCCGAGCGCGCCCCCGCGTCGCTCCTCCGCTGCGCCCGCGAGGTCGCCCGCCAGTGGTCGGCCCTGGGCGCCGTGGAGGGCGAGGCGGCAAACAGGGTCGCGGCCCGCGCCAAGCTCGTGCTGGAGGCGCTCTCGGCGGCGCTCATCACGGCGGGCCCGGCGCTTGCGCACAGGGGCGAGGGCCCCGCCTCCCTTGAATTTCTGAACGAGTTCGGCTCGATCGCGTTCGTGCGGCCCGTGTTGCACGCGGACCTCGCGTCCAGCATGGGCCGCCGCGTCGCCGACGCCGCGCCGCCCATCCGCTCCGCCGTACCCCTCTCCGCCTGCACCCTCCTCCATGTCATGCACGAGGCGCGCCCCTCGGGCCTTTAAATTCATCTCCTTCTGATTGCGTGACCGGAGCGCAGCGCTCGCCCGACCGGTGGTTCGTCTTCACGCAGCGGCCCCTCCTCGCCCTCGACGCCCTCTTCCGCCCCGAGGCGCGTTTGAAAATTTGAAAATTTAAATTTGAACGCTGACGTCGACCGCGCGCCAGGTCCTCGACGCCCTCGGCGTCTGGCGGAGCGCATCGGACTCGGCCCCGCTCGAGCCCGTGCTTCGGCACCTGCAGCGCCTCTTTGGCGCCGCCGGCGGCGCCAGCGAGGCCGGCGCGTGGCTACGAGCGGGGGGATACGCCGTCCAGGACGTCGAGACGGTACTACGCCCGCTGTTTTTCATTCGCACGCTGTTAGCTGCACTCCTATATTGGAAACGGGGTAGGGCCCCCGTTTCCTGTCACTTACAAAATGACGAGTCTGCTCATCTCCCGATCCGGCTCCGATCCGGCGAGCACCCAGCTAGCTCGACCTACCCCGTTTCCAACCGGCGGCCGGCCCAGTCAGAGGCTCAGAGCCCGAGCAGAGGCCGCCGCGTGCCTGTTAATTCATGGCGCAGATCGCGGTGGAGTGCCTGCGGTACCTGCACGCCAAGTGCGGCTACGGCGCCGAGCGCGTCTCCCTCGAGCTCCTCCAGCGGCGGGACCGCGTGACGGCGGCGCTGGCCCCGCTCGCCGTCGTGCCGGCGCGGCTGCGGGGCGGCGGGCGCGGCCTCGTCCCCTGGGGCTCCCTCATCTACGACGAGGCCGAGGACGAAGACGCCGAGGACTTCATTGCCGTGCGCCCTTATTACTTATGAGCTTCGATCATTATATTATAATGCTAGCTATTTACCACAACCTACTTTATAAGACCTCCAATCAACAATACTTTTTGTGTGAACTCTCCGAGCTCTCGCGAGCTCTCCGAGCTCTCATATAGGCGTTTCTCCATTCAATTTATCCCATCCCGGCCCCTCGAATTTAAACGTACGCGTATAAATATATTCGCGAGCTCTTTACGTTTTCGTGCGCATGCGCAGGTCCCCCGCGCGTTCCGACCCTTCAAGGAGCTCCTCCTCGCCCTCGGCGTGCCCCTGCCCGACAACCTCGGTGCGAATCAATATATTGATATTCTTTGTCTACCAATTTCGCACCTCTTTCGAATTCGAGTTCGAGTTCGAATATGCGCTAAGTCCCGGCGCGCGCAGCCGAGCGGATCCGGATCACGGCGCCGAGCCACGAGCGGCTGCTGCGGACGGGGGCGCTCCGCAAGCTGCGGCTCGCGAACCACGGGGACCCCGAGAAGCTGCGCGACTCCCTCGCCGACGTCCACTACGAGGTCGAGAAGAAGTGCGCTATATACTTATAAAGCTACACACGTGTTTCTAATGTTAATAAATATCAATCTTACGATTCGTTATTGTCCCCCTGTGCACGTGATGTATTTATAATATCACGTACACACGTTTCTGATTATAATGTCACGTCCACTATGAGGTACACACGTTTCTAATTATAATATCAATCTTTCGATACGTAATGTTAAATTATATTAATTAATAGTCTCCTTGTGAAGTATCTCTGATCATGACGTTTTAATTTGTGGCCGGATGCAGGCCTGTGCGGGCGCACCGCTTCGTGCTCTCGGACCTCCCCTACTTCGAGATGGCGCTGCGCCCCGCCGCCGGCTGGCCGGCCGGCTCCCCGGAGGCCCCGCTCGCCGTCCCCGACTGGACCCACCGCGCCTTCTGCGCCTTCCTCTACTACATGCACGCTCTCTTCCTCATTTAATTTCGTACCCGTTTCGTTTTAGAGTCTGATGGGATGTCAGGTACACGTGCACGCTGCCCGGGGCGCGGCGGGGACCCCCCCCGGAGGCGCCGGAGGGGGGCCTGGGCTGCTGGCCCGAGGGGGCCCTCTCCCCAGACGAGGCGGTGGAGCTGCTAGAGGCCGCCGAGCGCTGCGGCATCGCCCACCTCCGAGAGGCGAGCTCGAGCGATCTCGCGGCTCGCCGATCCAGTGCGCCCCGCCGCTGACTCGGCGGGTTGCCGGCCTCAGAGCGTGGAGAAGTACGTCGTGGACCTGCGGATGGTGACCCCCGCGACGGTCGGGGCCCTGCGGGAGGCCGCGGAGGCGTACAGTGCGGACCAGCTGCGGGCTCAATGCGAGCGCGCCGCGCAGGAGTTCGCTCGGCAGCCCACCGCCTCGTGATCGTGTGTATTTATACACGTATACATATGATCATGAGCCGGTGTGCGGGGTCGGTTTATAATTAAATTTTGGCGTCGCTCGGCCCGGCGGCTTGTACATCTGTGACTCAGTAATAATCTCGCGATATCTCATTTCTCTGGCTAAAGCTTCGCGTCCAGGGAGTGAGCCAAGGCCTGCCAGGCTGCAGCTGTGGGGGCCGGAGCTTACATTATTAGGAGTAGAATTAGAGTACATAATTAGGTGGGGGCGGGGGAGGGGAGGGGGTAAGAAGGGGGGATTCAATTGCAATATGGAGTAGATTGATACATAATAAGTAGCTAAATCTAATCGCAAATTCGACGGGAAAGAGCTAGGGGGCCTACAGACGCAGCGGGCGGGATACACGGGAAGGAGAAGGGGTGTGATGGGAGAGGGGAAGAGGGGGGGGGACAGGGGGGGGGACAGGGGGGGGCTGAGGGGGCGGGGGCGGCAGGGGTAGGGATAAAGGGGGTTGAAGGAGGATGGGTGGTGGAGGTAGAGGGGGGTCAAAGGGGGGTGGGGTTGGGGATAGAGGGGGATGCATATGGGTGGGGGAAGTATAGAGAGGGGTTGAAGGGGGCTGGGGCTGGGATAGAAAAAAGTGGAGGGGGGGGGAGGGAAGGGGGTAGGGAATTCGAAGCCTGGGGCACGAGCGGCCCCTAAGAGGCCGACGGGCGCCCCGCGAACATGCCCGCGATGAAGGCCTTCGCCCTGGCGAACAGCACGCGCGAACAGGGACGCGCTCCATCCAGGCTCCAGGCCCCGGAGGATCTGGCGGACCGGTCGGGCGGGGCGGGGCGCGCGGGGGCGGGGGCGAGGGCGGGGGCGGGCACCTTGCAGCGTCGGATGGAGGCGGACGCGACGGACTGGGGAGCACGGAACGGACTTCGAGCACATCTGGAGGCGGCCTCCTCCGGGTCGAACCCGAGGGCCGCCGGCACGGCGCAGGAGCTGCCGGGGAGCGCCCCGGCCCGCCCAACTCGACGGGCGCCGAGGGCGGCGGGTAGGGGAAGCCCTCGGGCCTGCGGCGGGGCGTCGGAGGGGGCGGCGCGGGCGGAGGCGCGGGCGGGGGCGCGGGCGGACCAGCCCTCCGGACCAGCCCTCCGGGAGACGGATGGCTAGGAAGAGGGGGAGAGGGAGGGGTATGCAAGGGTGGAGAATGGGGATAGGGGGGGGATGGGGCTAAGCGGGGGGCGGGGAGGGGCAGGGCCCGGGGGGGGGGGGGGGGGGGGGGAGACGAGGGATGGGAGGACTAAGAGGAATGCAAGAGCGAACGAGGTCACGCCCTCCACGGCGCCGACGGGGACGGGGACGGGCGCCCCCCGAAGATGGCCCGGAAGGATTCGCCCACCTTCCCCTCCCAGTGGTACCGGCGGCCCAAGTCGACATGCAGGGCGACCTCGGGGCGGAGGCCGGCGAGGACCTGACGAAGGCGGATCCCGGACGCTTGAGCGCGACGGCCAGCGGCCGCGGGCGCCACGGGCGGGGCGGGCACCTCGTAGGGGCGGAGATAGGTTGGGTCGACGTCGATGTCGCGGGGGGAGATGCGGCAGTCCAAGTGGAGAGACTCGAGGGAGGGGAGGGCCAGGATCGACTCCGCCACGGCCCCGTTGAGCAGTCGGTCATATCGAATTCGCAGGGTAAGATCCACGAGGGCGCGCCGCACGCCGTCGCTCGAGAGGAGCGCGGCGGTGAGCTCGGGCGGCGGCAAGCCTGCGGGACGGAAGATAGTGAGCGATCCGCATTGTTATGCACGCGTACGCGGACGTTCGCGGTCGCTTCGCTTACTGTTGAACTCGATGCCGAGCCTGGACAGGCGGGGTAGGCCGGAGATCGCCTCGGCCAGGGCGCGCAGAAAGGCGGAGTCTTTCGCGTCGTCGCCACTCCGTTCGATATGAAACAGCGCGTCGCGCAGGCCCGCGATGCGGCCGAGGGCCACGACGGCTGCGGGCGAGTGCTTGTCCGCATCGAGCTGTGAGGGGATCCGATCAGTAGAGCTCGCCCACTGATCCCCCCAAAAGGCGAGAAAGGCAGCTGCAGTGGAGAGGCACGGCTAGTGCTAGGGCTCGAGCTCTCCAATCTCGTCCGGCATTGCGTTTCTCCCGCGCAAGCATGCACCCGCGGCCGCGCGCGCGCGCACCCGCAGCGGTCTGATGGACTCTAGCTTCGGCATACGGCTGAGGGCAAGGAGGCCGTCGTCGGGACTTGTCCAGACGTGCCTAAGGGAAATTAAAAACCTGGACAATGTAAGGCAGGCATGCATGCATACGCACTCGTACCGATCCTCCTCGGTGACGAATGCGATGGAGCGAAGGCTCTTGCCGGCGGCGCCGTCGGCCAGGGCCGCCAGTCCGCCGGTGATAAGCTGAAACACGGCCGAGGTGGAAATCAAGACGATCTGCTGGAGATGCGCCAGGGGCGCGAGGGCCGTCAGGACTCCGGTTGCTGATTCACTCTTCGAACGAAGTCGGATAGACTGCAGGAGGGGACAGGCATCCGCGATGGCTGCTGTTCTCTGCTGATCGAAGCCTTTGTCGGGAGAACCAGATGTAAGAGAGAGGGACCGCAGCTTGCTGAAAGGGGCAAGGGCGGCCCGCAGCTCGGCGGCGGCCGGCCACTGGAGGAAGGTGGCAGGGGCCGCCTTTCGACCCGTCGCCGAACTGCAGCTGAAGCTGACGCTGATGCTCTCCAGATCTAGAGCGCTCGCCGCCCCCTCCGGCGGCCGCAGCGCCCGCAGCGCTTCAAGCAGGTAGTTCGACAAGAAGCCGCGGCCAACTTGCTCCCAGAGCTCGAGGTATCTGTAGGGCGATGAAGTCCGACCGCTAAAGTATTCACCGATGGACGGGCGCCGAATTTCCGTGGGTGCATCGTACGCGTTGGAGAGGTGCAGCAGCTCGATGGACACCTCCCGCGGCTGGGCCGAGCCGCTGTGGCTGCGGACGATGGCACGGAGAAGGCCGCACGCCGCCTCTACTCTGCGCCGGTGGAGATGCTCCGCATCGCTTTCGTAGTCCAGTCCTAAGAGCCGCGAGAGCTCGGGCCTGAGCGACACGCTCGCGCCCGCGCTGAGCCGCAGCTTTCTCGTCTCGAAGAGCGCCGATATGGCTCGGTACACGTTCTCGTCACCCTCCTTGCTCGCCTCTTCCGAAGATTGGCCGGCGCCGCGGGTCACTTCAAGATATCGATCGACTTCGACATCGACGTCCGCGGCCCTGATCCGCAGCTCGAAGCTCGCCCACTCCGTCTCCTCCACCACCCGCCGCCACCGCCTCCGCTTCGACGTTAGCTACGAAGCGCGCGCGGCGCAGTGCAGGAGACGCGAACCTGGACACGCGGCGCAGGCGCCAGCCCTCTTGCGGCCCGAGCGCCTTGAACACGTCGCCCAGAACAGCGTCCGGCAGCACATCGAACGCTCCCGCAGCTGCTGGCGGCTCTTCGACGCGGGCCCGCTTCTCCGGGCGCCCGCCTGACATTGCGCGGGGATCACTGCCGCACTTCAAAATGCGCTCTCCGCGCCCACAACGCGCTCAAGCCCGCTCTTTAAAAGCACGTCGGACAAGCGGCCGCTTTCGAATTCGCATACCCGGCAAGTCATGCCGCGCCTCGGGCAGGCGGTGCTGGCGCTCCTGCTATCGTCGCTGACGGCATCTGCGTTCGTGGCAGACGCTCCGGACCCAGGGGGGTGCGTTGGGCCCGCCTGCTGGTGTTTCTGCCAGCTCACTCACGCCCCGCCACCCTCGCAGCGCGCGCAGAGGCGGCAATGTACTGATGAATGATAGACCGCTCGTGGACGTGAGCGGCGGGCCCGCGGCGGGCCTGGCGGCAGTCGAGAGCCCCGAGGACGTTGCGCTGCGGGACTTCCTCGCGGAGATCGGCGCCGGCGGGGCGCAGACGCACTTCAGCCCAGCGCGTACGCATGAGCCTGATCCGCCACCTCCGCCCGCGGCGCTCTCCGATGAGCCCGAGGCCCACGCGGCTTTCGCGGAGGGCGAGCGGCTCTTCTACGCCGAGCGGCTCGAGGAGGCGCTCGCGTTCTTCGCGCGCGTGCCCCACGGACACAGGCGATACGTCGGTTCGCAGCACTCCCCGCATCGCGCAGCTGGGGGCCCGCTCCGAAGCTCAGGCCCATGCCCGCCGCCGTGCTCGCAGACGCACTCTGGTACCAGGCGTGCACGTACGTGGGATTCCGGCGGGACGAAGAAGCCATCCGGGCGCTGGAGGCGTACGAGGCCGTCTCCCCGGGCAACCACCGCGTTCTCTACGCCCTCGGGCAGGTTCGCGCGGCGCTGGCTAGCTACAGCCATCCCTGCCTCAGACCCCGTCTGCGGCTGATCCGCGGGCGCCTCTTCCGCAGGCGAAGCTGAGGAAGAACGACTGGCGCGGGTCTCGGGAGGCATTCCAACGCGCGTCCGCGCTCGACCCGAACTCGATCGAGTACCTCTTCTGGCTGGGTGCGGGGCCGCCCCCCCTAAGCTATCCGAGTAATCTCCGATCCTGCCGGCTCGGATGTCAACGGTTCCGCCCCGTGCAGGGTACACGCAGGAAGAGCGTGACAAAGCGACCACTCTGCGCCGCGTGATCGAGCGGGACCCGCGCAGCAACTACGCCCAGGCGCGCCCGCCCCCTGTCTGATCTGATCTGAGCGCCTTGCCTTTGATCTGATCTGAGCGCCTTCGCCCCCCCCCCCTCAGCTCTCCTGGGGACACGTCGTCGCCGTGGGCTCCTCGCGCTGCGAGTGGCGCTCCTGGGAGGGCGACGTCGCGAACCTTCAGGTACCCCCCTCCCCTTTTCCCCCCAGGTCGATTATTTGGCGCCGCTTCCTGACCTGTGCCCCCGCAGGACGCGATCGAGGCCTGGTTCGACCGGCCCGTTGATCCCGCTACCCCCATGGGTTCGCCCCCCCTCCCCTCCCTCCCCCCCCCTCTTCACTCCACCCCTCCCCCATTCCCTCCAATCCTTGAACTTTACCACTGGCCCCTCAGCCCCCTGCGTACCCCTCTGGACCCTCTACCTCCCCCTCAAGGTCCCCGTTCCCATCCCCTGCCCCCCTACCATCATGTAACGTACCCCCAGAACTGGGTACGGACCGAGGTCGCATCCAAGACCTCCCACACCATGCTCCAGGTCCCGTACCCCCCGCTTCCCGGAAAGGATGCGAATTGATCCCCGCACAGCACGTCGAGGCGGCCGGCCTGCAGCCCCTACCCCCCCTCTTCTCGCCCCTGAACCCCCCGGCCGGCGCCCGCCTCAAGGTAACCCCCCAACCCCCTCTTCTTCCCCGCGCCTTTTCGATCCCTTACCCCCCGCAGATCGCGTACATGTTCGCTTACGTGGGGAACCACGTGACCGCCATGTTCATCCAATCCGCCGTGACATCCCACGACCGCTCCCGGTACCCCCCCCCCATCCCCGCGAACCCGTACCCCCTCTCTTCCTTACGGGAGCGCAGCTTCGAGGTGTTCGTGTACGCCCTCCACTCGGACCCGGGTACACTCGCACACAGCGTTATCTCCTCCAAGGTGCGCACAGGAGCTGGTCTTCTGCTAAATTCTCTTCCTACACTCTCGTCTGCTATAATCTCTCCTCTTCCGCCCCGACCTGACCTCGGCCTGGTCTTGTGCTGGGATCTCTAGACTCTAGATAATCTCCCTTTACTCTCGCCTGCTCTAGGCTTTCCTCTTTCGCCCCGATTTCAGGTTCAGCTTTCTAGATCTAGACGTTCCTATACTTTCGTCTTTTATCATCTTCATGCCATAATCTCTACATGCCATAGCAGTTGGTCTTCCGCCATAATCTCTAGACTCTCCTTCGTCGTCCTAATCTCTAGACTCTCCTAGAATACTTTCGCCTGCTATCGTCCTTCCTCTTCCACCCCGGCCTCACCCCGGCCCCAGGTGGAGCACTACGAGGACGTCTCGCGGGCGCACTGGGCGGACGTGGCGCGCCGCATCAACGCGGCGGGCACGCACGTCCTCTTCTACCTCGACCCCTTCATCCTCGGCGACAAGGCGCGCCTAGCTTGAGCCTTCTTTTGCCGCTTAAGCTTGCTTATTTCCAAGATGCTTGAGCCAAGATGCTTAGATCTCTGCGCGCCTAGTTTTCGCTTTAGCCTCGACCCCTTCATCCTCGAGCTTTGGCCACTTTCGCTTCTTCTTCGCCCCCCGAAGCTCGAGCTCGAGCTGAGCCTTTTGGCTTCTCAGCTTCTTTTGCCGAGCTCAAACGCAAATGCTTGGGCTGCTTCGATTCTCGAGCCCCTCCGCTCTGAGCTCCTAGCTCCCAAATTGCTCAGCTCTTTGGTCCGAGCTCTAAGCTCCCGCTCGGCCCCCAAAGGAGCTAGGGGGACGCTTGAGACCAGGCTTGGGCTGCGGGCTGCTCATTTCTTCTGTCAGCTTAAGCCCCCACAGTGCTTAGTCCCAAGTGCTTAACCCCAGCTTGAGGCCCTCCATTCCATCCCCCGCTCAAAGCCGCGTACGCAGGCCGAGGTGGTCGCCATGCGCCCCGCCCCCGTCTGCATCCAGGTACCCCCCCCTCCTCCCCCTGGATACCTCTGTACCCCTGCCCTCCCTCCCTCCGCTTCTGACGGTACCCCTCTCGCCAGTACTTCGGGATCGCGGGCACGACTGGCGCCCCGTACGTCGATTACGTCCTCGCCGACCGCGTCTCCGTCACGCCCCAGGCGCGCGTACCCCCCTTCGGTTCCATTCCTCCCCCCTACATCTAAAAACGAGTGCCCCCCCGGCAGCTCTCCCCCCTGATGACGGAGCGCGTCCTCCTCCTCCCCGACCCCTACCTCTACCTCATCTCCAGGTACCCGTACCCCCGTCGCTCTTTCCCCCCGCCTCTCTAGACTCTGCGAAGACTCTTTCATCGAACTCTGCGTAGACTCTTTCTGCCCCGCCCTCCTGCCGCCTGCCCTCTTCCCGCCCTCCCACCGACCGCCCTCCTCCTTCCCACCGCCCGCGGCAGCCACCCGGAGACCACTCGACGCCGCATAGACTCTTTCAGCCCCGCCCACCGCCCTCCTCCCTCCTCCTTCCCACCGCCCGCCGCCCGCCACAGCCACCCAAAGAACATTAGACGCCGCGTGTACTGTTTCTGACCGTTTGGACTCCGGTCCGCCCGGCACAGCCACCCAAAGAACGTTAGACGCCGCTTAGGCTGTTTCTGACCGCCCCCCTCCTCCCTCCCTCCCTCCCTCGCAGCCACCCCGAGAACGCGGCGGCGGGCGCGATGCCGGCGCTGGACTTCCTGAGGCGCGCCGACTTCGGCCTGCCCGACGACGCCGTCGTCGCCGCCGCCTTCCACCAGCAGTTCAAGGTCCGTTAGATTGTCCAGAGTCGAGGCCAAGATTATAATTAGCTTAATACTGCAAGAAGTCTAAGCTTTAGTTGAGCCGCCGCCTTCCACCAGCAGTTCAAGGTCCGCTCTCAAGAGTTAAATCTGCGAGAAGACGAAGTTTGTGTATCTAGACTGCTTAACGGCTCAAGGTCCGCTCTCGAGGGTCTCGAGGTTCGCCGTCTAAGACTGCAATCATGTCTTGACACTAAGCATAACCTGCATTCTGCATTGCATTTTAGCGAGTCGAAGCGGTTATGCAATTCGAAGTCTCCGGTGTCAGAGCCTAAGATCGATCTATCGTGCGGTCTGAGCCGCCCTGAATTAACCCTGTGGCCTCAGGTGAACCCGACGATCTTCCGGGTGTGGACGAACGCGCTGCGGCGGTGCCCGCGGGCCCTGCTATGGATCTACGAGCGGGACGGCGCCGCCGGCATCCGGCGCGAGGCCGACGCGGCGGGGGTCGGCGCCGCGCGCGTCCGCGGCTCGGGCAACGTCGCGCACCCGCTGGGCCACCTCAGCCGCCTCGCGCTGGCCGACCTGTTTCTGGACACGCCCGTCTACAACGCGCACACGACGCTCGTGGACGCGATGTGGGCCGGTACCCCCGCCGTCGCGGTCGCGGGCGAGCACATGGCGAGCCGCGTCGCCGCCGCGGCCCTGCGGGCCGCCACCGCCCGCCCGGGCGAGCCGGGCGCGGCCCCGGGCTCCGGCGAGGGGACGGGGAGGGGGTACGTGGCGCCTGGCGACCGAGGCGTCCCTCAAGGGGTACGAGGACACGGCGGTCCGGTGGATGTGCGGCGGCGCGGGGCGCGAGCCGCCGGCGGGGGTCGGCGGCGAGGCGCCGGCGCCGCACCCTCGGACGGCAGGCCGCGGCCGGTCCCGCCGGGGGCCGAGCGGCTCGCGGCGCTGCGGGAGCGGCTCCTAGGAGCCCGGGCGCGGTCGGCGCTCTTCGACACGGCGGGCTGGACGCGTGCCGTGGAGAGGATGGCTGAGGCGGCGTGGGACGCCTACGAGGCCGGAGAGGGCGCGGCCCACTTCCAGGTCGCCCCCGCCCCCGCCCTCGCCGGCCCCGCCGCCGACCCCGCCGGCCCGCCCGGCTAGCTAGCTAGTTGTGGCCAGCTTTCCGCGGCCGCGCGCGGCCGCGGCCGCCCCCCTCTCGATTCCTCTCCGCTCCATCCCTCCGCGTTCCATTCTCTCTTTTCCTTCATTACTTGATTGAAATTTAATCTGTGCTGACTTCTTATATTAATAAGAGCGCGATATCGACACCGATAATCGGCATCGAGGCACTGGCGCAGTGGCTCATGATATCGATCATGATCGATTTCAGTCACTGAGTAGCTGCAGCTGTAGGCAGTAAATTAAATTAAACGTGGCGCAACTATAGCTAGCTATAGTAGCTATATATAGCCTAGTAGCATGCGCAACTAGGCCTCCTCCTAGGCCTCGCGCGTACGTATACGGGCGCCGCAGCTGCAGCGTCGCAGCCACTGGGCCAGGCCGGATCCCGGTCGGAGTCTACATCAGCCGCTAGAGCTGAGCGCCGGCGCCGGCGCCGCGGCGCGATCAAATCTGGCCCCAGTGGAGCTCGAGTTGCGTGCACCCCTCCGCACTTCCTTCCCCCCAGACCTTTTTTTCTCCGATGTGGGCGAGGTCCCTGGGCCGCCTGGTGGGCCGCCTCGCTCGCGTGTGCCTCGCCTGCGCTCATCGGCGATCAGGTTGGCGCGGGACAGCGGTCGGTCAGCGGCATCTCGGCGAAGCAATGGCGGCTCGGTGCGCCGTGCCGTCCGGCGGGAAGCGCGCTCTTTTCGCGACGCCTCTCGCAGGCCTCGTGTTTCCTGAGAACGCCCGGCGGCCGGAGCCGCGGCTAGTGCCGTCGAAGGCGAGAGCGGGCGATGGCGTGACGCCCGCGGCGGCCGGCAGCGCACAGGCGGCCGCTGCTTCGGCAACGAGCGTAGAGCCCGGGACGATCGCGGCGCCTCCCAAGGAGCCGCGGGTCCTCACCGTGTACTCGACGAAGCAGCGCGCGGTGCGCTGCCCGCTGCAGCCGCCAGCGCGTGCCGCAAAGCTAACGGGAATCGACGCGCAGTGCGAACTGACGGAGGAGGACGCGGGAAAGATCTTCAGGATACGGGACTACAAGAAGGCGTTTCCCGAGGGCATCGCCGGCAAGGTTGATTTCGAGGTGCGGGCGGGCGGCAGGCGGCGGGCGGCGGGCGCCTTGCGGCCCGCAGCGGCGCCTGAGCTGTCTGCGCAGAACGAATCCGACCTTGGCATCATGCACCGGCGGGAGGCGATCGAGATCTTTGACGCGTTGCGCGAGGTGGACAAGGAGGTCCGGGCCGGCAAGCCTTCGAGCAAGCCCGGGTTCTGCCTGAGTGCGTTCGCCTGAGCGACGCCTAGAGCGCCTGCCCGCATCGCCGCGCAGCGCTCACGCGCCCCGCCGCGCTCAGCCGGCTCGCGCGGGATGGGTAAGAGCTACATCCTGAACAGTGTGGTCCAGGCCGCTTCCGACCTGGGCTGGTTCGTCATCTTCATCCCGGAGGGTGCGCGGCCCCCGGCGCGTTCTCCCGTTTCCGGTCCCCGCCGGATTCGAACCCGCCCTCGCAGTGTTCAAGCTTACGGAGGGGCGGTACGCCATGCAGCACTCACCCACCCGCGAGGGCCTCTGGGACATTCCCGAGATCTCCCAGGCAGGCCCCGCCCCCTTCTTCCATCCCTTCGCTCCGCGTACCCCCCTGACCTCCCCCGTCCCAAAAAAAAGATGTTCCTGAAGGGTATCGAGGCCCGGAACAAGGAGCTCCTTTCCAAGACGAAGCGTACCCTGGAGTGGCCCTACGGAGACATTGAAGACAACCTGCTGGGGTACACCCGCCTCGGCATCGAGGAGGTCGAGGTCCGCGCAGAGCGATACCCCCCTCCGCCGTACCCCGGACCCGTTCCGACTCTGCCCCCAGGCCGCGCCCGAGGCCCTCTTGTTCCTCCTGGACGAGATTAGGGCCCTCAAGGAGTGCGTACCCCCGCAGCCGTTGCCTTTTTTCCCGAATTGACGTACCCCCCGCGCACCTGCAGTGTCCCCGTCCTGCTCGCCATCGACCAGTACAACGCTTTCTACGCGATGTGCAAGGGGTACATGGACGAGGCACGCGCCATTCCTCCCCCCCTCCATTTCAGTCCGTACCCCCTTGACCCGCGTGAGGGCAGGAGGGGAAGCACCTCCCCCCCCACATCTTCACGTGCTTCCGTCCCTTCGTTCGCTTCCCGGACGCCTCCATCGTGCGCCCCCGCCCCGCCCGGCTCGGCGGGCCCGCAATCCATTCCAGATCTCCAAGGCTTAGCGCAGCCTGGCCTGACCCCGCTCGCTTTGATGCGCAGAAGCAGGGCATGATGATCATCGCGACCTCCGAGGGCTGGATGGTGCGCGGCTCGCTTTTATCTATCGAGAAGCGGGCAGAGATGGGAGGGGCGGTGCTAGAAAAAAAGGAGCTGGGCGGGCAGGAGTCGGCGTGTGAGGGCAGGCCGTCGGCTCGACGCGCCCCGAGCGATTTCGATTCGCATTAGAATCAGATTCGAGTTCGCCCCGTCCGACGCACGCCCCGCCGCCGATAAGTCTAAGAAGATCCAGGCACGAGGGGCTAAGAAAAGAAAAAGGCTGGAAGCGCCGATGATCAGTGAGTCACAACAGTTCGATAGACTGACTAACTGACTAGTGTTTCTGGTCCGGGCAGCAAGTTTTCATTTCGATTTCCATTGACTGGCGCCGCCCTGCTCCCGGACGCAGTGGCACAAGTCGCAGACGATCCGGGAGGCCCTCCTCGACTCGCCCCTCGCCCGCGAGGTTACGACCCTCACCCGCACCGAGCTCCAGGTCCGTCCGCAGGGGCGGGGCGAAGCTGAGCGTAGCTGAGCGGAGCGGGGCGGACGGGGCGGAGCTCGGGAGGGTGGAGGGGCCGGGGCGGGGCGGGGCGGGGCGGGGCGGGGCGGTTCGGGGCTCGAACCACTCTCTACTGCTTTCATATCTACCCTTAGGGCGGGAGGGACGCGTTTCTGCTCTCCGCAGGGAGCGGGGGTCGGGACGCCTTCACTCTCCCCCGCCCCCCTGTTTTTCCTTTACCCGGATTCCCTCACTTGTTCCCCCCTCCTCTCTCTCAGATCCTTCTCGCGCGGTACAAGACCGTCGGCGGCATGGGCGCCCGTGCGCCGTACCCCCCACTCCCGCCCCGCGCCCGCTCCTCCCCGCTGACCGCCCGCCGCCCCCTTCAGCCCTGGATCGGGCCCACGTAAACCAGATCTGGGCATACACTGGCGGCCTCCCTGGCGACTGCCTCAAGGTGTGTTTTTTGTGTACCCCCTCCACCGCCTGAATATCGAAGCCCCCCCCCGATCCGGCTCACCTGAGCGCAGGCCGCGGCGCTCTCCGGGATCGACGTACCCCTAGACGACGAGGACGCCCCGCTCTACGCCGCGCGCCTCCGCAAGGGCATCTGGAAGTGATCTTCGGCTGGCCGGCAGGCGCGGGCGCGGGCGCGCCGGCCGCTGCCGGGCCGGCGGGCCGGCGGGTAGCTTTGGGCGGCTCGTTCTCCGCGGTAGAGTTTCTCTGTGGCGGTCAACGCGGCTTGCCTTCGTTCGCCGACTCGGCGCGCGGTGCTCGGGCCGGGGCCGAGGGTCTGCAGAGAGCTAGGCCATAGCTATAGGCCATGATCATGATGCCGCAGTGCGCTGTATACAGCCTAGCAGTGCGCTAGCTTGCGCGAGCTCTGCATGCGCAGCTAGCGGCCGCAGCTGCAGCCCTGGCAGCTGCCCAGCCCGCACTGCCAGGCTAGCCGGCGCCGCGCGCCCGGGCATGCGCAGGCAGCGGCACGCGCGCCGGCGCGCACTGCATGCGGCAGCGTGCAACTTGGCAAGCGCGGACGTCGACGGGCCGGCGACGGGCCATGGCCAAGCCTCGGAGCTCGAGCTCGAGCTCGATCGAGCTCGCAGAGGATCGATTCGGAAGGATCGCAAGCTTGACGACCGATGGCCCGGCGATGGGAATCATGGGATTGTTCCGAAAGGGGGTACGCGTGTTCGATTCACGTGGCGGAACCCAATGGTTGTTATGACAGTGTCTTATAGAGTGAATCGCGGCCAGCCAAAGTTCGCATTGCAACTTCGCAATTGCGCGCAAGTCTAAAGCTTGAAGCAGCTCCCAGCAAGCGATTGTCCGCAGGACTGCAGAAGCATCTAGTCGAGCAGCTCCTGGGGCGCCACCGTGTGCGATCGGTCTTGCTTAGGATCTTCCTGAGCAGCTTTGGATCGGCGTAAGGACATTGCGGAATCGGTGCCCCCTCGATTCCGGAATCGACGCGTCCACACAGCGATCTCGTTGTTTCTCACGCTCTAAGGTGCCTGCTGAGGTCAACGGGTCTATCGCTGCGAGCACTCTCGCTTCCCCTGAGTGCCTCGCTAAGATTCGCCACCGCAGGTCGGGTTTTACCGGGACGCCAGACCCCCGGGCCTTCCGCGGAGCTATGATGTTCGATAGAAACGGGTTTCCCGTTCAGGGTGATGCACAGGAGCGTCCGGCCGCGACGGTAAGTCTCGTTTGATGACGCCGGTTACTCGGCCGTATCGGCATCGCCTAGCAGCTGGCGTCCCCGACTCCCTTCGTCCTTCTTTCGTTTTCGTCTGACATCCCTTGGCAGAATGGGGTCGTGTCGAACGGCGCGTACGCGGGCTACTACCACGTCTATCCGTACGGCAGCACGGCAGCAGGGCGAGCAGGAGTGGCAGCGGGCCAGCTAGAGCAAGCGAGCGCTGCTCGTCCTCGATCCCCGCAGCAGCAGTTCCAGCAGCACGCGGAAAGGAGAGATGATTTGAGCCAGTCGGCAACCTTCACAACAGCGTCCCAGCCGCAGAACCCTCCTTCTCCTCCTTTCTCCTCTTATCCTCCTCCCACTCCGTATCCATACCCGCCGTTCAACTACCCGTATGCGCCGCCGCCGTTCCCGCACAGTGCACCGGTGTATTCTTCGCAGGGCGGCCGCGGCAGCAGCGCAAACGGCCGCGGGGGCAGCTCCGAAGCGTCCAACGCGGCTTCTTCTTCCTCTGCCGAAGCCGCTGCCAACCAAGCAGCTGCAGCAGCTGCGGCGGCGGCAGCTGCCGCCGCCGCTGCGGCCGCCGCCGGCCAGCCGCCTCCCTTCCCCTACGGCTCGTACCCTCCGCATCCGTACCCTTTCTGGCCCTACCCTCCTCCTCCGTACGGGTTCTACCCCCCGCCGATCCAGGCAACGCGGCCCGCGTCGCCCAAGTCGAAGGCCCACGCGCTGCCCAACCCGAACTCGCCCGAGGCACCGGCGGCCGGCTCGAAGAAGAAGCGCGCGAAGCGGGCGGCGCCGACCTCGGACGTCGCCGCGGGCGCCGCGAGCCTTGTCGGGCTGCCCCAAGCCCCCATCGCCCTCGCCATACCCGAGCGACGGCTCGCGCCCCTCCGCAAGCCTCAGAACTCCTTCATGCTCTTCTCGGTAACCCCCACCATCACTCTCTCTCCCTTCGCCCCCGCGTTACCCTCCGGCGCTTACCTGCGCCGCTCCAGAACGAGTACCGGTCGGTCCTGCAGGCGAAGTACCGCAACTTGTCCAACCAGCAGATCTCTGAGTGAGCGGCTCCTTCCCTTTCCTTTCCCCTCCTCGCCTTGCTCTCTGTTTGACTGTCCCCAGACTGCTGGGCAACCTTTGGAAGAACCTGCCCGCGGAGAAGAAGCTGCCGTACCAGGAGCAGGCCAAGAAGCTGAAGGAGGAGTTCGAGCGAGCGTGAGCGACCCGACCGCCCGCCCGGCCGTCGCCGCCGCTCTCTGAAGGGGGGGGCGCAGGCACCCGAACCTCGTATTCAAGCGCCGGAAGCGGGGCGCGAAGGAGGCCGACGGCGCCGTCGGCTCGCCGGCGCGGCCGACGGTCGAGATCGACGACCTGGAGGTACAACGGCTGCTTCCCGTGCGCTTCAAGAGCTCGGTGGCCGGCGCCGAGGAGCTGGCGGCGCTCAAGGACGACATCGTCAGGCGGGCGGCCGAGGGCGACATCTCAGCGCTCGCCGTCGAGGAGGGGGACGCCGCTTCTGGGGGCGAACCCGTGCCCGTCGGCCAGGGCGACGAGGCGGCCACGGCGGCCGAGCAGCTCCGGGCGTACCGCGCGCAGGCGGGGGCCTCGGCCGCCTCCAACCCGGCCGTCGACTCTGTCCCCACCTTCCGGCGCTAGCCGGGCCGCCCGGGCCGGGTCGGGCGGTCGTAGCTGCTGGTGAATGTCTGCGTCCGAGTTTCAGTTGCGTTCGCAAATCCAACTCCCCGTCTTTGCGTTGGTCAGGAGAGGGCGGACAAAGGCGCACGTAGTTTAAAGGCAGATTAGACGTGGCTATGAACTCTATTCTTGCATGGATTCTTTCCCGGTGTCACAGTGTCGCCGATCGGCGAATTTGCCGTTTCCTTTCGAATTCTCGCAGTAGGACTCTTTTGCATACCAGCCGTCCCCGTCGCGTCCTAAAGCTGGCTAGCGCTAGCGCTGCTCAGCTCCGGATCCCGAGCTCGAGGCGCGCCATACGAGCCTTGTCCCAATTGTCGAATATGACAATTCCTCTTCCGGACATCCATGCCACAGAGCTTTTCTCGCAAGAGAGCCCGTGCGCAAGAGGCGTCCAAAGCGGTGGCAGGTGCGCATGTGATGAAGAAAGCTTAAGGATATGAATTACAACACACAAACTGTAAATTAAGCGGGGATAATCCTAAAATGGAGTCTTGGCGGCGCGTACGGGCGCGCCGGCACGGAAGCTTACCCTAATTCGCTACGGGCGGCACGCATCGTGCGTGCGTGCTCTGGCTGCTGATTACTGGCGGTTGCCGACGTCCTTGGTGGACGACGAGCGCTTGTCCAGGACGGTCAAGACGAGCTGAATGAGGGTGAAGCACCAGGTGAGGATGGACATGACCTACACCGACCGTGGAGTCAGCGGTTGAGTAGCGGCGGGAGGAGGCCGGAAAGGACGGACCATCATGCCGTACTCGGTGGCCGCGAAGGAGGAGATGGTTCCCTTCGAGAACTTGCGGGACCACTCGAGCGAGCGGCACGCGAAGCCTGCGGCCGGCCGCGTGAGCCCACGGCCGGCGCGGGAAACAAGCGCGGCGAGCAGGAGGCGGAGCGGCGAGCGAACCCATGTTGATGGTGTTGAAGATGAAGACGATCACGAGGAACTGCGCGAATTTGAGCACTCCTTCTCTTCCTCGACGGCGGGCGGGCGGGCGCACCATGAAGTGGGCCTCGACGACGCGGCTCTTCTTGTGGCCGCCCAGGGTCGCGAACCAGAACGCGTAGAAAGTGTACACGAAGGTCAGGACCGCTGCGGGGCGCGGTCAGGCGGTGCGCCTGGCGGGCGGCGGGCGGGAAACGCACAGGCGGGGAACGCGGCGAGGTAGGTCATGAACGAGGTGAAGATCGGTCCCGGGAAGGACTGGCGGCGAAGATCAACTCGAGCAACTAAGAAAGTCCAAGAGAGAGGAAGCGCACGAGGGTGAGGAGGTTGTCGTTGTTGCGGATGACGCCGCTCGAGTACACCTTCCACGCGTCGCCGACGGTGATGGTGGCGTCGAGGAGGTCGAACATGTCCTGCCAGTTGTACTGCTCGCCGAGAGAAGCCAACCGGCGCTTGTTGTACCACGCGTTGCAGTGGCCGAGGTTGAACGGAGCGACCGCCTGCAGGCCGCGCGGGTTGCACGTCCCGGGTGCGACAGTGATCAAGCCCTTCGCGTCGTAGCCGGTCGGGTTGGCGCCGCAGGTCGTGAGGGCGGGCGACACAAGGTTCTCAAGGCAGCCGACGTTGTACATCCTGGCGCGAGTGGGTCAGAGCAGCGCGGCGTAACTATGGCGGAGGAGGCCAGGCGCACGCGTCGGTCAGGCTGCGAGTTCAAACGAAAGATCAGCGACCGCAAACAGGCTGCGGAATCGGTCGGCTAGCGGACCTCTGCGGGGTCCAGACGATGCCAGCGGAGCGGGTGAGAGGGCCGACGGTCTGACGGCCCATGAAGCCCTGAAGGACGGAAATAACGTCAATGAAGGCTAGAAAGACGGCCGAGGGCCGCCGAACGCACGGGGCCCTGGCCGTGGTGCTGGGCCATCAGGCGGAACTTGGTGGACTCGCTGAGACCGGCAAGGTAATCGCCAGTCGCATAGCCGCCCTCCCTGTGTGATATCGGACGGTCAGGAGGGGTCGGTGGCGGGGCCGAGAGAATTTGGATCAGCTGGGCTCCTAGTCGACTGGCTGGACCGGCCAGGCCCGCTCGGGAGAATCGATGGGTGAGAACGCACCAGAAGTCAATCCAGCGGTAGGTCTGTCGTAGGCGACGCCGCGGAGACGGCGAAATCGGGGCGTCAGTTTTAACGGCCCCAGAAAGGGCGGAACGGACGCACGAGGATCACATGGGTGATCGCGCACATCCACAGGAAGACATTGGGGATGAAAACCCTACGGTTCGCGGCCACACCCATGGTGAAGAAGAGGGGCCTGGAACTCTCCCTGTACCCCTGATTCTACCACTACTTCCGGTCAAGTTGGTCGCTTTTCCGGCCACAGCTGCGCATGCAGCAGCCATGGCCAGCGGAAGGGCACGGAGGCTTGAGTTCGGCCGCGCGCGGCGGCCGCGCGCGGCCCGCTCCGGCGCGGCGGCCGCGGCCGGCTCCGGATCGACGCCGCCAGGGCTCCCGACCCGGCCGCGGGCGCGGCGAGCTCCGAGGCCAAATTAAAGTAGTAAGAGTGCCGCAGTGCTCGAGCTTAAGCTTCAGCTTAAGCTTCAACTCAGGCCGGCGCCGCGGCGGATTCCAATCCAGCATTCTAAGCTAAATTAAATTAATCACATTCTGCTCACTATAAGACTGCACGCACATGTACAGTGCAATAACTTAATCCTACAATATGCAAATGCGCGCGCGAAGATCAAAGAAAGAAAAGCTGCAGGACTGCGAGATTGAGGATCGGACGGAAATGTATACTATGATACGTAAGAGTGGGCGAAATCCGATGATCGTAGTTGGGAGGGTCGATCAAGAATCGGGCGATATCGATCTCAGGAGAGGTCCACGGGGTGCTCGATCTCAAATGTCGTGGCGCCTCCGTTATTGGACCGGGGACGGGAAGCGTTGCTCTCGATCGCGCTCATGATCGTCTCGAGCTTCACGCCGAGCGCGTTCACCAGCCGCTCCTGCGTCCTCCCAAGCCGCCTGTCGGTGATGAAGGTGCCCGAGATGCGCCGTATGCGGTCGCCAGGGAACACGTTCTTGCTCCTGTCGGCGGCGCCTCCGGGCTTCACCTCTGCACGGAGCGGGAAGGGGCGTCAACGTCAGAGTTCGAGCAGCGCGCGTGTGCGGGCTGCATTGAGCGCTGTGCGGGGGCGGGGGCGCACCGGCCACGTACACGTCCCCCGTTTCATCGTCCTCTTCGAGAACCATGCCCATGGGGCGCCTGAGCGTCACCCTGAGCGCGCGGCGTGAGCGTGAAATGACCGATCGACGCCGAGCGCTAGCCCCGCAGGCCCGCAACCGGGTGGGCCGAGGCTAGGCTGCTTCGCGCTTGCGAGGCAAGCCATAACCCCTCATCTAAGCGCCCTTGGCGCGGGGAGCTCTCCAAGGACACGTGCCTCGCATTGCGCAATAAGCAGAGCTCACTTGACTATCGGGCCAGCGGGGAAGGTGGTCGCCGCATGACGATCAGTCGGTTTCAGATCAGGAAAAGCGTCGAACCCCGCGACCTCGAAGACCCTATGAGCTCTCTCTGATCGCCCGCCAGGCGATGGCGCAACTGAACAGGATCGCGGGAGCCGGTGACGCGGGCTGGAAGGCTGAGAGGCCGATTCACGATTCAACGGGGATGCATGCGCAGGGACGGGGTGATCGAGGCTGCGGCTAGTAACGGAGAGAACGAACGCCATTGCTCCGTTGCGAACTGGCCGGTGTACCTGCGAACGAAGTACGCTTAGTGTGCCGTCCGAGCTCGAGCTTGTTGTCCACCCCACGCGTATACGTCCTGCTCAGCGATGTCCTACTTCGTGCGCACCGTAAACGACGGCATCTCGGGGCTCATGGCCGTCAACGGGTTCGACGCGCGGGCGGATGCCGCCGCGCCGCCTGACGCCCCCCGCGCAGCGTGCCCGAGAACAAGCCCGTGATACAGAAGCTGATACGCTTTTCCCTGGCAATGGTAACGGTGCCCGTCGGCATCTTTCTCGTCTCTTACTACGCAATCCTCGACTGTGCGCCGCTCGCTGTCCCGCGCGCCCTTGAACGATGCCGTCGTTTAATGCGGCTCTCTGCCCCGCAGCGGCGTTCCTGACTGTGGCGCGGAGGACGGGATCGCAGTCGGAGAAGCTGGTGTGGAGCGCTGTCTTCTCTGTGATTGCAGTTAACGCGATCATCGTCATGTACATCCTCTCCGCCTTCGCCGAGGACGTGCAGGGGGCCGCGCCGGCTCCCGCAGCAGCAGCAGGGACCGGCGCGGCGGCGCCATCAGCAGCAGCAGGCGCCAGCACTGCGGCGGGAGCGGCGGCGCCCGCCTCTGCAGGGCAGAAGAAGCGGGAATGATTACATCGGGGTCAGATCTTCGTTAGCACCTGTATATCTCAATGCAGTACTAATCCGACGAATCATGCATTGCGCCGAACCCTGACCGTCGGACTCAGTGAGCGCATAGCCTGAGGCCGCCTCCCCGAGTCCTAGGCTACTAGGCTAGGCCCCGGCCCCCCCGGGCCCGCGGCCGGCCGCGGCCGGGGGGCATGCATGCGCATGCATATGCACAGGGCAAGGCTGTTCATGCCATCATGGCATCATGGCATGATGTTGCAGCCTGCCGCGGCGCTGGCAGGGCCCGCCGGCCCGCGGGCATGCGCACTGCGGCATGCAGAGCCAATCGCGAGCTGCCTTCTAGAACTGGTGACCACTGACCACAGTGACCGGTACCAACTGGCAACTTGGCAACGCCCCCGGGCCCGAGGCCAGCCTGGCAGCGTGCATGCGCAAGGCAGCACATGCAATGGCACACTTAAGCTTCAAAAAGGCTTGGCAAGGTGACTCAGTGACGGCAGCAAGTTGTATCGCATCCTCATCTTATTGCAATTGAGAGTGGAAAAAAGCTGGCGCGGCGTAATAGCTGGCGCGGCGTAATACATGAAGACACCTCCAATACAGAACGAGAGACGAAAGCGCGCGGGCAGTGTGCTTCTAAACTGTCTAAAGCTACAGGCCCGACAGCGTATGATTTGCGCAAAATCGATCGATCCGGACGCAAGGCGAAAACGACGACAGCATAATATCGCAAGAGGACTTGACTACCTACTACGCCTAGGCCTAAGCGCATAAAAAAGGGGATGGAAAAAACTTCGGGAGGAGGGGGCGAACACGTGAAACGGCGGCCGGGCCGCGCCCGGCGCGGCGAGAAAGAAGACTAAAAGCGCGGGGGTATGCCGAAGAACTGGCGCCAGTCCGGGGGCGAAGGGGGGTTCACGGTCCCGAGAGCCGCCCCCGGCCCCAGCCCGAGCCCGCGGGGCGGCAGTCCGACCTGGGCGTGGGCCGGCAGCGGGCCCGGGAAGCCGGCGGCCGGGTGCGGCGAGGCGGCCGAAGCGAGGGGGAAGGCGGGAGCGATGCCCCGGTGCGTGTAGGGCGGCCCGTCCCGCGCGTGGTGGTCCGCCCTCGCGGCGGCCGCCTGCTGCCTCAGGACAAAGGCGGCGGCGGCGGCGGCCGCCGCCGCCGCGGCCGCGGCCGCCGCCGCGCTCGCCGCCGCCGCGCTGTTGGGCTGCAGCGCGGCGGCGGCCGCGGCGGCGGCCGCCGCCGTGGCCGCCGGGGTACGCATGGACCCGATGCCGCCGCCGAGGGGCGGCGGGAAGGCGGAGACGGGGGAGGGACCCGAGCCGGGCGAGAGGCTGACGGGGGTAGAGGAGGCGGCGGAGGGGGTCGGGGCGGACGAGGGGATCGGGGAGGAGCGCGAGGGCGGGGGCCGCTCGCCCGAGAGGATCGCCTCGAGGCGGGCCTGGAGCGCGGCGAAGCGAGGCGGCGGCTGAGGCTGGGCGAACTCGGCCGCGGCGCGGGCCAGCTCGGAGAGGGCGATCGAGGCGGCGGCGGCGGTCACGCCGGCGTTGGAGCTGCTGCGGGAGCGGCCGGCCGAGGGCGGCGCCGACGGCAGCGACGAGCCGAAGGAGCCGGACTGGACGACGGGCGGGCGCTGCGGCGGGCGCGGCGCGTGCCCCGCCGCGCGTGCCTGCATCAGGTCCAACGAGTTCAGCTGCGGGCCGAAGAGGCTGTACTCGCTGAAGCCGGCGCCGCCGAGCCCTCCCAGGGCGAGGCCCGGGAGGGGCAGGGAGGAGGAGAGCTGCTGCGAGGCGGCGGCGACGCCCGTGGGCCGCGGCGAGGACTGCCCTCCCGTCGTCGTCGACCCGAAGCTGTTGGAGTGAGAGAGCAGCGCCCCCCCGCGGGGCTGTTGCCGGGGCGTGAGGTCCCCTGTAGAGCCGAAGCTGTTCGAGTGGGAGACGGGCGGCCGCGCCGCGTGGTGCGACGAGGACGAGGGCGTCGCCACGGGGTCGGGCACCGTCGCCGCGATCTCCCTGCCACACACACAACAGTCAGACGAATTGGAGAATCTAAGAATCTAAGATTGTTGTTTAGTTTAAGGGCGGCACCGCATGAGGGCCGCGAGGCGCTGGACGCAGGCGCCCTCGGGCACGGCCGTCGCCTCCGAGGCGAAGAACGAGTCGTCGAATGCGACGCCGGCCGAGGCCGAGACGAGCGAGAGCTTGCAGAGGACCGGGGAGGCCGGGAGCCCGCGCGCCTGGTGCTGCTGCTGCTGCTGCTGCGAGGGCGGCGAGCCCGAGCCCGAGTCCTGGGGGGTGGGCGAGGCCGAGCGGGACCCGGGGGCCGAGGCGCCTCCGCCGTGGCCGTTTCCGTGGCCGTGTCCGTTTCCGTTGCCGTTGGCGCCGCCGCCCATCGGGGTCGGCGAGCTGGCGCGGGACGAGCAGGCCGAGGAAGCGCAGGCCGGGGAGGCGCAGGGCGGGCCCGGGGGCGCCTCGCCCGCCAGGAGGTTCACGGGGCGCGCGGGGCCCCCGAGGGGCACGCCGGCCCGGAACAGGAACGCAAGTGCGCGGCAGGCGTCGGCGCAGGCGCGCGCGGCGGCGGAGACCGCCGAGGCGCCGGCGGGGAGGGAGCCCAGGTGGCGGACGAGGTCGCCCAGGGGCAGGAGCTCCATCGCGAGGCAGACGGCCCCGCAGGCGGGGTCCAGATACGCCCCGTAGAACCGAGCCACGCAGGGGTGCCGCAGGCCCCTGCGAGCCAGTCAAATCATCGGGCCGTCGCGATGTTTAGAGCCGCTCAGATCGGATCAGCGCACCTGAGCGTCTGGAACGTCGTCATGCCGAGCCCCAGGGCGGCCACGCCGCGCTTCAGGCGGTAGATGGCCACGGGCTGGCCCTGGAAGCTCCCCTTGAAGACCGAGGCGGCCGCGCCGTCGGCGATCGGGCTGGCGTAGGCCTCCGGCTTGATATCGACGCTCCCGGGCGGGAGGATGCACCCGTCCAGCGCCCGCAGCGCCGCCGCCCGCTCCTCGGGCGTCGAAGTCGGGGGCAGCGCCGGGCCGACCCCCGCCGGCTGCGGCGCCGGGCCGGCCGGGCGCGCGGGCTCCGGCGCCGCCTCGGCCGGCTCCGGGACGGGCGGGGAGCCGGCGGTCGGCGGCTGGCGGGCGCGGACGCCTGCGCCAGCGGCACCAGGGCTGGGAGTGCCGCGGCCGGGGCCGGGACCGGGGCCAGCGGGGGCGTCGGGAGGAGGCCGGAGCCCGAAGCGTGCGCCCCGCCGGCGGCCGGCTGCGCGGCCACGGGCGCGACCGAGGCGGGCTGGAGGGGGCCCTTCAGGGCCGCCGCGAACGACACGACCGCCTTCGACTGGCTCGCGGCCGACGATGCCGCCGCCGCCGCCGCCGCCGCCGCCGCCGCCGCGGAGCCGGAGGGTGGAACCGAGGACGCGCGCGCCGGGGGCCCGCCGGCGGCGGGCGGGGCGCCGCGGATCGCGGCGGCGGGAGGGGCGGCGCCCGGCGGGGGCTTGACCTTCTCCGCCCGCGAGGCGGCCGATTTGGCCGGCGCCGGCGCCGGGGGCGTCGGGAGGGGCAGCCGGGCCGGGATGTGCGCCTCGCCGATGCTGCCGCGCTTGCGCCGGCCCGCCGCCATCGTGACCCACTGTCCGGCGCCGCCCTCCTCCTCCTCCTCCAGGGCCGTCGCCGTTAGGTACGTCGGGATGGGCGAGTGCCCGTTCTCGTGCCCGTTCCCCGCCTTGCCGCCCTCCTCGTCCTCGTCCTCGTCCTCGCTGCCCAGCTTCTCTTCCTCGTCCTCCTCCTCGTCGCTGATCTCGGCGGGCGCGGGCTTGGGTGCCTCCTTGGGCTTCGGGCGCGGAGGGGGCGGGGGCGGCGCGGACTGCTGCCTCCCCTTCTTGCGCTTGCCGGCGGCGCTCGCGCTCGGCGTGCAGAGGTCCAGAGCCGCGAGCGCCGCCGAGAGCCCGTCGTCTCCGGTCGCCTTGGCCGCCTTGCCCCGCGAGGATTCCTTCGCGGCGGCGGCGGCCGCCGCCGCCGCCGCTGCCGCCGCCGCCGCCTTGGCCGCCGCGCTGGCAGCCTGGACCTCGCTACGCTTCTTGACGGATACGCGCGTCTCCGAGAGCAGTTCGTCCGTTAGGTAGACGCGGTGCCACGTGACGATGGTCTCAGAGTCCGGGTCCTCGCGCGTAACGACGAACTGCGGGCGGGCGGGCGGGGCGGTTGGGAGGGGACGGGTCGGGCCTGGGCGGGAGGTAGATTTGTATGCGAACCTTGCCCTCGCGGCGGTCCCGGTCCCACGTGCCCACGAGCGTCTCGCCGTCGCGCGAGACAAGCGTGCCCGACCCGTGGCGCAGGTCCGCCTCCCAGTTGCCTGCGGGGCACGCCCGTGAGCCGCGCGGCCGCGCCGGCGCGCGCGCGTCCCGTACCCGTGAAGCTGGAGCCGTCTGGGTAGAACGCCTTGCCCTGCCCGCAGGCAAGCCCGTCCTTGAACGATCCCTCGTACGTCGATCCGTCCGGCTGCGCCCGCCCAGCGCTTAGCACAGGGCCCAAACGAGCCCAGCGGGGCCCCGGCGCGCGCGCCTTGATCAGGGTGCCGTGGCCGTCGCACTTGCCGGCGCGCCACTCGCCGTTGTAGACGCGCCCGTCCGTGTACTTCATGACGCCCTGCGCAAAGATAAGCGGATGGAAGTCCAAAGGCAGCGGGGCGGGGCGGGGCGGGGCGGGGCGGAGCGGGGCGGGGCGCGCCTTTCCCTCCTGCTTGCTTTTGACCCACGAGCCGGTGTAGACGCGGCCGTCGGTCCAGACGTACGTGCCCTGGCCTTCCAGCTCTCCCGCTACAAACTCTCCCTCCTGCACAGGATTCAGCGGCGGGCGGCGGAAGCAGCGGCAGCGGTGGAAGGCGGCGCACGTAGTACTCGTTCGGGTACTTCGGGCCGTACGTTTCCGTGCCGTACCCGTTCGGCTTCGAGTCTTTGAACGGGCCCTCGTACTTGCGACCGCTGGGCCAGATCTGCAGCGCGGATCAGGCGGCGGACGCTGCGCGGGGCCTCGAAGAGAGCGCGCCTTGACTCCAGAGCCCTGCATCTTGCCGTTCACCCAGTTCCCGCGCATGACCGTCTCTGAACGCAGCAGCGAATGAGACGGGCGAGAACCGCGGCTCGGCCGACCAGAGCGCACCGTCTTTCCAGAAGTACTCTCCTTTGCCTGGGCGCGACGCGAGCTTCAGGACCGACAAAAGAAAGGTAGCCGGGAAGAATGTGTCACCTTCCCAGTTCCCGTTCTTATACTCTCCGACGTAGCGATCTCCCTTGGCGAGGTACTCGGTCGCGCGGACGAGCTTGTCCTGTCCGCGGAGTGAGCCAAGATGCGCTGTGCACGCGCGCAACAGGCTGCCAGACCTTACGCCACTCTCCCTCCTGCGTCCCGCCGTTCGCGTAGATCGCCTTGCCCTTCCCGTGGCGCTTGTCCTTCAACCAGTCGCCTGCCCGACACGGCGTTCAGCGCTACGCTGCAGCAAGAGAGGGCACCTTCAAAAGAAAGAGATATGACTGCCGCACCTTCGTATATGTCGCCGTTGGGCCACGTGTACTTCCCAAAACCCGAAAAGAGCCCATGCTCGAACTCTCCCTCGTACGTGGCCCCGTCGCTGGCGAAGACAATGCTTCCCTGCGTACAGATTAGTTCGGCGGATCGTCGCGATACCATCAGACGGCCAGCAATGAGCTGCAAGCTCTAAGATCCCAGCTTTCGAAGTCGGCGGATGTAGTGCTTAGACCCTCGCCGCCGCCGCGCGACGTCGTTACATACTAACCTTGCCATGGAACTTGCCTGCGGGCAGAGTTTGGTCGATGCTCGCTGGCACACAGGATTCACAGAGGCAGGCAGTTGCGCACCTCGCTGGAAGCCACCTTTGTAAACGTTGCCCTGCCTTCCCGAGGCCCCGATACCTCCCCTCCACTCACCTGCACAGCGGGCGAGCATGTGCCCCGTCATGGCCGGCCGGCGGGCGCAAGCGTCTCAAGGGAACGTCGGGGGGCGAACCGGAGCCGTGTGGCTTCCCGCCGAGGAGCTCGCCCGTGTAAGTTGACTTGTCGCTGAGCACGTAGTTCGTCACAACCACGACCTCCTCCTCGACGACGGCCGCCTTGCCCTTGCCCGCCATTGGGCGGCCGCTTCGCGGGGCTGCCCACTAGAGAGCGATCGCCGCGCCCGGCCTACGCGGCGGCTCTGCGCCGCCCCGGCCAGTGCACGATCCACTTGGCAGACGCGGCCAGCTAGCAGTCCCGGGTACACGTCCCTCGAGCTCCCGACCAACGCGGTCAAAACTGGTCGCAGCCGGGCACAGCGAAGTCCGACGAGCGGTGTAGCGCCGACGCGTTGCTCCCCGACAACCGCCGGGCGCCGGCAAGGAGCCCAGCGCTTTCCGCCGGCGGAGCGCGATGGCCCCGAACGCGCGCCTCCTGGCGGTCGTGCTGGCGCTGCTAGCGGTGCTGCACGGTGCGGAGGCCGCGGGCGACTACAAGGCAGACACGCTCTCCGTGCTCCTCTTCACCGGTTAGTCTGCTTTCTTTCCAATCTGCGAGCGAGTGACTCGTTCGACCGCGGCGCTGACTTGCGTGACCACGCAGGAGTCTTCGTGCTGTGCCTCCTGATTACATATGTGCTCCTGCAGGTTCGCGCCACCCAGATCAAATGCGCGGGCCGCATTAGCGCGCGCTGGCCGCGCTGCGGAGCGCTCCGGCCTGCGCGAACAGATTGTTTGATGCCGAATGCTCGCATCCATACCACACGCTCGCCCCCAGAGATCTGCCGGCTTCGCTCGGCCGCCCGCTGACCCGCCGACGGCCGCAGAGCCGGCTCGCCTACCTTCCGGAGTCGCTTGTGCACATCCTCCTGGGGATAGTTATTGGCGGTGCGAGAATCGACCCGCCGCTCGCCGCGCTGCCTCGCTCTGCCCTCCGAGCCTGGGCGCAGGGATCATCTACGGGACGGGGCGCGAGATCGAGGATTTGATCGCGTTCAACCCGCGCACTTTCTTCCTCTTCCTCCTACCCCCGATCGTCTTCCACGCTGGCTACGACCTGCACAAGGGAAACTTCTTCAAGTGCGAGCGGCCCCTCCCGATCCAGACGCCGCCCTGGCCTCCGCTCCTCACTAAGCCCGCAGGAACCTCGGATCAATTCTGGTCTTTGCCGTCCTGGGTACGCTCGTGTCTGCGTTCGTCTTCGGAGGTGCGCCGCCGGCCTGCGCTCCCCGCTCCGACCCGACCCCGCCAACTCGCCGCCCCGCCCGCAGGCATTATCTACGCGCTCGGCAAAGCGTGCGCTCCCTTATTTCATCCGACACCGTACCCTTTCCATCCCGCCCACGCCGCACCGTACCCCCCAGGCACCTCTCGAAGGACATCAACTTCCTCGATAGCCTCGTCTTCGGGTCGATCGTCGCCTGTATCGTGCGCCGTACCCGTCCCCGGCTTCGATTCGGTACCATCCCCCGCGTTCAAATCGCGTACCCCAGGACCCCGTGGCGACGCTGGCTATCTTCACGGCGCTGAACGTGGAGCCGACCCTCCACATGCTCGTGTTCGGCGAATCCGTCCTGAACGACGCCGTCTCCATCACCCTCGTACCCCCCTTTCTCGCCCCTTCGTTCTCTCCTTTCCGCAAACTGAACCGCCCCGCGCAGTACCGAACCTTCGCCGAGTACGCGGCTGGGGGGGCCGAGTTCAACCGTGAGCCCGCACTTCCATCATTCTCACTCGTACCCCTTCTTGCCTGACACGCCCGCCCAGTCCCCGAGCTCGGCCTGGCCACGCTGCATTTCTGTATTATGACCTTCGGCTCCGTATTTATCGGTGCCCGGCCCTGCAAACTCCGCACCGTGGATCCAAATTCAGCATCCATTAAACCGCTACCCCTCTCGTCAGGCGTTGCGACGGCCCTCGTGAGCGCCCTGGTCCACAAGTACATCCATCTTAAGATGTACCCCTCCCTCGAGGTCCGCGTGCTCGCGGAATCCAGTACCCCTCAACCCGGCCGCTCGATTTACGCTTCCTGCAGATCTCCTTCGTATTCGTATTCGCGTATATCCCCTACCTCATCGCCGAGGTCCGTACCCCCCCGCTTTCTGTTCCCCTTCCCTCCTACCCCCCTCGCCCGACGCCGTACCCCCGCAGGTCCTGAAGCTCTCGGGCGTCATGTCCATCCTGTTCGGGGGTATCGTGATGGCCCACTACACGCACTTCAGTGCGCTACCCCCCGCGTCCCCCCGTTGTCGGAGCTTAGCTGAGGGCCGCCCCCCGCCAGACCTCAGCCCCGTCTCCCAGATCACTGTTCAGCAGTGCGTTCGCCCGCGCTCCCTTCCGTACCCGCGCCGTTTAAATCCCGTACCCCCCGAAGGGCCTTCCACATGTTTGCGTACATCTGCGAGACGACGGTCTTCATTTATCTGGGGTACGCGGCATTTTTCTTATACCCCCGAGTCCGCGGGGCGCCGCGGCCCGGCCCGGCCCGACCGCCCGCGCCGCAGCATGGCGGTGTTCGGGTACACGCACTCGTTCCACGGCGGCCTCATCTTCTGGTCCATCGTGCGCCGTAGCCCCCCTCCGCCCAGGTCGTGCCCCCGGTCCGAGCGGGCGCCGCGCAGCTCTTGGCGTTCCTCGCCCGCGCGGCGAACGTGTTCCCACTCGGCGCTCTCGTGAACCAGTTCCGAACGTGCGCGTACCCCCCGGTCCGGGATACGCGCGCCCCGCGCTCCCGTGCCAATGCTTCCGCCTGCCTCAGGATCAAGATTTCGCGCGAGCACATGTTCGTGCTCTGGTTCTCCGGTGATTCTCTACACCCCCGCCATCCCATCCGGTTCCGCAGCCCGCCCCGGCCTCACGTACCCCCGCAGGCCTGCGAGGAGCCCTCGCCTTCGCAATGGCTCTCAACTTCGGCAACCCGCACATCATGTAACCCCCCTCTTCCCTTCGCCCCCCCCCCTCCTCCCTCCTTCGAGCCGCGTACCCCCGCAGGTCCGCGACCCTCATCATGTGCCTCTTCACTATCGTCACCCTCGTGCGCGAAACTCCGTACCCCCTCCGAATCCCTCCCCCGCCTGACGCGGCTGTACCCCAAGGGCGGCTCGACGCTGCCGCTCCTCAAGTACCTGTCCCGAAGGGGCGGCCAGGTCTTCAACTCGAAGATCAGCATCGGCATGACCGAGATGGCGCGCCGTACCCCTCCCCCTTCCCTTCCCCCCCTTTCCGAACCGCGTACCCCCAGGGTAAGCCGATGGACTTCGAGGCTGTGGAGAGCCTGGACCAGCACGCGTCGGCCATCGGCGAGCGCGAGTCCTGGTTCGAGAGGATCGACCGCAAGGTCCGCGGCTCGATTCCCGCCGGGCCCACTTCCGTCCGTTCGCCGATCGGCCCCGCCCCCTCCCTCGCAGTACATGCAGCAGTTTTTCAGGAGCTCCGTTACGCCCCCCTTCCTCATGCCCCACTCGATTCAGGTACCTCCCCCCCCCTCCCCCCCCCTTCTTCTTCTCTTCTCTTCTTTCTCCGGCTGAGACGCGCCGCCGCAGTCGCACCGCTGGGCGCGCTCGGCGCACGCGGGAAAGGACGTGCCCATGCCCCACTCCGCCTCCTCTCCCTCCATGTTCGAGAGCTCCCAGGCGGTACGCCCTTCCCCTCTTCCCCCCGCCTCCCCCCCCCTCCGAGTCCCTGTACCCCTCCTGGTCCGACCGGGGCGCGGCGCAGAGCGCGGAGGACTTGGCGCAGGACCGGGGGGCGATCCTGGCGGCACTGGAGAACGCCATCCGCCCGCCGAACCCGCGGCGGCGGGGCGAAGTCGAGATGCGGACTATGCGCCTCTACACCAACGACGGCGCCGGGACCAGCAGCAGCGGCGGGGGCGGGGGCGGCGAGGGCAGCAGTAGTGCAGCAGGGGCGGGGGCGGGGGCGGGGGCGGCAGCCCCCCTGGGCTCTTGAGGGGCCCAAGGCCACTATGTTTACTTTTGCACGTTAGATCGTTCTCCTTAGCTATGCACGTAGGTTGACCCCCTAGGCCTCTACCTGTACCGAGATCTTGTTCCTTGTTTCAAGTATAAATTTGAGCTGCAATTCAAAATCGTGCGCTGTGCACGTGGGAGGGTGCGCGCGGCCGCGACCGAGGGTGCGGAGCGGCCATGTACAGTTCGAACTCCGTCATGGCGCGCGCGCTGTGCCCGCGGGCCGGGGTGCGCGCGGCGCGGGGGCCGGGTATACGTATGTAAATCCGAGAGGCTTGCGCGCTTCTACGAGCGGGCTTCGAATTCGACGCATAACCACGGATACGAAACAAGGATAAAGTCGATTTAACTATTTATATTTGTATCTATAGAATTAATTTAGCCCGGAACTTCGGAACTTCGGACGCCGCGCTGGAGAATTTCGGAACTTCGGAAGGCGCTGCACGCTGCCTATAACTAGTCAAGCTACAGCTGGGCAAAGGAGCTGGCTGGGGCCCCCACCGGGGCGGACTTGAGGCACATGCGTACGGATCCGGAGGTCGCCCGGCTGCAGCCGCTGCACGGATCCGCCGCCTCCGCCACCCGCCAATCGTACACGGCCACCGCCCTGCCCGAACGAACTCGAAACGTTAGCGTAATCTCTACCGTTCTGCCACCGCCCTTTAATCTCGCGCGCACCCGTAGGCGCCGCAGAAGGCGCCCTGTGGGGATCCGTACGGGCAGGCGGAGCTGCAGCCGGTGCCGGGGCCCTGGACGACGGGCCCGAGGCGCGAGGCGGCGTCGAGGCTGCTGGCGACGAGGCACGACGCCGAAGAGACGCCGAAGAAGCGGAAGCCGAGGCGGGCCGCCTCCGCCGCGCACGCGTCGAAGCCGTAGGCGGGCGCCGGCGGGCTGACCGCCTGCATCACCGGCGCGACCGCGGACGGGTCGAACGCGAAGCAGCCCCGGTACGCGTATAGGCTTGGGCTGGGGCTGGGGCTGGGACTCGGCGAAGGCGTCGGCCCGGCGGGGAGGGTGAAATTCTTCGTCTCCGTCCCGGAATATTGGCTGCCTGATGCAATTTGGGTGCCAGCTACATCCTGGTAGGCCGTCGATGTGCAGCTGATGTCGAACTCCTGCGAGTAAGGCCCAGATATATTCTGCGCGTGCGTCCCATAGTACTAGTCAGACGTTAATAACGTTAACATACACATTCACTATAGCTAGCTATGTATATACGTATACATGTACGTAGGGAAACATCTCACCACAGTTGTGGTCGTGATTCCGGTTTGGAGACACGAACCCGTCTGAGCCACGACGACGAGGCCGGAGTTGAAGGGCCCTGCTGGATCTTTGACCCCCGTCGGACTGGACACGCTGCAGACCGTCTTCACGCTGCAGGCTTTGGAGTTCGCGTTGGTGTCGCCTCCGCTCCACGAGACGGTGAGGACAATGGCGCTGTATGTCAGGGCAGTCGCCGTCTGGCTAACTGCGCACGCGCGCGTACGCCGAGCGATCATGAGCTCGCGAAGCTCGCGATCGCACGACCTCGAGGCCCTATATACATCTAGGCGTGCACGTGCGGTGCCACCGCACCTGTCGTGCCCATCGGCCCGTGCCTGTTTGCAACTGCAAGCCGCTGGTTCTCGAAGCTTAAAAGAAGCTTAAACGAAGCTTTTTTCGAGCGAGGGCGCCGCTCATGCACGTAGCTCCCTTCGGATCAGATTTGTGTACCCAAGCAGGCCCGGGCTCCGGCGGGCTGAGGCGGGCTCTCGCGGCTTTTGCCGACCATTGCCATCAAATCGCAGTCTCGAGATGAGTGACAACGCGGGGTCAGCAGCTTCGACGCGTACGGGCGCGGAGAGCGCCGCTGCACATCTCAAGGTGCGGCGAACGATGTCGTAAGCCTTGCGCATGCTCTTGCTCGGCCTGCGTTCAGCGCTGATGAATACGCACAGTCGACGAGGGCGGGCCGCTGAGAGATGGGAGCGCATCAGGACAAGCTGCTTGCCCGCGTTGAGGAACCGCCAGCAGCTGCGGGAGCGTTCGATGTGCTGCCGGATGCCCTTCTGGGCGATGTGTTCAAGGCGCTCGGCCCGCAGGCGAGTTGGCGCCTGCGAGGCGTGTGCAGGTTCGCGTCCTCTCCTGCATGCTGCGCTGCGCTTCGTAGCTAACGTCGAAGCGGAGGCGGTGGCGGCGGGTGGTGGAGGAGACGGAGTGGGCGAGCTTCGAGCTGCGGATCAAGGCCGCGGACGTCGACGTGTCTCCGCCAGCTGCAGCGGCAGATGCGGCAAGCGGTGCGGGACCCGAGCAGAGCGACGAGAGCGCGTACGGCGCACTCTCGGCGCTGTTCGAAAGGCGGAGGCTGCGGCTCAGCGCGGGCGCGAGCGTCTCGCTTAGGCCGGAGCTCTCGCGGCTCGTACCGTTCGACCGCATCAGCGAGAGAAGTCGCGATGCGGCGGAGCAGATCCACCGGCGCAGAGTAGAGGCGGCGTGCAGCCTTCTCAGCGCCATCGCGCGCAGCGCTAGCCACAGCGGCTCGGCTCAGCCGCGCGAGGTGTCCATCGAGTTTTTCAAGAGCACAGAATACCTTTTCTGCGACCACGACTCCGACGTCGACGAAGCAGTCGAGGCTGCGCGGTGTCTCGTTCGACAAGTGGGCCGCGGCTTCGTGCGCGACTCCCTGCTTGAAGCGCTGCGGGCGCTGCGCATGCGGCCGCCGGACGGGGCGGCGAGCGCTCTGGAGAGCCTTAGCGTCGGCTTCGGCTGCAGCTCGGCGACCGGTCGCGAGGCCTCTGCCAATTTTATCCCGTGGCCGGCCGCCGCCGAGCTGCGCGCTGCCTTCGCCCCCTTCAGCCAGCTGCGCTCCCTCTCCCTGTTCTTCGGCGACCTCGACGACGGCGCTGTCCCGGAGGGCGCGGCGGCGGCCGCCGCCGCCTGCCCCCTCCTCCAGTCCATCCGGGTCTGCGCCAGGCGCGACTCCGAGTCGGGGGTCCTGGCGGCCCTCGCGCCCCTGGCGCACCTCGAGCGGATCGCCCTGGTGTCGACGTCGGCAGTGTATTCCGACCTCACCGGCGGCCTTGTGGCGCTGGCCGACGGAGCCGCCGGAAAGTGCCTCCGCTCCATCGCGTTCGTGACCAAGACGGGGCTCGACAAGTGCGCGCGCCTCCTCCTCATCCTCGGCCTCGATCCGATCCGGATAGCCGCTGCTGGCTCCCCCATCGATCTTAAGTCTTCTTCGATCCGGCTGGCTCCTCATCGATCCGGATCGCCGCCCCAGCCAGGCTGCCCTGCCCTGCCCCTCCATCGATCTTAGGTCTTCTTCCTTCCTTCCTTAAGTCTTCTTCGCGCGCCTGCTCCTCGCCTCGGCCTCGATCCGACCCGGATAGCCGCTGCTGGCTCCCCCATCGATCTTATGTCCTCTTCCTCTCTTCGCTCGCAGGGAGCGCGCCCTCGCGGGCCGGTCGTCGAGGTTCTTCCCCGGGTTCCTGAAGCCCTTCTCCGACGGCGCCCTCGTCGCCCTCGGCCGCATGCCGCGCCTCGAGTCCATCCGCCCCCTGGAGGTCTCCGCCCGGTCTAAGCCTCGGGGCCTTCTGTGTGCCCGATATTAGAGCCCTTATGTCATGAAAGCCTCGCCTCTTTGGAATTAGAGTCCATCGTTAACAGTAGCCTTAGTAGTAGACGAAATTATTTAAGCCCTAGATCCTTAACGCTCCATACGCCCTCTCGAGGTCTTATGTCATTGAAGCTCGACGCGAAAAAGCTCGCCCCCTCGAGCCTTATATATGTGTTAATAAAAGCCCTTATGTCATGAAATTCTCGCCTCTATAAATTAGAGTCCATCGTTATCAAGCTTAAGCCCCGCCCGGCCCGCGGCCGGCGCCGGCCCTCGCGCGCAGCTCGACGCGGACAAGCTCGCGCCCTCGGCCGTCCTGGCCCTCGGGCGCGCCGCGGGCCTGCGCGAGGCGCTGCTCCGAATCGAGGCGAGCGGCGGCGACGCCTCCAGGAACTCGGCCTTCGCGCGCGCCCTCGCTGAAGCGATCTCGAGCCTGCCCCGGCTTGAGAGGCTCGGCATCGACTTCTACGGTGAGAGATCGCGAGCGCTCTAGATCTAGACAGGCCCTAGACGGATCAGACAGATCCTGGAGAGATCGAGCGCCGGGGAGCGTCCCCTGCGGGCCCCGAGCGCTAGCCTTCTCACCGCATCGGTGCTCTAGGATCTCTCTAGGCCCGCCGATGCAGGCAGATCCTAGACGGATCGAGCGCCCTCGGCCGCCCCTGCGGGCCCCGAGCCGAGCCGCTCACCGCCGCTCGCTCGAGCTCGCGCAGACATGCTCGCCGCCTGGAGCTCTGCGGACGTCTCCTCGCTCCTCGGGAGCCCCGGCGCGCGGCGGGCCCTGACCGACCTCTTCGTCGGAGTCACGGACGAGCACGGCCCGCTCCGGCTGGAGGCGGCCGCGGCGGGGGCGATCGCCGCCCTCCCCTCGCTCCGGCGCCTCCGCTTCCTCTGCGACATCCGGTCCCTCGAGCCCGCCGCCAGGCGGTCCTTCGAGGTGCCCGAGACTCCGGCGCACTTGGGCGCACTTGAATTCAAGCTTAAGCTTATATAATTAAGCCTAGGTTGCCGCCCGACCTGCCTGACCCTAGGCCACCCCCCTAGCTTAAGCTGGGCGCACTTGAGTTCAAGCTTAAGCTTATATGATGAAGCCTAGCTATAGGTTGCCGCCCTACCTGCCTGACCCTAGGCCTCCCATCGATATGAAGCCTTACTTAGCGCGCCCCGGCCCGGCCCAGGCCCTGGCCCTCTGCGCGGGCACACTTCAAGCTTATATAGCCAAGCTCCGGCCCTCTCTGCCCTCTGAGCCTTGACGTTCCTTCGCGCCCCTGCGCAGGCCCTCTGCGCGGGCCTGCGCCCCGAGGTCGCCGTGGAGGTGGAGGTGAGCCACTACTGCGACGAGGAGGCGGGGGCGGCCTTCGAGGCCGTCTTCGCGGGGCGCACGCGGCCCTCCCCGGGGGCGCCGAGGGCGTGACGAGGGCGGGCGCGGGCACGTGTACCCCCTCCTCTTCGGCGCCAGTCTCCGCGAGCCCCTCCCGAGCTTCCGACCCCGCCGGCGCCCTGGTACTCCTACCATCCTGCATCTCAACCCCCTGCCCGTCTCATTGCTACCCCGGGCCCGGCCTTAGGCCTCCCGCCCCACGCCTTCCCCCCGGAGTCCTCTCCCCCGGCCCGTGTACCCCTCCCGCCCGTGCATCTCGGGTCCCATGTGTAATTTTATGGTACACTGTAGTGGTACATGCTGTACAAGGTCGGCGGCGCCGGGGCGCCGCCCGGCCGGCGGGCGGGCGAGCGGGGCGCCCCGGGCCGAGGCCTACTAGAGGGCGGGGAGGGCGGCCTGGAGGGCGGCGTGGAGTGCGCGGTACCCCGGGCGCGCGTCCGGGTTCGAATCCCAGCAGCGGACGAGGAGGGCCCGCAGCGGCTCGGGCCAGGACGGGTCCACGGGCGGGGGTACGCGGCCCTTCTTGTGGCAGTCCTCGAGCTTCTCGTTGGGCGACAGCAGCTCCTGCATGCGATCAAATTCAGACGCCGGATCAAATTCGAATTCGAATTCGAATTCGGAGTTGGCGTACCCAGATGACGAGGGCGAGGCTCCAGGCGTCGTACGCCTCCGTCTGGTCAAGGTAGTCGTCCGAGGCTGCCTCCTGCCCCGGGTACGGCTGCTCGGCCGCATGGCGCGGCCGCGGGTGGGGGGGGTACTGCGTCCAAGGCGCACCGGGGGGGCGTACAGCTCCGAGTGGCCGCCGCTGAAGTCGCAGAGCTTCCAGAGCGGCCGGCCGTTCGCGGACTCGAACACGAGGATGTTCTCGGGCCGGATGTCCCCTGCGCCCGGATCAAATTAGATCGGCCCGGATCCAATCTCGAATTTCGGATCAGATCAAATCCGGCTGACCGTGGACGATGCCGCGGGCCGCCAGATAGACCAGCGCCTCGGCAACGCACAGCATGCCGAGCACGATCTCGCGCGGGCCGCCCAGCGGCCGCGCCGGGGTACGCAGCGTCCCCTCCGCAAGCTCCGTCACGATCAGCATAATCGACGGCGACGGGGAGCTTCCGTAGAACTGCATACCCCGCGGATCAAATTTCGATTCGGACCGAGTGCGGATCGATATTAAATCAAACTCGCCTTGACGATGTTCGGGTGATCGAGCGTGCGGAGGACCGCAATCTCGGCGTGAACAGCCGTTGGGCCTCGCGAAAGAGCGCCCTGCATGATCAGCTGCGCGTACGCTCGGGCTCAGCCGCAAAAGGGCGATCGGAGGGGGCGCGGGGGTCCAGGGGGGGGGCCGGACCCGCTTGATCGCCACGGGGTGGCCTCTCCAGCTGGCGGGAAACACCTTGCACCCGTACCCCTTCCCGATCTGCGCGACTGTCAGCGCGCGCGCCACGCTGCGTGCCCGCGCGAGGCCTCTCGGAGGCAAACCAGGTGCTCGTAGTCGATCTGCACGCGAGCGCGCGTTAGCACCATTACAAGAGGTACGATCGCATTGAAACTTGCGCGCGCACCTCGAGCTCTTCCTCGGGTATGATTCCGTCGGCGGGCAGCTCCGGCCGCGGCGCCGGCGCCACCTTCCGCTCGACGTCCGCGCCACTAGACTCCCGTGCAGGACTCGCGTCGGACGCCTGCCCGCCAGGATCCCGGTCACCGCACAGGGCCAGGTAAACAGCACGTATGCAATTCTGCCGGGGCGCCGGTGATTGAGCAAAGCGGCACGCACATCGCGCACGTCGCCCACCGGCTCAGGGTGCGTCGCCGCGTCGCTCTCGACCTGATCGGAGAGAAGGTCATCATTCATGACCGCTTCGCGATGCGATGCGCGGCCGCGCCCCTAGCTCGAATTCCGCCGAGCGCAAGGCGTGCCGGCCGCGGGCCGCTGCGCATGCGGGCGCCGAAGCGCGCAGCAGCACGCACGCAGCTGCGCGCACCTTCGAGCATGCGGACAGTTCCCGTTGCTTCTGTACTTGAACCGGCCGGGCAGTAACCTGGCGGAGCATCGGAGCCGCTGGGCTGGTCCCCGCGATTACGCCTCGAGCTGCTGCGTGCGGCCGGTCGAAGGGCGAGACGGCGGCAGAAAGTCAAAAGAAGAGAGAGAAGTGCTAATGAGCGGCGGGACTTCGGCGCAGCATGCACGGGACCGCAGCAAGTATGAGCTGGAGCAGTATTGCGGCTGGTTATAGAGCGAACCGCTGCGAACGAAGGGATCGATACCCGTCGGAGACCCATGAACACAGACCAGACGTCCGTACCCTGGGAGCCGTGGCATAACACTGGCATTGGCAGCAACCTCAACGCCTATAGCTAGCGACAGCGCACTCGATGCCCCGCCCGGTTGACGAGCGATCACTCGTCGCGGCCGAGAGGAAGCGGCGGCCGGAGCCCGACTCGCCGGCGTCCCCTCGCTGCCCCGCGAGCGTACGCGAGGAAGCGGTGGACGTTTCGAATGTGGAGTCAGAGTGCAGATCGAGCGCATCCACAGCGCACGCGCTCGGGGCGCGTCTCCGGCTCTTCTCCCGCTCGACATCGACGTCCCGATCCACCAGCGGCGAAAGGCTGGCCTGCCAGAGCTGTTCAATCGTAGATGTCGCTTCGCCTTCGGGCTCTGTCGCCAGAGTGCTTCCGCGCCGGCGCCGCACCTCTGCATTCCACCTTGAGCTTAAGTACCGCGCAGGTCGAGAGTAGCCTCGCGTACGAGCAAAATTCGGATGGAGAGTTCGTGATGTGAGTGCTTGCCACGGGATAATGCCTTCGGCTCTCCATGTCCGGCGCTAGCAGCTCCCGCCTAATCAAATCCGTGCAGTCGCCTCGCGCTGAACTTCGATGTTCCGCGCAGAGATTTGGATATCGCGTTTCATCGGACGGACGGGGAGGAGGAGAGCGTCGCGTACACTCGCCAGCACCGGCTCGCGCCCCTCGTCGTCGACCGGGAAGCAACGCTGGCGCTGGCCTCCTTGCTCGGCGTGCCGCCGAGGGAAAGCGCAGCTGCGGAACTCTTCCGCGGTCTGCTTGCGACGCTCGCGGAGCGGAGTGGCATCGACGCCGCGCCTTTCCTTCGGTTCTTCGAAGTGAGCGCTCGACCCGCCGGGGCTCTCCGCGGCCGCAGAGGGGAGCAGGCCACAGCAGCTGAGATCTGCATGCGCTCCCGCAGAAGCACGCGGCACACCTGATGGCCGGCGCGGATGAAGAGGAGGAGGAAGCGGAGGAGGGCAAGCGAAGCGAGGGAGGTGGCGAGCGGGAGCCGCAGGCGGCCCCGCAGCCTGCCTCCGCCAGCGCCCAGCTGCAGCCCGCGGACGTGGGCGTGGCAGCGCTGCCGCAGCCGCCAGCCGCATCGTGCCCGTCGACGACGACGACGTACCCGCCGCGCTGCCCTGGGGGAGGGGATGGCTCGCCCTGCAGCCCCGGAGGAACGCGTACGCCCCCGCGCAAGCTACCCCGCTTCGCTGTGGCCGCTGGCTAGCTAGCGGAAGGCCATCGACGTCCGTTCCGCTAGGCCTAGGCTGATTAGCATTGAACAGTGGTTAGATTACGTTCTTGTAGGGATTTTGAGCGGTATGGGACATCTATTAAATTCTTCGATCGTAGCTATAGCTCAGGGCCTCGAGGTCGGGCTTCCGCACCGTACCCCAGGCCTAGGGAGCCGGGGCAGCCTTGGCGCCCACGGCCAGCGGCAGGGGCTCGAGCGCACTGCGGCACTCGAAGCCCCGCCCGGCCGCGGTACTAGACGACGAGCGGGCCCCCAGAAACTCGGAAGCCTTCGAAGGCGGCACCTCGGCGGATCGTCGAAACAAAAAAGTAATGGAAAATAAGACACATGTACACGACTCGGCGAGCCGAGCATAAATTACACCAGCACGGGCAGACTCCTCTTGAAACTAATCCCTGCACTACACTCAGTGAATTATCCTGCTGATCCGAAGGTTCTAAGAAAGCAAGGCGATCGTGGAAAAGATGCAAAGCAATGGCTACGCCCAGTCCTTGAAGACGAGGCCCTTGCCCGTTGTCGCGGGCGCAATCTCCTGCGGGAGGTCGTGCAGGTTGACCCTGGCGGGTACAACGTCAGCAGTCGGCTGCGGGTGTGGGGGGGGGGCAGAAGGGGTCGGCGGGGTACAGCGCACTCGGGGTGGAGCATGCGGGCCCGGGTACGCCGCTTCCGCTCGAGAACGACGCCGACGAGCACCGCGGCGATCACGAGCGTCACGAGCATCGTCGCTGCGCGCGCGGGCGTACCCCCGTGAGGAGCGGTCGCGGGGGCGGCCCGGCGGGGGCGGGCGCCCGCACCGACAATGACGACAACGGGACTCGAGCCGGAGCCGCCGCTGCTGGCCGCGCTCTTCTCCTCGGCGGACTTGGCGGGATTGTCGAGCACGATGGAGAAGTATACTATGCGCACTTCCCCTGCGCTCGCGCTCAGCGGCGCGCGGCAGGGGCGCGGCGCGGCGTGGCGCGGGCTCACCGATCCCTGGGATGCTTAGGTGGGAAAGCTGGCCTGCTAGGGCGTCAGAGCGAAGCCGATCGGCGGCGGCGCATGCGGGCGCGCCTGACTGCTTCTGCTTCTCGAGGTTGCGTGCCGCGTCCAGCGAGGGAAGGGCGGCCGCGTCGCTGTCAGGCTTCGGCGTGATGCGGAAGTTCACGACGACGCTGTCCAGCGCCGGGACGATCTGCAACACGAGGCAGCGGTCCGCAGCGACGTTCATCAAGGTCGCCAGCGCCCTGCAGCCGCGCGGGTCGAAGGGGGGTCGGGGCCGGGGGTCGGGAAGGTCGGGCGCTCACCCTGCCATCGTCCGCTGCAAATCGCGGGAAGCGGTGAGCTTGGCAGCCGTAAACTCTCCTTGCTCCTGAAAGGTGAAGGCAACCGTCGTGCCCTGAGTTGCGAGGGCCGTCAGCTTGATTGCAGAGCTTCCGAACGAACGCGCGGGCCGGACTCGGCGCACGGGGATGGAAATGTCCGAGGACTGTGCCCAAGCCAGCGCCAGGCAGCTCAACAGCACCAGCGCGTGCAGCGCCGGGGCGCGGCTGGGAGGCCGCAGGCCCCGCCGGGGAGCTCCTCTCCCCGTCATCTCCGAGTTCTTGGCATACGAAATGGTCAAGCGTAAAAACCGCCTGTAGCCAAGCAGCCTGGTTTTCTGCCGAGACCTCTAGGCAGGGTACACGGGTGCCCGGTTTGCGGGTGAAGCCGTCTGAAGAGCAGCCCTGGGTTCGTGTTGTGTGAAGGAAGAGTCGGCGTACTCAACAAGTGCGCCGGCTGCTTCACCTTCTCCGCCGCCTCCAGCCCCGCAAGTACAAAAACCAGCAAGCCAACCAGCGCCGCCAAGCGCCCCGCCACCCGCGCCCGTAGAGAAGCCGAACGCTCCAGTAAGTGACATCCTCCCTCCTCAGGTTAGGACGGGGCATGCCTGAGGAGGAAGCCAAAGAGAGACAGCCCAAAAAGCAAAGAGTAGAAGTGCGTGCAGGACCCTCATTACCGCCTTTTAAATGACTCGGAAACGCTAGCGTGCGCCCGCGAGGCGAGCGCTTCACGCGGGGCCTTAGCTAGAATGTTCATTCCCCGGTCATCCGAACACGACCACGCGAACGTCGCATCTCAAGCGCTCTCTCGCCGAACTGACAAGAGCCACTCTACGCGCAGGAACCGATGGCCGCCCCCAATGCTCCGGCTGCGCCGGCCGGCGAAATCGATGAGAACCTGTACAGCCGCCAGCTGTACGTCTTCGGCACGGACGCGATGAAGCGCATGCAGCGGAACAACATCCTCATGATCGGTCTTGGCGGCCTCGGCGTTGAGATTGGTGCGCCACGCGGTCGCCTTCGCCTCCGACCATTGGCGCCCATCGGGGCCCGCCGGGGCTTCCTAGAGCGGCGCACGCCTCATCTAGGGCCCGTTCGACCTCGCTAACGCGGCCGCGCGCCCCTGCACGCAGCCAAGAACCTTATTCTCATGGGCGTAAAGTCCGTGACCGTCCACGACGACGAACCGGTCACCATCAAGGACCTCGGCTCGCAGGCACTCCACCCCGCGCTTCGCCTGCCAGCCGGCGGCGCTGACGCCGCCCGCAGTTCTACCTCACTGAGGCCGACGTCGGCAAGAAGCGGGCCGAGGCCTGCGTCCGCAAGCTCATGGAGCTCAACCGCTACGTCCCCGTCTCGCTGCACACCGGCCAGATCAACGACGCTGCACTCGCGAACTTCCAGGCTCGCCCGGCTGCACGCATGCCTCCGGCCGCCCCGCGCGCTGAGACGCCCGCCCTCCCCCCCCGCAGGTGGTCTGCATGACGCAGGGCACGCTGGCGGAGATGCTGCAGATGAACGAGCTGTGCCACGCGCGCGGCATCTCGTTCGTCGCTGCGGAGCTGCGCGGCGTCTTCGGGTACATTTTCGACGACTTCGGCAAGGCGCGTCTCCTACCGTTCTTTCCTTTTCTGTCTGACACTCTCTCGCAGGAGTTCACCGTGACTGACGCCGACGGCGAGGAGCCCATCATGTGCATGGTCGCCTCCGTCACGCAGGCGCGTACCCCCTGCATCGGGCTTCTTCCCGCGTACCCCTGAGTCGTTTCGCACCTCGCAGGAGAAGGAGGGCGTCGTCACGACCCTCGACGAGTCCCGCCACGGCTTCCAGGTGCCGCTTCCCCTCCCTCTCCTCTTCCTCCCCGATCTCAACGCATGTACCCCTGCAGGACGGGGACTTCGTCACGTTCACCGAGGTCCAGGGTATGGAGGAGCTCAACAACTGCCCCCCGCGCAAGATCAAGGTCCTGGGTACGCCGTCTCGGCCGCGCCTCCCCTCCGCATCTTCGTTCTCGTGTCGAGCTGCCGGCTCGCAGGCCCCTACACTTTCTCCATCGGCGACACTTCGGGCTTCAAGCGCTACGTCCGCGGCGGCAACGCCGTGCAGGCTCGCGGGCCCCATCCACTACCCCCCTCCCGCGCTTTCTGATCCTGTACCCTCCGCCCCGAGCAGGTGAAGATGCCAGTGAAGCACAGCTTCCTGTCCATGCGGGAGGCGCTCGCCAAGCCCGAATTCCTGCAGTACGACTTCGCCAACTTCGACCGCCCCAACCAGGTCCTTTCACAGAACTTTTCCCTCGTCTTTTTTCCTTTTTCTTACCTTTTTTCTTCCTCCCAGATGCACATCGCGTTCCAGGCGCTGGACTCGTTCCGCGCCAAGCACGGGGCCCTCCCCGCGCCCTACAGCAAGGAGCACGCTGCCGAGCTCGTCGCCCTCGCGAAGGAGATCAACGCCAAGGCAGGCGACGCGAAGGTACTCCAGGCCAAGGCCCCTTGATCCATCCATCCCTCCGCCTCTTCTCCTTCGCTCCTTCCCCCCCCCCTCCTTTCTCACTGTACCCAGCTCGAGGCGGTGGACGAGAAGATCGTCGGCAAGCTCGCGAACGTCGCGGCCGGCGACCTTAGCCCCATGGCGCGCCTCCCATACCCCCGGGGCTCGCCCTCGGCTCGCGTCTCATACCCCCCCGCAGGCCGCCGTGCTGGGGGGTATCGCCGCGCAGGAGGTCCTCAAGGCCTGCTCCGGCAAGTTCACCCCGATCAAGCAGGCGCGCCCCTGTACCCCCCTCCGCACTTCCCCCCCTAGCACCTAACTCCGTACCCCCCAGTGGCTCTACTTCGATGCCGCGGACGCGCTCCCCGACGAGGAAATCTCCGCGGCCGACGCCGCCCCGGTGCGTCCCGTCAGGGGTACAGGGCTGCAGTTCGCGGGGGTAGGGGCCCCCGGGTCGCCGCGCGAGTGACGATACCCATCCTTGCGCTCAAGAGCGCCGCTCCGGCGGCCTGAAGAGAAAACCTCGAAAAGACCACAAACAGGGCCGGTCTTGACCGACGCGCTTGCATCCCCCCCCCCTACCCCCCCCCCACCCCCCCACCCCCCACCGCACCCCCACCCCCTCTCTCTCCCCGCCCCACCCCCCGCCGCCGCCGCGCGAGTGACGATACCCATCCTTGCGCTCAAGAGCGCCGCTCCGGCGGCCTGAAGAGAAAACCTCGAAAAGACCACAAACAGGGCCGGTCTTGACAGACGCGCTTACATTTCCACCACCACCACTACCCCCCCCCCCCCTCTCCGCCCCCAAGCTACCAGTGCCCCCCGCCCCCGCTCGACTCTGATCCCGTACCCCCGCAGACGGGCTCGCGGCACGACGGACAGGTGGCCGTCTTCGGCAAGGCGATCCAGAAGCGCATCGAGGAGCTCAAGTACTTCATTGCGCGTACCCCCCGCCCTCTCTCCTCGCCCTCGCTCGCCGCTTACGGCCCCCCCGCAGGTCGGCGCGGGGGCCATCGGGTGCGAGCTGCTCAAGAACTTCGCCATGATGGGCATCGGCTCCTCCGGTGCGCCCGGCGCCTCTATTTCAGGCAGAAGTTGATAGTTAGATCAAACTTAGGTCTGCTACTAAATGCCCCGCCCGCCCCGCCCCGCCCCGCCCCTTGTTAGATCCAATCTAGGCCGGTCCGACGACGCCTGACGGCGCTCGCGCGCTCGCGCGCCCCCGCCTGGCCGCGCAGGCCCCGGGCGGGTGCAGGTGACGGACATGGACTCGATCGAGAAGAGCAACCTCTCGCGCCAGTTCCTCTTCCGCGAGTGGGACATCGGCGTGCGCCCGCGCCCCGCCCCCAGCACCGCCCGCCTTTGCGCCTCTAGGCTGGCGCCCCTCCGTCTATCCTGTAGAAGAAGGCTTTGGGCGTCTAGCGTTGAGCCTCGCTTCCTCCCCGCCCGCAGAAGATGAAGTCGTCGACGGCGGCGGAGGCGGCGCAGAAGATGAACCCCCGCATGCGCATCCAGGCCTACACGGTCCGCTCCCAGCCCAGCTCTAGCCTAGTACAGCTTGGCTTGGGTCTCCCCCGCCCCAGCAGGATAGGCCTTGCTTGGATAGGATGGCTTAGCTTGCCTGGCTTAGCTTGGATAGGCCTACACGGTCCGCGCCGCCCAGCAGCTCCCGGCTCAGATTGGATCTCCTCGCTTAGCGCCGCCTCCTCTCCTAGATGGCCAGCTTAGCTCCCAGGCCTTCACGGTCCTCACCGCCCAGCATCTAGCCTAGTACAGCTTGGCTCGCTTGGCTCTCCTCGCTTGGCTCACCTCCCTCGCGGGCCGCAGGTGCGGGTGGCGCCGGAGACGGAGGAGGTGTACGACGACGACTTCTTCGAGGCCCTCGACGGCGTCGCCAACGCCCTCGACAACGTCCAGGCGAGCGAGGCCGCCCCGGAGTCCAGCGATAGAACGCCGATAGAGCGCAGAGATAGCCGGGGGCTTAGAGCGTGGCCACCACTTGAGCTTAGAGCCGGGGACTTAGAGCGTCGCCAGCGCCCTCGACAACGTCCAGGCGAGCGAGCGAGCACGAGCGAGGCCGCCCCGAGGTCTTAGAGATAGCCGCCTTAGAGCGTAGAGCTTCGCAGCCTTCGATAGAGCGATAGAGCGCTGGACAGTAGAGCGCGGGACTCGCGATGGCGGCGGCCCGCCTCTCTCTCCGATCCCACTGACGCCGCCCTCCCCTCCCCTGCAGGCGCGGCTGTACGTCGACCGTCGCTGCGTCTACTACCGCAAGCCCCTCCTCGAGTCCGGCACCCTCGGCACCAAGGGCTCCACCCAGGCCCGTCTAAGCCGTCCGAGCCTTCCTTCTGAGCCTTCCTTGCCGTCTGAGCGGCCCGGGCAGGTGGTGGTCCCGGGGATGACGGAGAACTACGGCGCCTCGCACGACCCGCCGGAGAAGCAGATCCCCATCTGCACCCTCAAGGTGAGAGGGGCGGGCTCCTAGAAGAAGCCTTCGTATTATGTAATTAGCTCGCGTTGGGGTCTGGTCCGCTCCAGTTTAGGTCGTTTAGTTCGGTTTAGGGAACCCTGGAGAGGGTTTGTTTGTTTGGGGGCTTCGGTTTGGCGTGGGCTGACCTTGATCGCAGAACTTCCCGTACGCGATCGAGCACACCATCCAGTGGGCCCGCGACCAGTTCGAGGGCCTCTTCAAGCAGGCGCGTCGTAGTCATAGTCGACTCCCTCTTCGATTCGATCCGATCCGAGCCCGTACTCCGCCCGCAGGGCGCCGACGAGACGAATTCGTACCTCAACGGCCCGGACGCTTTCCTCGCGGTACCCCCGCCTTGACCCGCCCCCGTCCGTACCCCCCGATGACAAGAACGCCGTACCCCGCAGGCCCTTGAGAAGCGCAACGCGTCGGAGAAGGTCGCGACGATCGAGGTCGGGACCCGTACCCCTCCTGGCGCCTTCGCCCCCGTCCTGACCCTGTACCCCCCTTCTCCAGGTGCTGCGCCAGTGCCTCCTGAAGTCGAAGCCCTCGACCTTCGAGGACTGCATCGTCTGGGCGCGCCTCAAGGTGCCCCGTACCCCGTCATCGAAACCGTCATCGTACCCCCCGCCGATCCCCCCCCCCCCTCCGCCCCGCCCTCAGTTCGAGGAGCTCTACGACAATATGATCCGGCAGCTCCTCTACTCCCTCCCCCTCGACATGATCACCTCCTCCGGCGGTGCGGTACCCCCCCCTCTCTCTTTGAAGTACCCCCCGCTGATCTCCTTTTGCAGTGCCCTTCTGGTCCGGCCCCAAGCGGCCGCCCGCGCCGGTGCCCTTCAGCGCCGACGACCCCGGTAACCCCCCCCCCTTATCCCCTGTACCCCCGCACGTTTTGAACGCGGTACCCCCAGTGCACCTGGACTTCGTCGTCGCGGCCGCGAACCTGCACGCCTTCAACTACGGCATCCCCCAGAGCCGCGACCGCAACTACATCCGCACCCAGGCGCGCCCGCGTACCCGTCATCGCCCCCGTCCCCACCTGACCTGAGCGAGCGGGCGCAGGCGTTGGGAGTCATGGTTCCGGAGTTTACGCCTCAGGCCGGCGTGAAGGTGGCGACGACGGACGCGGAGGCGCAGGCGGCGGGCGGGGCCGGCTCGAGCGGCGGCGGCGCCGGCTCGGACGCGGACGAGGGCCGCGTGAAGGCGCTCGTCGCGGAGCTGCCGCAGCCGGCCGCGCTCGGCTCCTTCCGCATGGTCCCCGCCGAGTTCGAGAAGGTGAGAGAGAAACGCCACAAGCTTGGAGAACCCTGAAGAAGAAGAGCGGAGAAGCGAAGCGGTCCGATCCAGTCTGACGCAATCTATCGGCAGGACGACGACGAGAACTTCCACATCGACTTCATCGTCGCCTGCTCGAACCTGCGCGCCCGCAACTACAAGATCACCGAGGCCGACCGCCTCAAGACCAAGGGCATCGGTGCGCAGCGCGCGCGCGCTCGCCCCGGCCCTCCCCCTCGCACTCCCTAGCGCTCCCTGGCACTCCCTAGCGCCCCCAAGCACCCCCTATCACTCCCTGGCGTTCCCGGCCGCCGCTCACGCCCGCGCCCGCAGCGGGGAAGATCATCCCGGCGATCGCGACGACGACCGCCGTCGTCTCGGGCCTCGTCTGCCTCGAGCTCTACAAGGCGAGCCCGGGGCCCTCCTTCCCCCCCCCCCCCCTCCCCTTCATCCCGCTCCGCTCGGCTTGGCTTGCCTTAAGCTTAGCTCTACAAGGCGAGCCCGGGGCCCCGGGGCTAGAAGCTAGGGGGCCTAGAAACTAGAAGGTAGAGGGCTTAGCTTAGCTCTACAAGGCGAGCCCGGGGCCCTCCCGCCCCCCCCCCCCCCCCCCCCCCCCCCAGGAGCCAGCCCGACGAGACCCGTTCTAGAATCCAAACAAGAGCCCGGGCCCTCCCCCCGCTTAGCGTACCTTGCGCGGCTCCTGCGTCGCCCAAGATCCCCTCGGCTGATTTCTCCGCGACTAATTTCTTGTCTTGTCGCCTCCGGCGCGCAGCTCATCCAGGCGGGCAAGAAGCTGGACCAGTTCAAGAACGGCTTCGCGAACCTCGCGCTCCCCTTCTTCGGCTTCTCGGACCCCATCGCCTGCGCCAAGGTCAGGAGAGGCCCCGGGGGGTACAGCCTAGAAGCCGCCTTGAGTTCCCTCCCTCCAGAGCTCCAGGGGCACTCTTAGTCCGAAGGCCCTTAGCTAAGGACCGGTTTAGGCCCCTCGTCCGTGGCGTTTCGTGCCTCTCGTCCCCTTAGAAATGGGCTCCAGAGCTCCCCCCGCCGCCTGCTTCCTGCCCCCCTTCCCCATCTGAGCCCCCTCGCGCGCAGAACAAGATGGGCAGCCGTGCGGAGACGTGGACTCTCTGGGACCGCTTCGACATCGACGAGGGCCGCGACATCACCCTCGGCGAGCTCCTCGAGTTCTTCAGGGTACCCCCCCACCCACCCATTCCCCCCCCCCCTTCCCTCATCTGAGGCGCCGTCTCCCCCCCCCCGTGCAGAACAAGCACCAGCTGGACGTCTCCATGATCTCGTGCGGGACGACGCTCCTGTACTCCAACTTCTCCGCGGCCGCCAAGCAGCGCCTGCCCATGAAGTGAATAATAATCCATTCATTCCAGATCCGATCCCTCTTTTCCTGTCCTGAGCCCGTACCCCTCTCTTCTCCTCCTCGCAGGCTGAAGGACATCGTGGAGCAGCTCTCCAAGACGCCCGTCCGCCCCAAGCAGCGCCACTTCGTCTTCGAGGCGCGTACCCCCTCCCCTCTTTTTTTCTCGTCCCGGTTCGTTGTACCCCCTGACGCGGGCGCGACTTCGTGCGCAGGTGTGCTGCTCGGACGTGAACACGGACGAGGACGTGGAGGTGCCGTACGTCCGGTACAAGTTCGCGCACTAGAGCCTCGCCCTGTGTTCGTGGACCTGTACCCCTGCAGCCGTCCGTCGGGGCTGTCTTTGCTTTGCGCCCCGGCCTGTTCCCTGCATCGAGTAAATGAATGGATGGATTCCCCGCCTCGGCCGATCGGCGATCGCCATGGCAAAGCGCACGGGCTCCGGATCTAGTTTGATCAGAACCGTATTCGAATTCACACCCGTGTTCCCTCGCACCCCTTATTCCCTCACGCTCAAGTATCGAAGTATGCCGTTTTCACTAAGTATCTTATCTGCTGTCTTCGCCCCGATCGCGTGGCTCAGGCCCGGCCTACATAGCTAGGGCCCCCGAGCCCCGGGCCCCCTCTTGCAATTGCTATCGATCAGGGCCCTCGTGAGCCCGGCCCCTTCGAATTCACTGCGGAGCTCGAGTTGACTGAAATCAAACTTGAGAATCATAATCAATTGCAAGCACCGAGTAATGTACACGGAGCCGCTGAGCCAAACCCCTTCGAATTCGAGGCGAATAGGAAAAAAGTACTGCACTGTGCTGCGAGAATAACTTAGAACTAGTCACTGAATGCAAGCAAACGATCAGATCATCGGATATCGATACACTACTACGGTACAATAATACTCAGTACTATCGATGGAAGGCAAATGAATTCCGAAGTACAGGATGCCACTGCTTCATGCATCGTGTCATCATGTGCATCGTGGCATCTAAATCTGCTTGCGCTAATCTCACTGAGTCAAGGCCGTCACGGCGTGCTGCATGCGAAACGAGAGCTAGCTACGGGCTGGGGCCCTGGGAGCCGCCGGGCCGAAGCAAATTGCTAGCGAGCTACGCGTACTACTCCGCGATTATCGTGAGAAGACCGCTAAGCTCTATCATAGGATGCAAGTAGATACGCTTGAAATCGCTGATTATTATAAATAGTATTGCTACGTTATGGAATGAACACCGAGGGGTGCTTGAAATGAGAGAAACGATCAGAAGCTCCTGCAAAGATAAGCACTTACGAGGACACTTAGAAGACGGGATTAGTATACAGCACTAGCATATGTATAATTCAGTATAATTCGAGAAAGCTAAGGAGAAAAAGCTAATGAGAGGCCGCCGGCGCCGTGGGATCCGACGCCTAAGGAGGCGGCGGAGCGGAGCAGATTTTAGCACTCTGCGGTCAGAGCCCCGCGCGCCCGCCCCTCGTCGATCAAGCGCCGGTCCAGCTTCTGGGTCTGCCGATCGCGAGCCGTGCCGGTCAGCGGGAGCGAGGGAGGAGAGGGAGGGGCCGGGGTGGGGAGGGGTGGAGGGAAGAAGGAGGGGGGTACGCACGTCCTCGACCTTCTCCAGGTACGACTTAAGGGCGAACTGAGGGTACAAGGTCAAGCGGGGTAGGGCCAACGTAAAACAGAGAAAGGGGGTTCAAGATCAAGGGGGGCAAGGGGGGGGGGGGGGGGGGGGGGGGGCGGTCGGAGAGCTTCGGAGGGGGTACGAGGTCTAGGGTAAGGCTTCCGGGAGAAGCTCGGAGGAAAAGGCTATGGGGGAGGACGGGGACAGATTTAGAGGCCTAGGGGTACGCTTGATCAAGGTTAGGAGGGCAGGGGCGGCCGGCGGCCGGGAACGGATCGAGGCGGGGGAAAGAGAACGCTCAGCTGAACGCCCGGTGGAACGCTCACCTTCTCGACGAGGGCGTCGATCGGGGCGGGGACCCCGTGCACCTCGATCTCGCAGCGCTGCACGAGCCACGTCCAGTCGCGGCGCAGCGGGTGCCGCGTCCACACGCACTCGTCAGTCACCCGGAAGTGCGCTGCGGAAAACGAAGCGAGGCGAGGCGAAGAGCAGCGTCAGAAAGCTTCGAATTCGAGAGACGCAAGGAGCGGGTGGCGACGGCGACGGCGCGTGCGCACAGGACAGGGAGGCGTTGGTGGAGCGCGCGGTCATGAAATGGGCCGCGCGGTCCAGCTCCACCTTCACGTGGATCACCAGCGCCGAGGCGCCGAGGAGCTCCTTTACGAAATCCGGCGCGTCGATGTCGATGTAAATCTGCGGTGGGCCAGGGCCGCACGGGTCAGGACGTCGGCCGGCGACGAACGTGAACCGCAAGCACGGATCAAATGTGCGCACGAGCTTCTCGTGCTTCTCCCGTCCGCTGTCGTCGACTTGCTCGAGGATAGATTCTACTTTAAGAACGTAGGGGACTGTGCGGAGGGGCGGCGGGCGGCACGACCACGGGAGATCAGCATGCAGCCGCGGGAGCGAATGCGGCGGGCAGGCGGCGCACGGAGCTCGTGATTTGACAAGCTCAAGCGCCGGAGGAAGGCATCGACGACGAGGTCCCAGCCCGCCTCATGGCAGTGATCCACCGTGTGGCCGATCATTGCCGGGCCGACTCGTGCCGGCGGTGAGGGCGGCTCGGGCCGCGCTCAACCTCGGCGTGTTATCGTAAATCTGAATCGGGCCGGGAGAAGTCGGGACTCCAGAGAGAGCGCCCGCGCCGGTCGAAGCCGATGCGTGGAGCGCACGTGATGCCCCGCTGATGCGCGCCGCCCGCCCACTGTTGCGTTTGCTGCTCGGCTGATGATGCGCTGTGCGCCGCCGTGCTGGTCGACGGGCGGTTCGACGGCAAACAGGCTGGCGGCTAACGCGCGCTTCGAATTCCCGGTACCGGTCCCGGCCACTACTTGGGATCCGGATCCGCAGGTGCGGTGCAGAGCTGCAAGCTCGCTTCTGCCGCGAGTGTGCACGCGTGTACGGGAAGCCGATGCTCCCTGCTCAGCGCACCGCGCTGCCAATGCTGGTGTTAACCTCCGCAATTTGCGGTAGCCCATAATTTGGTCTACAGCTGCAGCCTACAGGCTACGGCACTGCCCCTGCCTGCACCACCACCGCGGCCAGCGCCCCTTCAGCACAAGATCAGCATCGTGGAAGCATAAACAGCTGAAACACACCGCGCCTCCGCGCCCGGTGCTCGCGATCGCTGGTGCGCGTGCGCGTGCATCGCGATTACAGCGCAGGGGAGGGAGGGCGGCCCTAGGCCTGGGCGGGCCGCGGTGTACGCTACTGCCGCTGCTACCTCCGCGTGCCCTTGCCCTTCGAGGCGGTGGTACGCCGCGCCGTGGCGCTCGCGGCGTTCGTGGCCGTCCCGAAGAGCCCGGGCGAGCCGGCCGCCGGGGTACCGAACGCGGGCGTCGAGGCCGCCCCGAACAGACCGCCCGTGGTCGAGGCGGGGGTACCGAAAGCCGGCGTCGAGGAGCCGAAGAGGCCCCCCGTGGCGGGCGGCGTCGACGCGGTACCCGTGGCGCCTCCGAAGAGGGAGGGGGTCGTGGAGCCGGCGGGGGTGCCGAAAAGGCCGCCGGTAGTGGTAGTCGGGGCGGGGGTAGAGGGGGTGGAGAGGCCGAAGAACGATCCCGTGGGGGCGGGGGTGGTCGAGGTACCCCCCAGGGAGAAGGGGCTGGATGTGGGGGCTCCGAAGGGGCTGGCGGCGGGGGCGGCGGGGGTGGCGGCCGGCGGGTTCGCGCCGGGGAGGAGGGCCGCCGGCTGCGACGACCCGAAGCCTGCGCCGAAAGTCTGAGCGGGGCGTGGAGAGGTGCGGGAGGGTACAGCCGCACCGATGTAGAGGGGCTTCTTCGCAACAGCGGAGGGTAGGGGCGCGTCGAAGGGGTTCGGGGCGTCTGTACCCGCCAGCGCCATGTTCCGAAGGTACCCCTCCTTCAGATCCTGTACCCGGTCGTGCACCTGGGCGACCTGGGGGCGGGGGAAGGGGCTCGGGCGGGGCAGGGGGCGGCGCGGGACGGGGGGGTGGAGGGCGTGGGGGGTACCTGAGCGGCAACCTTCACGAAGAGCTCGTGCTGGTTCTTCATGATGAGCTTGAGCGCTGCGCCGCGCGGCAGCGTCGGGCTCGCGCGCGAGGACGGCACGAAGCAAAGGCGGCGGGCGGCGGCGGCGGGCGGGCGGGCGGACCGTGGGGCGAGTGCGCGTGTCCTCCCGCCTTCGACGCGGCGACGTGCCGCTCGAGCTCCTCTATTTGGAGGCGGATGAGCCGCATTCGCTCCCTGAAGCTCGCCTCCATCTCCCAGTAGTACCTGGCGCGACCGCGCGCGCCCGGTCGGTGCGCTGCGGGCGGCGGCGCCGGCGGCGGCAGCGGAGCAGGAGCAAGAGGAGGACGGGAGCGGATGCGCACTTGGATGGGAGGTACATGGGAGGTGCGGCGTAGGCGGCGGGGTTGGACTTGGCGTGGACGGTGCGGGCGGCCGTGTCGGCGTGGTCGATCACGCGGCGCGCTTCCTGCTTCAAGTCCAACACAATCTTTCGCTCTCGTTCGATCCAGTTAAGCGCCGCACTCGCCGCCTGCAGGCGGCCTTCAGCGGCCGCGGCGGCGCCGCGGGGCGGGCGGCCGGGCGGGCGCTGGCCTGCGACAAGCTCTCGACCTGCTGCTTGATCTTGCTCAGCTCTTCGTTCTGTTTCTTCTCGCCCAGCTCCACGATAATCTGCTTCTGCTGTTTCCGGAAGGTCCTGAACAAGCGCGCGTCAGGCTAGGGCCCGAGCGGAGAAAGGAACGGGTGGCGCACTCAAACTCCTCGAGCTGCTTCTTGTAGTTCTCCGGCAGGTCCTGGGGAGAGCCGCGCGCTCAAGATACCTGCAGGGCGCGCGAGGCAAAAGGAGAGGCGCACGGCGAAGCGCATGGGGCCCCAGTTGACGGGCGCCGGCGCGGGGGCTGGCTGGCCCAGCTGCTGCTGCTGCTGCCCGAACAAGCCGAAGGAAGAGCCGCCCCCGAATGGGTTCGAAGTGTTCGCAGCGGTAGCGGCGGGCGTGGAGAATGAGAAAGTGGAAGTGGAAGGCGCCGCTGCTGGTGCCGCGGTGCCGAAGCTGAACGAGGACGTCGTGGTTGCGGGCTGCTGCGTTGCAGGGGTTGAGGAGAAGGAAAACGAAGGGGTGGATGTGGTCGTTGCAGCCGCGGGCGCCGACGAGGTGCCGCCGAAACTGAACGAGGACGTGGCTGTCGCCGCGGGCGCTGCAGGCGTCGAAGTTCCGAAGCTAAAGGAGCTCGCTGGCTGCGCCGGTGCCGGCGTGCTCGTTCCGAAGCTAAAGGAGGGGGTGCTCGCGGGCTGGCTCGCGGCCGGCGCGGCCGTGCCGAAGCTGCAGCGGCGCGGTTAGCATGCTTGAGGCGTTCTCTGCGCGAGCGGGCGCCGCACCTGAACATCGCGCGATCGACCGCTGCACCTCGCCCCCGAACGCGTACCCCGCAAACGGCGGGAACTCGCCGGGAAGTCAAAAACGTGGCTTGCGAGCGGGCGGCGGCACCGGGAACGTCGAGACGCAGTAGCTGCAGATGGCCGACGACGAGGAGGAGCTGAAGCCGAAGGCGACAGGGAGCGCGCCAGACATCTCGGAGTATGAGCTGCCAAAGAGCGTGATCCTGCGCCTCATCAAGGACGCTACCGATGGGGATGTCAATGTGCGCTTCGCGCTGCGGCGCAAGTACTGGTCGCTGACCTCGCATCGCGCAGGTGGCCAAGGACGCCAAGTCGGCCTTCGCGAGGGCATGTAGGTGAGGCTGCGGCGAGCGCTGGCTATCTGTTAGCTGCGCAATGATCGCTGACGCGCCCCGCCCGCAGCGTCTTCATCCTGTACCTCACAGCAACGTCCGCGCCCCTGTGCAGCGAAGCCATCCGCTCCGCTTGCGCCGACGGCGCTTGTCTCGCAGAGCAAACGACATAGCAAAGGAGCGGGGCAAGAACCAGCTCTCGGCAGACCACGTCCTGGCGGCGCTGGACGAGCTAAACTTCCCCGACCTGCGGGAGCAGCTCAAGAGCTTCCTCGACAGTGCGCGCGCGCGCGCGCTGCGAATCCGCCGCCGATCTCGGAGCTCAGGCGCCGCCCCGCGCGCAGCGTTCCGGGAAGAGCAATCCGCGAAGAAGAAGGCAGCGAAGGAGCGGAAGCAGCAGGAGAAGGCCGCGGCGGGCGGCGGCGAGGAAAAGGCGGCGGAGGCCGAGGGCGAGGGCGGCGAGGGCGGCGAGGAGGACGGCGACGGCGACGCGGAGGCCGAGCATGCCTCGGGGGCGGAGGGAGGCGACGCGGACGACTCGTAGATGGGGGTACAGCGACCGAGTCGACGTCGACACCGCACGCGAACCGATCACTGTTATGTATAGTAGGACAATAGCAACTACACCCCCTTCGCATAACGCTGACTAGACTAGGATACATGCGCGTGCGCCTGCGTGTGGGGCGCGCCCTCACGGCCAGTCTGCGGCGAGCGCCGGGGCGTCAGCGGCCCGAGAGGGATGCATGCAGGGGGAGGGGAGCGGCGCCGCGCACAGAAGCCGGGCCCCGGCGTCTCCTCGCCGCCCTTTTCGACGCGCTTTGTGGCCATACTGAACGCCGGCCCGCTGGGGTCCGCGGGGGTACCGTACGCCCCCGGCCTGCCGTGACGTCACGACCATGCAGAGCATTTAAGAGACAAACAGGCGGAGCGTACCCCGGAGTGGGATCGGTCTGGCCCTCGGGATGGCGCCCCGTAATGCTGTACGCGACGCCGGGGTCCAGGGGCCAAAGGTACTGGCCGGGCCCTGGGCCGGTGTCGCCCGCGTTCGGGTCCGGCGAGCGGGCCCGGAGCGTGTACGAGGGGCCGCCCGGCGCCGCCGGCTGCCCGTACGCTCCCGGCCCCGGCACCACCTCCTTCGACGCCGGGTCGCCCGCCTTGCCCACGATCGTGTAGCTGGGCGTCGTCGGCCGCTCCTGCGGGTTGTACGCCCCTGCGCCCCCGCCGTCGGCCCTCCCGCGGCGGCGCTGGCGGCCCTGCGCCCCGCACCTGGCCCCGGCGACACGTCCGATGCGCCGCCATCCGCGTGCCGCGCCGCCATCGAGAACGCCGGCCCGCCCGGCGCCGCCGGCTGCCCGTACGCTCCGGGCCCCGGCACCACCTCCTTCGACGCCGGTCGCCCGCCTTGCCCACGATCGTGTAGCTGGGCGTCGTCGGCCGCTCCTGCGGGTTGTACGCCCCTGCGCCCTGCCGTCGGCCCTCCCGTGGCGGCGCTGGCGGCCCTGCGCCCCGCACCTGGCCCGGCGACACGTCCGATGCGCCGCCATCCGCGTGCCGCGCCGCCATCGAGAACGCCGGCCCGCCCGGCGCCGCCGGCTGCCCGTACGCTCCGGGCCCGGCACGACCTCCTTCGACGCCGGGTCGCCCGCCTTGCCCACGATCGTGTAGCTGGGCGTCGTCGGCCGCTCCTGCGGGTTATACGCCCCTGCGCCCCCGCCGTCGGCCCTCCCGCGGCGGCGCTGGCGGCCCTGCGCCCCGCACCTGGCCCGGCGACACGTCCGATGCGCCGCCATCCGCGTGCCGCGCCGCCATCGAGAACGCCGGCCCGCCGGCGCCGCCGGCTGCCCGTACGCTCCGGGCCCCGGCACCACCTCCTTCGACGCCGGGTCGCCCGCCTTGCCCACGATCGTGTAGCTGGGCGTCGTCGGCCGCTCCTGCGGGTTATACGCCCTGCGCCCCGCCGTCGGCCCTCCCGCGGCGGCGCTGGCGGCCCTGCGCCCCGCACCTGGCCCCGGCGACACGTCCGATGCGCCGCCATCCGCGTGCCGCGCCGCCATCGAGAACGCCGGCCCGCCCGGCGCCGCCGGCTGCCCGTACGCTCCGGGCCCGGCACGACCTCCTTCGACGCCGGGTCGCCCGCCTTGCCCACGATCGTGTAGCTGGGCGTCGTCGGCCGCTCCTGCGGGTTGTACGCCCTGCGCCCTGCCGTCGGCCCTCCCGTGGCGGCGCTGGCGGCCCTGCGCCCGCACCTGGCCCCGGCGACACGTCCGATGCGCCGCCATCCGCGTGCCGCGCCGCCATCGAGAACGCCGGCCCGCCGGCGCCGCCGGCTGCCCGTACGCTCCCGGCCCCGGCACCACCTCCTTCGACGCCGGGTCGCCCGCCTTGCCCACGATCGTGTAGCTGGGCGTCGTCGGCCGCTCCTGCGGGTTGTACGCCCTGCGCCCCGCCGTCGGCCCTCCGCGGCGGCGCTGGCGGCCCTGCGCCCGCACCTGGCCCCGGCGACACGTCCGATGCGCCGCCATCCGCGTGCCGCGCCGCCATCGAGAACGCCGGCCCGCCCGGCGCCGCCGGCTGCCCGTACGCTCCCGGCCCCGGCACCACCTCCTTCGACGCCGGGTCGCCCGCCTTGCCCACGATCGTGTAGCTGGGCGTCGTCGGCCGCTCCTGCGGGTTGTACGCCCCTGCGCCCCCGCCGTCGGCCCTCCCGCGGCGGCGCTGGCGGCCCTGCGCCCCGCACCTGGCCCCGGCGACACGTCCGATGCGCCGCCATCCGCGTGCCGCGCCGCCATCGAGAACGCCGGCCCGCCCGGCGCCGCCGGCTGCCCGTACGCTCCGGCCCCGGCACCACCTCCTTCGACGCCGGGTCGCCCGCCTTGCCCACGATCGTGTAGCTGGGCGTCGTCGGCCGCTCCTGCGGGTTGTACGCCCCTGCGCCCCCGCCGTCGGCCCTCCCGCGGCGGCGCTGGCGGCCCTGCGCCCCGCACCTGGCCCCGGCGACACGTCCGATGCGCCGCCATCCGCGTGCCGCGCCGCCATCGAGAACGCCGGCCCGCCCGGCGCCGCCGGCTGCCCGTACGCTCCGGGCCCCGGCACGACCTCCTTCGACGCCGGGTCGCCCGCCTTGCCCACGATCGTGTAGCTGGGCGTCGTCGGCCGCTCCTGCGGGTTGTACGCCCCTGCGCCCCTGCCGTCGGCCCTCCCGTGGCGGCGCTGGCGGCCCTGCGCCCCGCACCTGGCCCGGCGACACGTCCGATGCGCCGCCATCCGCGTGCCGCGCCGCCATCGAGAACGCCGGCCCGCCCGGCGCCGCCGGCTGCCCGTACGCTCCGGGCCCCGGCACCACCTCCTTCGACGCCGGGTCGCCCGCCTTGCCCACGATCGTGTAGCTGGGCGTCGTCGGCCGCTCCTGCGGGTTGTACGCCCCTGCGCCCCTGCCGTCGGCCCTCCCGTGGCGGCGCTGGCGGCCCTGCGCCCCGCACCTGGCCCCGGCGACACGTCCGATGCGCCGCCATCCGCGTGCCGCGCCGCCATCGAGAACGCCGGCCCGCCCGGCGCCGCCGGCTGCCCGTACGCTCCGGGCCCGGCACGACCTCCTTCGACGCCGGGTCGCCCGCCTTGCCCACGATCGTGTAGCTGGGCGTCGTCGGCCGCTCCTGCGGGTTGTACGCCCCTGCGCCCCTGCCGTCGGCCCTCCCGTGGCGGCGCTGGCGGCCCTGCGCCCCGCACCTGGCCCCGGCGACACGTCCGATGCGCCGCCATCCGCGTGCCGCGCCGCCATCGAGAACGCCGGCCCGCCCGGCGCCGCCGGCTGCCCGTACGCTCCGGGCCCGGCACCACCTCCTTCGACGCCGGGTCGCCCGCCTTGCCCACGATCGTGTAGCTGGGCGTCGTCGGCCGCTCCTGCGGGTTGTACGCCCCTGCGCCCCTGCCGTCGGCCCTCCCGTGGCGGCGCTGGCGGCCCTGCGCCCCGCACCTGGCCCCGGCGACACGTCCGATGCGCCGCCATCCGCGTGCCGCGCCGCCATCGAGAACGCCGGCCCGCCCGGCGCCGCCGGCTGCCCGTACGCTCCGGGCCCCGGCACCACCTCCTTCGACGCCGGGTCGCCCGCCTTGCCCACGATCGTGTAGCTGGGCGTCGTCGGCCGCTCCTGCGGGTTGTACGCCCCTGCGCCCCTGCCGTCGGCCCTCCCGTGGCGGCGCTGGCGGCCCTGCGCCCCGCACCTGGCCCCGGCGACACGTCCGATGCGCCGCCATCCGCGTGCCGCGCCGCCATCGAGAACGCCGGCCCGCCGGCGCCGCCGGCTGCCCGTACGCTCCCGGCCCGGCACCACCTCCTTCGACGCCGGGTCGCCCGCCTTGCCCACGATCGTGTAGCTGGGCGTCGTCGGCCGCTCCTGCGGGTTGTACGCCCCTGCGCCCCCGCCGTCGGCCCTCCCGCGGCGGCGCTGGCGGCCCTGCGCCCCGCACCTGGCCCCGGCGACACGTCCGATGCGCCGCCATCCGCGTGCCGCGCCGCCATCGAGAACGCCGGCCCGCCCGGCGCCGCCGGCTGCCCGTACGCTCCCGGCCCCGGCACCACCTCCTTCGACGCCGGGTCGCCCGCCTTGCCCACGATCGTGTAGCTGGGCGTCGTCGGCCGCTCCTGCGGGTTGTACGCCCCTGCGCCCCTGCCGTCGGCCCTCCCGTGGCGGCGCTGGCGGCCCTGCGCCCCGCACCTGGCCCCGGCGACACGTCCGATGCGCCGCCATCCGCGTGCCGCGCCGCCATCGAGAACGCCGGCCCGCCCGGCGCCGCCGGCTGCCCGTACGCTCCGGGCCCCGGCACCACCTCCTTCGACGCCGGGTCGCCCGCCTTGCCCACGATCGTGTAGCTGGGCGTCGTCGGCCGCTCCTGCGGGTTGTACGCCCCTGCGCCCCTGCCGTCGGCCCTCCCGTGGCGGCGCTGGCGGCCCTGCGCCCCGCACCTGGCCCCGGCGACACGTCCGATGCGCCGCCATCCGCGTGCCGCGCCGCCATCGAGAACGCCGGCCCGCCCGGCGCCGCCGGCTGCCCGTACGCTCCGGGCCCCGGCACCACCTCCTTCGACGCCGGGTCGCCCGCCTTGCCCACGATCGTGTAGCTGGGCGTCGTCGGCCGCTCCTGCGGGTTGTACGCCCCTGCGCCCCGCCGTCGGCCCTCCCGCGGCGGCGCTGGCGGCCCTGCGCCCGCACCTGGCCCCGGCGACACGTCCGATGCGCCGCCATCCGCGTGCCGCGCCGCCATCGAGAACGCCGGCCCGCCCGGCGCCGCCGGCTGCCCGTACGCTCCCGGCCCCGGCACCACCTCCTTCGACGCCGGGTCGCCCGCCTTGCCCACGATCGTGTAGCTGGGCGTCGTCGGCCGCTCCTGCGGGTTGTACGCCCCTGCACCCCCGCCGTCGGCCCTCCCGCGGCGGCGCTGGCGGCCCTGCGCCCGCACCTGGCCCGGCGACACGTCCGATGCGCCGCCATCCGCGTGCCGCGCCGCCATCGAGAACGCCGGCCCGCCCGGCGCCGCCGGCTGCCCGTACGCTCCGGGCCCGGCACCACCTCCTTCGACGCCGGGTCGCCCGCCTTGCCACGATCGTGTAGCTGGGCGTCGTCGGCCGCTCCTGCGGGTTGTACGCCCCTGCGCCCCCGCCGTCGGCCCTCCTCGGCGGCGCTGGCGGCCCTGCGCCCGCACCTGGCCCCGGCGACACGTCCGATGCGCCGCCATCCGCGTGCCGCGCCGCCATCGAGAACGCCGGCCCGCCCGGCGCCGCCGGCTGCCCGTACGCTCCCGGCCCGGCACGACCTCCTTCGACGCCGGGTCGCCCGCCTTGCCCACGATCGTGTAGCTGGGCGTCGTCGGCCGCTCCTGCGGGTTGTACGCCCCTGCGCCCCCGCCGTCGGCCCTCCCGCGGCGGCGCTGGCGGCCCTGCGCCCCGCACCTGGCCCCGGCGACACGTCCGATGCGCCGCCATCCGCGTGCCGCGCCGCCATCGAGTACGCCGGCCCGCCCGGCGCCGCCGGCTGCCCGTACGCTCCGGGCCCCGGCACCACCTCCTTCGACGCCGGGTCGCCCGCCTTGCCCACGATCGTGTAGCTGGGCGTCGTCGGCCGCTCCTGCGGGTTGTACGCCCCTGCGCCCCCGCCGTCGGCCCTCCCGCGGCGGCGCTGGCGGCCCTGCGCCCCGCACCTGGCCCCGGCGACACGTCCGATGCGCCGCCATCTGCGTGCCGCGCCGCCATCGAGAACGCCGGCCCGCCCGGCGCCGCCGGCTGCCCGTACGCTCCGGGCCCCGGCACGACCTCCTTCGACGCCGGATCGCCCGCCTTGCCCACGATCGTGTAGCTGGGCGTCGTCGGCCGCTCCTGCGGGTTGTACGCCCCTGCGCCCCCGCCGTCGGCCCTCCCGCGGCGGCGCTGGCGGCCCTGCGCCCCGCACCTGGCCCCGGCGACACGTCCGATGCGCCGCCATCCGCATGCCGCGCCGCCATCGAGAACGCCGGCCCGCCCGGCGCCGCCGGCTGCCCGTACGCTCCGGGCCCCGGCACGACCTCCTTCGACGCCGGGTCGCCCGCCTTGCCCACGAGAGTGAACGCCGGAGCCCCGCTCTTGTCGTTCGGGTTGTACGCCCCTGCGCCCAGCCGCGTCAACGGAAATCCTCGACAGCTCTTTTCTCGCCCAAGCCACGTACCCGGCCCAGGCGACAGATCCGTCGACCCCGTGTCGACGTATCGCGCCGCCATCGAGTACGCCGGCCCGCCCGGCGCCGCCGGCTGCCCGTACGCTCCGGGCCCCGGCACGACCTCCTTCGACGCCGGGTCGCCCGCCTTGCCCACGAGAGTGAACGCCGGAGCCCCGCTCTTGTCGTTCGGGTTGTACGCCCCTGCGCCCAGCCGCGTCAACGGAAATCCCCAACAGCTCTCTACCCGCCGCAGCCACGTACCCGGCCCAGGCGACAGATCCGTCGACCCCGTGTCGACGTATCGCGCCGCCATCGAGTACGCGGGCCCGCCCGGCGCCGCCGGCTGCCCGTACGCTCCGGGCCCCGGCACGACCTCCTTCGACGCCGGGTCGCCCGCCTTGCCCACGAGGGTGAACGCCGGAGCCCCGCTCTTGTCGTTCGGGTTGTACGCCCCTGCGCCCAGCCGCGTCAACGGAAATCCCCAACAGCTCTCTACCCGCCGCAGCTGCGTACCCGGCCCAGGCGACAGATCCGTCGACCCCGTGTCGACGTACCGCGCCGCCATCGAGTACGCCGGCCCGCCCGGTGCCGCCGGCTGCCCGTACGCTCCGGGCCCCGGCACGACCTCCTTCGACGCCGGGTCGCCCGCCTTGCCCACGAGAGTGAACGCCGGAGCCCCGCTCTTGTCGTTCGGGTTGTACGCCCCTGCGCCCAGCCGCGTCAACGGAATTGCCCAACCGCTCTTTCCCCGCCGCAGCTGCGCACCCGGCCCAGGCGACAGATCCGTCGACCCCGTGTCGACGTATCGCGCCGCCATCGAGTACGCCGGCCCGCCCGGCGCCGCCGGCTGCCCGTACGCTCCGGGCCCCGGCACGACCTCCTTCGACGCCGGGTCGCCCGCCTTGCCCACGAGAGTGAACGCCGGAGCCCCGCTCTTGTCGTTCGGGTTGTACGCCCCTGCGCCCAGCCGCGTCAACGGAATTGTCCAACAGCTCTCTCCCCGCCGCAGCCGCGTACCCGGCCCAGGCGACAGATCCGTCGACCCCGTGTCGACGTATCGCGCCGCCATCGAGTACGCCGGCCCGCCCGGCGCCGCCGGCTGCCCGTACGCCCCCGGCCCTGGCACGACCTCCTTCGACGCCGGGTCGCCCGCCTTGCCCACGAGAGTGAACGCCGGAGCCCCGCTCTTGTCGTTCGGGTTGTACGCCCCTGCGCCCAGCCGCGTCAACGGAAATCCCCAACAGCTCTTTTCCCGCCGCAGCTGCGTACCCGGCCCAGGCGACAGATCCGTCGACCCCGTGTCGACGTATCGCGCCGCCATCGAGTACGCCGGCCCGCCAGGCGCCGCCGGCTGCCCGTACGCTCCGGGCCCCGGCACGACCTCCTTCGACGCCGGGTCGCCCGCCTTGCCCACGAGAGTGAACGCCGGAGCCCCGCTCTTGTCATTCGGGTTGTACGCCCCTGCGCCCAGCCGCGTCAACGGAAATCCCCAACAGCTCTCTCCCCGCCGCAGCTGCGTACCCGGCCCAGGCGACAGATCCGTCGACCCCGTGTCGACGTATCGCGCCGCCATCGAGTACGCCGGCCCGCCCGGCGCCGCCGGCTGCCCGTACGCCCCCGGCCCTGGCACGACCTCCTTCGACGCCGGGTCGCCCGCCTTGCCCACGAGAGTGAACGCCGGAGCCCCGCTCTTGTCGTTCGGGTTGTACGCCCCTGCGCCCAGCCGCGTCAACGGAAATCCTCGACAGCTCTCTCCCCGCCGCAGCTGCGTACCCGGCCCAGGCGACAGATCCGTCGACCCCGTGTCGACGTATCGCGCCGCCATCGAGTACGCCGGCCCGCCAGGCGCGGCTGGCTGCCCGTACGCTCCGGGCCCCGGCACGACCTCCTTCGACGCCGGGTCGCCCGCCTTGCCCACAAGTGTGTAGGCCGGAGTCCCTGGCCTCTGGACGGGGTTGTACGCCCCTGCGCCCAGCCGCGTTAACGGACTTGCCCAACCGCTCTTTCCCCGCCGCAGCCGCGTACCCGGCCCAGGCGACAGATCCGTCGACCCCGTGTCGACGTATCGCGCCGCCATCGAGTACGCCGGCCCGCCCGGCGCCGCCGGCTGCCCGTACGCCCCCGGCCCTGGCACGACCTCCTTCGACGCCGGGTCGCCCGCCTTGCCCACGAGAGTGAACGCCGGAGCCCCGCTCTTGTCGTTCGGGTTGTACGCCCCTGCGCCCAGCCGCGTCAACGGAAATCCTCGACAGCTCTTTTCCCGCCGCAGCTGCGTACCCGGCCCAGGCGACAGATCCGTCGACCCCGTGTCGACGTATCGCGCCGCCATCGAGTACGCCGGCCCGCCAGGCGCCGCCGGCTGCCCGTACGCTCCGGGCCCCGGCACGACCTCCTTCGACGCCGGGTCGCCCGCCTTGCCCACGAGAGTGAACGCCGGAGCCCCGCTCTTGTCGTTCGGGTTGTACGCCCCTGCGCCCAGCCGCGTCAACGGAAATCCCCAACAGCTCTCTCCCCGCCGCAGCCACGTACCCGGCCCAGGCGACAGATCCGTCGACCCCGTGTCGACGTATCGCGCCGCCATCGAGTACGCCGGCCCGCCCGGCGCCGCCGGCTGCCCGTACGCCCCCGGCCCCGGCACGACCTCCTTCGACGCCGGGTCGCCCGCCTTGCCCACGAGAGTGAACGCCGGAGCCCCGCTCTTGTCGTTCGGGTTGTACGCCCCTGCGCCCAGCCGCGTCAACGGAAATCCTCGACAGCTCTCTACCCGCCGCAGCTGCGTACCCGGCCCAGGCGACAGATCCGTCGACCCCGTGTCGACGTATCGCGCCGCCATCGAGTACGCCGGCCCGCCAGGCGCGGCTGGCTGCCCGTACGCTCCGGGCCCCGGCACGACCTCCTTCGACGCCGGGTCGCCCGCCTTGCCCACGAGAGTGAACGCCGGAGCCCCGCTCTTGTCGTTCGGGTTGTACGCCCCTGCGCCCAGCCGCGTCAACGGAAATCCTCGACAGCTCTCTACCCGCCGCAGCTGCGTACCCGGCCCAGGCGACAGATCCGTCGACCCCGTGTCGACGTATCGCGCCGCCATCGAGTACGCCGGCCCGCCCGGCGCCGCCGGCTGCCCGTACGCCCCCGGCCCCGGCACGACCTCCTTCGACGCCGGGTCGCCCGCCTTGCCCACGAGAGTGAACGCCGGAGCCCCGCTCTTGTCATTCGGGTTGTACGCCCCTGCGCCCAGCCGCGTCAACGGAAATCCCCAACAGCTCTCTCCCCGCCGCAGCTGCGTACCCGGCCCAGGCGACAGATCCGTCGACCCCGTGTCGACGTATCGCGCCGCCATCGAGTACGCCGGCCCGCCCGGCGCCGCCGGCTGCCCGTACGCCCCCGGCCCTGGCACGACCTCCTTCGACGCCGGGTCGCCCGCCTTGCCCACGAGAGTGAACGCCGGAGCCCCGCTCTTGTCGTTCGGGTTGTACGCCCCTGCGCCCAGCCGCGTCAACGCAAATCCTCGACAGCTCTCTCCCCGCCGCAGCTGCGTACCCGGCCCAGGCGACAGATCCGTCGACCCCGTGTCGACGTATCGCGCCGCCATCGAGTACGCCGGCCCGCCAGGCGGCGCCGGCTGCCCGTACGCTCCGGGCCCCGGCACGACCTCCTTCGACGCCGGGTCGCCCGCCTTGCCCACAAGTGTGTAGGCCGGAGTCCCTGGCCTCTGGACGGGGTTGTACGCCCCTGCGCCCAGCCGCGTTAACGGACTTGCCCAACCGCTCTTTCCCCGCCGCAGCCGCGTACCCGGCCCAGGCGACAGATCCGTCGACCCCGTGTCGACGTATCGCGCCGCCATCGAGTACGCCGGCCCGCCAGGCGCCGCCGGCTGCCCGTACGCCCCCGGCCCTGGCACGACCTCCTTCGACGCCGGGTCGCCCGCCTTGCCCACGAGAGTGAATGCCGGAGCCCCGCTCTTGTCGTTCGGGTTGTACGCCCCTGCGCCCAGCCGCGTCAACGGAAATCCTCGACAGCTCTCTCCCCGCCGCAGCTGCGTACCCGGCCCAGGCGACAGATCCGTCGACCCCGTGTCGACGTATCGCGCCGCCATCGAGTACGCCGGCCCGCCCGGCGCCGCCGGCTGCCCGTACGCCCCCGGCCCCGGCACGACCTCCTTCGACGCCGGGTCGCCCGCCTTGCCCACGAGAGTGAACGCCGGAGCCCCGCTCTTGTCGTTCGGGTTGTACGCCCCTGCGCCCAGCCGCGTCAACGGAAATCCCCAACAGCTCTCTCCCCGCCGCAGCTGCGTACCCGGCCCAGGCGACAGATCCGTCGACCCCGTGTCGACGTATCGCGCCGCCATCGAGTACGCCGGCCCGCCCGGCGCCGCCGGCTGCCCGTACGCCCCCGGCCCTGGCACGACCTCCTTCGACGCCGGGTCGCCCGCCTTGCCCACGAGAGTGAACGCCGGAGCCCCGCTCTTGTCGTTCGGGTTGTACGCCCCTGCGCCCAGCCGCGTCAACGGAAATCCTCGACAGCTCTCTCCCCGCCGCAGCTGCGTACCCGGCCCAGGCGACAGATCCGTCGACCCCGTGTCGACGTATCGCGCCGCCATCGAGTACGCCGGCCCGCCCGGCGCCGCCGGCTGCCCGTACGCTCCGGGCCCCGGCACGACCTCCTTCGACGCCGGGTCGCCCGCCTTGCCCACGAGAGTGAACGCCGGAGCCCCGCTCTTGTCGTTCGGGTTGTACGCCCCTGCGCCCAGCCGCGTCAACGGAAATCCCCAACAGCTCTCTCCCCGCCGCAGCCACGTACCCGGCCCAGGCGACAGATCCGTCGACCCGTGTCGACGTATCGCGCCGCCATCGAGTACGCGGGCCCGCCCGGCGCCGCCGGCTGCCCGTACGCCCCGGCCCCGGCACGACCTCCTTCGACGCCGGGTCGCCCGCCTTGCCCACGAGAGTGAACGCCGGAGCCCCGCTCTTGTCGTTCGGGTTGTACGCCCCTGCGCCCAGCCGCGTCAACGGAAATCCTCGACAGCTCTCTACCCGCCGCAGCTGCGTACCCGGCCCAGGCGACAGATCCGTCGACCCCGTGTCGACGTATCGCGCCGCCATCGAGTACGCCGGCCCGCCAGGCGCGGCTGGCTGCCCGTACGCTCCGGGCCCCGGCACGACCTCCTTCGACGCCGGGTCGCCCGCCTTGCCCACGAGAGTGAACGCCGGAGCCCCGCTCTTGTCGTTCGGGTTGTACGCCCCTGCGCCCAGCCGCGTCAACGGAATTGTCCAACAGCTCTCTCTCCGCCGCAGCCACGTACCCGGCCCAGGCGACAGATCCGTCGACCCCGTGTCGACGTATCGCGCCGCCATCGAGTACGCCGGCCCGCCAGGCGCCGCCGGCTGCCCGTACGCTCCGGGCCCCGGCACGACCTCCTTCGACGCCGGGTCGCCCGCCTTGCCCACGAGAGTGAACGCCGGAGCCCCGCTCTTGTCGTTCGGGTTGTACGCCCCTGCGGCCCATCGTTAGACCGCCATTCAACCCCCCGTCGATGCCAGCGCGCGCTGACCTGGCCCTGGTCCCGTGTCGCTGGCGCCTGGGTCGGCCGTCCTGTGCGCCATGCTGAACGCGGGCCCGGGCGACGGCGCTCCGACCGCGTATGCGCCGGGGCCCGGCACGACCTCCTTCGACGCTGGGTCCGGCGCCTTTCCGAGCAGAGTGTACGCGGGCGTGCCGGGCCTCTCGAGCGGGTTGTACGCCCCTGCGGCCCATCGTTAGACTGCGATTCAATCCTCCGTCGATGCCAGCTCGCGCTGACCTGGCCCTGGTCCAGTGTCGCTGGCGCCTGTGTCAGCCGTCCTGTGCGCCATGCTGAACGCGGGCCCGGGCGACGGCGCTCCGACCGCGTATGCGCCGGGGCCCGGCACGACCTCCTTCGACGCTGGGTCCGGCGCCTTTCCGAGCAGAGTGTACGCGGGCGTGCCGGGCCTCTCGAGCGGGTTGTACGCCCCTGCGGCCCATCGTTAGACTGCGATTCAATCCTCCGTCGATGCCAGCTCGCGCTGACCTGGCCCTGGTCCCGTGTCGCTGGCGCCTGGGTCGGCCGTCCTGTGCGCCATGCTGAACGCGGGCCCGGGCGACGGCGCTCCGACCGCGTATGCGCCGGGGCCCGGCACGACCTCCTTCGACGCTGGGTCCGGCGCCTTTCCGAGCAGAGTGTACGCGGGCGTGCCGGGCCTCTCGAGCGGGTTGTACGCCCCTGCGGCCCATCGTTAGACTGCGATTCAACCCTCCGTCGATGCCAGCGCGCGCTGACCTGGCCCTGGTCCCGTGTCGCTGGCGCCTGGGTCGGCCGTCCTGTGCGCCATGCTGAACGCGGGCCCGGGCGACGGCGCTCCGACCGCGTATGCGCCGGGGCCCGGTACGACCTCCTTCGACGCCGGGTCGCCCGCCTTGCCCACGAGAGTGAACGCCGGAGCCCCGCTCTTGTCGTTCGGGTTGTACGCCCCTGCGGCGTCGGCGTAGCCGCTTTCGACGACGCGCAGCAAAAGCGGGGCACGCGAGAAGCCGGCCCGTACCTGGCCCTGGCCCCGGCTCCTGCGCCCCTTGCACCGGAGACTTCCCGCGCATCGTGTAAGCTGGCGTGTCCGGCCCCATTCGCGTGTCGTAGGCCCCTGCACGCTGTGAGGGCGAGCTCTGACGCCAGCGCCTGCGGGAGCTGTGGGGTACCTGGCCCGGGGGACGCGTCTGCGGAGGCGGCGGCGGGGTCGGAGTGCCTCCCGATGAGCGTGAAGGCAGGTACGCGGGGCGCCGGCGCCGGCCTGCGCGCGCGCGCAAGTCAGACCGCGCGGCGCGGCGCGGCGCGGCGGTAGGCGGCTCGCAGAGCGGAACGCACGCGTATGCGCCGGGGCCCGGGCCCGTGTCGGTACCCCCCGGGTGCGCGGTCTTCGGGCGCATGCTGAACGCCGGGCCGCCGGCGCGGACGCCCTCCGAATTGTACGCGCCTGCGGCGGAGAGGGGGCTTGGGAGCGCCCGGGCGGATCGGCGAGGCCTGCAGAGCCGGCCCCCCGCACCTGGTCCGGGCGAGGTGTCGGCTGGGGCCGACTTGGCCGACGTAGGCCGCCGCCCGATCAGCGAGAAGGCGGGGGTAGACCCGGGGCGCGCCGGCGTGTACGCCCCTGCGCGCGCGCCCGTCAGCCGACGGCGAGGCGGGCCGGACCCGAAGTGGCGTGCGCATGCACCCGGGCCCGGGCCTCCGTCCATCGAGGCGCGGAGAGAGGCCGGCCGGCCGCCGCCCATGCTGAAAGCTGGGCCGCTGGAGCCGCCCGGCGCGTAGGCGCCCGGCCCCGGCCCCTCGTCCGAGCCCGCGCTGCGGTATGTGCGCCCCACGAGCGAGTACGCCGGCGACTGCGGGCGGCTCTTCGAGTCGTAGGAGCCGGGACCAGGGCTGACGGCCGGGGGTACAGTCGGAGATCGAATGGGAAGAGAAGCGAAGGGGTACGCACCCATAGTAGACGGTCGAGCCGGCCGAGTCGGGGCGGTACCCCCGGCGGCGGGCCATGGAGTACATGGGGCCACCCAGCGGGAGGCGAAGATCGTACGCTCCTGGGGGTACGGCATTACGGCGTGACGGACGAGAACGGCCCCGCGGGGATTCGAACCCGGGCCGGGCGTGGTCCCGTCGCGGTCGCCGCCGGCGCCGCCGGTCCGGCCCTGCAGGCTGAAGCCCTTCTTCGGAGAGCCCGCCGCCGCAGGGTTGTACGCGCCTGCCGAGAAGAGATCAGTCCCTCGGGGGTACGCGGCGCCGGCGGGGGTACTGCGGCACCGGGACCAGGGCCGCCGTCCTCCTGTTCGATTCGGCCGTTGGCGGACTGGGGGCGGTTGCGGATCGTGTACGAGGGCCCCCCTACCCCCCCGTTGGGCCTGCGCGAAGGCACCTCAGGAGAGATCCTCTGCAGGGAGGGGGTACGTGCGCAAACGCACCCGTAGGCCCCCGGGCCCGGATCGCCGTCCTCCTGGGAGCCCTGGGGGTACTTCCCCGGCATGCTCCAGGCCGGTGCCGCTTCCTGCCGGACTCTTGTTAGCTCTGTCAAGCTTTAATAGCGCTTCTTGTTATGAGCTTATTAGCTTATTAGCTTGTTGAAGAGCGGACCTTATCAGGGAACAGGTTCTTGCGGGGCTCGGGGGCCGCCGCCCCGCGCCGCGCCCCAGCGCTCGCCGACTGCGGCCGGCGGGCCGGCCCGCCCGTGCCGGCGCCCGGGCCGGCCTGCCGCGCCGCGCGTGGCGGGTTGTACTCCTTTCGCCCGTCCGAGGCCCCGCGGTTCGCGATGGGGCCCGGCCTGCCCGACCGGAACGACCCGCCCCGGCTCGCTCGCGCCCGCGGGGAGGAAGGGTGGGGAAGGGCGGGCAAGGACGCACCGGTCGCGCCCGGGGATTCGCCCCCGCTCCCGCCCCGCCGCTGGGGTCGCCTGCGCCGCCGCCGGCGGCGGCGACGCGGCGCGCGGCGGCCCCGACGCGCGCTTGCGCCACGGCGTCTGCCGCCTCTGGCCCGTACTCCACTGCGAAGGAGGTAGCCCGCGATCGATCAGAAAAGGGGGAGGTACGACGGAGCGAGAGGGAGGCCCGCGCACCCGATGTGACGGCCGCGACCGCGACGACGGGCCGGCCCGCTCCCGCGCCCGAAGCTGCGGGCGAGCCGCGCCGCCGCGTCGCCCTGCGGCGCCCGCCCGCCGTAGAGCCGCTGCAGCTCCTGCTTGAGGCGGCCCACGGCAGACGCCGAAGACCCGGCGGAGGAGGACGAGGAGACGGAGGCCGTGTCCGAGAAGCGGCGGCCGGCCGCCGAGGGCGGCCGCGGGCCCGCCGCGTGGCCGGGCGCCCCTCCCCCTCCTCCCCCGCCCTTGGCAGCCTCCAGGGTCTTCATGAGGCGGGCCTTGAGGCCCGGCGGCGAGGCGAGCTGCGCCCGCGCGTGCGCGAAGCCCGCCGCGGCGAGCTCGGCGAACACGGCCTGCGCGTGGAATGAGCGACCGGGGGGTACGCGAAGCAACGCGGGGCGCGCCGCGGCGTTGGGGTCCGCCTCGGTGCGGCAGACGGTGGAGCCTGAGCCGGCGTAGGACGGGGCGTTGGAGGAGCGGCCCGAGGCGCTGGAGCGCGCGTCCTCTCCCTCGTCCTCCTCGGCCGGACCCGAGGCGAGCCGCTCGTCGAGGAGGGCGGCCGCGGCGCCGGCGGCCTGGGCGAGCCCGCGGTCGGCGGCCGGCGAGGGCGGGAAGCTGTACTCCACCGCGTGCATGCGCGACCCGCGCTGGAAGGCGCGCCTGCGCGGGGCGGGCGGGTTGGGTGGCGCTGGCGGGCGGGCGGGCGCGGCGGCGGACCAGAGGTCGATGTGGCGGAGCTCGCGACCCTGTATCACCCGCGCGCGGACGCCGGTCCACGACGGGAACCACGAGGTGACCGAGTCCTGCGGGCGCCTTGAGCGGCCGGCGCTCGGAATTCGCACCGCGGGGCTGCGCTCGGAGGCACCTTGAAGTAGGGGTCGCAGGCGACGATGCGCACGCGGGAGCGGAGAGGCTGCTGGTCGTTGAGCGCCTTGATCCCCTCGGTCGCCGCCGTGAGCACCACGCGCGAGGCCGGGCCGGTGCAGACGCCGGAGAAAGTCTGCGCCGGGTGGCCCGGCCTGGAGAGGATCGCCGTCCAGGCTCCCACGCCCGCTCCAGCATCGCTCGAGCACACGCCAGCGACGTGGATCACCGCGAGAGGCAGCGTGGCTGAGCCCGAGCCTGCAGGCTGGTCCGCCATCGTGGCGGCGGGCCCAGGCGGCTCTCCCAATGCACTCAGACACTAGGATGCGCGGTGCTCAGTTCAGAACCGGTCAGAGATCCCTCCAGCGGGGTCCAGCGCCTCAGCTCCGGGCCACGCGCTCACTAAGCGAGGCCGTCCAGCGAGCAGCTGATCTCGTGCCACCTGCTTCCAGAAAAAGATTGCACCAGGGCCGTCTGTCGGGTTGAGCAGGCCACGACTTGAGCCTCTGTACCCGTCCTTGCAAAGAAAAAAAGCACCGGCCTAGCGATGGCGGACAGCGACGACGAAGGAGCGGAGCAGGTAGCGGCACAGGCGAACAAGGAGCGGATCTTCTATGGCTCCATCGAACTTCAGGAGCGGCAACGAAGACAGGAGGCGAGCGTCCACGCGAGCTTCCCGCGCGCTTCGACGCATCCGCGGGACGCGTTCGTTGACTGGCGGGCGCGACGCAGGCCGCTGGTGGAGGGGGCGATGGCGAGGGCGTGTCGCCCCCGCCGGCCGCCTTCGACCAGCAGATGGCCGCAGCGAGGGCAGCGGGCAACATCAACTACGCCCCCGCAGGTCCGATGGCGCGATGCCGCGGCCGTCCCTCCCGCGGCCGACCGACCGCGCTTCTCTCTCAGAGGCCGAGACCATGGAGCTTGACTTGAAGAGCCAGGCGAGCATAGAGAAGCACAAGATGCTCATGGACCAGCTGGATCAGCAGAAGCGCGCGCGATCGCTGTACGTGCCTACGAACGACGCGGAAGTGCGGAAGCGGCTGCGGGAGCTAGAAGAGCCGATGACGCTCTTCGGAGAGGGGGTGCGACCGCCCGCCGAGCCCCGCTCGCACGCAGCGGCTGACGCGGCGGCAGCCCGGGGAGCGGAGAGACCGTCTCAAGGCCATTCTTGTCCGGATGCACCCGGAGGCGGCCGCGCAGATCACGGGGGCGGTCGGCATCGCGCCGCCGCCGCCCGGCAAGGGCCGCGCGCAGGAGATTGAACCCAAAGAGCCCACCGTGAGCGCCGGCCCGGGCGCCCGCCCGCCCGCCCGCTGCCGCCCCGCCCACCGCCCCGCCCTCAGAAGGTCGAGCTTTTCTACACGCCCGGCACGGAGGATCTCAAGCGCGCGCGTGTGGAGATTGCGAACTGGTCCCTGCCTCGGTACCCTCCCCTCCTTCCCCCCCCCCCCTCGCCCTCCCCCTCCCCTTCCCCCCCGCTCTGCTCAGCGCGGATCGCAGCGCGCAGAAGCGGATCGTCAAGCGGCGGAAAGAGCTGGAGACCCCGGGGTACTACGTGGAGGAGAAGGAGCGCTACACGCAGCTGCACGCCCAGCTCAAGGTGCGTCCGTCGGCCCCGTACCCCCCTTTCTCCTGGACCCAAGGCTGACTGGGCGGGCCCGGCCCCGCGCAGCACATGTCGAACATATCCAGCCAGATCGGGGACGACCGTGCGCTCCCTCTACGCTCCCGCTCACTCCCTCTGCCCCTCTCACTCTCTTTCTTCGCAGGCCCGCTCTCCTGCTGCGCCCTCTCGCCGGACGACCGCCTCGTCCTCACGGGCTCCTGGTCCACACTCATCAAGGTGCGGGGGGGGCGGGGCTAGGCGCCTGGGGCGAGGCCAGCCAGAGGGGGCACGGGTCCGGGCGTCCGTCCAGGCCACGGGGTGGAGGGGCTAGAGGGGACGCCCGCCGCCCGCCCGTCTCCAGGGGGGGGGTTACTCTCCGCTCTCCCGCCGCCCTTCTTCTCACCTTAGAACCGCCTCGCCTAGCTCCCTTCTTCTTCTTCTTCTCACCTAGCGCTGCGCTGCGCTGCGCTCGCCTGCCGCCGTCGCCCTTCTCCTTCTACTCACCTTGGACCCGCCTCGCCCCGCCCCGCCCCGCCCCGCCCAGGTATGGGACCGTGACACGGTGGAGCGGAAGGCGACCTTCAAGGGTACGCGCGGCGACCCTCTCCCTCGCCCCCTCTCTCTTTCGCCTCTGACTCTCTTTCCTTCCGCCTCCCCACAGGCCACAAGGAGCGCGTGATCGACGTCGCCTGGCACCCCTCGGCCTCCTCCTCCTCCATAGAAGCCGACCCGGCCGCTATGATGGACACGGGGGAGGGCGCCCCCTCCACGGTGGCCTTCGCCTCGTCCTCGGCGGACGGAACGGCTCGACTCTGGAGCCTGGGCAAGACCACGGACATCGGGGTCCTCGAGGGCCACGCCGACCGCCTCGGCTCGCTGGGCTTCCACCCCTCCGGCCGCTTCCTCGCCACCGCCAGGCGCGCTTGTACCCCGCCCTTCTTTCCTCCCCCCCTCCCTCTCAGCTTCTTCTTCTTCGTTCGCAGCTTCGACAAGACGTGGCGCCTGTGGGACGTGGAGACGCGGAAGGAGCTGCTGCTCCAGGAGGGACACTCCCGCGCCGTCTACGGCATCGCCTTCCACCCGGACGGATCCCTCGCCGCCTCCAGGTTGCTCCTGTTCTCCTGTACCCCTCTTGGGTCCGGCGCCCCGAGGGCTCAGCGGCGCCGCGCCCCGCAGCGGCCTGGACTCGATCGTCCGATGCTGGGACCTCCGCACGGGCAAGTCCGTCCTGACTCTCGAGGCGCGTACCCCCCCGTTCCGCGCCTGTACCCTTCCTCGCCCGGCCCGAGCCGTCGGTCGCGCAGGGCCACGTCAAGCAGGTCATCTCTGTCGACTTCAACCCGATGGGGTACCCCCTCGGCCTTCCCCCCCCCCGCCGCTGCAAGCTCGCCCCCGACGCGACGCGTACCCCCCCGCAGGTGGTTGCTGGCCAGCGCCTCGGATGACCACACCGTACGCATCTGGGACCTCCGCAAGCAGGTGCCGCCTGTACCCCCCGCTGCCGCACCCTGTACCCCGGCTGACGTTCGGGGGTACGCAGAAAGCGAAGTACACGATCGCGGCGCACACGGCCCTCATCTCGAAGGTCAAGTTCCAGGTTCGGGTCCCCGCGGCCGCCCTTTCCGCGCCCCGGCTAGCTAAGGGCCCGCCCGCCCAGCCCGAGCACGGCCAGTACCTCGCGTCCTCCTCCTACGACGGGACCGTGAAGACCTGGTACCCTTCTTTCTTCCCCCCTCCTCCTCCCGGCCCCGCCCGGCCCGAGGTCCTTCCGCAGGGCGCCCGATCACCTTTACGACAATTGGACCCTCCTCCGGACCCTGGCCGGGCACGAAGGGAAGGCGCGTACCCCCCCCCCCGCTCTCTGCCCGCTTTTCGCGGTTTTGAATAGCTTACCCCCCCCCCCCTTCCACAGGTCATGTCCGTGGACGTGGCGCGGAGTGCGGCCGCCCCCCAACTCGCCTTCCCGTACCCCTCCGCCGCCACTGACGCGCGTGTACCCCTCCCAGGGACGGACCACGTGGTGTCGTGCTCGTGGGACCGGACGTGGAAGATCTGGGCGCACGAGGCGGAGTTTCTCAAGGCGTAGGGGTACAAGATATGCTGTGGAGGCGGAGCGGCGGCCCCCTACCCCACCTCCTACCCCTGCTCCGCCAGCTTCGGCTCTGTCGCGACCAATGGAAGGGAAGGCGGGCAAAGCGAAAGCCTTGCGAGCCGCGCGCGCTAGAGCGGCCATCGCCGGCTTCCAGTGGGAAGCTCATGCCCGGAGGTAGCCAGCCCCCGGCCCCGCGGCCTGCGCGCGTCCACGCTATGCGAGCGTGTGTCGAGCGGGATTGGCGAGCACGTGCACCTGGGCGGCTAGGCCCCGTGACGCGGCGCACGGGGCGAGACCGCGAGGGTCCGATCACGAAGGGGGCACGCGGCACGCCGGCGGCGCCGCGGCGCCGGATCGGACTCCGGGACACCGACTCCCACGGAGTCCCACCTCCGATTCCCTTCACTGCCCCCGCTGACGTGATCATCATTCATGACTGACCGCCATTGACCGGCCCACCGGGGGCTCGAAATTTCATTGCTGGAATAACCGAGGCGGCTGCGCTGCCTGCGCACCGTGGCACGCGAGCGTGCACGTGCGCGTGCGGTGCTAGCTACTAGGGGCTATAGCGCTGCACGCGCGGGCCGCGCCGGCGAGGCGGTTCAACTTTGGCAATTGCGCCGCGGTTGTGCACACTGCACAGAGATCGTCAACGTCGATCGTCGACGTCGACCAAATCGATTCCCGCGCGGTCGCAGACGGGTACGCCGATTCGGAGCATTGCGATAGGGGAACTTGGTGCATCGTTCCGCTGGCAGCTGCGCAAGCCTGCAGCCGCCGCGCCGCGTCGATCCGGTCCGCGAGCTGCTGGTTACAATGGCTTTCGGCCGGTTGCATGCACGCGGATGAGCTGTTGGCTCGATCAGATCTTTCGGAAATCTATCTTCAAGAGCTCGAGTTGAGCGCACGCGCGCACGCGGCAGCAGCGGCGCGTACGCTCTGTCACAGTGTGAATCGTCACTTAGCTGGCGCTCGCACACGGCACGCGCATTCGTAACCGCAGTCGCGTGTCAGATAGCAGCAGCTCGCGGCGGGCCGCGGCCTGAACAGCAACCGCATTGTCGGAGCTCAGCAATTCCGACGCGGCGGCAGTGGCGCGAGCCGCGATAGCAACTCGTGACGACGGCGCGCTCGCTCCAAGATGTGCCGCGGGTCGGATTTCGCCTCCGCCGCTTTCGTGTTCCGGAGCTGCGACAGCGCCAGCACCAGCGCCAGCTCCTCGGGACTGCCGGATGTGCCCACGACGGCTTTCCTCTGCGGCCAGCCCCCCGCGAGCGCCTCCGGCCCTTCGCAGGCCAGCAAGCACGCAGCGGGGGCCTTTTCCCCTCCCCACGGCCAACCGCAGCCGAACTGGCCGCCCCTGAACAAGAACAGCAATTCTCAGGCTTCCCCGAGGCCCCCGCCAGCCGCCAGCGAGCAGCGCCTCCCGCCGCCCCCTCTCACCAAGAGCGCCACTGTCCACGTGGCCGCTGGCGGACCTGTCCGCGCGCGGGCCACCACCGATGTCGCCGCGGCCGCGATCCCCCCCGCGACCTCGGTCTCCCGCCCCGCAAGCGCGGGATCCCTGGGCCGCGCCCCCGCTCCCGCGGCGCTGGCCGCCCGGCGCCGCCGGCCCGTTCATCTGGTGGCCGTCCCGAGTGCCGCCTCGACCCCCCTCCTTTGCGTCCCTTCGTCCTGCGGCTGCGTTGCCCGCGCATCGGGCGCCGGCGCCCGCCGGCGGTCCCTGTCGGCCCCTCCCGCCCCCGAGCACTCGGCGTCTGCCGGCGCCCGCCCCTCTGCCTCCTGCCCCCCCTCCTCGTCCTCCTCCTCCTCCGGGCCATCGACGGCCCCTTCGAAGCCGTCCGCTGTCGTCGCGGCCGCGGCGGCCGCCGCTCCAGCCGCCGGCGCCCGCCCGCGGGCGGCGACGACCTGCGAGCTCCCGCTCTCGCGGTCGGCGCCGGCCTCGTGCTCCCGGCTCGCGTGCACGTGCTCCCTCCGCATTCTGGTGGCTGACGACGAGGTGAGCTCCTTTTTCAACTTTTCAAATTCAAATTTTCAAATTTTCGAATTGTAAGGGGTACTGCAGCCGCTGAACCGGGCGCTGGCGAGGCGCGCCTTCGGCCACCTCTGCCCCAACGCCCGCGTCGACGCCGTGCAGGATGGACGGGTACGTCATTTTCGTTCCAACATTGGATTCGATCGCTTATCTTTCCCGGTACCCCAGGCCGCTGTGGAGGCGTTCTGTCAGGCCGAGCGCGAGGGAGGGTACGACGCCGCCGTCCTCGACTTCGAGGTCCGCAATGCTGTACCCCCCGCTCCATCCCCCTTTTTCGCCTCTGACCTTCTACCCCGCAGATGCCCCGCCTGAACGGCGCTGAGGTCCGGCCCATTGCTGTACCCCCCGGGCTGCCCCGCCTTGACAGAGCGGTACCCCCGCAGGCTGCGGAGGAGATCCGCCGCGGGGAGGCCGGCGCAGGCGGCCGCGCCGGCGGCCGCCCGGGCAGTCGTACCCGCCTCGTCGCCTGGACGTCCCTAGTCGCCGCCCCGCCGGTGCGCCCCCCGAAATTTGAACGCGCGCTCCGCTTTGAATTTGATCTGACGCGGGGGCGGGGCGCGCGCGCGCAGGCGGCGGCGTCCCCGACCGTCGACCGCTGCACCGCGGCGGGCTTCGATCAGGTCCTGGTGCGCGAACGCAGCCGTCCCCCCCCCCCCCACCCCATCGGCGCTCCTCAATTTCTTTTTCGCCGCAGCCGAAGCCGTGCCCGGCGGCTACGGTCGTGAACGGGGCGCTGGCGTCTCTCCAGCACGCGCCCCTCTGCCCTTTCCTCGCTTCCCTGAGCCTGGGCCCTGCCCCGGCCGCCTGCTGCGAGACCCCCACCCCGCGGGCAGCCTAAGCCGCCGGCCGAGTCAGCACTGAGCAGTGGGCGATCTTGTACAGTACCCCTCCAGGCCACGGCCCGCCGTCGCTCCTCCCTTCAGCCTTTCACTCACAGCTGCAGCTCTCAGCTTCGTACATGGCAGATCCAGCTGCCCAGCGGCCGGCGCCGCCGCGTCACCCCGCGGCGGTGGCCGTGCATTTCCAGATGCAGTTTTCCATTTTCCCAGTTTTCCATTTTGCAGACCGTCGGACGTTATGCAAGACGATGATGCATGTCGCAGTGCCTGCTTATTGTGAAGTAAGCACTGTATTTCCTCGCCCGGAGCCTCTCTCGGCTCATTAACATGTTAGCTGAGGTAGCTAAGCTAGTTTCAAGTTCTTGGCTGATTTCGCGGGCCCCGCTCATTTGAAGCGGATTTCCCGGAGTTTGAATGGGATTTAGTCTGCACGTGGTTGTGCACCTAGCTTTGGAGCTTAAAGACCTGTATACCTGTGTGTGTAGCGGTATCTGCGCATTTTCGATGCATATTCAGATTCATTTGCGATCTTGACTCCGATCGCGAGGCGATAATTATATAAGCTCGCCGGAGACAACCAAGTACCTTTCGGACTCTAGCTTTCAAGCCTGAAAGTACCTTTCCAATTCGCAACTGTAGGCCACGTGTACACACCATTTCTTTCTCCTACATTTTCGCTGGCTTGGCAATTCGATCTTAAACTCACATTTTCAAGGCAAATTTGCTGGACCGTGGTCGTCGATCCAATTTCGCGATTGGTCGTATAATGACCTAAATTTTGCGCTGTTGTTGAGTGTAGGGCTTACAGTAGGAGTGTGTAGGAGTCTGCGATGGGCTCCAGGGCTTTCGAGTAGCGGTAGGGCTCAAGTGAAACGAGCTTCGCAGCTTTCTTATGTTGTGCCTTAGTGAGCTTAAGCTTTGATTTGTTGTTCCTTTTCGCTTGCTTCAAATTCGTAAATATTGAAGGCTCCTTTGCTTCGAATTCTTGTTGATTTTCGGTCCCTTAAGCTTGGCTCGGTCGAGGTCTTAGTTAGTTCCGTCTGCCCTCGGATCGGAGGCCATAGCTTCCAGGCTTTGTATAGCTCGGTGTGCTTAGCGGTTCTGTATCTGTGTAGTTGCATATACATAGGAATAGCGGCCGGGAAGCGGAGGGGGCGCGCGTGCGCGGGGCACTCGGCACGGTGAGCCTCGGAGGCCCTAATGTATATTTAAGAGCGGATCATCGGATCCCCCGGAGCCATGTGCATATGCATGAGCCTCGGAGTGACCTTGCGACAGTCCGATCCTTGCCGGCAAGTGCGCGCAAGCTCGGGCTTCAAAGTTCCCAAGTCAGTTCAGATTATACGGTTACTGGTACAGGTTGTCCTAAAGCTGTGCAGGTACTAATCGAGGGAATGCAAGTATAAATGCTGCAGCTAGTCGTCAAGTACTAGTACTAGTTGATCGAAATTCAATTTGCGTGCACGATTAGTACGGCCTCATTCCGACGTAGTTTCCCGGGGGGTAGTAATTGCAGACGATAATCTGGGAAGGGGCGCGCGGTCAGCGGGGCGGGCGCACGAAAACAGGACGGAGAACTTTATTCAATATTTAAGGATCCAGAGCCGGGAATGACCTCCTGGCCTCCGGTGCCGAAGCTGCAGCGCGCGTAGCCGCACCCGAGCTCTCGCGTGGTCTTCCAAACCACCTGCGTGTCTGCCCCGCGCGTCAGAAGAAGCGGAAAGGAGAAGAAAGAAATTCTGGAAGGCGCACAGTGCCCGCACATCTGGCCGGCGGCGCAGGTCGCGCGTGCGTAGTCGTAGTACGCGCGCTCCGCGACCCACGACTTCACCGTCTCGCTCGCCGGCGGGTAGATGTTCATGTACCTTCGCGTTCAAGGAGCAATTAAATTTCGCGCCGCAAAAATCGGATTTGCGCTGCAAAAACCGGTGCCGGTACAAAATTGATCTCACCAGGCCTGGTTCTCGCCATACTGGCCATTAAGGTTGGTACGGTGGCTGCGGTCGAATGGCGATCAATGACGATCAGGATCTATATATAGATAAGAAGTCGACGAAGCGCCGAAGCTTTAGCAGGCCGCATGCAGGCGAAATGACAAGAAGCGCGGACCGCATCGGGAGTTTCCCACAGGCGGTGCACTGCGACTGCAGGTAGTTCGCCCACTCCTGAGCGATGGCCGCCAGGCGCGGATTCCAGGCGAGCGGGGCGGTGTTCCCGTAGACTGCGAAAAAAGAAGTCAGTGCGTTCGAAAATTCGACGCGGACTCCAGTGGGCATGATGCGAGCGGCGGCCACTCACGGGACGCGCGAGCGGAGTTGTGGGCGGAGGTGATTCCGGCAAGGCGCGGAGGCTCGCCCTGACTCGCGGGGACGGCGATGGCGGCGAGTTTCTCGATCGGGAGACGCTCCACGAAACCTGCGAAAATTTGAAAATGGGCCGACGTCGACCGCCGCGAAAGATAGAATGCTAACGGCCCCGTCGATAAAGCGCACCTTGCCCGCAGATAGGAGTTTGGGTGACGCTTGCTTGCGTGGGCGGCGGGGCGGTCGCGGCGACGACGAAGCGCTCGATCTCAAGACGGACTTCCCGAGCCGACTGCATCGCAACTTGGACGGAGAGGACGCCGTTGGAGAGGAGCTTCGAGTAGTCGGCGTTCGCGTTGGAAGAGAGAGTCACCGCGCGCCAGACCGACCCGACGCTGCAAGAGATCGCACGTGAATGAGAACCGGCACGTAATTAGGCCGATCTAGGACCGCGGCCGATCTAGACTTGATTTAAATTTAAATTTCAATTGATCATGACGCACCCGGCAGAGCAAGGGAAGGAGCCCAAGGCTTGGACTCCGCCGCCCGGCTTGAGGATCTGAAGCACGGCGCGGCAGATCGAGGACGGCTCGGCGAGGCCTGTCTTCGCGAGGCGGATGTTCATGACAATTTGCGTCGGCACGTAGCCAGTCGGGGCGCGAAATCCGACGGTAATGGAGTACGCCGTGCTCCCGCTGGGGTCCACAACGACGAATTTGCCGTCGTTCGTCGCGCGGGTGGCGCCCACGAAATCGGTGCCTCCAATAACCTGGAGGCGGGCGCTTGCGACCGATGCCGACGCAGGAGAAAGGTCTGCAGCTGCAGAAAAGGCCAGGAAGGAGGCAAGAAGGGCGAAGGAAACGAGGAATGACGACTTCGGCTGCATGGTTCGAGGTTTTGAAAATTCGAGCGCTCTGCTGGCGCTGCTGGTGCTCAGGTGACGGTTCCGATCGGTTCGGGTGGCTTTCGCGGCGGTCCTGGCGCTCTGCTGGCGCCGGCTCGGACGTCTACGCGGTAAGCCTGTTGAGGGGTACTGGGAGTCAACGTGGGGGGAAGAAGGACGAGGGGTGGAGAGCTCGAGGGCTTTTTCATATTCGAGGCCTAGGGGGGTGGGGAGATCTAGAGGAGAGGGCTTCGATGGGGGGTGGCTTCTCGTGGAGGGGGGATCGATGGGGGAGGGGAGATTTGGGGGGGGGGGGGGGGGGGGGGGGGGGGACTGTGAGCCCCGAGCTAGAGAAAGCTACATTTTGAAAGAAGCTTTTAGAAATTCGCTCTCAAGGCGCGTCTGCTTCACCGGCCGGCAGGGCGAAATGGCGGTCGAAGAGGTCGCCCCGATCGACGTGTCGGCTGTCGAGAATCAGCCCCGGGACAGCGCAGGCGCGCCGCCGTACGCATGGCGCGAGCGCGAGTGGAGCGATATCGATGCGAAACAGGAGCGGAGCGAAGCGGGGGCCGTCAAAGTCGACGCAGCGCACAGACGCAGCTCCGCGAGCGCGCGAGCTGCGTCTGCTGCCGAGCCGCTGAGCCGCCTCGCTTATGGGATCTTCATCCTTTTGGGAGTGCGCATATGCATACGCGCACCTGTTGTCGCGCTACTTCCCTAGGCCTGAGGCGCTTCTGCTCGCCTTGTATCAGAGCGGCTTTCTACTGCCCATCAACGCATTCCTCGCCGGTGCGCCGCCTCGCCCCGTAGACTGGCCATGGGCCGCTATGACTGACGCGCGCCCTTTCGATTCGTGCAGCAATCGATTTCTATGCGGTGCGCATGCGCTGCAGTTTACGCTCGTTTCTTCCTAATGAAGTACTAGTCTGATGTAGAAGCCGCGCCCAGCTCATCTTCCCAGGTCGTCACGTAGAGGCCGCGTTCACTTTCGTTTTCAACCCCACCGAGCTCGTCTGCCTTCTCTTCATGAAGCGGCTCCTCGCCCGCTTCGATTTCGCGCCCCGCTGCTACCTCTCGTTCGCCGTGTGCGCCGGCGCCCCGCGCGCAGAGCGCGAAATTGCGTTTTTGCGCGAAATTTGATGCAAACGCAGACTCTTCCTCGTCATGCTCGTCGCCTCCTCCGTGGGTCCCCTGTTGGACTGCAAAATCCTCTCCCCGACGCCCGTTCGTCCCCGCCCGATCGATTGCGCTCGCATCACCAAATTCTAATTCGTACCGCGCCTTCGAATTCGCCGCAGGCGTTCGCGGCGCTGCTCGCGGCCGTCGCCGCCTCGGGCGTTTGCTGCGCGGTCCTGGAGGCCTCGCTCTTCGGATTCGCGGGGCTCTTCCCGCCTCCGTACACCGACGTGCGCTTTAAATTCGATTCGAGCCGGGCCGCGGACGGGCTCAACCTCGCTCGGTCCAATTCAGAGCTCCTTTAATCTAATAAAATGGATGCTAGTGTCAAGCTGGAAGGCACGATCTGGTTTGCATTGCAATCGATCGATCCAGTCTAACTCACAGTTTATAAAGCTGATCATGAAGCTAAGAGGGCGCGCATCTAGTCTAGCTCGCAGCAGCTCGCATTTCATTTTATAAAGCTGAAGCTAAGCCTAAGAGGGCGCGCAGGCGGTGTTCATCGGGACGGGCTCCTCGGCGCTCGCCCTCTGCCTCGTCCGCATCGCGACGAAGGCCGCCGTGGGGGGTACGTGCACGATTGCTGCTGCAGAAAAGCAATTTGCTCGGATCGGTCCGGCCAGGCAGGAAGCGGGTCGCCCCCCTCCCCACGCGCCGCCATTTCCAGCGGCTCGACCGGACCGTACGGTTACTGCTACAAAGGGACCAAAGGCTCTAGGCCTAGGTATCTGGCCTTCTAGATCTTTAATTCGATGTGCGCCAGCTGCAGGCACGCCGCAGCGTGAGGCCCGACATGTACATGCTGCAGAGTGATGCCGGCCGGGCTGGCTCTAGATCTCTGATCATGACCCCTTTAATTTCATGTGCGCCAGGCACGCCGCAGCGCGAGGCGACGTGGTACATGCTCATCGCGACCTCCTCCCTCCTCGCCTGCGTCCTCGGTGCCCGTACCCCCCTCAAGTTCCCCCTTTCCGAATTCTCGTACCCCTTTCGATATCGATCGCGCAGGCCTGGCCGTTTTGATGCGGACGGGCGTCGCGCGGCGCTACGCGGGAGGGGGCGCCCGCGCGCGCTCCGTCCTTGAAGAGGGGGGAGGGGGTACAGGCACGGGCTCCGAGGAGCAGGAGGCCCTCCTGGCGGGGTACCGCGATTCCGTCTCCGAGGAGGCGGACCGTGAGGCGGCGGAGGAGGCGGGGGCGGGTCTGCGGAGCCCGGTACCCCTCCCCGTGACACGCCACGCGACGGAGCCGCCCCCGGACGGGTACCCCGACCGCCTCCCCCACTCCGAGGTCCTCCGTCGCGTCTGGCCGTGCATGCTGGCGCGTGTACCCCCTCCTCTCCGTTTCGTGTCCCGAGAATCGCGTGTCCTCCCCAGCTTGTGCTTCTCTGCTTCACGGTATCCCTCTCCGCCTTCCCCGCCCTCCTCGTTCGGGGCCTCGGCTCCTGGAAGACGGGTACGCATGTCTCGCGCTCTAAGCTCCCAAATACCAATTGCAAGCCAAGTCTCGCGCGCGTCTTGTATATATGATTCTCCTTTGCTTCCTTCTACATACTTCGATCTGATCAGCAGCTTTCATTTCGCAGTGGCGATGCTGACGCTGTCGGCGTCGGCGGACCTAGCCGGCCGCCTCCTCCCGCGGGCCCTCCCGAGCCTCCCCCTCCCCCCGCTCCTCGCCCTCGCCGGTGCGACCTCCCTGCAATTGGCGCCTAGGCCTTCGCGATTTTTCGCGGTGGCAGTCTAAGCTATGATCTACGATCTACGTGCGTTCTCCTTATAATTGGATAGATTAGACGTTTCCTCGTGATCCTAAATTCAAGCTTGGGATCATATGCATATCGTGATCATAAATTCAAGCTTGGGCCCGCCCGAGCCTCGATGCGTACGGCGCGACTTCTTTGCGATTGAGCTTAACTAAATTGTAACTTGTAAGTAAATCTAATTGTAAATATTAGCTAGATTTCCTCGGCGTCGTAGCTACAGCTCCGGATCCAGAAGCGCTGACAGTCTCCGGCTCGGCAGCGGGGCGGGTGGCCTTCGTGCCGCTGCTGCTGCTGCGCCACCGGGGGGCGGCGACGGCCTCCTTCGCCTTCGGCGCCGCCGTCGCCGTCGCCCTCGGCCTCTCCAACGGCTACGTCGCGGTGCGCTGGCTGGCGTGAATTACAATAAGGGAAAAGCATCTATCTAGAGAGCGTCTATCTAGACCAAGATCAAGATTAGGAGACCAAGATATAGGATTCGAAGTTAGAGAGCGTCGCCCTCGGCGCGCTGGCATAAAATTAGGATCCCGGAGCAATTGCGCACCGACAAAACAGTAAATGCTTAGGCGACGCCGAATTTGTTAATTATAACGTTCTGGTTGTCTTTCGCGATTGAGAGCTCTGTAAGCGTCGACCTCTTTGCGCGCCAGCTCCTGGGGATGCGCTACGGGCCCGCGCGCCTCTCCAAGCCCCCCGACCGGTGCGGGTCACTTCCCTCCCCCCCTCCCCTCCCCCTCCCCCTCCTCCTCACCCTGCCACCGCCTTAGCTATATGTAGCTCTCATTATTACCTATTAGAAATTTTATTCTTAGTATTCTTAGGCTCCTGTTAGAATGTAACTTAGCAATGCGAGCAAGCTTTAGAAGCTTACCCTGCGACCGCCGGGCAGGGAGACGGCGGGGCACTTGATGGCGTACTCGCTGATCGCCGGCCTCGCCCTCGGCTCCGTCGCCGGCTTCGCCCTCTCCTACGTCCGCCTTTAAATTGGAGGGCCTCATGATCAGCTTCGAACTAATGTACGATGCGATTTCGGAGGCGGAATCAGATCAGTACGCAGGCTGTATTAGATATATATAGCGCCCGCTCTCTTAACTAGGTCTTCGACTCGCCCCCGCCTCCGCTCGTCTCAGGAGGTGCAAGGTGGGGTCTAAAGTAGAGGCGCTGACAGAATACAACAATCTAAGTAATGCTCAGCTGCTATCTTTACAACTAAGTAAAATGCTAGGCGTAGGTGGCTATAGCCTAGTAGCTAGGCCTGGACCTGCGCGCAGCGCCGCCCGGCGGCCGCCCACCCGGTGTCCATGCCTCCGCCCCGCCCGGCGAACCGCACCGCCGCCCGCACCTCAGGGTCTCCCGGAGTCCGCCCCGCGCGCCGGTGCCCGGAGAGCTGCCAGGCTGCGCCGCCGCCTGCCGCGTAGCTGAGCTGCCACGCGCGCGTCGCGATCGCACCTCCGAGGCTCCGTCCAGCTTGGCGAGCCGCCCCGCCCGTCATATGCATGGCGCCGGCCTCGCGTCGCGCGCGCAGCCGGCCTCTGCGCGCACTCCCGCGTGCCGCGCCCGGTTAGCCGAGCATGCGCAGCGGAGGGCGATATGTCCAGCTAGGACCGCGCGGCCGCGGGCCAGGCGCGGGGACCGTCGGGTCCGGACACGGGAGCTCGAGGGCGGTGGCCATGGCCATGGCGCACGCGGCTCGCGCGCCGGCAGAGCGGAGCGCGCGCGCGCGCGCGGCGCGACGCCCCGGCCGCGCGCGGAGATCTAGACGCGGCGGGCGGCGGCGCGATTATGCTTAGCTGCGCTCTGCAAGCAGTGCATGCTGCAGCTGCGCATGCAGGCTGGCAATTGCGTGGGCGGCATTGGCGGCAAGGATCGAGGCTTGAAGGAGCCTTGCGCGGGATACAGCAAAAAGAGACGTCCGGCGGCGCCGGCCTTATCCACAGCGGGGTACCGCAAAAAGACTTATCGCCGACGGAAAAAAGACCGACTTGCGAACTGGCCGACTTGGACAGCGTGACAGACAATCCGACGGGTAGCAAGGGGGGTTTGAGCAGCTGACCCCCCCTTGCAACCATCGTCGCGATCGATCGGCGTGACCATCAACCAAGGGGCCCCGGCGAAGGCGCTGCACCCAGGCGCGCGGCACAGGCTCTGCTGGGGCCAGGAAAGCGACAAACGAAAGCTATTTGAGTGCTTCACATGCTATACAAGGCAGCAGGCGCCGGTCGGGCCGGGCCGGCAGGGGTGGGGCCCCTCAAACGCCCGCCCCCCTGCCACCCCTGCGCCGGCGCCCCGCGAGCCTACAGCTGCCCGCACGCCGGCGCCCCGCGAGCCGACGGCTGCCCGCGCGCCGGCGCCCCGCGAGCCGATGGCTGCCCGCCGGAGAGCCCGCCGCACCCGGAGCTGGCGAGCCCGCCGAGCCTCCCCCCTATCCGGCGAGCCGCGCCACCGCCCGACGCGCCCCCGCCGGGCAAGCCTCCGCCGCGCCGGTCCCCGTCCGGCGAGCCGGCGCCGCGCCGCTGCCCGCCGAGCCTCCGCCCGTCCGATAAACCGCGCCGCCGCCCGCCGCGCCCCCGTCGGGCCCGTCTGGCGAGCCGCGCCGTCGCCCGCCGCGTACCCGCCTCGCCCGAAGAGCCGCGCCGCCGCCCGCCGCGCCTCCGCCCCGCCCGACGAGCCGCACCGCCGCCCGCCGCGCCGCCGCCCGCCGCGCCCCCGCCGCGCCCCGTCCAGCGAGCCGCGCCGCCGCCCGCCGCGCCCCCGCCGCGCACCGTGCGGCGAGCCGCGCCGTCGCCCGCCGCGCCCCCGCCGCGCACCCGCCGGGCCCCGTCCAGCGAGCCACGCCACCGCCCGCCGCGCCTCCGCCCCGCCCGACGAGCCGCGCCGCCGCCTGCCGCGCCCCCGCCGGGCCGGCCTCCGCCGCGCGGGTCCCCGTACGGCGTGCCGGCGCCGCGCCACTGCCCGCCGAACCTCCGCCCCGTCCGACGAGCCGCGCCGCCGCCCGCCGCGCCCCCGCCGCGCACCGTGCGGCGAGCCGCGCCGTCGCCCGCCGCGCCCCCGCCGCGCACCCGCCGGGCCCCGTCCAGCGAACCACGCCACCGCCCGCCGCGCCTCCGCCCCGTCCGACGAGCCGCACCGCCGCCCGCCGCGCCCCCGTCGGGCCCCGTCTGGAGAACCGCGCCGCCGCCCGCCGCGCCTCCGCCCCGCCCGACGAGCCGCACCGCCGCCCGCCACGCCGCCCGCCGCGCACCCGCCCCGCCCGACGAGCCGCGCTGCCGCCCGCCGCGCCCCGCCGGGCCCCGTCCGGCGAGCCGCGCAGCCGCCCGCCGCGCCTCCGCCCCGTCCGACGAGCCGCGCCACCGCCCGCCGCGCCACCGTCGGGACCCGTCCGGAGAACCGCGCCCGCCTTATCGGCGATCTGAAGAGGGCTCGTAAGCTGTGGGCGGGGCGCGGCGGGTGAAGGGAAGCACACGCGCTCGCCTCGCGTTCGAAGAGGTGGACGAGGTGGACCGGCACGGCGGGGTGCTCTCGGCGGCAGCGCACGCGTTCCCGCGGGCGTCGTGAAAGAAGGCACGATGCCGCGACCGCGCCGTGCAGGGCCCAGCGCCGGCAGCAACGAGCTCGAGGCGTCTACCGCGACACGATGTTCAACTCCTTCTGGAGCGGGTGAGGCGCCCACCAGCCTCGGCCTCGCCGGCGCCCGGCCTGAGGCGTACGACTTGCTAGCTTGCTGCTGGGGCTGAGCATCGGCCGCGGTGTCCGACTACTTGGCCACAGGCCACAGTGGCCAGTTCAGGGGGGGTACGTATACGTTTGCTCGCCAACCATCCTGCAGCGTGCAGGAGAGCACATCGTCTCGCGCCGCACCTTCGCACAGACAGCTAGCAAACCTCCAGCATCATCGTTTGACGCCAGCTTGGCCGCCCGGAGCGACGCCTGCGAGCGGCGCGACATCGCCCTTCCACGTGGCGCAAGAACGCAGGTCAGCGCACACGGAACCATCGCGGATCGCTCGTAGCTAACGTTTAGAGCGCAGAAGACCGCCGCACCCAGCCGGCAGGTCGCGGCCTGTAGGTTCCAGGTCGAGCACGGTGCTAGGGGCTCGCAGCTTGAGCCTATGTGCGTCCAGTATGTGCTCATAAGTACAATGATTGGTTCCGGAACGTTTGGCGTCGAGTGCCGCGCGCGGATCGCTTAGCCATGGCCCTGCAGTACTAGTACTAGCTATAGTACTAGTGCATCATCCCTCATCTGCCCGAACTCCCAGCGTCCTAGCGCGCGGTTCCGGCGCGCGGTTCTGGCGGAGCGAACCGTACTTGTTGGGCGCTCGTCCGCTCTGGCACGTCAGAACCTAGATTTCGGATGCGCATGCCCTGGAACAGAAGATTCGGGCACTTCGCTGTGATCTGCCCTAATCGATTTCGGATTGTCCGAAGTTCTCGTTCTGTGCGTTGGAACAAGAGCAGAAGCGCGCTTCCGCGAGCCGTTCCGTCCGTCGGAACGGACCCCCCCTTCCACCTGTACGTACATGCGTTAAGCTTCTGATGAAAGAAGCTTGGAGAGCGCTGAATCCAGATCGCTTATTAATAATCATTCAATTGCAATCACATCGATATCGTTTTCACGTGGTAATTATATAAGCGTTGCATTTGCTGAGGAGGCCTTCGGGAGGGGCCTTCGTCACTTGAGCGCGCCCCCCGGCCCGCGCCCCCTGCAGCTGCCTCGCCCAACCTCTTGATCCGAGCTCGAAGTTTATTCTATTTTATTTCAAAGTGGCCCCGCGGCCGCTGAAAAGGGGCAGCGGTCTCTGCGTATACTTGCAAAGCGAAAGCGAAAGCGAAAGGTGAAAATTAAAGTCACTGAGTGTCACAGTGTCCTAAATTAGAGGTGCGCGAGTCCTCCGGCCACAATGGCGGTGACAAGGAGCCCCAGTATGCCCTGCGCATCCGGAATGTGAGCTGAAGCATGGACGCAAAATATGGACGCTGCTAGCGCTCTCTCGCGATCGATGACTCGTCGCGCACGGTCGGAGACGCAAATGAAGCCGCAGAGGTCGATATTCCGGGCCAGTACGGAACAGTGGACGTCGGCGCGGCAGTACTAACCGCCTTTGGCCACTTGAAGACCTGCGAAAAAAGTTTCGACATTTTTGTAATTAACGTCTATAGCTAGATCTGATTGAGAAGATGCCCTCGCACGTTCGTTAAAAGGAACGGCGCGAAGCCTTCCGGCTCGAAGCGGAGGTTGTACTGCGGGTCGAAACCCGAAAGAAGAGAAATCAACGATGAAACGGTCAGCTCACGCGAAACGCAACTCGAGCGGAAACAACAGACCGGAGTTTCGGGGCTGAAGAGAAGCTGCCGGTACTGCATACGGCGAGAAATCGACGGCGGCTCTGATCATGGGGTGAGACGCGCGCGCGCGCGGTGCGATGCTTGATCTAGACTCTTGATCTAGATCTAGACTCTAAGATCTTGACATTCTGTAATATCTTGAGTATCTAGGGAGTTCGCACCGAACGTTACCACAATCTGCGAGCCGTTCACCACGACGGAGACTCTACTGGCCTGGCGCCGGTTGCCACTGTCGTCCGTCACGAAAAGCAGCAGGTTCTGTCCGGTCTGCCAGCGAGCGAGTGATGCGTTAGATGTGGAGATGCTCGCGCATTTGGGCGTCAAAAAATTGACCTTGAGAGGAATGCCTTCGAATTCGATAGAAACGAGATTGGATCCATTCGAGGTCGAGCCAGAACTCGAGCTCGGGGCGGTGACTGGGGCGCTCTTGAAAGGAATCTTGTAGATCACGACACCGTTTTCCTGCGAGAAAGTTTTACAATTGTCGGCGCTCAGAGAATACGAAATCGCGATCGATATCATGCATATGATCGGCGCACCTTGATCGACCCGAATTCCGAGACATTGTACTGCGTGGGCGGACACGCGAACTCAGATGGAAATTTGGGGCAATGCGGAACAACCGCACCTTGATACCGTTGATGGTGATACCTTCCGCGCTTGCCGCAGCGTCCGTGATATTGAAGACGGGCTGGCCATGGGGAACAGGCTTTAAGTTGTAAGAATTGCAAATCAAACTCGCGATGGCAAACCGGAAGCGTAGAAGGAGTAGTAGGAGTGCTTGCTGGCAAAGCCGTGGTGAAGTTCACTGGCGCGGAGGCCCCCGAAACAACTCCTCCAACGGTCTGCGTCGCAGTGCATGTGTAGGCAGTTCCAGCTTCAAGAACAATCTGCGACACGCGTTCACGAGCTTGATTCAGCACGCTTCCGAAAGTTTGCGATGCAAGTGAGACTGCTTACGGCAAGGATCGCCAGTGTTGAGCCCTCCTTGTGCACAAACGCGTCTGTGGAACTGACGGCGGAGGCTCCGGTCGGAGTGCAGCTGACGTTCGCCGCAGTCGCGGTCGCGTCCACCATCAGGCGGAACGAAACCTTGTTGACCGAATCGCGAGAGACCGGAGTGTCGAAATCCTGCGGGTAAGTGATGCTCGGAGCCGTGAGTGATGATCCTGCGGAGATCGCGGCCGTGGTGAAGCTGACTATGCTGGACGCCGGCGACTCGGTTCCCACGACTGTCTGCGTCGCGGAGCAGTTGTACTGCGTTGCGGGCTTGAGTAGGAGCTTGACGGACGCAAACTCGGAATACTGCGCGTGGTCTAACTCTCCGCTGCCGTAGATGGTCTCGCCTGCTGCCGTCCAGCAGCTGACGTTCGCAGCCGTCGCGCCGCCTTCGACGCTGAGAGCGAAATTCACCGCACCGTCGCTTGAGACCGGGACTGGGCTGCTGGGGTCGCGGGGATAGCGGATGACCGGCGCCGACACGTTGGCCGTAGTGAATGTGATCAGCGCGGGAGAAATCGACGCGGCGTCGTTGGCAAACTGAGTGGCCCTGCAGATGTACTGGGTGCCAGCGTCGAGGCGAATCTGCGCGAGGAGGGCATCCAAGCATCAGCATACGCGCAGATGGTTGTGGATAAGCAAGTATAAAGATCTCGAACCGGGACGACGGCGTAGGTCTTGGGAGTGAATCGGTTGAAAACGTGCGATTCCGTGGAATTGATTGGAACGGAGATGTTCCCGGGGGCCAGCTCGCAGGAAACGTTGGCCATCGTTGTCCCGGCTTCGACTTTCAGAGCGAAGTGAACGGCGCCGTCAGCAGCCCGAGTAACGGAGCTGCTTGACTGGTCATGTGGCTCGAGAATGATCGGAGGGCCGACATCTTGCGTCCTGAACGGACGGACAGAAGAAGGAGCAGAGGTGTCGGCTCCCATCGTCTGCCACGCGGCGCATGCGTAGTCGGTCGCCGCCTTGAGACGGAGCTGCGCGGCGCATTTATATTCAGTGGATGGTCGCCGAGCCGAATTGGAATGATCGATATATATATATATATCATGAGAACGAATTCGAACGCGCTGCGAGCGAACCAGAAATACGCGCCGGGTAGCACATGATTCACACTCAGGATCGGGGAGACCCAGATCTGGAGCGTTGGCGGTGACTGTCACAGTTTCCGCCGACACGTTAACAGTGCGGAGGAATTGTTCGCGGAGGTAGTCCTCAGCAGAAAAGTCTTTGCTTGAGCCAAGGATGCTCTGGAACTCGGTAGCGTTGAATGGTACGCATCTGACGGTGCCCGAAGTGACATTCTGGATTGTAAATCCAGGTACCGAGTCGTCAGTAGAATAGAAGACGCGAACGGTGGTCGTGCCGTCCTCGTTGCGCGGAGCTATGCACGGTGAACCTTCGCCCAGTAGGCCTCTAGATCTGCCATCCTGCTGGCAATTGCTGTTAAACTCCCAGCCCGGAGGATCGCCCGCCGTGAAGAGATCGAACACTCTGAAAGAGCCCTCGCCACTCCCTAGTGTCTGACTGACGTTGCAGGTGTACGCCGAGTTGGTCTCGAGAGCGTACTGCGCATGCGGGGGGATATCGATCGGGAATCAATGTTGCGAATGGCCATGGCACGCGGCAAGCTTAAACAATGCAGTCAACGCACCTCGTAAATCTCAGCATACGGGTAGAAATGATCGCTATCATCAAAGCTTGGACCGTATTCCCAGTATTCCACGTAATCGAAGGCTGCCACCACCGGACTGCCTCCGGCTTTCGTGCAGGCTATCGATGAGGACGCTACGTCTTTCTCGTACCCTGTGTCGAACCCTGCTCTAAAAGGGAAAGACGTGGCTCCGGGGTAGAGTGCGAGATATGGGTAGTACTGGTTGAATTGGTTGAACCCAGTTGAGATCCCGACGAAAGGCGGGTCGAGCGGCCTCGTGGAGAACGAGACGGACACCGACTTCGACTTGACATTGCCGTTCGTTTGCGTGAGGGAACAGGTGTAAGGGGCACCAGCCCTGAGTTGGATCTGAATGCACGCATCCATCGAGAGTTAGCGTGCACGCATCAATCAAAGGCCAGCCCATTGCAATTGACTCACATAAAGGCCCAGGTCTCCAGTCGGATTAGGACTAGTTTCGGAAGCGGTAACAGTGCTCCCGTCATCCGTCGCCGTGCAATCAGCAGTGATCGCGTTGATAGCTCCGTTTGTGGTTCTGCGTACGCGTATGGCAACAATTCAGCCGAAGTAACTATATTTACAAATTAAAACATTTCATGAACAGATGCATGTTAAGCATATATATATATATATATATATATATATATATATATATATATATATATATATATATATATATATATATATATATATATATATATATATATATATATATATATATATATATGCATAAAATCGAGCTAATAATTACGTTGTGTCGGGGGTCAGAGTAAACAGCGTCCTGCCGTCTCTTCCGCTGGCCCGTCCAAGAATTGCGCCGGCGGTCGGTCTGGTGACAGTTGGGGCTGTATTGCGCGGGTGTCAGGGCGCGAGAACTTTGTGCGATCTTCGGGCTTGACGGGCCTGCGCCGCGGTCGACACACGCCGTCGGGTCGTTCGGGTCTTGCTACGAAAGTGTGAAGGTGATGCATACGCATGCGCGCGGCTGGGCGATGAGCACTGCACGCACGGCCTTCCCGGTAGCGCAAGCTGTACACACTGCAGGACTAGACGAAGTGTCTTTGAACTGCGAAAGCTAACGTCAGCCGCAGCAGGCATCTTCGACCGCTTCCGAAGTTCAGGGTTGCACCTTGTCCTCTGAGCAGAAACAGAATGTGTCTATGGTCTGCGGAGATCATTAAACAACATGCGAGAATTCAAAAAAACCTGTAATTGTGTCAGATTGCGGAAAGAGGTCCGCACCAGGAAGGTAGGCAGGCATACGCATTTCCCCGCCGAATTCTGCGCAGAGCGCGGTCATATTTATGAACTAATCAATCGACGATTTAGATTCTGTTATAAGTAAGAACAGCAGAACGTGTATTCGGACGAACCTGCCCGTTAATGGTCGCGCAAGCGGCATCGTCTGCGCAGGCGGCATTGCCAGCGTCGATGGTATCGCCAGGGACGCACGCTTCCGCCAACGCCGAAAGGAGCGCCCACGCAACGACCGCCGCGCAAAGCCAGCTGATCCCCGCTCTAGATCTCGCAGCCATATGCATGATGCCGGATCGTGAGGGCTTCCGGTTTGCCGCGACGCCCGCCTGCGAATGCAAGCTTAAGCTGATCATCCACATCAGCACGGGACGTCGTCAAAATCTGCCAGGCTGCAGGCTGCCCGACTGCACTGCTGGTGGACTCTGGGAGTCTGCTAGCTCTGCTGCTTCAAGGCTTGCAAAGTTGCACTGCCGCATGCGCAGTGCAGCAATCGCCACTGATTCGCCAGTACTAGTGATTCGCCAAGTACTAAACTGCTACTACTAGGCTAGTCAATGAGTAGCAGTGAGTACCGTGTTACACAAAATTAGTACTAGTGATTCGCCAAGTACTAAACTGCTACTACTAGGCTAGTCAATGAGTAGCAGTGAGTACCGTGTTACACAAAATTAACAGCCCGTTAATTAACAGATTATAAAATCCGGCCCTCCCTTCACCGAAATAACAGAGCCCCAAATTAACAGACTATGAAAATTTGGGCTTGTATATGGGGCGGTAATGTCGGGGGGGTAGATTGTATGGGACGACTGCACGGCAGCGAATTAGCAGAGCTCTAAATTAACAGACTATGTCAAAATTTCGGTCTGTTAATTTTTTTTTGAGAGACTACGGTGGGGCGAACCCCCCGTAGGTAGTGATATTAAAGACAACAAAGCAATCACAAATCAAAGATACAGTAAACTAGCACAAAATATATACAGAATCAAGAGGGATCACGAGAAGGGACACGATCAGAAGAACGCAAAAAATAAGGAGAACGAGCACGAGGAGAAGGAGTAGAAGAGCTCAAGGGCGTCGACGCAGAAGTACTAGTCACACTAGAACGACGAGGAGCACGGGGACGCAGCAAATACTGGAGAACCAGAAATATTTAGTGGGCTGCATATTTATAGTACTAAAAAGTTTTGAGCGAAGTAACAAAGTTTTATCGCTCACTAAAGAGGCGGGGAGGGGGGGGTACCGTTCGAAAAGGCCTTGAGCCGCCGCCGCCGAGCTCCAGCGATGAAAGGCCGGCGCCCGGCCAGCCGAGCAGCCGGCGCCACGCCTTGGCCCGAGCCCGACACGACGACGGTCTATCAGAAGGCGCGGCCGCTGGCGGGCGCCTGGTCGTTCTTTAATTTGGCAGAGTAGGCGAGAAGGCGAGCGAGTCGAGCGCATGCGCACGAACGCGTCGATCTGCCGGAGAAGCAGATGCATATGCCGCCCAGCCGCAGCGCCGTGGCGCTGAACGACCCCGCGACGTCGACGTCGACGCTGCGCGCGCGGGCTGCCCGACCCATCGAAAGCGTCACGGCGTCCAGCGTGAAGGAGGCGGAGGAGATCGTGGCTGTGAATGCTGCCGTGCTCGCAGAGGAAGCTAAGCCGGTCCGCTCGCCCGCTCGCCGGCCGGCGCACGTCGCTAACTGCGCCCGCGCTCAGCTGCAGACCCCGGCCGCCGCGTCCGGTCTTGCCGACAAGGGCAAGAAGCACCAGACGTACACGGCGGAGGTGGCAACAGAGATCGGTGGCAACAGCAGCGATCTGCAGCGGCGGGGGCGCGGGGGGGGCGGGGGGGGGCCTCCGCTGACGCCCCCGGCCCTAGGGAGCGGTTTGGCCGGACCTACCAAATATTTCCCGCCCACTAAAATGACCAAAATCGCGAAGTACTAATTATTTTCCTGTACTAAATTAACCAGTTCTACAGTAAGGAGAACGAGCACGAGGAACTACAGTCGAAGACGAAGATCTAGACTTGAGACTCTGTTAATTGAGTGAGTCCAGTATTTATGTGTTACACTGGCGCCGTGACGCCGAGTTGCCGTCGACCGTCGGACTCGCCGACTCGACCCTGCGCATGCGACGGCGGCTCCCCAGTGAGTCCCCACTGGGCCAGGAGTCCGTGACTTACTGAGTCACGGACTCCGGTCACGTGCACAGACTCTGAGAGTCCGGTGAGTCGGCGGTGACTCCGACTCCGAAGCCTTGTACGTGTTCGGAACTTCGGAAGGTCGACGTCCGCGGCAGCGGCCGGACTTCCGGTCCAGTGCCGGAGCTCGAGTCCGGGATCCGCGCCGCGTCTGGCCCGGGAGTCAGGGAGGACCGGCCCGGCCGCGGCCCCGGCGGGACAGTGGCGGGACTCCCGCCGGCGCCCGGCCGCATGCGCAGTCTCCCGGCCGCGGCCGCGCGGACTCGTCCACGGTCAACCGCTAATTTTAATTTATAATCATGATCATTTATACTTAATTCGAATCTCCGGAACTGCGGGCAGTCTGAGTCTGCGGCACCCCCGGCAGTCGAAAAACAAATTAAAACTGACACTACTAGCCTAGTAGTAGTCAGTGCCACGGTGTAGTAGTAGTCGCTGTCGTGACTAACTTAGTAACTGAGTTACTGCACTGGCATTTGGTAACTTCAAGAGTAAGATCTAGAACACATGTACAGCACATGAGAACATTCACAGCTGCGCAGAACGGCAATTTACGGCAATTCAATGATTTAAAACATCGGCTAAAAAAGCATCAGTCAGCCAAGTTGCCGAAATTAAAATTGAAAAGTTAGGGTTAGCGTATAGTAGTTCCGGGGGAGCCTCTATAGGTCCGAGTCTGGGAGGCCGAACCGTCAGGTTGACGTTGTGCAAGAACGAATTCGAACCGTTGTTTTGTTTTGACAATTTGATTCGATCATAGCTTTTCGTCACGTCACGGCGTTTATATATATATAGCATATACCCGCCGGGCCGTGCCACGGTGAGTCCGTGACCCTAGTACGTAGTACGTACTACTAGTCTACTACTACGGTACTACGTATCATAGTATACGTAGTAGTACGGTAGACTTCAGGGATGGGAAAATTTTTGGGGGTCCCCCAAGGGTCCAAAAAGTTTTGCAAAACTTTTTGCCTTGTATGTAAAATTTTTGCGAAATTTTTTGAAAATTTTTGCCCCGAATTAAGAATCGAAACCGTCGTCTAAAGTGCTTCAAATCGCGTTCAAACACGTCTAAAACATTGTTTAACTCATGTTTATCGATCGCAGGCTTGCGAGAGATGCTATCTGCACATGAAATCGATATCCGCCTGCTCGTGTTTCAAGGCCAAGCTTAAGTACCCCCCTCCCCAACAGGAGCCAGAATTCGAAGCTCAAGAACTCGCCTTCCACGCTCAGAATAGCCTCAGATTACCTTCTATGTCGTTTATATCTTCATTTAACATCGCCTGAGCCGCCGCAAACGATATATTTCGGAGGATGAGGGGGGGGTGGGGTGCAAAAGTTTTTCCAAAAATTTTGGAGGGCCGAAACGGGGACCAAAACGTTTCTGAAAAGTTTTGCAAAACTTTCAAGTTTTTGCATTCTTTTTCCAAAAGTTTTGGGCGGCGAACCCTGCCTATGGCGCAGTTTCCGCCATACAAACTTTTTCGAGTCAAGTCGATTGACTAAACTCGGCCGAGTTTGCAGACTGGGGCCACCTTTTGACTAGGGCTGGGCCGGTGGCGGCCGGTGGCAGTGGCAGCCTGCCGCAGCCTGGCAGTGCCACCGACCGACCGGGTGGAAAGTCCGGCCCACCGCCATACAAGTTGATACAACGCCCGGACGTACCATACAAATAAAAATTCTAGGGGGGGTAGGCTAGGCTGAGCGCGGGCGGGGTCCAAACGTTAACGTTAACGGCGCCGGCTGCACATGACGTCGACAGGCCACATGACCGCGCTCTAGATCTCTTGCTGCGCTCAGCACGTCGACGTCTCCGAGGCTCCGAAATCGAGTTTATACCGCAGAACCGCGCCGGCGCGTGCACGTGCCACGGTGCGCCGCGGCCGCTGTCCGCAGCCGAGCACGCCGGCCGGGCCGGGTGCTCTTAATTATAAGCTTGTTGCGCTCGGCACTGGCCATGGGCTGGGGTCGTTCTGCCGCGCGCATGTGCCACGCGTACGGTGCGTGCCACTAGTACTCTTTCATTAGATCCCGGTTCCCCCCTCAGGGCTTTGCACCCCCGGCGCGAAAATCGCGGCCGGGCCACTAGTTACTATGATATCGATCGGGCCCCGGGCCCGGGGGTCCGGGTCTAAAAACGCACTAATATCGTGGGAATTAATATCTTTTTTTTGTGAATTACCGGCCACAGCCTCTAGTCTAGTGGGAATTAATATCGTGTTTTAGGCCTAAAGGGCATAAAGACAAAAAAAAGCAAAATAACTAAGACAAGAGCTCGAGAGGGCTCAGCAGCGGCCGGACTCGGCTTTTCAAACGACATAAATTTGCCAAGTTGCATCATGGCATGACATAATATTGTGTTCTACAACTTCTACGATATGCCCAGGCGTAGGCCTGATGCTTGACCCCCCCCGGCTTCAAGCCAAGCCAAGCCAAATTTTGGCCTTCCGGAGTCAAGCCAAGCCAAGCACCCGAGCCGGCCGGCTCAAATGCTTGGCCCCTCGGCTAGGTCAAATATTTGTCAAATGCTTGAGGGGGGGGTACCCCATGTACGCCCCTCTTCCCCTAGGCCTCTAGATCTAGCTATAGATCTTCCCTAAGGCGCGCGCTAGCTAGCTACGCACGTACGTATACGATCTTGCTCAAATTGACTCAGTGAAACATAAACAACTAACTCGACTTCCGCTTCTTTCCATCTGGAGACCCTTCAGGTCGCCCTACTGCCTTCTTAATCTGGCCTGCCAACTCGAAAATGGGAACACCAGCAAGGTATACGTACAGCTCATACAGATTAACGAGAGCAGCAATGGAATCATCGTTAAGAGAAGCCCTATTCTCTACAACGATCTGGCCAGCATGCGACCAGACACGCTCAGAATAAGTAGAAGAACCGGGGCAAGAGCCATAGCGGCGGTACAGGGCAGAAACGTAAGGAAAATCTAGCATATGCTCGCGAAACCAAACAAGGGGGTCCTGGCCCCAAGAGAGAGCTACAAGGGCGTCCCACTCAGCTATCTCTGTGAGGTAGCTCTTAAGCTGCGGCTCTAGGGGGTTGCCGGGGGCGGCGGGAGGAAGGGGCCCCGCGCCGCGCGCGGGGCCTTCAGCGCCCCGGGCCCGCGCCAGTGACACCCGCGAGCTTGCGCTCGAGGCTAGAGACCACGCGCCCCTCCTGAGGGGCGGGGGCGGGGGCGGGCGCACGGGTTCAGGGCCAAGGCCCAGCCGCGCATCCAGTGCGCGCTTGCCACGCTGAAAGGCAACATGCCGGTAACGATTGCGCGAGCCAGCGCGTGGTGCTTCGCCAGGTTATCTTCATCCGAGAGCGGCTTCACGGCCTCAAAGGCTGGGCCGAGCGTCGCCTGCCCTGCCGCGTGCTGAGCGGATTCGCCATCTGTCGGCGCGAACAGCCCGTGCTGCGTGTTGAAATGGCTGTCGATGCTCGATGTCGCGCTGATGTTTTTGAACACTGTCTTACAAGCGAACTGCCGCAGTGCCGGCCGTGCTTCTCCTTGTTGAGCAGGCACATCGCTGCTTTCTTCCCGTGCAGCTTCCCCTGGATGATCTTGTCGCCCTGCCAGACCCACGAAGTGAGAATGTGGATCTGCCGCTTAAGCCAGAGGTGGCTGTCCATCGGCTCGAAGTCGTCCGCGTCCGTGCGCGGCCCTTGCGCTGCTGCAGGCGCCCCTGGCGCAGCTGCAGCTGCAGGCGCATCGCTGGAGCCGGCGATGGGCTGCGCGGGGGCACGGAATGAGATGTTGCCGGACGCGTCCTTGCCGATGACTTGCCGGACGCGTCTGCCCCCCCCCCCCCCCCCCCCCCCCCCCCATAATATTTGCAAGTATCTTCAAGCACGGCTTTCTGGCTCAAATGCTTGGCGCTAGAGGTCAAGCCAAGTGCTTGAGGCAAATGCTTGACCCCAAGCAGCAGGCCTACCCAGGCGGGGAAGCCGAACCGTCAGGTTAACGTTTCGAAAACTATCCGGTACCCCTCCAGTGCGAGGACGAACCGTTTTTTGTTTTACAATTTGATTCGATCACAGCCTCTTTTTGTTTTGGTGAATTACCGGCCACAGTCTCTAGACACCAGCACTGCGGGGGCTGCCCAGCAGTGATGTTAACCTTACCAGTAATATTCTGTAATATACATTATAATAATGCATTATAATAATATTATTGTAATAGTGCCACTTTCCGGGGTTACCGGTAAGGTGTATTACAGGTTGGAAAGACCCCCTTATTTCACGAGCAGCAGCGCTCTGCGACGTACCTACACAGTATTTAACAACATATAAGCTATATTTGACAGTTCTGATGACCAGGAAGCTCTTTAACAGCCCCGTTCGACCTTGCTTGATGGGGTACCCCTGTAGTGTGCCTCAAAAGGCCTCAGGGCCTCTTAAACCATGTTAGCAATAAGCTTAAAGTCACATCTTGCATGTTTCACGTGATAAGAGAGTGTTTCGGACAGATTAGCATCAAGAATAAGCAGCGCAGGGCTGCGGGAATGGGGTTTCTATGAGGTATTACAGGTAATATGGTATAACATTAGTAAGGTTTATTATAATACCATTAAACATAATCGGTAATAGTGCGTTTTTGGGATTAATTAGTAATAACATCACTGCTGCCCAGGGGGCATAAAGACAAAAAAGCAAAATATTTTTTACTAAGACAAGAGCACGAAGAAAGATAAGACAAAGAGCCAAAATCGACAATTAGAAAGGAAAGACACAGAGCTCGAGACAGATCGATAGCGAGAAGAGACAATAAATCGAGCAGATCTAGGGACAGAGGATAACTGACACGAAGAAGAGCCAGAGCTAGAGATACCATCAATATCAGAAGAAATTACATCACTAAGAAGCGGGGGACAAAATTAAGAAAGATAAATAACAGGAAGAAGACAAGTAAGAGGAACAACAAGACGACATGGAGGCGGAGGCGAAGCAGGACGATGCGAAAGATCACAGCCTCACAGGTTATACGTCACGGCGTATATATATATATAGCATACAATTTAACTAGTAATTTACTACTGTAGTTAGCTCTGCCTCTTCCTCCTCCATCTCTCACTGTTAGCCCTCAGGCAGTTCCGCCTCTTTATCTTCAGCGACCGTCAGACCGTATAGTTTTTGGCAGCGAGTATTTTGTGTATGGTGACGTTCCTCGTGTGTACCCTTCTCTCTCTTCTACTTCGCTATATTTGCCTCTCCCGCCTGGTTCAGCCCCATCGTCTGCCTTCCCTGTCACTACTGGCTTGCGTTTCGCCCCTCCTCTTATACTGCCGATTCCGAGTCTGCACCCGAGCTCTGCCCCTTTCCTCGTGTCGTCCCCAGTTCCTCAGATTAGTCTTCAGCCGTCCATTGTTTTACCAACTCTACAATCTCGATTCCGTTTAGACACTCCGCCAGCTTCGACTTTCCCCTCTAGTGGTGTCCTACGTTTCGCCTCTCCTACTGTTCTACCGCCTTTGCCTCCTGCGACTACGTCTTCTAGTTCTGCTGTTAGCTCTGTCTTGTCGTCTTCGTCTAGATCTTCGTCTTCGACTGTAGTTCCTCGTGCTCGTTCTCCTTATTTGCTGCGTCCCCGTGCTCCTCGTCGTTCTAGTGTGACTAGTACTTCTGCATCGACGCCCTTGAGCTCTTCTACTCCTTCTCTTCGTGCTCGTTCTCCTTATCTTTTGCGTTCTTCTGATCGTGTCCCTTCTCGTGATCCCTCTTGATTCTGTATATATTTTGTGCTAGTTTACTGTATCTTTGATTTGTGATTGCTTTGTTGTCTTTAATATCACTACCTACGGGGGGTTCGCCCCACCGTAGTCTCTCAAAAAAAAATACTGTAGTAAGCCGCCGATTGCCAATGCCTACGACTTTTTTTTCAAAAAGCCCACCCGGGCAATATTCGTATTAAAAGGACAACAATTACCGCCCCGTCGACGTCATGGAAGTTTGACTGGGGGGGCACCGTCCGACTGCTATCTGCTCTGCGGCATAGAGGGAAGACGTCGTGCTACCCTGCCCTAGCTAGCTGCGAGCTATGATGAAGGAGCGGTGTGGCCATGGAGTCGAGTCGGTCCTTGCAATTGGCCCTGCAAGAGGGGGGGGGAGGGGGGGGGGGAAGGCTCTGTCTGCCCTAGCTATAGCTAGGAGCTATCTGTCGGAGTCTAGATCTCGGCCCTGGGGAGGGGGGCGGAGCTCGAGGGAATTCGAAGACGGGGCACACGGGGCGTGGGGGGGTGGCGGGGGCGGGGCGGAGGGAGGGGAATTCGCAACGGGGCGGGGGCGGGGTGCACAGCGGGGTGCACGTGGGGGGCGGCGGGGCGGGGCGCTGAAGGGCGGCCAGGGCGGGGCGCCGGAGCCAAAGGCGCGGGCGCGGAGCCGAGGCGGGGGCGGGGCGCTGGAGCCGGAGGGCGGGGCGGGGCGCTGGAGCCGGAGGGCGGGGGCGGGCGCTGGAGCCGGAGGGCGGGGGCGGGCGCTGGAGCCGGAGGGCGGGGCGGGGCGCTGGAGCCGGAGGGCGGGGGCGGGGCGCTGGCGCCGCGGCCGGCGGCAGGGGCCGGCTTGGAAGCCGGGTCCGGGCCGAGCTTATTCGGGGGGCACATTCCGCAGTTTTCTTAGCGTTGCGATATTAATGCGCCCCCGAATTAATGCGTTTTGCCATGGCCAGCGGAAAACGCATTAATTGCAAGGGGGGGTACCCCCTCCCTTGCGCATGCTCCCCTGGTGAGTTGGTGCGGCGTACTTTCTGTGTCAGCAATTTTTGTAAGATGCGATTCTTTGCATGCGCTCTCGTATAGGTGTGATCGCATCATAGCCGCTGGAAGCGGCCGAAAAAAATGCAGGGGCGGGGCTGCGCATGCGCAAACATGTCGACGTCGAGGTCGCGCCTCACCTGCTATTGCTATACGCGCCGGACCACGTGCTCCTGATTGCTCTCAATGAGCTCTACAAACTTTGTCATACATGCCCGGGCTCGAGATCTAGAAGCGGCGCGTTGCGCGCTAGGCCGCCTCAAGTACCTTTTGTACCGGGCGCCGTAAAAAAGCGCTCCGGATCCTGCGAGTTGGATTTTTTCGAGACTCGAGCAGGGGGGGAATGGATGCCGATATCGTGTTGCATGCGCGCGCAGTACCCGGAGTGGTCGTACTGCTGCAGCACTGGTGCTGGTCGTACCACTTGGCCGCGCCGTCACGGCGTGAGAGAGTGCAGAAAGAAGCGGGCGCCTTCTTCACTTCTTTCTCCGGTGCGCACCCGGGCCGCGGCGTTTCGCCCACCCTCCAGGCGGACTCCGATGTCAAGCCCTTCAAGCGCAAGTACGGGGCGGATCACCACTCGCACGCCTCGGCCCGCGGCCGGACCGGATGCGTGGCTTGACCCGCGGCCGCGGCCGGCGCTCCGTACTAGCTGTACTACGGTAGCGGAGGGTGGCGGCGTCGCAGTATTCGCAGCTGCTCCTAGTTCGCCGCGCCGGGCTGCTTCCCTGCCCGCTGCTCCCAGCTGCTCCGCGCGCCCGCTGCTTCAGCAGCTGCTCCCTGCCCGTCGCCCCGCCCGCTGCTTCAGCTTCGTCGACTCCAGGTTCGCCCCGCCGGCGCCGCTGCTGCCGCGCGCGTCACCCGGCCGCCCCCGCTGGGCCCCGCCCCCGCACGGCCGCTGTCCGGGGCGAGCTGACGCCTCGGTTCTGCGCATGTGCAGGCTACGCGAAGGGCCCGGTGCCACCTGTCTCTCCTCCGGATCCCGCTTTCCCGCCCGCCGCCGCCGCCGCCAGCGTCGCCACCCCACCTACCCGCCTCGCCACCCCGCCCGCCTCGCCCGGCCGCCCGCCTTGCCTTTCTAGCTGCCCCCTCCGCCCCCCTCCCCTGCGCCCCCCGCCTCCCCCCCAAGTACCCTGCAATGTGTACCAGAACCCCCCATTGCACCTCCGCGCGCGGCCCGCACTTGCCGCACTTGCACAGGGCAGGGCGCGGTCTGCTAGTTAGGGGGCGCATTATTAGCCATACGAGGGGTTCGGGTCCAAAAACGCATTAATATCGGGCGTATTAATTAAGTGTTTTACGAGTAACTCGTAGCGCACAGCCTCCGACTAGTCCTCGAGGCTCCGAGGCTCAGGGGATTCAGCCGCTGAGCCTCATTCAGGGCCTGCCGGCGGGCTGCCCGCCGGGCCGGCCGCCGGCCGCGGCGAGTCTGTGAGTCGAGACTGTGACTCCTGCCGCGATCGCGAGGCAGTGCGAGCACGAGCAGCACATGGCGCGCGTAGATAACCAGCGAAAGGCCTCTACCGTGTGGCACTAAATTACCGCGGCATAAATTACCGCGTTAGAAACTCCGGCCCGAGGGTGGCCAAAATACCGCGGTACCAAATTACCGCGTTTTAACAAATTCTCGACGCGGTAATTTGGTACCGCGGTATACGTAATTAAGTGAGCGCGGTATTATAGTGCCCGGCCAGTGCGGCCACACGGTAGTACTACCGACTTTATCTGTAACCAATTGCAAGATGTTTATGTTTCGGATTAATGACAACTCAACATGACGTCGACTGAATGTGATAGTATACGATGTTATGTGCTTAGTACGCAACGTGGGGACGCCAGGGAACGCGAGCTAGCTCGACTCGAGTCGAGAACTGTGAGAAAACGCGATTCTGACCGCGGGAAGACATCATGATTGATCATGATCGATCATTAATATTATTTCATTATCACACCATCATGAATCATGATGCGTCGACGTCGACGCCGCTACTCGACGGCCGTGAGACTCCTGTCACGTGCACAGTGTGTATACATCATAGTATTCTCGATAACAACATCGATACTGGTGCACGCTATGAAGCTATTCGATACAGCATAGACGATAGATCAATAAGCGTTAAGCTTGCCGCGCCGGAACTTGCGCCGCAAGTTGCGCGCCATGACAAATACTCCACAGTTTTGCGATAGTATATATATAACGGACAACCGATCGCGAGCTCACGCCGGCCGCCGCTTCATTCATGGAAGCCTCTCCCTTGAAAGGCTTCGAATTCGCCCCTATTTCTTCGCGTATCGGATCTTGGTCGCCGCCGCCATCGCCAGCGCCTGCCGTGGTCGGCCGCCCGCGGGGCGCGCGGCGGCGATAAGCGGGGTGCGAATGCTTTAAATAGATGGGCCCCGGGGGTACGGGCGCCGGCTCGCCTTGAACGCGACGAAGAAGAGCATCATGATCCCGACGTCGCGCCAGCGCAGGTCGAAGTCGAAGCCGTACCCGTTCCCCACCTGCGGGGGGGGGGGGGGGAAGGAGCGGGGTCGGTCGAAAGAGGGAGGGTGGTCGGACTTCGTATCAGCGGTTCATATAATAGCGGGCTCTTCTCATCGATTCGGAACAGATCAGATACATAGAGTCCTTTCGTTGAAATCTCAAGCTTAAGGACGGGCGTCGTTTAAATGTGGGGGGATGTAATAATATAATGGGATGGTAGGCACCTGCTACGGCCGCCCTCTATATATATAATTCCGGTGGCCGCCCTCTTCTAAATTCTAGATCTAAACAGCCTAAAGGGTGGATATATTAGGCACCTGCTCGCCGCGGACGACGACAGAGCCGTACTGCTGCACGCACGCCGCCGCCTCGCTGCGGGGCCGGGGCTCAGCTCAGTTCGGCTCAGCTGAGCCCACGAGACTTAGAGCCGCCGCCCGCGCTCTTAGAGCGAGACTTAGGTAGTCTTAGGGAGCTCAGCATCCTTAGCTACGCATCCTTAGCAACTTGAATTGATGAAAGCAAAGCTCAGCCGAAGCTAAGCTCATTAAGCTAATTATAGAGGCCTCGAGCCTCGAGCCCCGCGCAGCGCACTTGGGGGCGCATGCGAGGGAGAGGCCCTGGAGCTCGTTGATGGAGAGGGACTGCAGCGGGTACTTCAGGAACGACGCGTAGTGCTGCGGGGTGCGCGGCCCGTGGATCAGGGCGGGAGGTGGGAGGGGGGGGGGGGGGGGGGGGGGGGGTGCGCGGCGGCGGGGCTTTAGCTGTGAGATTGAGGTTCGATCGCGAGGGACTAGTGCTCGCAAGGTGTGGCCGAAGGGGCGGGCGAGCCGGCGCCGGGTTCCGGTGGGCCCGGGGCGGGGGCGGGGGCGGGGGCGGGGGCGGGGCACCATCCAGATCCAGTAGTTGGGTATGCTGGGCCCCGAGATGATGAACCCCGCGAAGACCGACCTGCGCGCGCGCGCGCGAGCGGGACGGGGGCCCAGAGATCAAACCGAGAGACAGTTGCAAGGGCGAGATGGCGAAGGGAGGAAGGCACCAGCCGTGCGCGGGAGGGAGATAGGAGGGGGGAAATATAGGGGTTTATTATTACTATTTGGGATCATAACAATGGGCTCAGGGCGGGGCGGGGGCGGGGCGGGGCGGGGCGGGGGGCGGACATGGGCATGATGACGGCGACGAAGGCCTGGCTCGCCACCTCCTGGCTCGGCAGCACCTGCCCGCCCCGCCCCGCCCACGTCAGCGCCGGCGTCAGACTCTGCGACGTGCGAGCGCTCTACCCTCTCTGCCCCTCTATCCTTCTATAATTCGAGTTACTAGTGCCCGGCGCTCTGCAGGCGCTGGGCGGGGCGGGGGGCGGGACGGGGCGGGGCGGACGAGGGCAAAGAGCTCCGCGAAGGAGTACATGACCTGGCAGAAGACCCACGTCGCCACCGCGAAGTACAGCACCCGCGCCCCTGCCGATGCCGGGAAGCGCGGCGGTATCAGCAAGAGCGGCCCGGAGCTCACGTGCTAGCTGGATCAAATGCGGGGCGGGCGCGGAGGGCGGGAGGGGCGGACCGGAGTCGGCGGTGGTGAGGCCGGAGAAGGAGTAGTAGACCACGTCGAAGAGGGCGACCTCGGCCGTCTGGCGGGGGGCGAGAGTCAGTTGGACGTTGGTTATTCAGAAGGATCTAGATGGCCATTCTGTCTGTAAGTTAATATGAGAGAGGGAGGCGCTCGGGCGCGCCTGGAGGACGAATTCGACGAGGGTCCACGCGATCGACGCCGCCAGCGGGTGGTACGCCCCTGCGCGAGACACGACACGACACGCGCGTTAGGCTCGTCTTCGCGTCTTGCATGTTGTCTGGCCTCGCGATTCGACATCGATTCGATTCGACTGGACGCTCTCCTTGTACATCTAGTCTAGATCCCATTTTGAATCCATTTTAGGTCTTTTAAAGTTTTGGTCTAGTTCTGGACTAGACCTAAATCCCTAGAACGCACCCTGGACGCTCTCCTTGTACATGATGGCGCGCTCGAAGACCTTCGTCGGGATCGCCGAGAGGCACCCGATCGCTGCGTGGCGGGCGCGTCAGCTCCAGAGAGGGGCAGAGGCTAGCTATAGGGGCGAAGCCGCGTCCCAAGGCGACGCTGCGACGCTGCCAGCGACCAAGGCCTCACCGAAGGCGATGACGGCGTAAAAAGCCCCCGAGATGCGCATCCGCCCCGCCGCTGCGGGCGCCGCGGCGCGCGTCAGACGCGCTCGAAGGACCCGCCCGCGTCGGTCGTTCCTCCGGCGCCAGCCCGCCGTTCCCCCGCACCGAGGTCGTCGGCGCATATTCGCTGATTACAATTATATTATGCAACTTATTAGCTTATAATGTACAGCTCGGCAGCTTCCTCGCGCACCGAGGTTCTTAGCTTATCAGCTCATAAGCTTATTAGCTCATTAGCTTAGCTTAGCTTAGCTTAGCTTAGCTTAGCTTAGCTTAGCTTAGCTTAGCTTAGCTTAGCTTAGCTTAGCTTAGCTTAGCCTCCTCGCGCAAAAGAGGCTCTTAGCTTATCAGCCTATGAGCTTATGAGCTTTTTGGTTTATAATCAGCTTCCCCGCGCACCGAGGTTGTTGGCGCGGTTGTGGTAGAACATGGAGCCCCCCACGAAAGACAGGAAGAGCGCCCTGCAGCAGGAATAATGTGAGCCTTATTGGAAACGAGGCCGGGGCTCAAGAAGACGAGGCCTTGAGAGCGCTATCAACATTCCGATACTGTAATCAGTTGTGGATTATGTGGATTACGTTACGTTAACTTCGATACTATTCACATTTACGTTAGTTGTGGATTATGTAATTAGAGGGCCCGCACCGTACGAGGAGGGCCTTGAGGACCTCGGGCCTGCGGAGGACGGCGCGCGCGTACCGCCGCGTGCACGCCGCCGCCTGCGCCCCGAACGACGCCGCGAAGCGCGCCGAGAAGGGGCGCTCGAGCCCGCCCGCCGCGTTCTTCTGGGACTGCGGCAAGTGTTTCAATCTTGGCTTACGTAGTTTTAGTTTTAGATTGGTTTACTTTAGTGCTTTAGCGCTTTGGTTTTAGAGAGGACGCGGAGCGGGGCGGAGCGGAGCGGGGCGGAGCTGGCGGACCAGCTCCTGTTCGAGGGCGGACTGCGCCGCCTCGGCCCCCGCGCGGCGCGGGCAGGCGCGCCAGCGCTCGGCGACATCGGCGGCGGGGCCCGCGCCGGGGCCCGCGCCGAGCCGGGCGCCCTCGCGCTTGCCCCCGCACACCTCCAGCACCTGACAGCCCCGAGAATCAAAGAAGGGAGGGGGGGGGGGATTAGGGGGGTAGGACGCACGAAGTCGGCGGGGTTGTGGCCCTTCGGGCACTCGTACCCCAGCGACGCGAAGTGGGCCAGCACCTGCCGCCCCGTGCACGCGACCGCCGGGTCAGGAGGCTCGGCGGCTACGATTTGAGCGCCGCGGGGTTCCTAAGGTGTTCTAAGATGGATCCAATCTTCTCCTTGGTCCAATATTAATGTTCTTCTTCTGAGGATCCAAGTGCACTAACAAGAGCCTATAGCTAGTGCAACCGAAACCCAGGGGCCAGCGCAGCAATCAACCCAACCCAATCCGCCCCATCTTTTAACGTCGGGCACGCGGGAACGCCCGCCGCACCTCGAAGGAGGGGGGGCCGAGGGCCCCGAAGTAGGCCGCCTCGAATTCTAAATTATACTCTAGATCCTAACTCTTAGTTGCCCAGGAACCTAAGGTGGATCTAATCTAAGGTGGATCTAATCTAAGGTGGATCTAATCTAAAGAGATCCACTCTCACTATAGATCCGCGCACCTCGGAGGAGGCGGGGCCGAGGGGCCCGAAGTAGGCGGCCTCGCCGCCGGCGCGGAGGAGGAGCATCCAGTCGAAGAGCTCGAAGAGCTTCGCCGACGGCTGGTGCACCGTGCTGCGGGGGGCCGGGCGGGGCGAGAAGGTCAGGCAAGGCGGAGGGGGCTCGGGGTTCGTGACGCATTGGGGCTCGGTGCCGATGGGCCACGGCCGCACTAGTACCTCTAGCTCGCTCCTCTAACTCTGCCCCCGTTGCTCCTGGCGTCGTTAACGTTCGCGCACCAGACGACGGCCTGGCCGGCGCGGGCGAGGGCCTTCACGGCGCGGAGGACGTGGAGCGCCGCCACCGCGTCCAGCCCCGACGTCGGCTCGTCTGCCGCCGGCCGGCGGGTCAGACCAGTCGGAATCAGAAGTACCGGGAAGTTAGGGAGGAGGGGCGCCGGTGCTCTAGCATAATGCTCTAGCATAAGGCAGGTCAGAAGTTGCGGTTGCGGAGTTGCGTAGAGGCGGCGTGAACGTTAGCGGGTGGGAGGTTAGGACAGGTCAGCAAGCTACGGTTGCAGGCGTTGGATTGGGATTAGAAGCGTGTGCAGGAGGCGGCGGCGGGCGGGTCACATTGGCGGGGGCGGAGGCCCAGATCTAAAGTACAAGGCTTCAGCCTCGAAGCTTACGGTGGCGCAGTGAATTGCGATTAGCGTAAAAGAGATAGGTCTCTTATTAGGCTTAAGCATTTTGAGTTACTTAGGAGGTTTCTGATAGACCGCACCGAGGAAGAGGATGGCGGGGCGGGCGACGAGCTCGACGGCGATGGAGACGCGCTTCCGCAGCTCCGGCGAGTGCGCCGCCCTGCCGAAATAGAAATGAGAGACCCTCGGAAATCTATAAGAGACCTCTAGCTATATAGAAATCTATATTGGCTCTCGCGGCCGGGGCGCCGCTCAGGCTCAGGCGAGTCGACCGCGGTCCGGTGGAGCGGGGGCGCGGGCCGCGAAGCATCCGAGGAGGAGGTCGGCTAGATATAGCTAGATATAATGGCCCCTAGAAAACCTTCTTCTTCTTCTTAAGAGACCCGATTGCAAGATTCCATTCCAGACCCGACGCACCCGAGGAGGAGGTCGGCGTGGGGGCGCAGCGCGAGCTCCTCCATCGTCTCCTCCGCCTGGCCCCGCGCCGGGCCCGTCAGAAGGCGCGGGGACCAGGCCGAGGCCGGGGCCGGGGACAACAGAGATTCGAGGGTACTACTCTAAGTTTAGTTTCTCCTTGAGGAAAAGGAGGGGCGGGGCCGAGGAGAGCGACTGGCGGGGGCGGGGCTACTTTTCGAGAGTACTACTTTTAATTTAGTTTCAACTTGAGTAAAATGAGGGGCGGGGGTGGGGCGCACGGCCTGGAGCTTGGCGGCGCGGGAGAGGGAGCCCGGGAGCCGCAGCAGCGCCGAGAAGACCACCGCCTCCCGCACCGTCTGAGGCAAACGAGTTGGAGGGCGGGGTGGATGGGAGACGGCATAGACGGCTTGGACTCGAACGGCGTACGGCGGCCGGCCGGCGGAAGGGGTACACAAGGCGGCCGGCCGGTTTAGATCTAGTGCGATGGGAGCGGGGACCTGCTCGGGGATGAGGAGGTCGAACTGCTCGACGTAGCCGGCGAGGCGGTGGAAGAACCGGTCCCGCGGCCGCCCGTTGATCCGGATCTCCCCTGCACGTAAACAGGTCAGAGGCAGGACACGCAGGAGAGGCTGAAGCAGAACGCGGGCGCGCCCGTGACCTTGCCCTGCTCCTTGCGGCCGGCCAGAACGTCCAGGAGCTGCGCGCGCGCGCGCGGGGCGGCGTGAGCGGCCGGGGCGCGAAGCAAAGCACCGCGCGCCGCCCCCAAGCACCGTCGTCTTTCCCTGCGGGCCGGGCGCGCGCGCCCCGTCAGCGGCGCCGGAGAGCGGGCGAGGAAGCTAAAGGGCGGCGCACGGCGCCGGAGGGGCCCATGAGGGCCATGAGCATGCCGCTCCTGCAGTAGGCCGTCACCCCCGTCAGGACCTGCTTGCCCTGCGGAGCGCACCGCGCGCTCGAGTTTAGGGCAGATTGCATTAGAAAGACGTAGTAGAGCGGACCTTGATGGAGTACCCCAGGTCGCGCCACGTGATGACGGCTGGCGGGTGGCGCGGCCGCTCCGCCGCCTCGGACGGCATCTCCACCGCGACGCTGCGAACGAAGTGAGGGGTACCCGATTCGGAGAGCAGCTACAGGAAGCAGGGCGCACTGCGGGGGCGGGGAGCGGGGCGTGCGGCGCCCGTTCGCGTCCCCCCCCTCCTTCTTCCCGGTACCCCCCTCGTCCTCGAAGAAGCGGGGTACGACCTCCTCCTCCCTGCGGACGAAGGCCCAGGCGAAGAGGCCGGCCGCGCCAAGGGCAAGAGCGAAGAGGGCCAGGATGCCTATGTCCCGCCACACCCACTCCGCCTCCGTCCTCAGCGTGAACTGGGGCGGAGATTAAGGGGAAGGGCGGGGGGAGGGGAGGGGAAGGGGGGTACGGCGCACAAAGTCGAGGGCGGCGACGCCCGGGAGCCCGCCCTCCAGGGGTAGATCCTTCAGCTGCGGCGAAAGCTCGAAGAGGGCGGGGGGTACGGGAGGGCTCGAAAGCGGGGTACCTCGTTCAGCACGAGGGCTGCGGTGGACCAAAACAGCGGAATCAGGACGGGATGGGATGCAACGGGGGTACGCGGATCTAGATCTCGCCTTCGATGGGGTACACGAGGAAGGCCAGGTAGTGCATCCATATCCAGGGCTGCGGGGCGGATCGAATCCTCGCGAACGGTCCCCGGCGAGCCCGGAGGGGTACGGGGCGCACGGAGGGGATGAGCTCCTTGGGTACCATGAATCCGCAGAAAACGAGGACGCCGGCCAGGCAGCCCGAGATGAGCACGGTACCCTGGCGCGAGATTGGGGGGGGGGGGGACAGATCAGTCATGTGACCTGGTGGGGACCGGCAAGAGGGTAAGAGTACCTGGGCGGCATTCAAGGACAGGGCAACCACGATCTGAGTGAGGCTGGGGGGGAATGAGTTCCGGGGGGAGAGGGGCGGTTCAAGGATAGGGGTACGCACCCGTATGATGTGATGAAGACGAGCCAGAGGACGAAGATGAGGGTGGCGTAGCGCCCCCCGCCTGGGGGTACGGGGTGAGAAGGGCGGGAGAGGCGGAGAAGAGGCGCAGTGGAGTGGGGAGTGGGGGTACGCACTTTCGGCGGAGGAGAAACCGGCGGGCCAGTAGGCTGCGCGGGCGTCAAGCACGCGCATTCGCTTTAGTTTTTCGGCTTGTGGAATGTATCTAAAATGTTTCAGGTCGTCCTACAATAACAGCGAAGCTCACATAGGGACGTCAGCGCGATGATCTCGAGGGCCAGCAGCGGCGTCTCCGCGGCCGCCCGCGCGATGTAGTACTGCCGGGGGGCAGAAGTGAGGGGGGAAAGTGTTGAGGGGAGGGGAGAGAAGGGGGCGCACGGGGGCGGTTCTGTAGTACCCCGCGCGGCTGCGGGTCGGGGAGGGGCACCCGTCAGAACGCGATCTCGAGCTCATAGCGAGCCTCTGACAACGCAATTTTGCTTTAAGCTATTTTAGGAGCACGATTCTGCTCACCTCTGTATGTAGAAGATCTTCCTCTCCTCGAAGAAGCGGGGTATGGCGCCCATGACCTCCAAAAGCAGCGTACCCGCCCACACGAAGCTCTGAGAGGAGGGGGGTGGGGGTAAGGGGAGGAGGCGGGGGGGGGGGGGGGGGGGGTTGGAGGGGGGCACGCGCGATGGAAACGCGGAGGATGGCGCCGGTGAAGTTTCGGGGGATGGAGAGGAAGAGTGTACCCGTCAAAAAGCCCGCGAAGAGCGCGTGGATGTACCTGGGGGTTACGAGATAAGAAACTCGAAACAGAGCCGCTTTCAAGCTCAGCGCGCCTGGTCTTGAGCTGGGGCGTGTTGCGGCGCCAGAGGCGGGCTTCCCGCCCGAGGCAGAGCCAGAGCGCAAGCCACGCAGAGCGAGCAAGGCCGCCCTCGACGGCCGCCGCCGCCGCCCCGGGCGCCGGCCCCGCCTCCACGCTCCGCGCCACTTCCGCCTCCGCCTCCTGCGCGGGGGTACGGTGTTTAGGCAGGCAAAGAGGGAGGGAAAGGAAGGGTACGGGTGCGCCGGGGCGGGCCTGCTTCAGGGGGGACGAATCGTACGCGGCCACCAGCTCCGCCTTCGAGAGGGGCCCGTCGGGGGGTACGCAGTCCAGCGGCAGCGTACCCGACTCGGGTTCCAGCACGTTCTGTCGGGGGGGAGGGGGGGGTAAGGGGACTCCGGCGGGGGGTGGCTGGGGCGCATGGGAGAGGAAGGGGTACGTTGATAAAGTCGGGCAAGGTCATGTACGCGGGCCGCCTGTACCCCGACAGGGCCACGTGCCCCTCGATTCCCGTCCTGGGGCCTGCTTCGAAAATCACGAAAGGATGGAGAGGGGGGGAGCGGGGGGAGGCGGAGCGGGGGGGTACGCGCGCACCGCAGTAGACGACGCGGCCGGCGGAGAGGAGTACGGCGCTGTCGAAGAGGGCGAACGCCTCCTCGCTGGGTACAGGATTGGTCAGAAAAAAAGGTGCCGGAACCTCCGAGAAAGAATTCTGTATCCTCGCCTGGGCTGCAGCAGGCTCATGACGACGGTCCGGCCGTGGGCGGCCAGCTCACGGCACGCCGTCACGATCTGGGGGGTACCGGTGAGCTGGGAAGCGAGGGGGAGGGAAAGGCGAGGGGGTACAGGGCGCACGTCGAGGGTCATGGGGGCGTCGAGGCCCGTCGAGGGCTCGTCCATCTGAGAGGCGAACGAAGCTGAGGAAAAGAAGGCGCCGGGGGTACGGGAATCGCGCACGACGAGAACCGACGGATTAGATACCATCTCGAGGGCGATCGTCACGCGCTGTGGCGGCGGCGTCGTTCAAACCCCAAGGGGGGGGGTACGGGGGCGGCGCGGACCCGGCGCTGGCCGCCCGAGATACCGCCCATCTGGCTGTTGCCCACCAGGTTTCCGGCGACGTGGCTTAGACCCAGTATCGAGAGCGCCGTACCCACCTGGCGGGGGGCGTGAGAAGGGGTACGTCTTGAAGAAGGGGGAGGGGAGGAGGGACGGGTACCGCCTCATCGACGATCTCCCGATCGGCGGCGGCGGGGAGGCGGCAGCTTGCCGCGAAGCGAAGGGTCTCCTCGACCGTGAGGTAGGCTGCGGGGGTACAGGGGCGGACGTCAGGGGGGTATACGGCATCGCACGCGTCCCCGCGCACGGAAGTGAACCTGCGGAGGGCGAATCAGTCGGGGACGGGTGAGAGCTGGCGGGGGGTACGTGTGCGCACGTCCTCAGCGTCGACGAATCCGACGCGGCGGGTTGCGAGCGTCGCATCGGCTGGGCGCCCGTCGACCTTTGCGGAGGGGTCAGGGAATATGTGGAGGGGAGGTGGGGAGGTGGGGAGGCGCTGGGTACCAGGAAGTCTCCAGAGGCTTTGACGGCTGCCGGGAGTCGGCCGGAGATCTGAAGGGGGTACGGAATCGGTGAAGGGGCGCTGGACAGGTGGGGGTAGGGTGGAGGGGGGGGGGGGGGACCAGCTTCAGGAGGGTGCTCTTTCCGGAGGCTCGGCTCCCGAGAACAGCGGTGAGCGTACCCGGCTGAGTTGCACGTCATGCGATGGAAAAGGAGCCGGGGCGGGGGGGGGGGTACGGGCGCACGCGAAAGGCGCAGGTGACCTGGTCCAGAATAGAGCGCTCGACCCGCTTCGGCCCGGAGAGGCCGCGAGCCAGCGCTCCGAAGAACGCCCCGCCGGCTGTTCTCGGGGGCTGAGGCGCAGATCGGGAGGGGAGGGGTACGAGGAGCGCACCTGAGCGGGACTCGTCGTCCCGTTCCGCAGGTACCTTCACGGAGCAGCGCACGTTTTCTGCGGGCCGCGGGCGGTCAGATTGTATCGAAGCGGCCGGCGGTCAGATGGTATCGAAGCGGCGCACGGAGCGTGAGGGTGCAGCGCCCCGGGGCGAGACCGGCGCCCTCCATGCGCGCCGAGAAGGCGCGAACGAGGGCGGCCGCGTTGCACTTCGGCCCGGCCTTGGGACTGGTCCCTTCTTCATCCCCTTCGCCTGTGGGGCCCGGCCGGCCGCGAGCTGGAGCGCGTGCAGAGTCAAGAGGCAGCCGCGGACCGCGGGATCAAATGTGCAGCGCACAGGCGTCGTCGGAGAGCGGAACCGCGCCACCGGCCGCTGCAGGCAAAGGAGCGACCTTCATGGTCTTGACAATCTTCACGCGGATGTCGCTGGACGGCGAGAGGCGCTGGCTTCCGCGGCGGCTTCCGGCCCTTGAAGGCGGCTCCGCTGCCGCTGCGGCCGGTGCTGGGCTCTCGAGTGCTCCGTATTGCGGTGCGCTCGCGGTTTCCCGCGTCTCGCGCGTCAGCTGCAGCGGCTCCGGAACCGCGCTCGAAACGCCAGCTGCAGCGATGGGTGGCAGCCGCTGCATGCGATGTCTTAGACGCTCGATCTTGCTTCACATGCTCTGCGCTAGGATAAGATCCCGTGTGCTGCCACGTGCATCATGCCCCCGGAGCTCGTGGGCCCGCGCCGGCTGCAGCTGCGACTGCGGCTTGCGGAAGCGAACTGTACAGCTGCAGCTCCACGCGTACGCAGCTCCCAGCTGGTCTCTGAGCGCCCGGCACTTTTGTCGACAAAGCCAGCGCGATGTCGACAAAGGGGGATACGCTTTCAAATCGCCGCAGCGGTTCAGTAGGAGACCGCACCGGTGTAGCTATAGGGCGGGATGGCGGATCGGGCGCCGAAGCGCGCGAGAACGGAGGCCGGTGCGGATGTTGCTGGTTGTGCCCGCCCGCTCTCCCGCTCAGGCGCCCGTCGATGTCGCAGAGTCGCCCGCGTCGTCGCCTGCTCCCCCAGCTGCAGCGGCCGCCGCGGCCTCGATCTCCCTTGAGCGCTTGCCGGGCGACGTGCTGTCAAGGTGGGCGAGCTGGCGCCCCGCGGGCAGTGCGGCCGCTGTTTGACACACCTCCCAGAATCCTGCAGCTCTTGCCGCTGCGAACGGCGTTCGCCGTGCGGCGGGTGAGCCGCGCCATCCGCGACGCCGTCGAGTCGACTGCGTTCGATGGCGGAACGCTGCACGTCGCATGTCGGGCCGAGGGGCGCTGGAGCGCGGCGCTCGACAAATTGGAGCACTTCGTGCGTGACGGGCGACTCAAGGGCGGCGATCTCAGCGTCCGCGTCGAGTGCAGCGGGGAGCTCCGCAGCGGCGGCGGCGCGCAGCCGGCCGGCCTGCTCGCGGCCCTCGCCGGGCGCTGTCGGCGCGTCTGCGTCCGATTCGTATTCGCGGGCGGCGCCGAGCTCGCTTTCGATCGGCACGTGCGCGACGTCCTCGGCGCCCTGGCGCCCGGCGGGGCGGCCGGTCCGCTACAGGAGCTCGAGCTGCTGAGCAGCGTGTACCAGACCCGCTTCCCCCACACCCTCAAGATCCCGGAGGAGTGCCTCGCGCCCCTTTCCGGCCTTCAGGCCCTCCGCCTCGCCGACGACGCGCCCCCTAGCGCCGAGACGGTGGCCGCCATCGCCGCCCGCCTCCCTTCGCTGCGCCGCCTGCGGCTCTGCGTCGACGCCAAGCGCCCAGAGGCGATCGGGCGGCTCGCCCCCCTCCGCAGCTTAGAGCAGCTCGTCCTCCACACGAGTTCCTTGCAGGCGAGTGCGGTACCCCCCCCCCCCCCCCCCCCCCTGGCCCTGACCGCCCCCTCCGCCTCTGCCGCAGCCCCCGCCTCACCTCCGCGGCCCGGGCCTTTCTTTTTTCCCCGCTCGCCGGTACCCCCGCGGGCGGCTCGCTGCGCGAGGTCCGATTCGAGTGAGCCGACGTACCTCCCCATACCTCCCGTACCCCCCTATCCCCCCCCCCCAACCCCCCCCCCGGCAGGCCCCCGGGAGCGGGACAATGGGGCGCGTCCCTCCGACCAGGCGACCTCGCTGCCCTTGCTCGTATGCCGGAGCTCGAACGCGTGACCGGCTACCCCTCGGTACCTCTTCCCCCCCCCCCCCCAAGCCCGCCGGAGCCCTCTCAGCTTCGTTCGCAGCTAGACGCGCTGACCTTTGGGGGCGGGTCGGAGTGCCCCGAGCTGGCCGAGTTCCTTCGGGCCCCGCGCCTCGCCGCCGCGGAGCTTTCCCTCTTCAACCGCTCCGCCCCGGCGCCCCTCGCCGCCGCCCTCGCGGCCCGCGGTTCCGCACTCCAGTCCCTCGGCCTCCGCGTCACCGGTGACGCCCTCGCCTCCCTCCCGGCGCTCGTCGCGGCCTCCGAGCCGGTTCTGACCGGGCTCGAGCTCGAGCTGCGGGCCGGGTGCTCGTGGGAGGGCATGGCGACGGCCGCGCTCGCGAGCTGGTCGCTCCGCCCCGCCATGATCGAGCTGGCCGCGAGCCTCGCCCGCTGCCCGCGCTTCGGCCGCCTCGCCATCCGCGCCGACGTCGCTGCCCCCGTAGCCGTCGCCTTCGCGGCCGACCTCGGCCCGCTGGCCGCCCTGGGCCGCGGAGGATGCGTCCGGCTCGAAGTCTCCGCGCGGCTGCGGCGGCCGGGCGCCGGCTCCGGCGACGTCGACGAGCACCTGGCGGCCGCCCGCGCGGCGTTCGCGGCGGCCCTGCCGGCCGTTCGCGTCCTCGTCGAGGCTGCCTCCCCCTAGCTCTAGCCGGCTAGCTCTAGCCGCCAGCTCGGCCTATCCCCCCACCTCCGGCCTGCAACCCCGCAGCTGCCGCCGACTGCCCGTGCCCGTGCCCCCCCCGGACCCCCCGCAAGCTGCTCGAGGATACCCGGCTACCTGCCCGCCTCCCGCGCGGCCGCGAGGCGGAGTCCCGCCTGCGCTAGCTTTGCCCTCCCCCTGCATGCAACTGCCCTCCCCTCCGAGGCCTCGCCGAGTCGGCTCGGAGTAATTAGCCCAGTAGACCGTCGGACATGGTGCGGCCAGGACGGCCCTTGAGCTTCACCAGACTCTGAAATATGCACGTGCGTGTGCGCCGTGCCACGGTGACGCTGGCATCAGGAGGTCTAAATATAGAGGTCCGTGCGCGTGTTCTGTCTTAGCTTGCCAATTGAGAGGTGCACGTGCACGTGAATCGAAGTTGGTAGGAAGAGGGAAGGAAAAAGATTGATTAAAGAGAGGATTCGAATTCGAGGGATTCGGTCACTCAGACACGGTCCGGCCGCGAGCCGCTGGAAATTAAACAGCGGCTCGTGGGGAGGGGGGCGACCTCCGAGCCCCACCCCCCCTCCCCCACCCACCCAGATAACCGCGCGCGGTTGCGAGCCCCCGTTTAAAAACAAAGAGCGGCCACCCTCACGCCTTGAAGCCCAAAGACCCCAAGGCCATTCTTGCTCCGCAGGGACATTGTTAAACGTTGTGAGTTGAGAATTGCTACAGCAGATCTAATTATAAGCTTTAATTTCGCTCAAGCTGATAGCTGGAGCTTAACTACGTATACTTGATTGCACCTAAAAACCACCGAAGTCGGCGCCATCAACGTCCGCGGTGGCGGCGGCGGTGTCGGCGGCAAGGTTGGCCTCCTGAAGGTCAAGATCGTCGTCGTAGTCGTTGCCGTACACGACCTCCTCTTCCGCGACACTCACGTCGGGGACCGCGCCGACAGCCTCCGCGACGGCGGGGGCGGCGATGCTGATCGCGGTCTTCGCGTCCACGAATGCATATCAGCGACAGAGGAGATTTAAGAGGGCGAATGATAGACCCGCGGACCACCAGTTCTTTGGCGACCACCCGCTGCTCCTCCGCCGGAAGAGCTTGGTAGGCAAGTCCGACCGTTTTGACGACCTCCTCAATCTGCAGGAGGGAGAAAGATAAGCTGGAATCAAGGATAGATAATTTATATGATTCGAATCGACATCGATATCGCGATGGGTCGCTTCGTGAACGTTAACGTCAACGGAGCAAGCGAGCTTTCTGATTTGAAGCCTAGCATCGAAGGATCTACGTATATACGTATATATATACATATGCCGCAGTGCATGCACTTACGTTGGAGGCGTCAATCACTGCCGGAATGTTGACCGTTTTGATCACCTGCGAAAGTTGACGCGGCTAGAACGCTGACATGTACAGAGTGCATCTCGCAAAAGCACACACCGCGGCACGGTGCGGGAGTGTGTCCACATCGCCCATGTGGTTCTGAATGAACTTTGCAATCGCGACCTCGAGCGGGGGGAGCGCGCCCACGGTGTCCAGGAGGGCTTGCCCGCTTTCCTCGGACTCGACCATCACGACCTGCGGAAGAGGTGCTTCCGGAATCAATATATATGTATATATATATAAGCTTATCAATAAAGCGCATTGCACAGATGTTTAATTTCATGACTGCACGCGCCTGATCGTCCTGGTCGAGCTTCATAGCCAGAGTGTTGACTGGCGATTTCACGCATCTCCCGCTGCTGAGGTACAAGAAGCTGCCGCCATAGTGATTGCATCTGCGAGCGATATATAAATGATCAGAATCGAATTCGATGACAGAAGTGTACATATGCATGCAGCAGTGCGCCCAAAGCTGTAAAACACATGTACATAGTAAACGCACTGATTAGCGTCGCCCACATACCTGGCGGGGACGATAAGCAGGCGGGAACGAGAAGCAGGCGGGAACAATTTCACACACCAGTAGACAGGAGGCTCCGATGTGTCAAAGTAACCAGAGCCATCAGGCGCCTGAATGCGTCGAAGTCAGTTTTCCACCCGCGGCATACATAATTACAGCAGCCCTACCATGATAGGGTTATCGCCCACATTCCAGGTCAGACACCACTCGTTTCCTTCCTCGTAGCAATAACCGTCGAGGCGAACGACCGGCTTCGGGGGCGGAGGGAACCAGTTGCCCATGTTTCCGAAGTTCTCTGCCACGGTTTGTCACGAGAACGTTAACGCTTTCGTCCGTCATTATTAATGCAACCGCGGGCTGTCGGAGAGGAGCAAGCAGATCTATAGCAAGGACTAGGAACGCGACGATGACCCGGCTGCGTGATAATGTTGTACCATTATAAATATCAGACATTCGCATTCCACCACCATGGCCAACACCATTAGTATCATATTTAACACTTAGAATATCTCGTGTTCCGTCACAAATTTGGGATATTTCCGTTGGATTAGTTCCAAGATTCTGAATCTTATTGTAAATGGTGAAGATCGAACGAACTATTACCATAACATGGAAGGGCTGCACCTTGATGTTGAGAAGGCTCACAACGAATGTCGATCCCCGAAGCCTTGAAGTTTAAAAATCTACTAGGCTAGGACTTCGGGATCCGGCTCGGGGGCAGGTACCGGTGGACTCCTGCTACCTAGACTCCTAGTAGCTCGTTTGGGGCCGCGCCGCACCGCCGCCTCAGTCTACCAAGTCGTTCTGTATACTGCAGTACGGCCACTGTAGCTACCGGTATACATACTGTAGACTTATAGACTATACAGACTACTGTCGAGTCCGTGTCGACGTCGATTTACCGTGTAACAGGAAAATACCAGATCGGAAATTAGTGGATCGTAAAACTTGGCCCTCCCACAGGCGAAACACTGGAGCCCGAAATTAGTGGATCGTAAAACTTTCAGGCTTGTATGGGGCGGTAATTTGGGGGGTACTGTATGAGGCCGCGCCCCATCAGGGAATTAGTGGAGCTCGAAATTAGTGGACTGAGTCAAAAGTTTGGTCCACTAATTTCCAGCTCCACTAATTATCAGCGTCCAGTATTTTCCTGTTACACGGTACCGCCGGGCGGCCCGGCGCGGGCCGCGTGTATTGGCTAGCGGCTTGTCAAACAGACTCACTCTACAGCTGTGAATCTTCACACATTGTACTGTAGGAGGCGGAAAATTGCCGAGGCGAAAAATTGCCGAATTCGTCCAAAACCGGAATTGCCATGGCGATAAATTGCCGAATCCAGATTCTAGATCTGCTCTATGGCGGGCTAGGCAAATACCTACCCCCGGGCCCCAGCAACATTGCCGAGTCGTTAAATTGCCGAATTCAGCGTCTCGTCAATTTTACGGCAATTTTTCGCCTTGGCAATTTTCCGCCTCCTACAGCTAGAGCCAGTATTAATATTACCGTGCACATGTACTACGGTACGTAACCGTTCGAGCAACAGAAAAATAGTGGATCGTAAAACGGTTACAACGGTATTCTCAGACCGCAGCACCGTAAAACCCGGTATTTTCCAACGTTAACGGTTTTAGTGGATTGTAAAAACCCGACCCTCCCTTTTAGGGCCCGGAGGGTATTTCGAATTTTCGAATTCGAGTCCGCGTCCGACGCGCTCTTAATTTGCCGTGCGCCCTATCCAAAAAACATTCTAATTTCTGGCACTCCTTCTGACAGCGAATTCGGCGGACCAGAACTTGTCTAGCAACGACGTCGACTCGGCGACATCGAGTTGACATCGACACCTCTTAGGCTACCGGTAGCCTGGCAGTCTCCTCAGGGCCTCTGCATAGGAGCGGCGCGCGCGAATTTGCAATATTAATTGATATTCAGAGTAGAAAGCTTAAGATTAGTGCGGTCTCATGAGTCATCGTACGGGAGTTCTCTCGATATCGACTCGGCGATCGCGATCGGCGACCTGAAGGCTCGGGCCTGAGTACTACGGTAATGCGACCCGAACTTCCCGACGAACTTCGGAAGCCCTTAAGTGCCGAACTTCCGAAGTTCAGAAGCAGCAGCCTGGCAGCGCTAGGCGCAGCTACCGTGAAAACGCATTAATTTAATTTGGTACCGCAATAATATATATCAAAACGCTTAGAAACCGCTGGATGTACCCCCTACCGCAGCCAAAAGCTTCAAAACGCATTAATTTGGTGCCGCATTAATAGCTATAATATAATAGGGCCCCGCGGGGGTCCGGGTCCAAAAACGCATTGAAGACTGTGGCCGGTAATTCACAAAAAAACCGCATTAATATCTGGCGCATTAATGAACTTCGGAAGTGTTTTACGGAAGCTCTACTATAGCTACTGACTCAAGATCAGTACTGAGTTACTTAGTCTGAGTACTGGTAGCCACTGCTAGCCAGTGGTAGGCAGACTAGGCACTGCTAGGCACTAGTAGGCAGTGGTAGGCTGCGTAGGCACTGGTAGCCTTGTGGTAGGCACTGCTAGGCAGTGGTAGCTGGCCTGGGCATGCGCAGCCTGGGCTGATCATGAGGCCGCTGAGCTGGCCATGGGCCATGGCCTATGAATCCGGCCAACTTGGCAAGTTAGGGCCAACCGTTGAATCGGAACTGGCAATCATTTGAATTGCTCACTCAGTGAGTCGCCACTGACAGTGACGTCGACTGACTCGACAGTGCTCATGATCAGTGCTCAGTGCTCACTGCCAGGCTGCTCAGTGCTATAACTGCGCACTGAGTCACTGAACTAATCATAGTAATGTAGCCATTATGTAGGACGGCTTGAAAATTGAAATGCCGTGGCGATAAAATGCCGTGGCCACAGAATAGCACAGATCTGGACTGGGATTCGTTAACGTTAACTGTTGAACCGTTGAACTTTTGGAACGTTAACGTTTGCAAGTGCAATTGCAACTTGCAACTTCTTGAAAAGTTGCAAGTTTGGAACGTTCTGATACGTTCAACGGTTGCCCTAGTTGCAACCTATTGGTTAACCGACCAATCAGACTTCAGTTGCAAACCCTTTTTTTACCACCCAATCAGACCGTCGGACGAGAGTATCTTTAGTGACTCTTTACCGAAATCAAAAGCTCAAGAGATGATTCCCGGGCCCCCCACCCCCCACGCATGAAGGCTATAGCTACTTCGAGGCTAGTACGAGGCTAGTACGAGGCTACTACGAGCCTACTAGGCTATATATATACATATACATATATACCGTATAGGGCACTTTATATCTGGATCGAGATCTGGACACAAATTTGGTACCGCGCTAATTCTGTCCTGCGAACTCGCTCCATACCGTACTCCCCTAAAATTACCGCCCATACAAGCCTCCAAATTTATAACATGGTAATTCGGTTCCGCGGTATTTCGCTCAACGGAGCGTCGGAGCCTACGGTCCTCTGGCTACGGAGGGCCGGGTTTTATAATTATATAACGCGGTAATTTATGCTGCGGTAATTTAGTGCCCGACGATCGTCAGGCGCCGCGGCGACGTAGCCCCCCGCCACTGGCGGCCACTGAGTGGGGTGCCAGTGGGGGGGGGCCACCGACTCAGTGGGGTCGGACCGCCACTACGCCCACCCCTACTACTAACCCCACTGGCCGCCGGGCTACAGTGGCTAGCAGTGGCTAGCCTGAGTACACTGGCTACTAGCCTACTGAGTTACTCTGAGTAGTACTGGCTCTAGGCTAGTACTAGATTACGTGACCGGTAAATGGCGGTACTACGGTAATATGTGACGTGCACGGTGCACTAGTACTCAACGTATACGAGTCACTGTACTGATCATAACATTAACACGACTATACTGGTACAGTTCATTCAATGATTTGGAACTACTGTATACGAAGGAGGCGTAACTTAACTGTATATGTAGGAGGCGTAACTTAACTTAGCGTTCTCAAATTGCCAAATTCATCAAAAACCGGAATGCCGAGTCGATGAATGGCCGAGGCCAGACCTTCGCTCTATGGCGGCTTAAGAAAATGTGTACCCCAGCAACATTGCCGCGTCGTTAAATTGCCGAATTCGGCGTCTCGGCAATTTACGGTAATTAATAGACCCGGCAAAATTCCGCCTCCTACAGTACAGTCTCCATAACCCGTGACCAATTGCAATTCAATGCACAATGACACTGTGAGTCTGTGACACTGGCGTCTGAGGTACGTATACTAGTAACGGTACTACGGTAACGGCGATCGATATCGCACCGGTACCGCGATTCGCGCGCGAGTTCTTCAAGAGTCTTTGTCGCAAATTCAGGGTGCGCCCGCCGCCTGCCGCCCGCGGCGCCGCGCGCGCCGCGGCGCGCGTTAGACAGCTGCGCGCATGCAGGCCCGACTAGACTAGGCTAGGCCTCATGATCAGGGCCTGACGAACTAGATCATCGGAACGTCAAGGGCCCGTTCGATCTGCTGCTGATGCGACTCCGCCCGGCGGCCGCGGCGAGTTTCATCGTGCTGATTTCGATCCGGGATCCGATCCGCTGAGCGCAGCCGCAACATCCGTTACAGACGCCATGGCATCCTGCGCCGCGCCCACCAAGTTTTTCGCGGAGCGCTTCGCCGATGCCGTCGCCGCGGACCCCGGCGCGGAGCGGTCGTACCTCGCCTTCGACGTCCAGGTGAGCGCGCGCTTGCAATTGGCGATATCGATGGATGCTTCGAATTCTGGGCCGCCCCGCTCATTAATATTCATAATAAAACTAACATATGCATTCCCCCTCTGCCGCAGACGAAGTGCATGGGCGATGTGATGGCTCACGTGAAGTGCGCCTGCGGGGACCCCGCCGCCCTCGGCATCGACTTCACCAACCCTACGTCCCCGGCATTCCAGGCCAGTCACGGCCGGCCGGCACCGGCCGCCGGCAGGGCTAATTTAAAACTTCAGCGCTAATTATAACCAACCCTGGCCCCTGAAATGACGAAGAGTGACACCCGAACCAGCTTTAGCGAATCTGAACTTTAGCTTTAACCAGCCCTCTAATTATATATATAGTGTACAATGCCGATCGATATCGTCGAAGAGTGACACCGTGGGACGCAGGCGTGGGACGGGTGCGCGCGGCCGCTGTTGGCGCAGGGCCAGCAGTGCCGCGTCGACTGGGACCTCGTCAGCGCCCCGCCGAGCTCGGCCCTGGACGCCGACGCGCAGGAGGCCGACGAGGACGAGGCCGCGGCCGAGGCCGAGGCGGTGCGCCCTGCAGCCGTCGACGTCACACGCGATGTCCACTTGAAATTTCCCCGTGCCGTGCCTAGATCTAGATCTAGATCTAGACCAATTTTCGGGCCCCGGCGCCGCCCTCATCGCTATATATATATATGACCTCTCCTGAGCTCGCGATCGCGATCGCCCCGCCTGAGCTCGCGCAGGAGGAGGACTTCGCGGAGGCTATCGCCGCCGCCGACGCCGAAGCCGCCGCCGCCGACCTCGCCGCCTAGCCGCCTAGCGCTAGCCGCCTAGCCGCCCGCCCGGCCCGCTCGGCAGCGGCCGCGGCGGCTTGTGATTGCGACATCGATCGCCCGCCCCCACACAGTAAGCCGGCTTCGTTGAAATGGCATGTCTAGAGTGGCCGCGGAGCCTTGGGGGTATTGGGGTATGGGGGTATTGGGGGGGGGGGGGCAGGAGGCGGGGGAGCGGAGAGCGGGGGGGGGGGGGGGGGGGGGGGCCTCCGCGAGTCATGATCAGGAGTCGCGCGACGGCCGCGGGCTTCAGCTGCCACTTTATTTAATGCAAATCTTTCCAATTTATGCAAGAGAAGGAGCAAGTTGGGGGGCCGAACTCATGATCAGAATCATGCCTATGATCAGGCGGCGAGCTGCAGCTGGGGGCCGGGGCTGAGGGCGGCGAGGCGGGCAGAGAATCCCTCTATTAGCTATAGGCTAGTTTATCTGAGTATAAGAGCGCATTAATTTATCCGAGCTGCAGCTGGGCGGCGGGCGTCAGGCGGCGGGCTGCAGCTGGGCGTGGGGACCGGGGCCGAGGGCGGGGCCGAGGGCGGCGAGGCGGGCCTCGCAGGCGCGCAGCACCCCGAGGCGCCCCCCCAGCTCTCCCCTGCGCGCGGGGGGCGAGAGCGTTTGAGGGGCGGGTGAGCTTGAGAGGCGATTGCGAGCGATGAAAAGGAGGGATGCGCGGGTGTTTCCATTACGGAAACGAAAAGAAACGGCCGGAAACGGGGTTATCTAGAAGGTCGCGATCGCGATTTAAGGATTGAAACAATATGGTTATCTATATCTAGATAATTATAAGGGGTTATCTTTCCCCCATATTGATCCCTAAATCAAACGGGGCGCGCGGCTTTATAAATCAAAGCGGAGGCGGAGGCGCAGGGGCGCGAATGCACCGGCGGCGGGCGGCCTCGGGGGGCTCGCGGAGGAGGAAAGGGGGGCAGGGGCGGTTGTTTAGATGTAGAGCAGATGCGATACAAGAGGTCGACGTCTTCTCTAGATATTTATATAGGAGGCGCTTTATATGGTCTTTGGCCGGGGCGGCTTCAAGAGGAGGCGAGGCTCGAGGCTCGCACCGCCGACTTAAGCTTAGATATTACAGAGCTTGGTCTTGGGTCGACTTAAGCTTAGATATTACAGTGGAGGCCCGCAACTATATATAGCGCAGGGCGCGAATGCACCGGCGGCGGGCGGCCTCGGGGGGCTCGCGGAGGAGGCCGGCGAGCCCGCCCTCCCGCCCCCCCGCAGGCAGCAGCACCTGCGGGGGCCGTGAGCTTGAGGGGGAAAGGAGATGTAGAGGGGGGGGTCGGAGGCGGCGGGCCTCGGCGAGGAGCCAGTCCTCCAGCTCGTCCTGATCGCGGGAGGATAAGCTTAGTAATTTTATAAGGAAACGGTCCTCCGGGGGGGGGGGGGGGGGGGGGAGAAGGGGAAAGGGAAGGGGGTACGGCGCACGGGGAAGTCCTCCAGCAGCTTCGCGTCGGCGATCTGAAGCGGCGGGCACGCGCAGACTCGAAGGGGAGGCTCGAAGGGGAGGCTCAGGGCCGGGGGGGGGGGGGGAGGGTGGGGGGGGGGGAGCGCACCTGGGGCACGTCGGCCGCCAGCGTTGTCGTCACCTACGAAGCCCCGTCGTGATTAGCCGAACGAGCGAAAGGGGCACAGCAAGCGCGCGGCGGGGCTAATCACGAGCTAAAGGCCCCCCTAGGGGCACCTAAAGGCTAATCACAAAGGGATCGAGCGGAGGGGCCTTTGGCTTGATTAAAAATGGAGGCCTAGGGTGCTTCGGAATCGTCGGGGCGGGCCGGGGCGCGCCTGCTCGACGTGGTCGTGGAGGAGGCCCTCTGCGGGAGGAGAGGGGGGCTTAGAATTGAGCTGGCCATGGGCGCGGGGGGCGCGGGGCGAGGGGCGGGGCGGAGGGCGGGGGCGCACTGGTGACGCCGAGGGCGTAGGGGTCGTGGTAGTAGCTGTACCCCACGATCCGCATCTGCGCGGGGGTCGAATGCGAAAGAAAGAAAGAAAGAAAGAATAAAGAAGCTAGAGCTGGGATCGAATCAGAATCTACTCGATTTCGGAATTCGAAGCTTAAAGGGCTGGGCAGGGTGGGGTGGGCCTCTCCAGAGAAAAAATAAAGGAATAGGGCGGGGCGGTGCGGGTCGGGTCGTCCCCGGGCCTGCCTCAGGCAGCCTGGTCGGCCTGGGTGGGGGCCAGCAGGCAGCCTCTAGAAAGAAAGCTACTCTTCTTCTTTTCTCAAGGGGCGGGGCGGGCCTGGTCGGCCTCGGCATGGGGGGCGACGGAGAGGCGGAGGGCGACGTCGGGGCGCCCCAGCACGCCCGCCTCCACCAGCAGCGCCTCCCGCAGCGCCTCCCGCCCGTCGATCCGCACCTGTCAAACATAAATAAAGGCTCATAAGGCCTAGGCCTCGAAATCGGCGGGCGCCTAGAGCTAGCTAGGCCTGGCGCGGGGCGGGGCGCGCGCTTCATATTTGTAAGCTATAATTATAACATAATCTTTAATGCAGTGTAAGACTGCGAGAACTGAGGTCCACGAGCATCGCTGCAGGGGGCGCGGGCGCGGGGAGGGTTTCCAGCTTGGGGGGCGGCTGTGAATTGGGCCTATGGCTTAGGAAATCCACGGCCTAGGAAGGCCTATGGGGCGGATGTGAGGGGACCCTATATACCCTAGGAGGAGGGAGGGGAGGAGGGGCTCTGCGGCCCAGGGGGCGGCTGTGGGGGGTGGGGCACACCTGGACGCGGGCGCGCCCGAAGCCGACCTCCACCTCCACCGCCACCCGGCCCCCCGCCTGCCCCGCAACACAATTGAAAAATAGATCGGATTTACGCGGGTAGAGGGGCGGAGCCTCGGAGGGGGCGTAACTTGAGGGGCGGGGGGCAGGGCGAGGCGAGCTGCGGCTGCCGCGGGGCCGGCGACCCCCTCCCCGCCCCGCCCGCGGCCGCGGCCGCCGGCACCGGGCCCGCCGCCCACTCGGACTGCCCCCGCGCGCGCGTCAGAACGATACATGGGCACAAATTTCGCCTTCAATCCTAAGAAAAAGCTTCTAGATCGCCTCGTATATATAATTTCAAAGAGCGTTCGAGCTCGAGGCGGGCTCGAGGGCGGACCTCCTAGATCTCTCTCTCTAGTTCGCCTCTAATAATCGTAGATCGCCTCCTATAATTTTGAGGGCTCGAGGGCGGACCTGGGCGGCGAGGACGCGGCCGGAGGTGAGGATTAGGACGGCCTTGCCCGCCTCCCAGCGCTCCCCGACCCGCCTGCGCGCCGGTCGCCGGAAAGCGAAAGCTGAAGAGCTCCGCAGCCGGGGGCGGAGGCGGGGGCGCCGACCGGCAGAAGCGTAGCGTGATGTCAACCTGCAGATATCGATTAGGCTGCGACTTTAGGTATGGCATGGGTGCGAGACGTCGACTAAATACAGCAGAGCTCGACTGCAAGATCTAGCCAGGTGCGGGGCGGGGGCGCGCCTCGGAGGCGAGGCGCTCGGCGAGGAGCTCAACGGCGTGGCGGCCCCGCCCCAGCGCCGGCTCCACGTACCTGGGGGGAGAGAGGGGGGGAGAGGGGAAAGGGGAGGGGCGGGGCGGGGGTGAAGAGCTGGGGGGTGAAGGACGAAGGAATAGTAGAGAGCGTGCGCACGCGCCGTGGAGGACGGCGGAGGGGGAGACCACCACCACCGCGTCCCGCGCCTGCGTAAGGCGCCTCAGGTGAGTCCGAGCCATTATAGTTAGAAGCCCTATTAGAAGCCTATTATTACAAGCTCTTTTAGCAGCCTGGTTTATTAGAGGCTTTATTAGACGACCACCACCGCGTCCCGCGCCTATTATTACAAGCTCTTTTAGAAGCCTATTTTATTAGACGCTCTATTATGGCGCCTCGGAGGAGCCCGAGCCCGCTCAGATGCGTCTGAGCGCGGGTGGGGGGGGGGGTACCTCGGAGAGGCGGAGGCGGGGGGAGGGCTGGTCCAGGGAGAACTCGGCCCGCGGGGGGTACCCGTGCCCGTACACCTGCGAGGGGGGCGGCCCAGCGGGACCGGGCAGGTGGCTCATGATCAGCGGCCCTTCTCTCGGCGGCCCGGCAATGGGCCCGACGGTGCCGGACGAGATTTAAGGTGAGCAAGCTAAGAATAAGCCAAGAACAAGCTAAGAATAAGCTAAGAAGAGAATAGGCTAGAAGCTAAAAGTAAGCTCAGAATCAGCTAGCGCTAATTGAAGGCTTGAGCGGCGGACCTGGGGCCCGACGATGGGGGCGACGGCGCCGGACAAGATTCAAGTGAACAAGCTAAAACTAATCTAAAAAGCTAAAAAGAAGCTAAAAAGAAGCTAAAAAGAATAAGTTTCTTATTAGATTGAAGCGGCGGACCTGGGGCCCGACGATGGGGGCGACGGCGCCGAGGCCGGCGAGGCGGCAGCTCGCCCGCACCGCCACCAGCTCCCGCACCTGCCGCTCGGAGCCCGTCGAACGGAGAGGAGCGGGCCGCGATAGCGCTTTGTTGTATAAGCGCCGGCTTTGATTCCTCTGCCCCTTTGATTCCTCTGCGGGGCGGGGGCGGGGCGGGGCGGGGCCGGGGGCGGACGAGGGCCTCGGCGCGGGCGGCGGCGGCGGCGAGGGGCCCGCCCTCCGCGAGCAGCCGCCCCAGCACCGCCCCCGCAGCGCCTCGTGCCGCCCCAGCGCCTGCCGTGAGAAAGTGAGATAAATTATAGAACCGAGGTGGAAAGAGCGGATTTATAGGAGGGAGGGAGGCGGGGCGGGGCGGGTGGGCGGGGAGGCGCGTGGCGGGAGGGGCGCGGGCGACGCCGCCGACGCCCATCAAGCGACGCCCATTACGAAGCTTATTACGAAGCGAGAGAGGTTAGAGGTGGGGGAGGGGGGGGGGGGGGGGGGGGGGGGGCAGGGAGAGCGGCGGCCGGGGGGGATGGCGGGGGGGGGGGGGGGGGGGGGATGGCGGGCGCGCGGAGCCGACGCTCCTTTAAGCTCATTTGAATTACGGGCGCACGGCCTCTGCGGCGTCGGCGGCGAGGCGGCGGAGGTAGGCGGCCGTTGCCCGCACGAGCTCCGCCGAGGGCGCCTCCAGCCCCAGCACCGCCTGCCGCGATCCGAATCAAACAACACACGTGCACGGGTCAGATAATTAATATAATAGCGATGTATACGGAGCACGAAATGGATCAGCAGCTAGTGAGAAGGAGCGCCGAAATTAATGCTTATTATATGAGCAGTACTAGTCGACGTCCTGACCTTGCGGGCGAGGTAGCGGAAGGCCTCGTACGGGATGAACTGGTCCGGGCGCCGCCCCTGCCCCACCGCAAGCGCGCGAACGAGAGCTTAAGCCTCAGTCTGGATTACTGGTGTGGCTGAAGTGGGGCCGGAGGCGGCACCGTCTTGTTCGTCACGAGCGTCGCGATGGCTGCGAGGTCGAGTCGGGTCAGATCGAATTTCGGGCCGGCGCGGGGGCGGGCGCGCGGGCGCGGGGACAAGTGCGGAGTAAACAACGTGGAGGCGCTAGCTAAATCAAACATACGTTTACAGGCAAGCTTCCTAAGCTCCTCTCGCTTTCATTTCTGCCAATTATAATGGCGCGGACCGGGGTCGTCGTCGACGAGGCGGGGGAGGGCGCGCAGGCGGCCCGCGAAGGGCTCGAAGACCTCCCGCCGCAGGTGCGCGCCCCCGTACCTGCGATCAAGGTGCGTCCTTAGAAACTTCGAGGCTTATACATTAGAAGCTTCTGCAGCTTGGGCTAGCGCGAGGGCGGCGCCCGCCCGGCTTAATTACTCGAGGCTACAAGTTCTCAAGTTAAATCTTTCCTTAAGCTCCGGGGGGCGGGGGGCGGGGGGCGGGGGGCGGACACGGCGTCGGTGCGGTCGACGCCGGCGCCGTCGATGGCGCCGCGCAGCCGCGTCCGGAAGTCCCGCAGCAGCTCCATCGCCAGCCGCAGCTGCGACCCGTGTTAGAAGCCGATGCTATTACAAGATCTATTGCAAGCCGCAGCTGCATGCGCCCAAAGTTAGAAGCCGAGGGTTTATTAGAAGCGATTACAAGCTCTATTAGGAGCTCGAGCCTATTTTATTTGAAGCTCTACTAGAAGCCATCGCCAGCCGCAGCTGCATGCGCCCAAAGTTAGACGGCGAGTTCTCGCGGCGCTTTCATTCGCAGATGGTCGAGCTTCATAAATAAAAGAGCGTATGCTCTTTTAAGATGCATGCTTGCGAGAGGACATACCAGATTTAGATCTAGAATCTATGGAAGCCTAAATCCAGCAGCAGCAGAGCTTAAGATGGGGACGCTACTACGCTTCACTGCGCGCACCTGGGAGGCCTTGTCCTCCGGGACCCCTCTCCCGAGGGTCTGCGGATGCGAACCGAATTCGAAAAGTAATTATAAGCAGGTCTAGAGAACGGCGGCTTTGTGCGTATAGAATATGAATTTCAAACAAGGTATATATAAAGGGTCCATTTTCGCGCCTTGAGCTCGGCCGTGTCGCGCTGGATCAGCTCCGCGATCTGGCGCAAAAACGCTCGCGGCGCGAAAATCGAGTCTGGGCGGAGCGCGAAAAACGTCGAGGTGCGCGCCTGGGCCTGGATGTCCGGGATGCAGCGGTCGTACAAAGCGACGATCTCCTGCGCCGCCGTTCAATTTGGTTAATCGCTTTTTCGCGCCGCGAAAAGTTGCGAAATTTTAATTTATAATGCTCATTATTTACTTAGCTCAAGCAGAATTCAATGAAAACTGCACGAACGAGCACGCGCGCGCATGCGCACGCGCATTGATTTGTTAGCAGCTAATGTGTTGTTGGCGGTGATGAGGCGGGGCTTGGGGCGGCATTTAATCTTCTTTACGAAGTTTTAGTTGAAGCTACAATTACAATTTTAATCCTCTTTTAGGTGGATGACAATTACAATGAGCAATGGCGCTAGGGCGCACGCGCTGGAGGGCGGCGATGAGGCGGGCGGTGCCGCAGTGGGGGGCGAGGGCCGCCTCGCCGTAGACGGCGTGGCCCCCGAAGAACGCCTCCTCCGCCTCCAGCGCCGCCTGGGGCCGAGCGCGCGGATCGGATGGGGGATGTCAGAGTCCGAAGACGGATTTGAGATGAGGGAAAAGAATCTGGAATGCGGCGCGTCTAGCAACTCATTACTAATTAGAATGAACAAGATGCTAGGACGAATTAATATTGAGGAAGCAGAGGAAATGAATCGATGCTGAAGCTTAAGGGAGCTCAAGCGGGTGCCTGCGAACCTTGACGGTGCGGCGGGCCTCCACCTCGCGCTGCGAGCGGTTCTTGACCGCTGCCCGGCCGTAAATCAAACAATTCGTCGCCTAAAAGCTAGCGGCCTCCTTATCGCAAGTTACGATTCGCTGGCGCGCACCGAAGTAGCCCTTGGTGAGGCGGTGCTGCCGCCCCAGCAGCACGTCCGACGCGTCCGTCCCCTGCGCGGCGTCGACAGCAGAGATCGGAGGAACTTAAACTCGAATTACCGAGGCTGGTATGGGGTATTGGGGGGGGGGGGGGGGGGGGGGGGGGGAGGGGCCGGGGCGGGGACGGACGTCGTCCATGATGTCGACCTTGGTGAGGACCCCGATCGTCCGCACCCCTGCCCCCGCCGTCGGCGTCGGAGCGGATCGGAGGAAGAAAGCGAGGATACCTAACTGGGTTACCTTCAGGGTCCACTTCGCGCGCCAGCTGCGCGCCGCGGAGCGCACGTGATCATGAGCGATTGGCGCGAAAGCAAAGGTGCGTAATGACCAGAGGGAAAATCAAAGGGGGGAGCGGGCCGGGCGTGACGATCCGCGAAATCAAATGGCGCGAAAGGTGCGAATGCGACAGAATAGCAGAACAGGTTAATATATATATATGATCTAGACCGTCATGTTCAGAGGGAAAATCAAAGGGGGGAGCGGGCGTGCCTGGATGGCGTCGGAGCCGGCTAGGTCGGCGTTGGCGGCCGAGACGGCCAGCACGATCGTCCGCCCCGGCCCGATGTACCTGCGCCGGTCCCGAGGCAAGGCGCGGGCGGCGCCGGCGTTCAACATTGAAGTGAGCGTTCAAGTGAAAAGCCGGTCGCGGATAGATTTGCAGGCGGGGTCGCGCGGCGAAATATGCGAAAATGGGCATTAAAGGCATTAAAGGCATTCAAGGGTGGGGCGTGGGCGGCGCGCTTGCGGGCGAGGTCCTTGGTGAGCTTCTCGAGGTTCGCCCGCGACCCGGCGCCCTCGGGGTTCGCCGCGTTCTGCGCCCCGCCCAATATATTAATCAGCCGCGTCCCCGCGCGCCAAAAACCGAGTTATTCGGAGCTGAAGCGAGGCCGGCGCCGCATCCATATCGTTACTGAACGGCATCGGGGGCGCTTGCGGGCGTGGCCGCGGCGGCAGAAGCGGTGGAGTCTAGATCTAGATATTACAGACTGAACGGGCAGCGATACTAATTTTATGAACGGCAGCTGAACGGCAGCGGGGTGAAGGGGTCGCCGTCGGCCAGCGCTCGGTCGGCCGCGGGGGGGACGGGGCGGGCGCGCGCGCACGCGGGCGATGCCGGGGAGGTCGATGACGGTGAGGTCGGGGCAGTGCGCGCACTGCAGCTCCAGCACGACGGGCTCCTCCCGCACAAGCTGCGAAGGCGCGTCGGCCGCGGGCTCGTCTATAATCGAAGTGTTTCGATCAAGAGCAAGGAGCTCGAGCCGCCCGCGCGCCTTGCCGCCGTTGATGTCGAGGTTCAGGCGAGCGATCTCTTCCCGCACCTGTCGACTCCGGGATCGAATTCAGAGCGGGACGGGGAAGAGAGAAATCGAAGCGCGCGCGCGCCTCCTCGACGCGATCCATAGAGATCTCCTGGCCGCCGCCCGACGTGAACCGAGCGAGGATCCCATCCACGTCGCCTGCGCGCAGCGAATTACAAGGCGCTGCCCTACTAGCGGGGATGAAGCTTAAGGCCGTACTGGCGTGGATTAGGCGGAGGATGATCGGCCGCCGCGTGCACATGTCCTGCGTGCGAAATTCGAATTCGAAGCTGAAGTCCGCGAAAAGCGATCGCGTGGCGAAGCTCTAGCTCTCGAAATCGCGCGCCTTGTTCCGGGGGAAGATGTCGAGGCCGACGATGCTTTCCAGGACGCTGGACTTGCCGGCGCTCTGCCCGCCGACCACCGCGATCCGCGGCAGCTCGACGCTCGCAAGCTGCGCATGCGCGAGCCGACGAGCCGACTTGGCGCGCGCGAAATCGATTTCGCGCTGCCGACCGCGCGCACCGCGCGGCCGGCCGCGTGGCCGAGATTCAGGTCGTGCAGGCTGTTGAAGAGCGCAAGGCGCTCCCGAATTCGCCCGTCGAGCAGCCGCATCGCGCTCGTCTCCCGTGCACGGGACTCCGGCGCCGCAGCCGGCCTCGGAGCGTACGTGTCAGGGAGCGGCGCCGCAAAACCGCATCGAGGCGGCGAGCGCACTCAGCGGTGAGCTTGGAGGCCGCCATCCCGATCTCCTCCCGTGCCTCAGGATCCTGTTTGCTCTCGATCTCAATTTTCGCAGACCCCCCCCCCCCCCCCCCCCGCCACGGCTCGTGATCTCAAGCTCGTGTACTGCAGCTTTCTCATGCCTTTGAAAGCTAGCCCAGTGCGCGCGCTCATGCCTCGAGGACCCTGCCAGGCTGAGGCTCCCGCTCGGATCCGGAGCGCCTACATCATAAATTGTTCATATCCAACGAAACGCTGTCCGGCGTTCAATCTCAGAGACGCTCTCCCGACCCTGCCAGCTGGCGGCCGCGTGCGAGAAATGGGGCCGGGAAGGCGCCTCGAATGTGTATGCGCTGGTGCCCCCGCCCGCCGGGCCCCCGGGCCTTTGCCATGTGCAAAACTTTCAATTTAATTATTGCGCGTTCAAAAAAGAAGCGCAAGCGCTGGGATCAAGCTCGAGAATCTATGCCGAGCTTCTGAACGAAATGCGCTCAGGCCTTGTCGGTCGTCTTGCGGCCGAGGGTGTCGCCGGGGGCGCCCCGGGTGCCCATCGCGGCGCCGATCTCCCCCCCGGCCGCCGCTCCGAGGGCCGCCCCCGGGAGACCGCCTGCGCAGAGAGGACCCGCGATCAGCTGCGCATGCGAAAAGCGACTGCGCATGCTCTCTCTCGCGCGCGGAGAACTCCGGAGCCCGACGGGAGAGAATTTCGCACCGATCACGCTGCCGGCGGCGGCTCCGAGGGCCGCGCCCGCGCCGGTGCTCACGCCGGTTCGCTGCCCGACGAACTCACCCGCGTCGCCGGGCGCCGTCTGCTGAGCGTTGGCCTTGACCTTCTCCCGCGCTTCGCCCGCCTGCTGCGCGATCTCTGCGCGCGCGCGGGGATCACTCACGCGCGCACTTTGCGCGCCGACGAAATAAACGTGACCGCGCACTGCTGCGGTCGCCGGCGTTCATGGTTTCGGCGTTGAACGTGTAGCGTTTTTGATTTCAAAGAATGCAAGTGCCGTGCACGGGAGACGATATTTATAGCTCATAATAAGATGCACGGGAGATGCGGTTTGCCTCGAGCTCGTGATCCCCTATATTAATTTCATCTAGCTATAGCTAGCGCCACCATTACTAAGTTAGCGCTGCTCCTCTCGAGCTGCTTCCCAGCCTAGTAGGCCTCATTATGCATGCTCCTCTCATGACTTGCGCATTCTGAAGTCGAGCTCGAGCTCCGAGGCTCGCGCGCAGATGAAAAAGGCGGAGGGAGCACTGATCATGACACATTTACTGCAACTGCGGCAACGAGCACCTGATCAGCCACTTGGCCATACATACTATGACTCACAGAGATATGGAGCACTCGCGATCGGGCCAGTTTATACTATGATAACTAGACTGATAAACACGGATCATATCATTAACTGATTCGGGACGTCGACACTACAGCTAATGCCATCTTTACGACTCGGCGACATCAGATACAGATGATCGGATACTGAGTGAAACAGAGCTAGAAAGGACTTGAAGTTGAACAATGAACCCCTAACACAAAAATAATAAACGAAGGCCCTGCCGCACTGCGCCGCGGCGGCAAGCCTCTGAGGGTCGCAATCGAGGGCGCCCTATAGCTACACCAAACAATACAGGACGCCTCGGTGCCAAGAGAAAAAGTATGGAATCACGACGTGTGCGCGTGCAGCGCAGGGGCAGCTGCAGCGACTGCCGTGCCGCCCGCTCCCGCGCCCGTGTACAGATCGCCGGCGCCGGCGCCGGCGCCGGCGCCGGAGTGCGCGTCGGCGGCCGCGACCTTGGCGTGGCCGATCTCCTCGTCGGGCTTGGCGTCCCCTCCGAGCTCCTCCAGGGAGAGGCCCTTGGATTCGGGCACGAAGAACGTGAAGAGCATGCCGATGAAATTCTGACGAGGAGCCCAGAGTCATGATCATGATCAGGCGCCGGCGGCGGGACTTTTCCAGCGCGTGCGCGGCGCCTGGGCGCACCGTGATGGCCAGGATGCCCAGGGCGATGCGTAGGCCCAGGCCTGTGCCGCAGTCCGGGTTTCCCGGGTTGTCGTGCAGCTGGAACGGGTCCTTGGGGTCGTGGCAGTCCGGGCTCGTCGGCTCGCTCGCAGCGTACACGAAGCCAAAGGCGCCGATGATGGCGCCGAGCTTTCCCATGGCCGCTGCGCGTGACACGAGAGATATACCGATCAGCTTGGATATAGATGAGGATGCATGTGCTGACGGACCGGAGATGCCGTGAGCCGTCGAGCGCCACCGTGACGGGAAGATTTCGGCGGGCACAACAAACGTGGTCTTTGGACAAGTCATGATCAGACGTAAGACGCAGGGAGGCTGCAGGACGGTGCTCGGGCGCACCGAATTGGGACCCCAGTTCGCGAAGAAGAACGTCAGCGCGTAGAGCTGCGCCCAGATTCAATTAATATAAAGCGAACGCGGAGGCTCATAAATATTCGAGTTCAGAGCGAATTAACATACCACAATGAAGCCGCTCGGGTTTCCGCTATACGACTGAGGCAGGCACGGTTATTTCATGGAACGTTCACGCCGATACAGAATTGAACTCGACTCAGATCGAGCGAATTATTGGCGTACCACATATTGGCGCCAGTCGGCGCACGACTTTACGTTGGCGGCGGTGAAGAGATTGCCGGCCGCGTCCTTGCCCAGCTCGTAGTCCGCCGCCTCGATCTTGGAGAAGAAGTGGTCCATCCTGGCCGGGTTGACGGAGTACTTGCCGGCCGCGTCGACGAGGTAGGCGGCCGACGTGTCGGTCGGGCCGGTCGGGAGGGCGCCGGCGATCTTGGGAATGACGACGGGCAGGCCGGCGGCGAAGCAGGAGCGGGCGACGAGGTCGAAGCGGTCCGTCGGAGTCTCGACGAAGCTGTTGTAGGCGCCGGCGATGACGGCCATGAACAGGGTCATGAAGAAGAAGCCAAACATCTGCGTCGAGTTTCAGCGAGTTTTAAACGAGAAGAGCACATATCGATCATGAATCGAACAAACCTGGATCCTGCGGAGTAGGGTAGGAGATGAGAATTCGGAATCAGCCGCAGGGCCTAAAATGAGAATGCGCTTTCGCTCACCACCAGCGGCCGATCTTCTCAATGGTGAAGACGGTGAACCAGTAGCCGGGGATGGTGGAGCCGAGTGCGATGATCGCCTGCGCGCGCGCGTTGTACCACGACGACTCCAGCGGGGTCCACCACGTCTTGGCGCCGCCACCGACCGCCGGATCCGTGCTGCCGGCCGCGGGCGCCGTTAGTGAGGATCGAGAACCTTCAGCAGCGAAGAAAGCTTCAGAGGATCCAAGAGTACCTGTACGCGAGGTTCGAGGGCGGCTCGCCCCACGCTGCCTTGTTCCAGTACGGCGGGATGGCGGCCGTGCGGGTCGGGTAGTACATGTCCCATCGCGGGTTCGAGTACACGAAGTGGTTCTTTCCGTCCGCCTTGGGATCTTCGGACGGGAAGCCCAAGCCTGGGGTCCCGGAGCTGAACGGGTTTGTGCTGTAGCCCAGCCACATCTTGCGCGGTAAAAGTTGATCGATCAGAATCGAATCGAAATCGAAGTGATTAATATGAATGATTAATATATTAGCAAAGCACACCTTCTGCTGGGCCTGGGCGCCCTGGACGAGGTACTTGGAGGGGACCCAGTCGACGGTGCGGAAGACGTCGGACTGGAAGAGGCCCTGCGAGTAGAAGGCGACGTCGAGGAGGAACCAGGTCATCGTCGTCCCCACCAGGTGCTTCCAGTGGCCCTGCGAGTCGCGACCGCGACGCGCGCGTGAGCTCCAATTTCGACCATTTCGTACATGTTCGTACCTTGATGAAGTGCTTGAAGGTGTCGACCTTGTCCTGCACCGCGACGTTGCGTACGAAGGTCTCCGAGGCGTGCAGGCGGCGGTGCAGCACGTTCTGAGCTTTGCATGTGAGCGAAGGAGATTAAAGGTCAGCGAGCATGATTTATAAGCGTCGGTTTCACCTCCATGTCCTTCACGGCGGTCGTCGTGTCTTTCTGCGGAGCGTACGAGGATTACGCATTGTTTACTTTGTATTTTGAAAAAGTCATCGCTTATAAATAATTTGCCATCGATATCGGTATCGGGCAATCGAATTCGGGCGCACGGCGACAAGCATAGTGAAGCGGGCCGTCTCGGGCATCTTGTTGCGAGAGTACACTGGTTCGCGAATACCATCAATGCCAGCAGGAGAAAGTGGTGGTCTTAATAAAAGGCTTAAGACTTACGGGTCAACGCAGTAGGCACGCAGGCGAAGGCCAACACTTTTCGGAGGAGGCGTTTTCAAGTCAGCGTTTTAGAAACAATTTAATTTCAGTTTGTCATAGATCAAACGTTCAAGCCGACCAATGCGCCACACGAAGTCGGCGTTCTCCGGCGTCTGCGCGCTGCGCATGCGCGGTATGCGGTGAGTTCGAGGGCGTTTGCTTTCGCATGAGCCGCCGCTGGTCACGGCACGCACTAGAATCGGATGAAGATGGCGTTCACAATAAGCGCCACGGTCGCCGCGACGAGGTACCCGACGCCTGCGCGGCGAGTCAACGATCATGATCAGATCAATATAAGACCGGGGGCGCGCGCGCCCTGCATGGCGAAGACGGCCGCGACGAAGGCGCCGCGGGACGACTTGGAAGAGTACTCGGACATGATGGTCGCGCTGAGCGGATAGTCTCCGCCCACGCCGAAGCCAAGGAAGAAGCGGAAGACGCAGAGCGAGGCCATGACGGCGTGGCACCAAATTACCGCGTTTTAAAAAACTTGAGGCTTGTATGGGGCGGTAATTGTAGGGGGTACTATATGGGGCAACATCTCAGGAGAGAATTACCGCGGTACCAAATTACCGCGTTTTAACAAATTCTCAGCGCGGTAATTTGGCACCGCGGTAATTAAGTAGGCGCGGTATAATAGTGCCACACGGTACTACCCTCGGTTGTAGTCTACTATACGTATTCGCGTGCCGGGCCATGCCCAGTGCCCACTGCCCACTGCCCACTGCCGGCAACCGCGCGCCCCTTCGCATCGGTAAGCGGCGTGACCCTTCCGAACGTCCGACGGACCGGCGAGTCGGCGGCGACGGTCGGCGGTCGCGTCACTAACTTGGCGTCACAATTTCGGGACTCACAAAATCTCACAATGGCTGTGTCACCGATTTCGAAAAAACGTACAAAATCACGGCGAACACCGTGACGTCGACCGTCGACGTCCAGAAGCGATAAAACGGTTTTGGTACCACAGTACCAGGGTAAGTCGGCCGCATCTTCGAGATGTGTGGTAAGTCGGCCGCATCTTTGAGACATCTTAGAATTAAAGATGCGGCCAACTCATGCACCCGCGTACCCTGGAATCTTCAAAAATAGAATTCACCTAGACATCTATATACATCATACCGCCTACATACGGGGGCCCCACTAGCTGTAGTCTCTCAAAAAAACAACTATAAATTACTCCGGTGTGAATTAACGGGGTGTCACAGTGTCAAACCTGGCCCAGTGGGCCTACGCCGCGGGCCTACGGTAGTATTTACCACATCTATCGATCTGAGTGTATATATAAACACTGTAAGAGTCGCATCAACTATATTGTTAAATCGCCGTAGACTCGAGATCTAGATTTGATTTTTTTGACAGTGGAATATTTTACTACTTAACGTTAACGCTCGTATACGAATGATCATGAAGGTCGCCGAGTCGTGCAAAGGCGTGCACGTGCATGCACACATGCCGCCCGTTAATTAATGACAAAGAGGTGCCTGAGAAAGCTCTACAGACCCAGAGCGACCGCTATCATCGCGAACACCAGGCTGTGCAGAGCACGCACTCCGTAAATACCTCACTGATCAGGCCTGTTCCCCGCGTGCCGTATACTACTAATTCCGGACGCGACATCAAGCCAAAAATAATAATCATGAGCAAATTTGGGGAGCTTGCAATTGCAGATCTAAATCTAGAGGGCCGCTGAGCATGATCATGAGCTGTGTGTTGAATTCGAAGCGAAAAACGATGACAAACTAGAATTAAGCCGAAGTTACTGCGGTTCCGTGCGCGTTGCCTGATCATGACACGCTGCCTGCTCATATGCAGAAGTTAGTACAGTGTGCGCGAACACTGTGACATGCATAGCAAGAGGGACCGGCGTTAAAATTAAATTTGCCGCGACGGCGACCATATGCTTGATCATGAACCTCGGAATTTGAGGCGATTAAATTTCAATCCGAAGCTCACCATTTCGGGAAAAGCAATGTCAGGGGTTGTATGTGAACAGGGGCATCGATGCCGTTCGAAATCATTGTGGAAGGTGGACCACGCCTGGGTCCAAGCCGGGCATGCGCAGCGCACCCCCTGTACGAACATAAATCTCCACGTGATCATGAGGATGCAGCACACATGATCGTACACGTGTACGTATACGTATACGTTTATGGGGTCTTATTCATATATACAATTAAACGCACCGATTCCTTGATCATACTCTCAAGAAGCAGAAGCTTTTCTTTTGTCTGAGCGCCCATGGAAGTTAACGTTATGATAGCGATCACGGTCAGGTTCGCGAGCGGGCGAGCTCGAGGGGAGCGCGTCGGGCGGACCAGCTCGCGCAAAACTTGGTGTCGGCCAACGTTGACATAGGTTGTCCGGGCGCCGGCGTCTGTGCTGTCTTTGCAGGTACCGGTGGGACTCACAATTGCAATCGATATCGACGTCGGCGGCACTGTGGCCGTTAACGTTGGGACCATATGCATGGCCATGCGTGTACGTATACGTACACGTAATATACGGTATACTCGAACGGAATATGCAGCGAGCTCGAGCTCGATGATCTTTGCAGGAGCGCGATGCTGCGCAGTCACACACACTGAGTTCTAGCTATAGTCGACGTCTGCCTGATGAGCGGCTATTTCGAACTCGGAATCCCGAAGCTCGCTTCGAATTCCGAAGCAGCCGCGGCGTGAATAGCACTGCGGCACTGTATACGTAGACACCGCTTTCCAAGTTTCCGACGACGGACTTCCTTGATCCCGGCCCGGACCGACGTGCGCCCGGCGCCCGCCGCGCGCGCCGTCCGGCCGGCCGCGGCGCGGCGGCGCGCGGTGGCGCCGGGGCGGCCCGGCGCGGCGGCGCCGGCGGCCGCGGAGCCCCGGTGCGCCCGCGGCCGGCGCCCCCTGGAGCAGGGAAGCGGCGCGAACTTACTCATATGCATCAGTTACGAATTCGAACTTCGAAGTCGTCATCGATCGATTTCGACCATGAATCCGTGATCGACAATCATTGAAAAAATCGAATACTAGTAGTACAGTACTAGTACTTCGCTCGGGTCGCGATCGACGCGACGTCGACGGCGGCCGCGGGCGGCGACGTCGACGACGTCGACGAGTACTACGGGGCCGTATTTCGCTGTCGGGGATTTGTATGGGAGCCGCGCTACGTAAGGACTACGTAGTTAAAACACGATGGTGATGTCACGTTTTGCATGATGTCAGGTTAATTTCGAAGTAATTTCGAGTCTCGACGTTACGACGACGTAGCTTACGCGGGCGCTAATTCTTTACGATTAGCGCCCGTCATCGTAAGCTACGTTCTTAGGATTTCTAGTGAAACAGCCTCAATGGGATGCCAGTAGCGGACGGGTACGCGAAGTACCAAGACACTACGAGCTCGGAGCAAGCGGCACCGAGGCGGCACTTACATCATCATGGCATCACACTTTTTTCCCCGCAGTTAATTTTCACTACGTAGTGGGCGACAGCGAAATACGGCCCCGGCGGTTCGGCGTATACGTATACGTAGTAGGTGACTGTACATGTAGGTCAGCGCGCGCGCGCAGCTAGCTGCTGCATGCATGCCAGAGCCGCTGCGTAGCTCCGCTGAGCGCGCGGCTGCTGCATCGATATCAATATTAATCTGGACGCCAGCACGCGTACTACGGTACGTATATACGAAGCTCGTTGAACGGTTCAGAGCCCCCCCCCCCCAACGCGACGGGGATACACGCAGTTTCGTGCGCATCGCCAATTGCAAGCACACCGGCTGCAGGCAACGCACATCGGCAGAAGGCGAGCGGTGTGTGGTCTCCGGTTCACTCCATGGCTTCCGGATCCGGCGAGCGCGCGGCGGCGCCGGCGTACATCGATGGCCAGCAGCAGGCGACGCTCGAGCATCTCAAGCGCCTCGTCTCCTTCAAATCGATCAGCAGCGATGAGAGCTGCCGCAAGGAGACCCTCGCGTGCGCCCGCGAGGTCATGAAGCTCTGCACGTCTGTCGGTGTGCACGCGGCTCTCTGCACACGACTGCCGCAAGATGCGGCCGCTTAGCTGCGCGCCGCAGGTCTGGAGAACGCGCGGCTCCTGACGCTGCCGGATGCCCCCACGGCGCTCCCTTGCGTGTACGCCGAGCACCTCCACGCGCCGGGCAAGCCGACCATCCTACTCTATGCACACTTTGATGTGCAGCCCATCGGCGACGCAACGAAATGCGCGCGTGCCGCCCGGCCCGGCCCGCGCTGCGCGGGGCCGGGCTCGCCTGACGTCGACGGGGCGCGGCCGCGCAGGGCACACCCCGCCGTTCGAGTGCGTCCTGAAGGAGGTTCCAGCGCAGGGCGGCCTCAGAATGTACGCTCGCGGAGCGGCCGGTGCGCTCTGCTCCGCCCGCGCGCCGCGCCCCGCCCCGCGCTCGCCCGCCGCCTCTCACGTGCCTGGACTTCAACTCGACTGGACTCGAAATAGACGACAAGGCCGGCGTGATGGTGCGTACCCCCCGCCGCCGCTGCCTCAGCTCTTCTCCCCCGCCGCCCCCGCCCGCGCTTAGCTGTGCGCTTCGTTCGCAGGCCGCCCTTTCGGCCATCGACGCCCTCCTCAAGACGGGTACACTCGCGGTCAACGTGAAGGTGCCCCACTCTCCGCCAGCCGCCCCGCCGCCCCGAAAAGGCGCCCACGCGGAATCGAACCAGGTGCTCTTCGAGGGGGAGGAGGAGATCGGCAGTATCCACCTCGAGCGCTACCTCGAGGCGTGCGTAGCCCCCCTGCGAGGCGCATCCTCCGTACCCCCGGGCCCCGGGCCCACGTATCCCCCAGGAACCTCGCCCTCCTCAAGAGCGACGCGATCGTTCTCGCGGACACGGGCAACTTCGACTGCGGCGTACCCTCCATCACGCGCGCCCGCCCCCGTACCCCGACCCCCGCAGCCGCCGGTCTGAACCCTGGGGGTACCAGGTACTCGCTCCGGGGTATCGTTGATTTCGAGGTGGAGGTCCGGGTACTCAAGCAGACGCTCCACTCCGGGCTCTACGGAGGTCCGCGGGTTCAAGAGTCCGGGGTACGCCGCTTCTGACGGGTAGGGGGGTACGCAGGCCCCGTGATGGACGCGCTGACGGCGCTCTGCCGGATGCTCGCGACGCTCCACGACGAGCACGGGGCCCCCGCCGTACCCGGCATTCTCGACGGCGTGCGCCCCCCCCACCCGTTCCGAGCCGTTCATGTACCCCATCGCCGATTCCTCCCCCCCTCCCCTAAAAACAGGTCCGGAAGCCCCTCCCGAAGGAGGAGGAGAGCCTTCGCGCCCTGCAGGTCCGCGCCGCGCGTACCCCCCTGCGCCCCATCCCCCCCGCAGCCTTGACACCGTACCCCCCTTTACAGGCAGCCCTCCCCGACGAGACCTTCCGCGCCCAGGCGGGGGTACGCGCCCCTTTCGCCGGAAAACTGCGTATCCCGCCCTCAGGGCCGCGCAGATGGTGGACGGCGCAAAGCTGTGCGGTACCCCCGGCGTTTCGGCGCTACGGAAGGTCTGGCAGCTGCCGGCCATAAACGTCATCGGTATGGACGCCTGCAGGTCCGCTCCTGCGTACCCCCCCGGGCTCCCGCTCCCCTGGCCCAGCCATCCGATCCGGTCTCAATCCTTGTTCCTGCTAGCATCGCCGAGTCGTCCAACCGGATCCTGCCTGTCGCCCGTGCCAAGATTTCCATCCGGTACCCCTTCCTTTTCCGCGGACACCCCCCGTCCCCGGTTCGAATCCGCGCAGGATCGTTCCCGACCAGAACCCCGATCACATCGCCGAGGTAGCCCCCGCGAACAGCACCTGTAACCCCCCGCCGAATCACCTACCCCTCCCCTCCAGGTCGTCAAGAAGCACCTGAAGGCCGTCGCGCCCCACGGCGTCCAGGTGGCCCTGTACCCGCCCCCCCGCGCGTTCCCTGCCTGCACTGTACCCCGTCCAACCCGCTTCCCCCTCGCAGGTTTCGTTCCACGGCGGGGACGGCCTCAAGCCCTGGGTACGCGAAATCGATCGATATCGCGGTCCTCGATCCCTTCCGAGGGGTACGGGGGCGCCCAGGTCTGCGTCCCGGAGGGTAAGGCCTTCGGAGCGATGGAGGAGGCGATGCGGGCGGGGTACGGGAAGGAGGCCCGCTACTGCGGCTCCGGCGGCTCCATCGGTACCCCCCTTTCTTCCCCCGCTCCGGCCCGTCCCGTACCCCGACCTCCCGCCGACGCCCTGTACCCCCCCGCAAGGCTTCGTGGAGCCGTTCGTGAAGGCGTTCGGGGGTATACCCGCGATCCTGGTCGGCATCGAGGACCCCTACACGCAGGTCGGTTACCCCTCCGATCCTCATGATCGTGTACCCCTCCGTCGACACCGTACCCCCCGCAGGCGCACGGGGAGAACGAGTCGCTTCTCGTACCCGAGCTCTTCCGGACCTCTCGTACCCTGGCCCACTTCCTCTCGAACCCGGCCTGCGTCTAGGCTGGGCGCCAGCTGCCGCAGTGCAGGCGCGGTTCGGTCCGACGGTCCCGAGGGCCAGCTGCAGGGCGCGGCTTTCCGAAGTTCGAATTCCGATGCGCGCCCCGCCCCTTCAGGCCTGGGGGGGGCCGGACCTATCCGTCTTTAATGAATACTAGTATTATAGCTAGCTTCGGAACTTCAAACCGCACTTGAGAGTCGCTTCGCTCGGGTTGCCGATCCCCACCTTCCGAAGTTCGCCCGCGCACCGGAGCCGAAGCCGCTGCCGGCTGTCAAAGTTGCTGTTGGCAAACCGCGGCCGGCGCGGGCGCCGGCGCGCCGGCCGGCGCCGCGTGAACCAACCCTGTGGGGGGGTACATGTACGTGGACCAGGTTGTCAGGCACCGGCCAGCTCGCCATAACAGCACAGCAACAATCAGCACCAGCGCTAGCGACGGGCTGCGACCGGACAAACTCGACTCGCTGGCGACCGCAGCCCGAAAGGCGCCCCGTCGCATTCGCAGTCGTGCATAACTCATCCGCATGCACGATGAGCAGATGAGCTCTTGATCGGTGAGGAAGACCAGCTGCAACCGGAGGAAGCCGATCGCGAGCGCGCATTCGAGTTCGCCGCAATTGCAATTGCAATGTCGGGACGACCGAGCCAGCGCAAGCCCGGGGAGCCTGTCAAGGTGCTTGCGCACGTCCCGCGCTCGCTGCAATGCCGCGGCCGGCGCCGTATACGTAGCTAACACTTCCGCGACCCGCGCCCGTCGACGTCGCCGGCGGGCCGGGCACAGGTTTCTTCGAAACCTCGAGCCCCCGCCCCCGCCCGCGCTGCGGCTGGCGCTGGAGCGGCTCCGAAGCCTGCGCCGAAAGCGACGCCCGCGCCGGCCTCTTCGAGCGCTGCTCGAAAACCTTCCGCTGCCGACCCTCCGCGCGCGGCGCCAGCACCGGCTGCAGGCCGCATGCCAGCGCCTGCAGCTGCTCCATCGCCTCCAGCTGCAGCGGCCGCGGCCGCTTCGCACGCGGCGCCAACTGCAATTGCAATCCCCGCGCGTCAGCCGCAGCCGCCTGTGGAGGCCAAGGACTACTCGCTGCCGCCGTCGCGGGAGGAGGCCGAGGCGGCGCTGCGGGCGGCCCTCGCGGCGGAGCTCGCGGAGGCTCGGCAGCGCGAGGAGCGGGCGGACCCCTTCGCGTGGCTCGACGTCAGAGTCTTTGTCTCGTCTACCTTTAAGGCACGCGCGCTTTTCTATAAGATTGTCTAAAAATTGAGGCATGTCTATAAGATTGTCTAAGATTGTCTAAGATTGTCTATAAGATTGTCTTGTCTCGTCGACCTTCAAGGCGCGCGCGCGCGCGCCGGCCGTATACGCAGCAGCACCGGCGCTCCCGCTGACCTTGCGAGTTAACCAGGACATGCACGGCGAGCGCGACTGCCTCAACAAGGCGCGCCGGCGGTCGGTCCGCGCCGGGGCGGAGCCTTCGCTGACCTCGCGCCCCGGGCCCAGGTCGTCTTCCCTCGCCTCAACCAGGAGGTGGGCAGGGCGCGGCGGACGCGCTTCACCTGCGTCGACCTGCGCTGGGGCCTCACGGTAGAGGAGACCTCCGCCTACGGCCGCGGCGCCGTCCTCTGCTGCCTCGTCCGCCCCTCCCTTGCGCGCGCCTCCGATAGATACCGTACCCCTGCCCTCGGCTGCTAAAAATAGCCCGCAGGACGAAATCCGGCGATGCCGCCCCTGGTTCCTGTGCCTGCTGGGCGCCCGCTACGGCTGGGTAGCCCTCCCCCCGCCCCCGCCCCGCCCCTTCGCCCCCCCCCCCCCCCCCCCCCGCTTCCTTCGAGTCCTCTCCCACCACCCGCCGAAGCCCGCCCGCAGGTTCCCGAGCGGACTTACCTGCCGGGCTTTATGAGCGACGACGATCTCGAGCGGTCCGCTACCCCCCCCCCCCCCCCCCCCCCCTCCCGCCTCTCTCGCTTGGTTCCTTGCATGCGAAGCTGATCATGAGCACCTGACAGCTACGCGTGGCTGCGGAAGTGGCCGCTGGGGGACAGCGTGACCGAGCTCGAGGTGTGGGCGGGGCTCCTCGGCGCACCCGTCGGGGGCGGACCCGCCCCACGTGCCTTTGCCTTCCTTCGGGACCCCTCCTTCGCCTCGAAGGTGCCGAATTCCGCTCGAATTTCGCTCGAATTCTGCCCGCCCCTGAGCTCCGGCCGCGGCGCGCGCACTGCGGCAGATCGTCGACGAGGCGGGCAAGGCGGTCTTTGCTGCCGACCGCCCCGAGCGGCAGGACGCACTGCGGGCTCGCGTCTCGTCCCACCCGCTCTGCAAGGCACGTCGCGCTCTTCGGTTTGCTGCGCGGTCTGTTCTTACCCCTGACCGCGCCGCAGGCGGCGACGTACCGGTGCGGGTACGCGCCGGGCGGGGCGCACGGGCCCCCGGCGGCGTCGGGGCTCGAGGACTTCGGCGCAGCGGTCTTTGAGGCCCTGCGCGCCGCCGCCGAAGCCGCCCGCCCCGTACGGCCCTCCTTCGTCTCCTGCTGGCGTTCTCTGCGGCTCATGATCACCGCCCTGCAGCTGGGCTCGGGAAACGCGGGGGGCGACCCCTTCTCAGGGGAGCGGGAGGCTCAGCGGCTGCTGGTCGAGCGCCTCGCGGGCCGCTGCGTGGGGCGGGAGGCCCTCGCCGCAGCCATCGCCGACTTCGCGTGCGGCCGGCCCGCGAAGGGCGACCTCATCAAGCCACCGCCGGCCCCTGCCAAGCCGGCCGCGGCCGCCGCCGGCGCGAAGAAGAAGGGCGGGGCGGCCGCCCCGCCGGCCCCAGCCACGTCCAACGTCCTCGTCGTGACCGGCCGTGCGCCCCGCCTCCTCTCCTTCGCCTCAGCCTCAGCCTTCGCCTTCGCCGCCCCCGGCCCCGAGCGAGCCGCGCAGGGCCGGGGAGCGGGAAGACGTCAGTCATGGCGCAGGCGGCCCTGCGCGCCGCGGCCGAGCGGAAGAACGTCGTCGTGCACTTCGTGGCGGGCACGGAGCACCCCTCGGGCTGGCGCTCCATCGAGCGGCGCCTGCGGGCCGAGGTCAAGGCGGCGGGGGCGCAGGACCTGCAGCGGAAGCAGGACGAGATCGAGGACCCGCCCATCGCCAAGCTCGCGGCGACCGTCCCTGGCGGCATCGCCGTCATCATCGACGGTGCGCTCGAACCGTCCCGCGGGCGTTGTTGAATTCGAAGGGGCTCTGGCCGAGGCCCCGCTGCAGCGGTGAACCAGATCAAAGGGGGCGGGTACGAGTCGGCCCTGGGAGTGTTCAAGGGGGATTGCCGCCTCGTCCTCTCGACCGTCGAGGGCAGCGGCGAGAAGCTCGCGCGCGCTTTCGGCGCCCACAGGCTGCCGGCGCGCCCGGCCCTGGCTCCGGACTAGTACTACTCCTGTCCGCGTCTCGTGATCCCGGCTCCGGCTCTGGCAGGTCCCGGGGCTGGATGCGACGCTCGCAGGGGAGATCGTGCGGCGGTCGCTGGCGGACGGCGGCAAGCGCCTGACGGAGGGCCAGGCCGCCGCCCTCCTCAAGAAGCAGGACGCGACCGCGCCCCTGTACCTCCGCCTCGCCGTCGACGAGCTCCTGGTCCGTTAACGTTGCCCTCGCCCTCGCCCTCGCCCTCGGCGCTGTAGCTGGCGGGCTGCGATTGCGACCCTTTACATAATACGATTACGCCTCGGCAGCTAGGTGTTCGGGCTGTTATATAATTACGCTATAATATATATAATTATGTATACGTAAAAAAATTTACATAATACTACGGTTTAATTACGCCCCGGCAGGTGTTCGGGCTGTTCGAGGGTCTGGACGCCAAGATCGGGCGCCTCCCCGGGGACACGCAGGGCCTCCTCGCCTCCGTCCTCGAGCGCCTCGAGGCCGACTCCGACCTCGCCGCCCCGGGTGCCGCTTGAGCTTCGAATTCCCCCACATTTCCACCCAGATCTAGAGCAATCCATCCTGCTCGTTCATCAGACAAACAAACCAGAATCTGCATCTCTAGATCTAGTAATATACAATCCCTCCTTCTACTTTGAGTCTAATTACAAAATCGAACGGCCCGGCAGCGCTGGCGCTCATCGCCGTCGCCCCCGACGGGATCTCGGAGGCGGACCTGCTGCTCGCCGTCTCCGTCGCCGAGCCCGCGCTGGGGCCTGACCCCGGCGGCGAGCCCCGGCCCGTGCCCCGCCTCCGCTGGTCCCTCCTCGCGAACGGGTCCGCGCGCGGGCGCCCCTTTGATTAATATTTCCGCGCGCCGCGCGGCGGCCCGCGGCCGACGCCCGCGCGCAGCATCGCACACCTGCTCCGCCCCGCCAGCGGCTCGGCCGGCCTCCTCTCCTTCTCCCACAGGTCGGCCCTCCTCCTTCGAATTTGTCGCCCCGCACTCGACCGACCGACGGGGGCGCAGGCAGGTCGCGAGGGCGGTGCGCGCGCGGTACCTCGCGGGCTGCGCGCACGGGCCGGACTGCGAGGCGACGGCGGCGGGCGACGTCTGCGCCCAGTGCCGGCCGGACCCCGACCCGGGCCAGGCGAAGAACCTCCCCAAGTTCGAGGCGGAATGGGCGGCCAAGGACGGCCGGCTGCACCAGGCACTCGCCCTGACGGCCCTCATCTCCCCGTCCTACCGCGCCTGCGCGCGGCACCACATCCACAGGAGCGCGCCCTGGCACAAGCCGGCGGCCACGGCCCCCTACCTCAACGCGGGCGTTGCGCGGCTCGCCTCCTTAACCGCCTTCGCCTTCCCGTGCGGCGCGTCCGGCGAGGGCCGCCGCGAGGGCCTACTGCGCGGCGTCTGCGCGGCGCTGGCGGCGGCGCCCGCCCTGCGCAAGCTGAACTTCGGGATGCGGGCCGAGGTGAGCGGGCGGGGGGACCTCAACGTCGGGGCGCGGATGTCCCACTCGAAAGTGCTGTCGAAGGAGGCGGCGGGCAGCGTCGGGCTGCTGCTGCGGCGCGCCCCGCGCCTGGAGGCGCTGATCCTCGACGACCTCGGGATCGACGCTGCGCGCCTGGCGCCCATCCTCGAGGGCGCGCGGGCCGGCGGCGGCCGCCTCCGGGGCCTCTCCCTCGCCGGCAACCGCCTCTACTCAGACGCCGCCGCGCCGCTCGCCGAAGCCCTCGCGACCGCGCTCCCGGCCCTCGAGCGGCTCGACCTCTCGGCGAACCGGCCCACGGCCAAGGGCATGGACACGCTCGCCCCGGCGCTGGCCGCCGCGCCGGCCCTCCGCGCCCTCTACGTCGACTTCGAGTGCTTCGGGGCCGGCTACGACGGCTCCGAGGAGGACCAAGGGAAGCTCGTGCGGCCCCTCGCGCGGTTCGCGGCGGCCGCCGCCGGCGCGGCCCCCGAGCTGCGCCTCTACTTCGTGGGAGCCTCGCATGTCTTCAAGCGCCCGGGCTGGCGCGTCCGCACGATGGAGGACGTGATGTTCGGGAAGTGCTGCACGATGGCGGGCGCCGCCCACCTCGTCGCCTCGGGGGGGGCCGTCCTCCCCTGCCTCGCCTCCCTCGACGCGGTCCGCGCTTCAATGTCAATCGCGCAAGCTTGGCTGAGGCGGCCGCAGCTGAACGCCGGCTCCATGGAGACGCAGGTCCTGTGGCTGGAGGACCGGCCCAAGGGCCTCGAGGAGTACGGCTCGTCCTTCGGGCGCCTGTACGAGCCGGTGGACCCCGAGGGGGCCCTCGAGCCCTCCTTCGGGTGCGAGGGCGAGCCCCTCCTGGGCGTCTGGGCGGGCCCCGCCGGCCTCGAGCTGCGGCTCCAGGAGGCCGTCGGCCTGTCCCACCTCGGCCGCCTCCTTTTCGGGAGCCTCCGGGACCCGAACTCGGGCCTCTGGGTCCTCAAGAGCGCCCCGGGCGTGCCCCCGGCCGCGGCCACGGTTCCCCTCCCCGCCTGCTGCCTGGTGGGCGCCAACGGCTCCAAGCCGGACGACGCCGGCCAGGCCCGGGCCTCCCTGCTCGAGGGGGGTACCGAGCTGGACCTCACGTGGGGGCCCGCAGGGGCCCCCGAGGCCTCCCTCGCCCGCGCCCGCCTCCACCGCGTGCTCCCGCGTCCCTAATTATAATTATATAACCGCGTCCCGTTCGGGTCTCGATTCGGAGCGGAGGTCTTAGTTATTAGCTTAGCTTAGCTTATTAGCTTAGCTTATTAGCTCCTAGCTTAGGCTTAGCTAACCCCGCCCCGTCCCGTTCAACGGTTTGGGTCTCGATTCGGAGCTTAGCTTAGCTGATTAGTGCGCAAATGGGGCTATGAATCCTATGATTACGCGCGCGCGCTGAAGCTTGCGAGTAAAAAACGTTTGCTATCTGCGGTCAATGATGCTAAAAAAATGATTCATATTGCAATCACCAGCCAATATTAATCATTCATTGAATCGCTGGCGCCGGCCGGCGGTACCGCAGTACCGCCGGACCGGCGCCGGTACCGCCAAATTTAAAGCCTGAAGGGCGATGAAATCGTCGCGATCGGGCGCCGCCGCCGGGCCGGTCCCGGCCGCGGGTGCCGCCGTGCCGGCCCGGCGGGCCACTGCCGGCCCACTATACTCATCAGTAGTTTCGAATTCCGCGGCAGCTAGGCCGCCTCCTAACAGGCCGGCGCCACTTCAATGCTACTATAGCTAACGCCGCTAGTAACGCGGCAGTAGCGCCTAGTAGGCTAGTAGTAGCCGCCTACTAGTAGGCGGACCGGCTCCGCGTGCGATCGATATCGCAGGGTATCATCGCACAGACTACATTTATATTCGCACCGCAGCCCAGGCTAGGTACGGCCGCGATTATCGGATTGCTCTTAAGGCTTCCCCCAGCAGACCTGACCCGCCCCGATCGCGTTTTGCCAGTTGTCCAGCTGCAGCAGCCGTACGTTCGCATAATATATACGCGTTAAAAATGTACGTCTACGCTCCGAACACCGACTGCGGCGAATTCAACAACGTTGACGAGCAATCGACACCCGCAATCGACATCTTCAACCAGAAGATCGCCGCGTTTGAAGAGCAGGTTCAGAGCAATCTCGACTTGCAGCTTGACCTGAAGTGGGGCCGCACTTACGCCTCCAAAGAGGTGATGCGCTTTTCTTATGAGGCCAAGGTCCGTGCGACGGTCCCCCCACGACCATTGACTTTAATTTTCGGAATACTGGCCATGCGCCGGCTGTATAGGCGCTGATCATGAGCTAGCCTAGTAGCTATAGCTATGCATAGGACGCGTGCGGCACGATCATGAGCTCGAGCACCCCGCAGGATGAATGCGAGGATCGCAAAGCTTTCGAAGATTACAAATACTGCGTCTGCTCGGGCAACGAGACCGAGGATAATGCCATTGAAAGCGACGAGGATTTCGACGCGTGGAACCAAGGGAGGATCGCATGCGAGGCCGAGTTGGACAAGGCCTTCCCACCGAAAGTTAGCTGCGAGCTGGTGCGTACGTATATTAAAAGTATACATTTTGAATGAAGTTCTGCACTGCGGCAATTAAGGCTGCGAAGGAATTATTTGTCTGATTAATCACTGAATCAAACTCTCGTCTCCGTCGAGCAGGACAGGGCCCTTGTCGAAGCTGCCATGCTGAAGACGAACGACTTCGTGCGCTCCGTCGTCTTCGCCGACCGGCTCGACAGTGCTTCTCAGGAGGCGGCCGACGTCGACGCTGACTTCGACGAGGACGATGCCGCCGCCGTAAGTCTATGATACATATATTCGCCTGCAGCTAATTAAGCTGTAAACTATAATTATACCGTAAAGGTCAGTGGGAATTCGAACTGATCACGAGCCGCTGCGCAGGAGGACTTCGCTGAGGCGCTCGCGGCCTCCGACGCCGAGCTCGCCGCCCTGGATCTCGCCGCGTAGCCCGCCCCATCGATATCGTGGCATCCTGGCATGGCCGGCTCGCGATCGACTCGGCGAGTCCCCAGCCCCCCCAGGCCGGCCCTTCCCCGGGCCCCCTCCGTTGCACATTTGGAAAGCTCTTTCGGATTTTAATTGTAACTAGGTATACGGGGCTCGTGGAAAGCGGCGAGGGGAGGGGAGAGGGGGAGGGGGAGAGGGGGGGGGGGGGGGGGGGGGGGGGGGGAGCTGGAAGGGCCAGGAGTCAGGGTTGGAGCATAGCGTCACAATTCGCCGAACATAATATTAATAAAGCACGTGGCGTTGCCACAACTTGCCAGTTGGCCTAATTGTGTCATGAAATCGCGGCCGCGGCCGGCTGTGCCCACAACCCGTGCCTAGAGCATGTGGCAGAAACAGCAAGACTGAAATACCATGATGGCAGCTTCAATAAGAGACGAGACTAAGAATACAGATAAGATAACAGGTTGCGGAGGGGGGCGCGAAGACGACCAATAATAGGGGCGCCGGAAGGCGCAATAGCGCGCGCCCCGCCTCCGCCCTCCCCTAAGGTGAGCTAAGAAGAGCACTGGCTGGTGTACTGCAGGACCTGCTCCCACAGCACGTTCTTCCCGTCGTCCTTGATCTGACGTGGGGCGGAGCCGGCTCAGAAACGGACAGACGCGTGCGGGCCCAGCGCAGATTCAAAGGCGCCGCGCGGATTCGAACCTGGACGGTGACCGTCTTGAGCTTGGGGTCGAACGCGAGCTTGGTGTACGTGCGCGCCTCCTGCAGCGTGCCTGCACGCGGCCGCCCGGCGGGCGGTCAGCCGGGGTCTAAGACAGAGTCGGGCGGGCGGGCGCACCCCAGGTGAAGGGGACGCGGAAGGAGGAGGAGACGGCGGCGCGGTTGGGCGGGGCGGCGGCGGGCCCGACGAGGACCTCCGGAAGGAAGAAGTCGTAGTTCGCCACCCGGCTCTGCGAACGAAGCGAACGAAGCGAACGTTAGTGGAGAGCAGCGAGTGCGGATCGCGCTCTAGGTCTTCTTCTTGTAGCTTCTATCTATCTATCTATCTCTGAATTCTGTAGCGTCTTGTAGGGGGAGAGGGAGGAGAGGGAGGGGGATACAAGCGCCGAGCGGAGGGAGAGGGGGGTACACGCGCGCACCATCGTGGAGGTGACGTTTGCGATGCCGGAGAGCTGCACTCCCCCCGAGACGAAGAGCACGCACTTCTTGGCGTCCGTCGCGAGGAACCTGACGAGGTCGCTGCCCTGGTCGACGGCGTACCCCGGCCAGAACCAGCCGAGCGCGTTGCGGACGTCGACGCCGACGCTGGAGACGTCGACGGTCGGGCCGCCCTGCAGCACCACCTGCAGAGAGTAATACACTTATATAAGAAGAACGGAGATCAAAGATAGAAAGATAGATGGGGAACCTTGAAGGTGGCGGTGGATGCCTTGATCTCGGCCTTGAGCTGCGAGAGCGTGTCCGCGCTCACCAGCTGCCTCGGCGTCCTGTCCCCACGGCCGGCCGCCAGCGTCAGTCTCTCGGTCCGGGTCGGGCGCTCCGCCGCGCGGCGCGGAGATTTGTTTTTACTCGAAAATTCCTAGCTTAATTAAGCAGTTTTCTGCAATCGGCTCTAGAACTTTGGCCGCACGCGCACCGCTCGGATCGGAGGTCAACGACGAAGAGGTCAAGCGTGGTGCCCCACGAGAGCTTCCGGAGCGCCTTGCTGCTCGCCATCGGCACCGCCTCCTGCACGGGCGAGCGGGCCGGGCCGGGTCGCCCCCCGTCAGCTCTCTTCGCGCCAAAGCGGTCGGCTGTGAAGGCGGACCTTCATCGCATCACGGGCCCGGCTCTGCCGCTCGGCGTCGGTGATGACGGGAGCACCCGCTAGGGCGAGCTGTTGGACTGCAGGGCGATGGGAGGCATAAACGTCGGGCGCAAGCGGTGGGGCGGGGCGGAAAAGCGCACTGTTCATCGAGGTTTTCGCTGCGAGCGCTGCGCGCGCATTGTGCACGTCAGCTGGTGGCGAGAATCGCGACAACGGGGCGCGTGCGTGCGCACCGTTCGGGTCGTAGTACGAGCCGTACTCTTTGTCGGACCACGTCGCGGCGACGGAGGCGGAGTGGAACAGGGCCTGCACGTTCTCGCGCCGGAGCTGTGCGCTCCACTCGGACCTGAAGTAGGACGGGTTGGCGGTGGTGTTGACGGCCGGGTCCGCGTAGATGGTGTCGCCGGCCAGCAAAAGGAAGTCGAACTTCTCCTCGGCGGCGCGCTCCAGGACGGTGTCGGGGAACCGCGAGTTGTAGATGGCGCCTACCGCGCCCAGCGTCACGATGCGCTTGGTCGAGTCGGCGTTGCCCATCGTGCGGAAGCGAACGATGGCGGAGCGGCCGGTCGACGTGGAGACCCACGCGTTGTACAGGGTGTCGGCCTTGAGGCCCGTCAGCGTGACGGTGAAGAGCGCGTCCGGCCCGGTCGGCGTCCCGTCGTTGTATGTTAGGTCCGTACTGCCTGAAATGGGGTCCGCAGGACTCCCCCACGTCGTGCCCGAGGCTGCAACATAACGGAGAGACAGGCTGCCGGGCCCTCTGGCCCTGGCGACGAACTGCGCCGTCGTGTCGGTGACGTCGCCGACCTGGAGGCCCCACGCGAAGACGTCCTTGAGAAGGGGCTGGGTGGGTTCGTAGGAGACCGTCGGCTCGGCCCCGCGCGACGGCGCCGGCTCGAGCGGGGCGTCCCCGCCGCGGCGGGCGGCGCGCCCGGCGGCGGCGATGATGATGATGACGAGGATGAACCAGAGGACGGAGAGGCAGCAGGACCACTTGGCGAGTTTCTTGGCCTTCTCCGAGCGGCTGTTGCGGTACTTGCAGAAGTTGATGCAGCAGAGGATGCCGCACAGGAATCCGGTGATGAAGAGCAGCTGCGCGTTGGCGGCCTCCTTGCGGATCTTCCGCTCCTCCGTCTCGTCCTTCACGTGCTCCTCCTCCTCCGTGACCTGACAAAGAAAGAAGAAGTTAGGCGAGCTTCAAAGAGGTAAGGGACGAGCTCACCTTCATGAAGACCTCCTCGAGGGTGGTGAGGGAGAGCTGGATGTCGGTGATGTGCATCTGCTCCTTGACCGCCTCGAACCGCTCGAAGAAGTCGGGGAGCTGCGGCGGGCGCGTAAGACCGGCGCGTGCATCAGCGTAGACGGGGAGGGCGTGGTTGTGGGCACCTCGGGGATCTTCTCGCGGGGTACGCGGAACTGCCAGCAGCCGGGGAGCACCGCCGCCACCTGCGCCGCGCCGCGCCGCGCCGCGTCGGGATCCCGGGCCGGGCCGACGCTTCCAGACAAGGTCGAAAGAAGGGAGCGTACCTCGGCGCCGCGGAGCTCGCGCTCGACGAAGGAGCGGACCTCGTCGCCGATCTTGCGGCCCTCCGCCTCCGTCCGCTGCGCGCGCCGAGGACGACGGCAACGTCAGCCAGGCCACCGCCCGCCCGCCCGCCCGCCCCTTAATTCTGTGGCGTCAGGTCGTGGCGCACGTGCTCGTAGAGGAGGGTCATGCGGTAGCCCGTCCCGAACTTGTTCTTGAGGCGCAGCGACGTCCCCAGCACCGACACGCGCCCCGCCTGCGGGGCCCGACGAGGCCCGGTCAGCCTCGGGGTCCAGCTAGGTCTCTCTGGCCGGCCGGCTGGGAGCTGCTAGCTTCTTCTAGGTCCAGCTAGCTAGTTAGATCCAGCCGGCGGGCGGGCGGGCGGGCGGGCCTTCATGATGCCGATGCGGTCGCCGAGGATGTCGGCCTCCTCCATCGAGTGCGTCGTCAGCACGATCACGCGGTCCCTGTGGCGGAGAGTGAGTGGGGCGGGCGGGCGGGGCGGGGCGGGGCGGAGAGGGTGAGGCGGGGAGAGAGGGGCGGGCGGGCGGGCGCACCGCTTGACCTTCTCGATGAGGTTCCAGACCTGCCGCCGCGACACGGGGTCCATCCCCGTCGTCGGCTGCGCGCAGAGCACAGAGTCAGAACAAGAACGACATCGAAGAACGACGGGCGCGCCTCGTCGAGGAAGACGATGCCCGGGTTGCCGATGAGGGCGATGGCGACCGAGAGGCGGCGCCGCATGCCCCCCGAGTATGCCCCCGCGGGCACGTTGCCCGACGAGGTCAGCTCGACGTCCTTGAGGCGCTCCTCGACCTCCTCCTCGATCCGGTTCCGCGGCACGCCCTGCGGGGGCGGGCCGGGTCAGCCGCAGAGAATCGCGGAGAATCGTAGGGTGGGATGGCTCGGCTCGGCTTGGCTTCGAAGCCCGAGCCGAGCCGGCCCGGCCCTAGCTAGCTCGACGAAGACTTAGGCGCACCTTGAAGCCGGCGTAGATGCGGAGGTGGTCGCGCCCGCTCAGGTCGTTCCAGAGGATGTCGTGCTGCGGGCACACGCCCATGATCTGCGGGGGCGCGGAAGCAAGCAAGGGCGTGAGAAAGCAAGCGGGCGACGAAAGCAGCGAGAGGCGGAGCGCGCCTTGCGGATCTTGTCCATGTCCTTGATGATGGAGTGCCCGAAGATAGTCGCATCGCCCACGGTCGGCTTGAAGAGGCCCGTGAGCATGCTGCGGATAAATAAGATCAGCGGTGGAATCAATCGGGATCGATCGAATCGGCTGCCTCACTTGAAGGTGGTGGTCTTGCCGGCGCCGTTGTGGCCGAGCAGGCAGAAGAGCTTGCCCTCCTCCATCGTGAGCCAGGTGCCCTTGACGGCGACGAACTCGGTCGTCGGGTCCGCGATCAGGCCCAGCGTCCGCTTCATGTACCTGAGTTCGAGAGAAAGGTCAGATCGGATCGGATACGATCTGATCTGACCTGATCCGATCGCGCACGTCTTTCGCAGGTTCATAATCTTGACGGCGGTGTGCGGGGGCGCCTGGTTGCTGCGCAGCATCTGCTCCTCGTTGCGGATGTCCTCGTCCATGTCGGCGCGCTGCTCGTTCGGGACGTTAGGGGGGTACGCTGCGTCGTTCAGGGGGTACGCGCGCACGTCCTCGGGGGACATGAAGTCGGTCTGGTCGATGTGCTCCGTGTGGTCCTCCTTGCCCGTCCAGTACGAGGGGTACAGGAAGTAGAACGGACCCTTCGTCTGCCCGTAGTGCGCTGCGGTTCGGGAGTTCAGAATCGAACGGAGCGGTTAGTAACCGACGGCAGTTAGTAACTGACAGGGGATGACGTTGTCGAGGTAGAGGGCGAGGACGAGGTACAGGAAGAAGTCCAGGATGAGCCACTGGTACGTGTTGTTCATGGACCAGTTGTTGTCCGAGGCCGTTACCTTCGCGTCCATTCGCTCGGCCCAGCGCAGGCCGACGTCGGACTGCTTGGAGGAGACGTCCCCCAGGTCCTTGAGGCCCTTGCCCAGAAGGCACATCGGGAGCAGCGCGAAGGCGCGCCCGATGGCGAGCGAGACGGCGTCGTTGTAGATCTGCTGCGCCAGCGACTGCAGGATGATGCCCACCACGAAGATGACGAAGCCTGTTCGTCCAAACAAACGAACGACAGAAGTCAAACAACAACGCCGCGGAGAGAGTAGTAGAAGGGCTCGTTACCCAGCGAGGCGGCTGTGGACGCCTTGGAGATGACCGTCGAGACGAAGAAGGCGAGGGAAACCATGGCGAGGCCGAAGAGGAAGAAGAGGAAGAAGTACGTCGGGAAGTCGTTCTTGAGGAAGAACCCGAACTGGAAGATGGCCCCGGACACGATGATGATCAGGCCCGTCAGCCTGCGCGAAATCGTTCGGGATTCGCGGATCGAATCTGGATGAAATCTTTTCTTGCGCACGTGTTCCAGGCGAGGTTCGTGATACCCCACGTGAGCCAGTACGCGGAATCCTTAAGGCCCATCTGGCGCATGCCCTCGCGAAGCTTCAACTCCTGCTCCATCACAATCTGCAGCGGACGGGCGGCGGCCCGGGTCGGACACTGCGCGCGCGCGCGCCCCCGAGAAGCGGCCCCGCGCGAGATCGAACCTGGGAGATCTGGATCACGAAGTTGAACATGAGCGCGCCGAAGATGAAGACGGGGCCGTACAGGGCCACGGCTGCGGGGGTACGGGTTGGGATCGGCGGGGACGGGGGTACGGAGTTTTGCGGGGCGCACCGCTCAGGGAGAGCAGCTCGCGGTGCGGGTACTCGACCTTCGTCACCTCGAGGGTGGTATCCTGCGACCGGGGCGGGTTGGGCGAGGGGTACGATGCGAGGCAAAGCTTTCACTTGGGGCCGGGGCGCGGCGCACCAGCATGCCGGTCGCCTCGCAGGCCGCCTGGTCGAGCTTTGCATCCATGCAGCGCGCCTGGAAGCTCACTGCGCCGCCGCCGCCGCCGCCGCGTCGGCGCGGGCGCGCCGCGGGGCACGGGGCGGGGGGCGGGGCGCACGGATCTCGCGCTCAACGGCCAGCTGGAGGGGAATGGCGTACGCCTCGACGACTCGGATCGGGCGGCCGCGGCGGTAGATCTGCGTCTGGTTGTACTGTGGTGCGGGGCGGGGCGAGTCAGGCCGGGCAGTCAGGCGGGCGTAGGGGCGAGCGAGCGAGCGAGCGAGCCTGCAGCGAGTAGGAGATCTGGAGCGGCGCCGACCGGGGGTCCTTCTCGTTCGCGTGGACGATGTCAAAGACGACGGCTCCGGCGGTCGAGTTGGGGTTCTGCGGCGAGGCGGCTCGGGCGCGTGCCCCCCGCGCGGGCGGCGCGGCGCGGCGCGGGCCGCGGATGGCGCACCGCCAGAAGGAACGTGTCGATTTGCGCGGCGGAGTCGAAGGCCTTCACCTCGGACTCTGGGATGTTGTTCCGTATGCGGATTTGATCTACGAGCAGCTTCGCCGCCCAGTCGTCGGACGGAGCCCACGCGACTGTGATGCACGAGGTCGCCCGCGCGTTGGGAATGCAGCGCGTGAGCGTCGACGGCATCACCGTCTCCTTCCCCTTCGTCACTGCGCAGCGGGGGCGGCTGAGCTAAGAAAGGAACGCGAAAGGAACGGAGGCGCCCGCGTGCGCACCGACGCTGGTTGCAGGCCCCAGCACGGCATTCTGCTTCAGCGCAAACTGGAGGAGGAAGATCTGCGTGCGGGGCGGTGCGCCTTAGAACGCGTGAAGCGGCAACGAGAGGCGGCGGGCGCGGCGCGCACGGCAAGCACGAAGATGAAGGGTGCGATAAGCTGAATGATGGTGCTCTTCTTGTTCCGCCTCTGCGCCGCGGTCTTTCAGGCCCCGACGAGCGAGGGCACGCGCAGGACGAACCGTGAGCGACCAGTTCTTGCTGCGCCGCGGCAAGAAGGGGTCAGAATCTGCTTGCTGAGAGGACGGTGCGGGCCACGCACTACAGCAGGATCTCGCACTGCCGCACGAAGCCGCGGAACCCGTCGAGTCCCATGATGCAGCGGGGCAGTCGCGGCTAGCGGGCTAGCCCGGTGTAAGACTAAGCTATCGGTCGCCGCACTCGCTAGGGTGGAGCTGCGCTGGACCCTGCTGCGTGCCGCCGGTGCCGGCTTTCTCGGGCCGGGCTCACTTGCTGCGCTCAAGGGCGAGCTGCGCGTGCGCTCCCTAGAAGCTCCCAGAGTCAACCCCCTTAGAAACGCCAAATGAAAGAAGGCCGGCGCCCTCTGTGCTCCGCGCGCCTGCTGTACGCGCCTGTCGACGCCCCCCCCCCCCTGTTGACGAGCGACTCGAAGCTGTCGTGACCGACGTGAAATTATATCAATCATACTTTCTTAGATAAAGTTAGTGTATATACATGACAAAAAAACGTCTGCTGTCGCGTGATTGGCGGAGTTTTTGTTGTCCGTGTACGCCCCCGCCAGACCGGACCGACGCTAGCGCTGGTCTCTTGTTACGCTTTCTCTGTGAAGTTCGGAGCGAAGTTCGCAGGAAGCCCATCGCTGCCCAAGCGCCGCGCGCAGCGCGCGGAGCTACGCGCACGGTGAGACCAGACGACTCAGACTAGGCAGCAAAGCGTGTTCGAGCCCCCAGAGCGACTTCGTCCTGTGTGGGTCGGAGCGCGTGGGAGTGAGCAGCGCGATACGCTGGCTCACCAAGAGCTAAGCGTGTTTAAGGAGCACGAAGCCCAGAGCGTTGTGGTCTTCTCTGAGGAGAACTCCCAGCAGCAGCCGGCCGAGCAGTGGGGTGGCCGTGAGTACAGCAGCGGCGCGACCGGCATGTCAACGATGCCGGGACAGCGAGTTCAATCATATCCCAACGGGGGGCAGGCGCGCGCGCGCCCGCCGCCTCGGCCGGTCGCATTTTCGATCCGCGAATAGCTTATCGACCCCCGCGTGCGCGCGCAGGCGGTCGACATGAACGGCCACTACGGGGCAACCCCTGCAGTCGTTATGACTGCTCAGGTTCGCGCGAATCTGCTTCTCTGCCGCCCAACTATTTCGCCCCCTTCTGCACGTGGCCCGACGCTTCCGCGCAGCCGCACCATGCGCCGCAGGGGATGCACCAGCCTCTCCAAGTCCTCTGTGAGGCTTTCCCGCTCTGCCGGGTCCTTCTCGGCAGGCCCTGACCTTCACCGGCAGCTGTGACCCCGCCCGACGACGCGGGGCGCTGGGCCGACGTAAAGGTGCGGTCCCGAATCTTTCAACGCCACCGAAGCGATGCGCAACGCCCGCTCACGCCTCCTGGCTACCAGGCGTTCAAGCCGGACGGCAAGTTCCGCTTCAAGGATCAATTCATGGCGCTCGCGCGGAAGAGCGCGACGTACCAGGTCCGCGGCTCGTATTCGTCTCTTTAGTTTCCTTTTCGGCGGCTTTCTGACCCGGGGCGCGCTCCGCAGATGCGCCAGTACAAGTGCGGCCTGCGCCCCTCCCGTCTCTTTCGTTTCAGCTCCGCTCGCTCCTCCGCGCCCGCCGCTGACGCTCGCTCCTCCGCGTCGGTCGTGCTCAGGACGAACTGCTGCCAGATCTTCACGCCCTTCGTCCTGGTGCGCCCCGCGGGCGAACGGGCCCGCCTTCAGCGGGCCGGGCGCTCACGCGGGCCGCCACGCCGTCGCAGATTCTCGCGCTCTTCATCCTGCAAGTAATCGTGTCGAGCATCGTCACCAGCATCCGCGGGAAGGAGTCGCCAGCAATCCCGCGCCCTCCCCTTTCTCTCCCGTTCCTCACGTGCGCCCGCCCCGCCCCGCCCCGGCCCGCCGCCCGCTTGCGCGCCCGCCCGGCGGCCCGACTAAGCTCACCCCGCAGACAACACGAGGAGGACGCAAGCCCGGGGTGTACCCCGGGGCCCCGCATCATCAACGAGAAGGACGGGACTTTCCTGTGCGCACGCGCCCGCTCGCCCCGCCGCCCGTTCCGCCCCGTCCCTCCCCGCCGACACGGCCGCGCAGGTTTGCGAACGAAGACACGGCGGCCGCCGCCGCCTTTGGAGCCGTACCCGCAACGAAGTCCTGGGCCTGCGCAGCCATCAACGCTACCGGGTTCCCGGGGGTACGCGCGCGCGGGCCGCCCGCCCTCTGCCCACCTCCAGCCCCGCAGCCCCGCCCCTCACCTTCGAACTCAGATCGGGAACGCGCTCGAAATGACCGCGTCGTACTCCGGCGTGCTCGGCGCCATGACGCTGAACGCCTGCGACATGCTGGCGCGTGTATCCCCCCCTCCCCTCCCCTCCCCTCCGCGTCCTCTAACGGCCGCGGGCGGGCGCAGACGTACAAGGGCGAAGTCATCTTCCAGCAGGCGCAGCGCCTCTCCCTGTGCCGGCAGGTCCCGACGTACAACGTCCCCAAGCTCGAGACGGTCCGCCCCGCCCCCTACCTTTCTTCTTCTTTCCTTCGTTCTGAAGCCCCTTTCTTCTTCTTCTTCCCCCCCGCAGGTCCCGAGCCAGGCCGAGATGGAGAACCGCATCCTGAACGACTTCCCCCGGGTCTACGCCGGGGGGTACGTTTTCAAGGAGCTCCGCCCCGCCGAGCGCCGCTACCGCCTCGCCGTCCTCTTCAACGAGGCGCGTGAACCGTCCCCCGCCCCGCACCCCCGCCCCCCGCACCCCGCCCCTCGCCTAACGGGCCCTTCGCCCTACGCGCAGACGATCTCCCAGGCCCGGGACATGCCGCTCCTGCTCAACTTGATCACGACGGCCATCGCCCAGGTCCGCCCCCCCTCTCTCTCTCTCTCGAACGAAGCGAAGCTTCGCCTCGCCTCGCTTCGCTTCGTTCGGTTCGCGGCTATGCAGCTGACTCCGCCCGCTTCCCGCGCCGCCCCGCCCGCCCGCGCAGAGCCTGCTCCGGCCCGACCCCGCCTTTCGCTTCCAGTACCCCGCCCCCGACACCCTCCCCCAGCTCCCGCAGCCCCGCGGCCGCACCCTCAGTGCGCCCCTCCCGCCCCCTCCTCCGCGGCGGGCGCGCGCCCAGCACCCCCGGCTCTAACAGCGCGCGCGCCCCGCCAGTCGGGACGAAGGACTACCCCTCGAACCCGACGCCCAACGAGTTCGACCTCGTCTCCCTCATCGGACGTCAGCCCACCCATCCCTCCCGCCCTGATCTGATCCGATCCGATCTGACCCGCCCCGCCCCCGCACAGCCTTCATCTACATCTACATCTTCCAGCTGATGTTCCCCGTGGCCCTCGGCGGCATCGTCTACGAGAAGGAGCAGCGCCTCCGCGAGGTTATGAAGATGGTCCGGCCCCAGCTCACCCCTTAGCTCCCCCGCCTGAGATGCAGAGTCCCCCGGAGCTAACTAGAAGCCAATAGAAGCAGAGCCCGCGAAGCAGAGTGTAGAGAGCGAGCGGAGCTAATAGAAGCTAACAGAAGCAGAGCCCGCCCCTGCCCCCTAAGCCCCCGCCTAAGAGGTCGTGAAGATGGTCCGCCCCCAGCTCACCCCTTAGCTCCCCCGCCTGAGATGCAGAGTCCCCCGGAGCTAACTAGAAGCCAATAGAAGCAGAGCCCGCGAAGCAGAGTGTAGAGAGCGAGCGGAGCTAATAGAAGCTAACAGAAGCAGAGCCCGCCCCCGCCCCCTAAGCCCCCGCCTAAGAGGTCGCGAAGATGGTCCGGGCCCGTCCCGCCCCTGCCCCCTTAGCCCCCGCCTAAGAGGTCGTGAAGATGGTCCGGGCTCGTCCCGGCCCGCTCTCGGCCCCGCCCCGCCCGAGCTCTCCTTTCGCCTACGCTAAGCTTTCCCCCGCGCAGATGGGCCTGAAGACGTTCGTGTACTGGGTCGTGACGTACCTCTTCTACTACGTCATCTACATCGCCGCCATGCTCTTCATGATCGGTGCGTCCTCTCCGCGCGGCCCCCTCCGCTCCACTCCGCCCCTCCGCCCTTCTTGACGCCTCCGCTCCGGGGCCCAGCCGTCGCGTGCGCGTGCGGCTTCCGCTTCTTCCTCGTCAACTCGTTCGGGACGTACTTCATCATGCTCCTCATCTTCGGGCACACGATGGTCGGCCCGGCCCACCCGATCCCGTCCCCTCCCATATGTATCCGATCGCATCCCATCCCATATGCATCCCATCCAACCCTATCCTCTCTCCCGACCCTCCCCTTCTCTCCTCTGACGCCCCTGCTCCCCCCCCTCCCCCCCTCTCCCCCGCAGGTCTCGGCGGCGTTCTTCCTGTCGACGTTCTTCACGAACGCGCAGACGGCGACCGTGGGGGGGTACGTCTACATCATCCTCTCCGGCATCATCGCCTCCCAGGTCCCCGCCCCCCTCCTTTTCCGCCCCCCTCCTTTTCCCTCCAGAGGCTCCAGAGGCTAGAGCTAGCTTAGAGCGAGCTGAGCGAGCTTGTGGCTAGTGCCCTCCACCGCCTCGTTCACCTTAATCTTCTCCGGCATCTTCTCCCCACTCCCCGCCCGCCTCCCCGCTCGCCCGCTCGCTCGCTCGAGTTTAGAGCTGCCGCGCCCGCTGCCGAGCTTAGAGCTGCCGCTTAAATCCGCGCCCCCGGCGTTGTTCCGCACTCTCGGCGTTGTTGTTCCCGCGGCTAAGCTTCGGGTCGGGTCGTGCGCGCAGGTCATAGACCAGTACCTGACCAGCGACACGACGAGCGACGGCTCCCTCTTCGGCATCCAGGTCCGAATCCACGAGAATCAAATTTCGTTCCGAAACGGATTTCTCTACGAAACTCGCGCAAACAAAACAGAAATTCGAGTAATAATGTTGAATCGCGCAATAAGATCCAAAATAATCCATTCCTCAACGTTTCTTCTCACGAGTATTCGCACGGAACAGATCGTGCCGTCGTTCGCGCTCTTCCGGGGCATCCGCATCCTCTCGGACAACGTGGCCTTCGGCTGGGGCGGCGTCCAGATGGCCGACGTCAACCACAAGGAGGTCCGCCGCGGCTCTTCCAAACATTCCAAACAATCGCCGCGAGGTCTAGCAATTCTAAACATGCTATTCCGGGATCTTTGAAGTCAGCAGCACAAATTATATACTCTGCTCCTTCCTCCTTCCTCCCCCTCCCCGGGCAGTGTTGTGGTGTGGCGAGGCATATGGTAGAGGGATAAATAAGGTCTGCAGGTCCAAGAGAAGATGCTATTGCAATGTGTAGATATATATGATGGCTCTAAATCATCGCCTTCCTCCTCCTCTTCGCCTTCCTCCTTCCTCATCATCGCCTCGGCCCCCTCCCTCCCTCAGGTCCGCCTGGGCGAGGTGTACGGCTTCCTCATCGTCGAGTGGATCGTGTTCCTTCTTGCCGCCATGTGAGTAAGAGGCGCAACAAAGCGTAGCCTAGCGGAGCGGAGCTGAGCTCTGACGCTCGTGCCCGCAGCTACTGCGAGCAGGTGGTGCCGGACGGCATCGGCATCAAGAAGCACCCCCTCTTCCTCTTCCAGAAGGAGACCTACGTCAAGAAGAAGCGGACGGACCGGGACCGCGACGAGGCGCACCGCCACGCCAAGGCGGTCGTGGAGGGCGAGCCCGAGGACGTCGCCATGGAGCGCGCGCGCGTGCTCAAGGACCCCAGGTCCGCGTACCCCCCACTCCTCGCCCGCCTGAGTTGCCGCGCCCGCTGCCTTCTGATTGATGCCCTCTCCAGCATCGCGGTCCGCGCGATCGACCTGGAGAAGGTGTACCCGGCGAGCGGGGAGGTCAAGGCGAAGACGGCCGTCCACTGCCTCACCCTGGGGGTCCAGGTCCGTCTTTGCGCGCCGCGCGCTCTCCGGGACGGCTAGAGGGGACACCACACCGCGGCCTAGCCTAGTGCTCTCCACTCCACCCGCGGCCTTTTCACCTTCACATCAAATCAAATCAAATCTCGTCCGTCGTCCACTGCCTCACCCTGGGGGTCCAGCACGGGGAGTGCTTCGGGTTCCTCGGCCCCAACGGCGCCGGCAAGACCACCACCATCAAGTGCGTGCCCGGGGGCTCCGCCGTGCATCCGATAACTAAATCCGGACGTTTTAATTGCTGATAGCTATCTGATTTCAAAATAATTGAAGGAGTTCCACAAGTATCCTCTAATACATTCGGCTTCTTGATCACGTTAGTTTATCTGATTAGGGGATCCCATCGCGCCGCTGACCCTACCCTACGCCTACTCCATCCCGCCCCGCGCCTCTGACCTCGCCTCCCCCCGCCTCGTCTCTGACCTCGCCCCGCCTCTGACCCGCGCCGCCCCGCCGCGCCGCGCAGCATGCTGTGCGGGTTCCACATGCCGACGCACGGGACGGCGGTGATCAACGGCATGGACGTCCTTCACGACGTCGACGACATCCACGCGGTCAATCCTCTATCTTCTTCTTCTTAGCTTTCGTCGCACGCATCTTCTTCTTAGCTTCTTAGCGCAGGTGATGGGCGTGTGCCCGCAGCACGACCTGCTGTGGGAGAACCTCACCGGCCGCGAGCACCTCCGCTTCTACGGCCGCCTCAAGGCGCGCCCCCGCCCCCTCCCTCTCCAACTTCTTGTCGTCCTCTAACTTCGGCGTGCAGGGCCTGCGGGGGAAGCTGCTGGAGGACTCCATCACGTACCGCCTCGGGCAGGTGAGGGCCCCGCGAGCGGCGCACGCCGCAGAGCAAGAGCGGCGACGGCCGCGGCCTGGATCGCCCGGGATCCGATCCGATGCGATCTGACATTCCTTCCCCCCTCCCCTCCTCAGGTGAGCCTGCTGGAGGCGCAGAACAAGGCGGCGGGGGCCTTCTCGGGCGGCATGAAGCGGCGCCTCTCGGTGGCCATCGCGCTCATGGGCAACCCCGACGTCGTCCTCCTCGACGAGGTTCGTATTATGTTATTGATTCATTCTTTGTTTTGTTCTTTGTTTGGTATATATTCTTTGTCTTTCGGTGGGGGCTTCGGTGTCGTTTAGGGGGGGCTTCGGTGTCGCGTCTACTTTTTAAAGAGCTCTTAAAAGACAACCCCGACGCCCTTGAGAGCTCCGAGATTTATTCATGGAAGAAGTCTTCAAAGCCCTCTTCTTCGCTCTGACGCGTTCCCCCCTCTCTCGAGCAGCCGTCGACGGGGCTGGACCCGGCCTCGCGCCGCTCGCTCTGGGACGTCATCAACGAGTACAAGAAGAGCTGCGCCATGCTCCTCACCACCCAGTGCGCCCCTTCCGCCCCGCACGGCCGCCCGGCCCCGCCCCGCCGAGCAGCCTAGTTGTTTCCGGCCGTTTCCAGCTGCTAGTCGAAGCCCCGAGCCGCCCAAGCTAATCTGAGCTTAGCTCTGAGCTCCTAAGCTGCTTCGCGCTCGCTCTGAGCCGCCCCGTCTCGCCCCGCCCCGCCCCGCCCCGCCCCTACAAGTCGATGGAGGAGCCGTGACTACGAGTAACCTTCCTAGTCTAATCTAGTTTAACCTTTCTAATCGAATCGAATCGAATCGAATCAAATCGAATCTTTCTAATCTAACCTCTCTAATCGCAGCTCTATGGAGGAGGCGGACGTGCTCTGCGACCGCCTCGGCATCTTCTCGTCGGGGCGCCTCCGCTGCATCGGCAACGCGGCGGACCTGAAGCGGCGCTTCGGCTCGGGCTTCAAGCTCACGACGACGTGCCCCGTCCAGCACGAGGCCGCCTGCCACGAGTGCGCGAAGCTTCCGTGGCCGACGTGGCGTTTTAAAGGAGCTGTTAAAGAACGAGCCGCCTCTTCTCCACGCCTGCACGCCTGCGGGCGAGCGGGGCCGCCCCGTCTAAAGCGGTCTAGAGGTCTCAATGAGCACTTGAGGAAGAACGAGCCACAATCACACCGCCGACTAGTTCTTCGCGCTCTAAACTCGACTGGGCCGCCCCGCGCGACTCTGCTTCTCGAAGCTTTCGTGGCTGACTTGCGCGCCCGCGCGCCCGCCCGCGCCGCAGCTTCGTGATGAAGCTGGTTCCCCAGGCCCAGTTCCTCAACGCCCTCGCCGGCACCCGCAACTACGAGGCGCGCCCCGCGCCCCCGCCCCACGCCCCCTTTAGGAAACGAACGAGGGACTATAGTATTTAGGATTTAGGACTGTAGAAACGAGGGATCTAGGATGTAGGCACCCCCAACTAGGAGGCGCGCCCGCCCCGCCCCGCCCCGCCCCGCGCCCCCTCGAAGAAAGAATGACAGAGAGAGAGCTCGAGCCGGCCCGCCCGCCCCCTCTGACCGCTCCGCCCTCGCCCTCGCCCTCCCCCGCCGCCCTCGAAAAAAGACGTAAAGAGAGCTCGAGCCCGCCCCCGCCCCCTCTGATCTGACCGCCCGCCCTTTCTCCCTCCCGCGCGCGCGCAGCTGCCGAAGGGGTCGTTCAGCCTGCGGGACCTCTTCGCGGCCTTCGAGGCGAACAAGGAGGGCCTCAAGATCACCGACTGGGCCATCATGGACACCAGTGCGCCCTGTTGGAAGATTAGAACTATAGATATTAGGATCTAGGATTAAAGGATTTAGGGTTAAAGATTTAGAACTATCGAACTATAGAACGACTGGGCCATCGTGGACACCAGTGAGCGTTGTAGGGCGCCTAACTTATGCCCGGCCTTCTTCTCCTTCTTCCTCTGAGCTCGCTTCGCAGCGCTTGAGGAGGTGTTCCTCCGCATCGCCGACATCCAGGACTGATCGACATGATTGGAGAGGGGGGACCCGGGCCACCCGGCGCCCGGCGCCCGGCGTCCGGCGTCCGACCTGGGAGGATGGAGGAAGGGAGGGAGAGGAGGGGATGGCACCTGAGGCGTTTTCGGTGCTCTTTATTACGCCGCGCGCCCCGTAGCTATAGCGGGCCGGCCATATTTCGAGTAAATTAGTCGCCGGGTCGAACGAGCAGTGTTATCTATCTTTTGTTTGTAACGCGCGCGCTCGCTCGCGTTCTCCGAGTGTCAGGATGTTTGACTCAGTAATGCGTACATCTGATTTTGTATTCGCAGCATTTCACAGCTGTCCATATTACAAATACACTCTAGCATGCGCAGCACTTAAGCTTCTCCACACGAACGAGCACACGGGGGAGGGGCGAGGCGCGGAGCTCGAGGGAGGGAGGGGGGGGGGGGGGGGGGGGGGCGGGAATTTTCGAACTACTGTTCAGGCGGATACAAAGATCGAACGTTAACAAAAATACAAATATAGAGGCGGAAAGTAGGCTTACTTAGTAAAGATACAAATAGAGTCGACCAACTTTAAAATTTTGGCAATGTCGCCGAATCGTGTCGCCGAGTCGACCAATGTGTACATGTGTGTGTGTGTGTGTGCGCGCGCGCGCGCGTGTGTGTGTGTCGAAGGGCGGAGGGGGGGCGTCGACGGGACCAGAAGGGGCGGGAGGGGGGCGGGAGAGGGGGGGGGGGGGGGGGGGGGGGGCCGTCCACGCATGCCCCGGCTCCTCCCTCCCTCTCTGCTCCTCCCTCTCTGCTTCCTGCGCCGCCGCGGCGCAGTACGTCCGGTGGACGCTAGCGCTGCTTGCAGAATGCCGTTTTTCGGAAGGGAGGTGGCTGCGCATGCTCACGACCTTCTGCGGCCTCGGCAGCTAACACAACTCAGCGGCAGCTAAGGACAACTCAACTAACTTAGTAAGTGGACCCGCGCGAGTATCTTTCTGCGCAGCTGCCATAGGACCCGCATGACCGACTCCGTTCTAAGCTACACACAGCAAGACGTCGACCTCATTTCATAGTATGCAGCTATAGCCTATAGTTAACGTTGTATTGGTGGCGAAATATGCATCAATATTTGACCAGCGTTCTTGCAAAAACAATTTACATATCGAGAGAAATAGACCGTCGGACTCCGACAAGTCTCCCAGCTGCAGGGGGTTTTACTTTAATCTCTAGCTAGTCAAATGCCTAGGTGTATCGTGGTGGTGCCGACAGCTGCAGTATCATGATCAGTCGTGTCCACCTTTCCAAGAGTGTTCGGGCGTGGACGCGGTCGAGCTCTCTTCTTGTGGGCGAACCGCAAAAGCCCCGCAATCACAAGGACCGCCGCCTGCGCAGAGGAAATTCAGCACGTCGGGTTTGTACACGTGGGCGCCGCCATGCCCACGGGGCCGGGCCTGGCGCGCACCACTCCGAGGCCGACGCCGAGACCAATTGCGAGATCGGAGCCTCTGCTAGTGCCTTCATTGCCGGCCGTCGATTCCGAAGCATGGCCCTGCTGCCACGAGGACAGCAGTGATTCATGTGCGGACCACTCCACATACTGAATTGGTCCCCCGCTTAGAGCATCAGCAGTGTTCACGCTCATGCTTACGCTGGGGAGCCGAGGCGCACGGGGTTGACGAAAAGCGTCTCGCCATCTGGCTGAAGCATGGAGAGGCCATATGGGATGCCGGTGGTGAAGAGGAGAGCGCGCGAGCTGGAACAGCGGGCTGGAGGGAGGCCAGGAAGCTCTACGACCGTCCCGCGATCGCGACTCAATGAGATTGGGGCGTTTCTCACGAGCAAGAAACGGAGTTTACGCACGAAAGCAAAGTCCGGCATCGCACAGACGCGCCCCCGTGATGGCAAACGTGCAGACGGGGCCCGCTTGCGCGTCGAACGTGCCAACAAGAATCTGTGACGAGCACGGGCTCTATCAGAGAATGATCCGAATTCAAAACCCTGGCGCGAGCGCATGCATGGTCCATAATTACCGGATTAGGAACATCAGAAAAGACGCCAGGCCAGGCGACCTCTACGGATGGTGGTGCCCCGATACTCGACCGTGAGGGGGCTGGTACCCGCACAAGCGCGCGGCTGTCCAGCGGTGCACAGGCACGCAGACTACCATTCATCGTGCAGGAGAGGTTTGCAACGTTCACGATCCCAGCTACGCGCGCGCATTGGGTCGGCAGCGGTGTTAGCATAATTTTCATTGGATTTCGAAACCGTAGCGAATCCGAACCTCGTGCCCAGTAGATGGCCTGATCATGATCATGACAAAGATTAGAAACACTTCCGACAGATGACAGCGAATCTGACGCACGTTTTGGATGACGGTTGTCGTGGATCCGTCGGATATGGCAAGCGCGTAGTTCTGCCCCAGCGAAAGCGCGAGCAGGGCACGCCCGCTTTTTGCACGCACAGGTGCGAATCCGAAAGGGCTTGCGGGTACATCTGTACATACGTGCATTCGATCGGAATCTTGATGATCAGAGAGTGTGACCGAATTAAAATGAACACATTAGTTTGCACCAATGCAGAGAGAGGAGGACGGCTTCGCGGTGGTGGGATCGAAGGGCGGGGAGAGACGAGCGGTGAGGTTCATTGCCTCAGAGAGGAGCGCACCGTCGCTCGCAAACTCTCCGACTCGGACCCAGGGCAAGGCCACATACTGGCCTTCAAAGCAAGCCGTCGTTGCGTGCGACTGTCTTGCGGACATCGAGGCTATCGGAACCTCGGCAGCGAATGCGCCGTCTCCGGTGGGCTTGGCGACTCGGGCCAGCTCAGGTGCGCACTTCGCAGCTGCGCGGCGGCAAATTAGCACTTCAGGTGCGCACAAGTACTTTAAAATATAACCGGGCGCGAGCGGGGAATGGGGTTTGGCTGCGCACCGCTGGTCGTGATGGTGAGTGTAGTGCTTCGTGCACCCGAACCCAAACGGTTTCTACAGAGAACGGCGATAGAGTACGGTGCTCCCGTCTCGAGTCCGTCCACCGTTAGGGTGATGGGGAACTCGGTGCCGCCGGCCGGCGGGGCAGACGATGCGAGCGTCCTAAGGTTCTCTACGCCAGCGCTGCTTGTAGATATTTGCACTATCGAGCACTGCGTGTGCGGTTGCGGAACATGCGTCGGGCAGGGCTTTCGCGATCGAAGCACGTGCACGTGCTCGTGCGCCAAAATATATCTAATGCAAACGCAGACGCGCACAGTTGTGATCGGGATGGGGGCTCCGGAGTAGGCGTCGATTGCAGTGCTCACGGGTTGTAAGAATGAGACGGAAATAGAGCGGAAGGTGACGCCTGTAACCCGCACGCTGGTTGGTGCGGTCAGACCTGACCCAACCCACAGCCTCACGTCAGTCAGCTGCCGTCAGTGTACATGTTGCGTATGCCAATGATCCTTTACGTGCGGCTTAATTAACGCAAGGCTCTGGCGTGCACCAACGTTGGGTACGGGGAAACTCATGGCGTTCCTGATCGTCTGCATTTCCCCCGTCCGCGCATCCTTGAGTGTCATGTCGAAATCTGCGAAGTTTTCGAAATCAGCGATGGAGCTCTAGAGCTAGATAACCCTTCGGGAGCGCGACGGGATAGCGACGCCCACTGTGCCCCTGGGGTAGTAAAGTACTATTGCAAGGTGCCGGGATAGTACAACCGACGCCTTTGAGAGTAAACTACAAGGTGCCGGGATAGCGACGCCCACTGGGCCCCCGATAGGGGGACGCATTGAAACAAACAGGAGTTCCCCCGATAGGGGGTCGCTTCCTGAGTTCTAGAGCTAGGGCAGTAGTTACAATCGAGTGCACCTTGCGAAGTACCGGACGGGATCGGAAAAGGCGATCCCTGCGCGTACGGCAGGTCGCCTGATGCGTTCTCCACCAAGCGAAGTTGGCTGAAGGAGGTAGGCAGCTCCTTCGGCATTGCTGTTCAACGGGTCGAGAATGCAAAGTCATGGGCAGTGAAAATGTCTTATCCTAATAGTATTCGAATTCACGCACAAACAATGACCCGACCGGAGGTTGAATCCACGCGCTTGTTTGCCTCAGCAAATGTGTACTTGGAGAACACCACCTCCTCACTGGTAGCGTGTCAGCGTGTACAAGCTCAATACATATGATAGCCCAAATTTAAATGCAAACAGAAACGATCAAACCCTGTGGAGCAGACTGTCAAGACGTTGCCTTCGACGTATGGCCCGCGTGCGTCGAGGTATTGGCGGCAAACAGCGCTTGCAGGAGCCGCTCCGTGGTCAGACCCCACGCTTATGCTAACATCGACGTCGCTGGAGCTGGCCTGCAGCACCCGGCGTGACGAGCTCACTGTGAACGGATCTAGTGTGTGCAAGGTAAGCGCATCTGAGATATGCATATGCGACCGAACTATCGCGAAGTCGAACAGATCCGCGCCCGACGGGCCGGCACGCACACGGGACGTCAAAAATGAGGGCGCCGGCGTCAGTGCATGTCGTGTTGGTCCAGTACTCGGGGAAGCGACGACTGAGGGTGCAGGATCCACTGAGATCGCAGGTGCGGTTGAAACCGCAAAAACTAGGTCGGTTGAAGCCGGTATAGGTGCAGGAGCTGCTCGCATTTGAAGAACACGTTGTTGGTGCAGCCGCGACTCGTCCTTCCAGCGCGCCTGCGCGGATGCGTGCCAGATCAGATAATCATATAATTACTTCAGCATGCAAGTGCAGGCTCGCTATATATATTGTATAAAAAGAACAGTAAAGACTACATATGGCTTCAAGGGGGACGCGGAAGCTTAAGCACCGTCAGGCGTGGAGCGGAGGTCAGCGATGGCGGAGAGATCGATAAGGACCGCGGAGTTCTTGGTCGTGGCTGTTAGCGGGCCCGACGGTAGGCTCGCCCCCTCCTCGTGCCCGCAGGCAACAGTGATCGCTGCGACTCAGCAGTTGGCGGTGGAAACCGCGAGGCTCGACGGGTTCAAGCATCTCGAGTTTAACTCACCATACGTCTGGCCGGGTCTCAGCACGTATATGCTGGGGTTCGTCGCCATCGAAATGGTTGCAGAGCCGAGCGGCACATCGACGGCGCCTGATCGAGGCGTAAATAAGTCCGCTGCACAAATCACATGCGCAGTGCACGTGAGGTCTTTTTGAATTCGTACCCGCGAAGTTTCCGCCGACATAGCAGGAGCAGTTAAGCACAGGAGTTCCACCACCGTCGCCGGGCTGAACAGAGAACACAACGTACTGAGCCTGATTGTTGTTGTTGCGGACCGAGCGTCAGACGACTGAGAACAGATGCATTGAACACTATTTCTCGCGAGGCTGCGGCCCTTACCTCCACAGAGATGAGCTCCAGATTCGAGGGAGGCGGTACCACTGCGCGTAAACGGGCGCGCTCAGGTTTTCAAAATTTGTTTGAGCTCTGCGCACGCAACCACTTGATCATTACAAGCTTGTCGCGTAATGCACCTCGCGTAGTGAAGGTCTGAACCAGCTCGGCGCCCTTTCCGCCCTCATTGAAGCAGGCTACGGAGAGGGAGTAGGTTCTATTGGGCGCAAGGCCGGTGATCTCCGCGCTAATGTCCGCTACCTGCACGGACTGAAGCACGCCCGGCATCCGCATACCGCAACTCTGGACGACTACACCGCCGGATGCCTGTGCCTGCTCCACGCAGTACAGATGTGTGCCGTCGCTACGGTACGTTGCACCGGCGTCGACGCGCCTCGAGCGAAATGCTTCAAGGCCGTCAATGAAGGCGGCGCAGTAGGCAACTAGGCCCCGAGGGGGCGCTCCCGGTGGGAAAGCCGCTGACGGGGGCGGCGCGTACGTAATGCGGACAGACCGCACACGTGGCACCACTATAAGCGAGACGGGTGCGGCTAGCTTCGGCGGCGGCGGTGGCGAGGTCGGCTTCGGTGGCGAAGGCGGATCGCCACCGGCGCCAGCGATTGTGAAGCTCGCCTCTGAGCTTGCGGGGCTGGCACCGTACGAATTTTGACATGCCGTGTGCACGACGTAGGTGCCGGGACCCACGTTCGCGGAGGCACCCGTTGCCGAATCCACGTAAGTGAAGATAGATAGGCTGGCAGACTGCTTTCCGCCAAAATCCTCATCTTGAAGCGTTGGACCGATTCCCTGATAATAGTTAGAAGTTGCAAACTTGATGGTGCCCGGCACTGATGCATGACATGGATATGTGGACTGTCATTTCGCACCTCAATTTGCGTAGCGCCGGCAGTGAACCTAATGTAAAGTGTGCAATTGAACCGGGCAAGGGCGTGGTAAGGCGCCGTGAAGTTTGAGCGGGACACTGATACAATGAACGAGCTGTCAAACTTGGATACGAGTTCTGGGGCTGGAGGCTGGACTGGGGGGCCGTTTGCTGCGAGTGCAAAGTGCAAGAGAACGAGGTCAGGGGAGAAAGCTTAGTGCCACGTTGCTGTAACGATACAGATCTAGATCTCGACACATAAACGAGGCAGATATTTAGAACCGCTGGCGTAAATTTAGGCCTAAGTACCGTAGAACGTTGCCAGCGCGCTGAAGGGCGAGACACCCTCCTCGTTACGGCATCTTGAAAAGACCTGCGAGGAATGGATCACTGGCTGCAGCTGCAAGGTTTGCGAGCTAAACGCAGCGCATGTAAACACGCCGTGTAATTCTGGTGTGGCTTGACGTTCCGCAGCACGAAAGTTGTGGCATTCTTGGAAGACACGTTGGTCGATACGCCGTGGTCTGCGAACACACAGAAACCCTGAACCACGTCGGAGAGAAAGCGCGAAATCACGACGCGCACCAACGACGACCTCGCCAATCATTGCATACAGATCGCAGGATGTTAGAGCTGGGTACGCATCCGAGGCGTTGCCAAGACGGAACTGCAAGCGGGCGTCACTTGCGATTGGATAATAAGCTTGAGGGCGCCCATTTATCGATTACTAAGCGATGCATCAATATCGCGCCTGAATCGTCAAGAGTTTGTCGGTTGCTCGAAGCAGGACGGGTTTCGCTGGAGCCGACGGGACAGAACGCGACCGGACTGCGGGTGCCAAAGAAAGATAGATATTAGCGGAAGAAGGCTTTAGCTTCATATCATTCGGGTGAATCGACCTGTTTGAGTTGGGCCCGAGCCGGGGGCATGAACTTCATAAACAAAATTGCTCGTATATAAATTGAGTTTAGGCTCGAGACCGTATTCTTCTCGCTGTTCAAGTTGCATCGTGAATTGGTTTATTAGATGTTGATGTGACCAGACATTCTCCATTAGCCATCCGTATTCGGGGTTGGGGTATAGCACTGTGAACGTGGACTGGTACATTGCCATCGCTGGGGGACCGTGAGGCCTAGGGGTCGCAAGAAACATCACAAGACAAGAAACTATTTGCCTCCGGGCCCTTGTACTCTTGGCATGTCGGCTGTTGTTGTCTGGAATGCATACCCCAACGAGTCATCCCGCTCAGAAACTTCCCAAGGAAATATTCCATTGATGCCCAAGCCAAGAAATCTGAACGCGAAAGGCGGGAGTGACCAAAATGCAGCACGTTGCAAGCACTGTACGCGCACAGTCTACAGTTGGTACTTGAATACGCGATTGGTCCGGCCTTGAAATTGAGAGGCGGTAGCTTTTCGACCGTATGAGTATCTGAGAGTATCGTTGAAGGATCGTTGAAGAACTTTTGCGGAAAACCAACCTCGATCGACTTGGAAAGCGAACGGCTCAAACATGGTCAAATTACCGTTTTTCTTTGCCGGGAAACGCCCTTCTCAAATGCGTAATGCAAATGCACCGCGATCGATAAATACACGGGGCTCGCGAGCCAACAATTCATTGTTCACACCTGTTCCCAGAAAGAGCACGCGGTCATTGCAGCTGAAGGCAGCCCCGATGGCACCCCGTGAGACAGTAGCATACGTCCACACATGGGTGATTTCTGGCGAAGATGATGCAAGGTCGATGTAGCTGCAGCGTGGCACTGCATTAAAGGGGGTGGCGGCGGTGGCGAGCTGCAGAAATGCGGGAGGACGTACAAGAGTGAGTAGTACCAGGCATCGGCGCCTTGATTGGTGTACGAGCCAGCTTGCTTTGGGAGCCCCAGCTCGCGGCCTCCATAGAAGTACCACCGTGACCCCGAAAGCGTGTGGAGCATCTGGACACGAGCCTTCCTCCCAGGAACAGAACCCTCCTTAAGGGCAGACTTTCCGGTCGCGTCGTCTATGAGGAGCGTCGCGACCCCAGATGGTGTGAGCCGCCAAAGGTCTGAGGCGAGAGCGGTTAGACAGGTGGAGCTCGAACGCTCATGGCCTTAAGAATTCCGCGTGCGCACCCATGAGCCCATCCTCAACGCTCTCGCCTTGGTCTGTTCCGTTCATTCCGCCTGCTCTGTATTTAGCATCTTATCGCTGGAAGAGCTCACGCGAGAACTCGAACCGAACAGATAAGTTCTGCCGCCATAATACTGCATGTGGTGATGCCACCTGGGCCCAGGGCCGCCACCGCTCACTTCAATCTGTCTTACCGCAGATAACAACCCGCGACATTTCGCTTTCAAATTGACGTCGAATGCAAGATACTGCAGGGTCTCTAGATTAATCGCAGCGAAATAAAACGGCGAATTGCTTGTAGGCCTACCTCATTAACCATGCCTACCCACGGCCATCGCATCCCACCATAGCAATAGATTGTCGAATCGCCGTAAGCGCACGCGTGAAAGAACTGTCCTACGCTGGGTAGTGCGGCGGGGGCCGCGTCGTCTTCGCGACTGCAGCCGGGTACAAGCGGCTCCAGGTTCCAGATTTTGATCATCGCTTGTGGTTTTGCGTCTAGTTCCTTGGTGTTGAAATTGAATATATTTGCGGTTGCACCTCCCTAGAAGTGAAGCGCGTGCACGTGCCAGGCGCCCTGTGAGCGAGAGCGGAGTCGTAACATTAAAATTGAAGGCGCTTGCGTACTATTTGAACCATCTTCTTCTGTCCATCCTCGGTCTGCAAAAACACAGCCGCAGTCCCCCACAAGCCATACTTCTTTGCTGGCCAGATAGGGGGGGCTACAGCGAGTCTGATGCTCACGTCTAGGCGTTCAAGGGGCTCCGTGGCTGCGCATGATGCATATGAGCAGATCTAGATAGATAATTAAAATTTATTCCCATTAAACTATGCTGACCGGAGTAGCGGAACAGCCTGGCATGAAGTCCAGTGGTCGGCGGGTGCCCATTCATGCTCAGATCCCGCCCGCCAGCCTGGATCGCAGCGCAAATTAAAGCTTAAGTGATCGACCTGAGAGATTTGGACAATTAGGTCAAACCGTCTTCCGTACCTCATACAGAGTGCAATTTCCGTCTGTCGCGAATGCTGGTCCTCGGCTTGAGATGGAATTTCCATCGTACTGATCGGCGCCTCATCACGTATGTACGCGCGAGTTTAACAAATTGGCGGCGACGCAGACCATATCGCTTGTGACGTAAATCAAGTTCATCTTGTAGAAAGGTGTTCCAGCGTAAGTGAAGTTTGTTCCATCTAGTTAATTGATGCACATGGGTACGTCTAGAAAGAACAGGGAAAATCCGAAACAAAAGCCGCGCACTGTTGACGTCGAAGAAGCCGTACTGCACCATGAGACCTTCATCTTTATAACTAATGTGAGCGCTAGCAAGACCCGACTGCTCGCGTAGAACGCTGGATGTTCACATGGAGCACGTAGAGGTACATACAAGTGGTCAATCATTCGACCAGATCTCGGAATTACAGAATAAACACTTACTTCCACTTGAAGGCCACAAAGGGACCGCAATTAAAAAGACCAACCGGCCATCCAGCATGGAACAACCGGGAATCTACTTGTAAGAATTGCTTGCGGTCATCAGGTTCGGACAAATCCATCTACGTACAGTCGCAAATCCAGTTGGTTTGGCTGACATGCGCGCAGCAGATATAAAAACTAATAAAATGCGAACCACCCAAACAACCTGCTTTGTTTTGTACATATTTAGAGTTTCGACACCTCTTAGTCGCCCTTTGTCGTCACGAAATCCGGTCATTGTTAATGTTTCGCTTGCGTCTCCAGGTCCGTTTGATCCACTGTCGTCTTGGAGCACGTAATTATCAAACATGCCGCCGGCAACAAACAGTCTTGAGCCATGGACCGTCCATCCTGATGTCGATCGTAAGATTTCATGGCGTGCCGCCATGAGAGTCCGGCCGGCGTCATTGAATGTGCCGATATGGGTTCGATTCGAGGCGAGGCTGACCTGCTTTGGCGCGTCTGAAAAGTGACCAGTAGTAGGAGTCGCCATACTTGCCGGCCGGGAGGTCGACTTTGGGAGACGCCCCCCCGGCTGCTAGCGGTACTGCGAAACAGGATGGTGCATGCTCGGCAAGGGGCGGTTTAATTGTGCATGTGGAGCACGGCGTACAAGGGCTCCAGCTTTCAGCAGCGATGTCGTATTTGTCCCAGCGAGTATTCCATACCTCCTTCGGCACAGTCGTCGTCTTGAGTCCCAGGCCGATGTATAGAGCTCCTTCATAATAGGCCTTCGAAATTGCGTTTTGCGAGGAAAACCATCATCTTTCAATTCAGAGATCGAGGTCATAAGTGCAAACCAATACGTGCGCCCTGTGTTTGGAAGTGTAGGTAGTGACGTCTTGTATTTTGGTCAGATTGGTGTCTGAGTGCAAATGTTAGATCGACTACGAATTCGAGAGGGCTATAGCTAGCGCCATGATCATGAATCGCTAGAGTCGGGCGGAGTTAGATCCGGATTTGGAGATAATGTTAGAACGCACCCATTTTCCAAACTTTGGCCACGTTGTCGCAGGTCGAGCAGACTGTCCCTTCCACATTAAACTCGCCAATACGGCCACCCGAACAGTAGATATATCCGGCCGGATCGTTGTCCCTTCGGAGGGAGATCATGATCAGTCACCCATCATGACACATGTACATGTACACGCATGGCCAGAAGGATGTCTCTTTTGATCTATAGCTATGCATGATGCACGCGCAACCAGACGCACCAGGTGCACGCGGCCCCTTCCAGAGCTTTATCCGGGCCCCCTGTGAGCGAATCCATGTACGATTGAAATGCTTCGATGTACATCCAATTGAAATTGACTGCACGACGACAGACGAATTTAAAGTCGAAAGACGTCGGAAGCCATGCACGATCGCGATGGCGTGCGCGGCGCTCGGCGGCGCACGATCCACGTCCACAGAGAAGACGCGGTTCCCGACCCCCCCGGCCGCCGCATTCGGCCCGCCGCCGACGACTAGGAGGCGCTGCTCTCCGGACGGATTCACGTAGTAGACCATCGCCGCCAGAACGAAACCCGTTGGTCTGTCAGCGCCCTGCGCGGCTATCTCTCTCTCGACCATCAGCGCTGCCTGCACTGCCCAAAGACCTGCGATCCATCCAGGTGCAGCTGCAGTCGGCAACCGCCCGAGGGTTCGGAAAAGCAGACGCAGCGGCGCACCGACAGTGTTCATGATCACCGTGGCCACCGCAATTATGAGAGAAATGGACATCCACGGGGGCCATGTGCGCACATGCGCTCGCGCGTGCTGAAGGCGCCAATCGCCAGCTGCAGGTTGCCGTTGGCGAGCAGTTCGTGTGCGAAGCATAATGCCTCCTCGAGCTCGGCCTTGGCTTGTCCGACGGTCTTGTTCGACGATCTGAAGCTTGATTAAGACTTGCTTAGTATACGTACTAGTACTGCCGCAGTACATGCCAGCCTCGGCGGGCGCCGCGGAGCTCAGCAGCAATTGCAAACCACCGTACGCTAGCCTAGTACTACGGTGGCGCTACCGTACTACGGTACTACATGCACGGGCACGCCGTAATACGGCCGTATACCGGTATATACTAGTACTAGTACCGTACGTACTACGGTAACCGTTGAACCACGCTACCGCCTACTATAGTAGGCGGCTACTACCGGTAGCCGGCTACTAGCCGCTGAGCCTACTATAGTCAATACTAGTGTACCGGTACTACCGGCTACTACCGGTCAGACTGGGTCAGTGGCGGACCTGCCAGGCTGCAGCTGGCGGTCACGGCGGTAGTACCGGTAGTCACTGAGTAGGCGTCGCTACCGGACCAGTAGTACCGGTAGGCGGCGGTACCGTACTACTGCCGTGCCGCGCCGCGCGCGGCGGTAGCCGGCTACTAGCCGCTGTCTGGCCCGCTGAGCCTATCCACGTCTTTGTCCACATCTATCACGGTGGGTGGGCAAACGTCTGACTTGATACCTGTCTAACATAATACCATAACTCAGTACTGGCCCTATATATAGTCTAGCGCTACCGTGTAATACTTAATTACCGCGCTGACATAACTACTGCGCTACCATATGCATATTACTGCGCTCAAAATTTTTAGAACGCAGTAATTTGGTAGCGCAGTATTAGCCCCTTTGCTAACAAATTTTTGGATTTTCGAGGCCGATGGAACGCAGTAATTTGGTAGCGCAGTAGCGCAGTAATTTGGTGTACATCTGCCGCGAGGCTGTACATGTGCCGAATAGCGCCGAATATTAAGTGCCACCGGAGATTTCATGTTTTACAGTATAGCGGGCCTTAGCGGCTCAGCGGCTGCAGCTCAGCGGCTGCTGCATGGGCCCAGGTAGTCACTGATCATGAGTTGACGAATATTTCATGCCTTCCGTGTTCGAATCGCCCTGCGATGAGATTCACGCCTTCGATTCCCGCCCGTTCCACATAATTCCGATCGATCATGCCCCACCTTGCCTGTATACGCCCCCACACTGGGCCCACAGTGCTGGAGTAGACTAGAGGCTGTGTCCGGTAATTCACCAAAAAAAAGACGAATATTTTGATGACGAATATTTGATGCTCTTCACCTGAAATTGTGTATCGAGAGGGGTACCAACGGCTGTATCGAAAATTTGATGCTGTCGAACCATATTTTCGTCACGATTTTCGGGTTTTGTCGAAATTAAGTCTCGACGAAAATTTCTATAGCTACGTTTACAGTACAATGCAACTTGTAGCAACAGTCACGAACTTCCGATCGCGAACGCGCGTGACCGTCGGACGTTAACCGTTGAACTTCAGAAATTTTCGAACATTTGTTTTGCAAAAGTGGACGTCGCATTGATCATCGGATACACCACGGCACATGTATCAATGTTCTACGTGACGTGCCCTTCCGTTCAGAAATTTTCGAACACTGACTCTGCACGTCCGAAGTTACTCCGAACCGTTGAACGCTACGAGTTATGGCTCTATGGCGCGATTTCCGCCATACAAACCTTTTTCCGAGTCAAGTTGATTGACTCAACTCGGCAGAGCTCTCGACCAATGGCCGCCCGGTGCCCGGTTTCGAGTCAAATTAGTGTTGCCAGGTGCCCGCGTTTTCCCCGTACTAATTCGACTTGAAAATGCCAGTGTTTTCTGATTGGGCACGTGACGGTATATTTCGCATGCTAGCGCTATATAAAAGCTGCTGTTGGCAGTTACTAGGCGGCGGTTACTAGGACTGTACCAGGTAGCTACTAGAACCTACCAGGTAGCTAATTTACACAAGGGCAAGATCTGCCAGCCGTGCATCCGGCGCCTGCCAATCTGGAGTTTGGCCCCAGTTCGCCAGGAAACTCCGCCTAAGGCCCATAACTCGTAGCGGAACTCCGACGGTCCTACGTCACAGGCTACGTGTACGGTCACTACTAGGCTACCGTGTAGTACTTAATTATCGCGCTGACATAACTACTGCGCTACCATATTAGTATGATATCGATGATATTACTGCGCTAAAAAGTTTTAGAACGCACTAATTTGGTAGCGCAGTATTACCCCCTTTGCTAACAAATAATAGATTTTCGAGGCGGATGGAACGCAGTAATTTGGTAGCGCAGTAAAGCGCCTACGTATATACCGGCGCAGAACTTTTGGAGCGCAGTAATTTGTGGCGCAGTAAGTAAGTATTACACGGTAGTACGGTGACGTACGGTCACGTAACGTACCGGTACCGGCGTCGGTCGACGTCATTTATCATTTTTTTCAAAAGTGGACGTCACATTGATATTAAGAACACCATGGCGCGGCACAACTTCCGCACAAATCCGGGATCCTCACACTCCTTATAATAATATTTTCAATGATCAAATTGTCCTCAATGACGCGTGCGTGAGTCACGTGAGGCGCCCTGACGTCGACGACGTGCGGACCGCGCGCGGCGCGGTCCGCCGCCGTCCCCCGCGAAGAATACCTTCTAAAATTTTATAGAATAAATGGCGCCGGCAGTTTTGAAGCAATTTAAAGTGGCGCCGGCAGTTTTGGCAATTTGGCAAAGTACTAATTATTTTCCTGTACTAAATTAACTAGTTATTCAGTACTAGCATAGTACTAGTATCGTACTACGGTATTTGGTTTTGCTTTGTCGATTTTTAATTTTACTACCTACGGGGGGTTCGCCCTTTCGTAGTCTCTCAAAAAAACATATTTGGTTTTGGTGAATTTCCGCCGTTTACTTAAGTTACCGGCCACCAGTGATGGTATTCCGAATTCGAATTTCTCCAAAAAACAGTGGCACAGCCTCAGCCGCACAGGTAATATCATAGTATATTGACAGTACTCTAGTACAGTAACCGTCGACGTCGACGCCGTGACGTCGCCGTCTCGCCCGGCCGCGGTAAGTCCGGTAACCCTAAGCGTGACTCAAGCGCATGCATCCGATGATCATGCATATGCATGCGACTGAGTACTAGTCACGTCCGACCGTCGGACGGTCCTTTGTGACTCTCTATTATAGTAAATTGCAAAATTTTGCAATTGTGAGTAAATCGTCTCTGAATCAGTAAGTTAGTAACGTGACCTTCGAATTCAGCGGTCCGTCCGACGGTCAAGTCGTCAATCGTTTACAACTTTACCTTCCGGCCGAGTCCGACCGTCGGACATTCGACTTTAATTTATATATTTTAAACTTGATTATGGCATCATTGCCAAAAACAAAGTTGGCATCCGCAGCCGTGATATCGATGTCGGATGACTCGGATCATCGGATGCACGGCGTCTACGAAGCTACGTATACCCGGACTCTATAGCTACCGGTACCGTAGTACTGCCACCGTACTGGTCCGCCGGGCCGGTAGATCTGATGACTCATGATCCGCGCCGATCATCGGATCTCATTATCACTGATCGATCAGTCACTGAGTCATCTGACTCAGTGACGGAGCTCCCGGTCCGGGTCCCTGTCACTCCCTGATCATGACACTCCCTGTTACTCCCTGATTCCCGGAGTCGACGTCCGTACGGTACGGTCCGGAGTTTCAAATTCGAATTCGGTGCCAGCCTGGGAGGCCGAACCGTCAGTTTCTCCCGAGAACTCCCGAGTTTCGGTGCCAGGCACTGCCAGCCTGGGAGGTCGAACCGTCAGGTTAACGTTTCAAGAACTCTGCTCAGCGGCTACCCTACCCCTCCTATGCGAGAGCGAACCGTTGAACCGTTTTTTGTTTCGGCGGCCCGGCGGCGCCGGCGCCGGGGCCGGCGGATCGATATCATCGCGATCAATATCGGATCCTCAGTGATTCCTCACAACAACTTGCAAGTTGGCAAGTTCAGTGCCCTTCACTGATGAGTCATGGACTCATGGCATCATTGATCTGCCAATGTTTTACCCCGTTAACGTTTTTTGTTCTGAAAATCGCAGGATTCGCAGCTTGGCCCAACTAGTACTTGGCAACTTGGCAAGTTGGGGACCCGGGGATCCGATGATCCTCCGACCGTCGGACCATCATGGCCCAGGCCAGTCTGGCAGTGGCATGCATGCGCATCGAATGCCATCGATACTCGGATATCTGGAGTCTCAGAGTCTGCCAATGCCATTGAATGATGCCGCCTGCCGCTGAGCTGCCTCAGCGCTAGCCTAGTAGCCTGCCTGCCTGAGCTGAGTGAGCTCCGAGGCTTGATCACCCGAGTCGATGCGCGTGTATGTGGCGGCATTGTGGCCGCAGTGGCGGCCCTGGCGGGAGTCGCGGGACTCGGGACTCGGGAGTCGGGAGTCGGCCCCCGGGCCCCGGGGCCCGGCCCAGTCGGGACTCGGGACCGTCGGACTCGGCCCCCGGGACTCCGGGAGTCGGGATCGAGTCGGCCGCGGGACTCGGGAGTCGGGAGTCGGGACTCGGGAGTCGGGACTCGGGACTCGGGATACTATGATACTATGATAGTATATAGCTATTACGATATACAGTCGTGAGGAGCCTAAGCTTGGAGAGCTCGAGATGAGAACAGGCCGAAGCATGATGACGCCAAGAGTCGTGCAGCTGCTCGCTCTGGCTCTACAACTCTCTCTCATCGCCTCTCTGAGCGCTAGCGCGCATGCTCGCGGTCGTGATAGCTCCGGTAATCATAAGCTTTTTCATTATTGCCGATGCTCGGTGCGAGGCTGAAGGGGGAGGGGGGACATGTACGTGTACATGCGCAGGACATGGAAACGAGTGGTGGCGCTCGACGCACATTTCCGGATCTGGAAAACCGTTCCGGAGCCGCCCGGCGGAACTTGAGAACCACCATCAACTGCCGGGCTTCGACCCGCAGCGACGCACAGACGAACGGGGTCACGTGCACTACGAGCACGCCGAGGTGCGAAGCGTGCCTTGCTGTACATGTATCGCACGCGCGCGATGCTTAAAATTACCCGTTGGCTCGCCATTTCCAGTGGCGGATGACTCGTGCCGGCAAACGGAGCCATTATCGGTGCGTTTGTGCATGCCGCTTACGTATACGTATACATCTGCGTAGTCAAGAAATGCGAATCTCGCAGGTACTCGGCGACGCAGACGGGAACTGTCTTTGAGCTCGATCGAGAGACGAGCGTTGTGGCCGTGCATTGCGCTCTTGCACCCGATATCGTTACCGTCGTGCTGGCCGGCCGTGGACCTGAGAACGCGACACATGCACATGCATACGAACATGGGCACGAACATGCCAAGAAGCTGCTAAGACCTGGCATGATCGTTGTTGGCAGCGAGCATTGGTTCGGTCGCTTGCCATTAAGTTTTATATTTCTATAGAAAGCAATATATACAGAATACGTGAAGCGGTGTGTCGTAATCAAAGAATGCACAGGGGATGCGGGAAAGGCCCCGCGGTAGATGATCACGAGGATGCCGACGAAAGTGATCACGAGACGCCGGCAACACACGTCAAGGTGCGATTTCTGCAGCATGCACATGCATATGGCTTTGCTATCGAACTCATGGAGTTTCTGAAGGCCGGGCTCATGGTCAAGATTGTTGAGCTTCACATACACACATGTGCTGTTGACGTCAGCGTTGCACGTGCACACGCGGATGGAAGTCGCGGAAATGTTGTTCGCGGCACTTGTATTACCATTAAGGGAGAACAAGCAGTTCTTGCGGTGCGCCTGCTGCTAGGAACCTGATCATGATCATGACTAGAATGAAAATCCACTCACAACTGTACGCATGCCTCGCATGTCTACATATATATCCAGGACATATTCAAACACCTCACATTGTCCTTCGTCACCGAGGATGCACATGGTTCACAAGATCGCGAGTGTGTCATACGCGCACACTGATTTGTTTCCGAACATCACTTATCGCATCGTTCCCGGCCAGAGACTCCCGCCGCATCCCCCAGCATGTGTACCGTGCCCATGGGCCAGTCCGAGGGCACGACGAAGCAAAATTTGACGAATTCCATGAAGGCATGTGGAGCATTGCAAACCAAAACACATTCGTTGCAGCGCTGACCATGTTATCAGGTTTGGCACGCAAGGGACACATGCACGACATCATTCCGCGGCACTATCAGGCATCCAATTTGAACGAGCAAGACCGTAAACTGCATGCTTCCAGACGCCCCCATTCTGACGCTCCCAGCGTCGGTAATCTGCATACGGACGCAAGATTTAGTTCTAGATCCCCCGATCCCGAAACCCGGACGGGTCGGATCAAAAGGCGAGCGGTCAAAGCGGTGAATGCGGAGAAAGTACAGGCCGAGGTGCGCTTAAGCGTTCTGAGCGCACGCACTCAGTTGGTTTTTCTATAGCTAATGCTCATTCAGTACGAGCTCGCCAAGAAAACAGGCAACGGCGCAGACCCGGTCAGCGATTACGTGGCATGGTCCATGAGAACTCAGAAATCCGATGAAATGCCAACCCACCTCATGGCATCCCAATACGGAGTTCCTGAAGCAGCGATGAGGAGCAGGCAAGCCAGAGGAGACGAGGCCAAAGAATCGGGGTGGACAAAATTTTGTAAGGTGAGATTCGCCGCGATAGCACTGGGGTGCCGCGTTGCCGTACGCGTCTTCTTGCAGATGGCATTTCGCAGGGATTTGTATCCATCGGAAAGAAAATTATTAGCTTCGTGAAGGATGTTGTACACGAGGTCGCAAATATTGCGAAGTGCGGCTTTTGTAATTCGAGAATAAACACGTGCACGCAAGTCTAAGATGCCGATGCCTGCTCAGAAAAGTGATTCACTTTGTAGTTGAGCTGCCCGTAAAAATTTTGAAAGTGATCGATGCTGCTACAGGTATCTGCTTTCGCTTCCAAATTGGTCTTTGCCCCGTCAATTCGCAATTCTAACTCCTTCGTCCCCTTGCTTTTGATCTCGCATGGCAGGCGGCGCTTTAAAATCCGTGGTAGAGGGTGCAGAAAGGTGCTTGCATTATGTAACTCGATTTTGACCGCTGCACCTTAACCAACTATCACTTACTTGGAGTATCTTCAGCGCCGTCAATGTATTGAAGTACGGAATCGACACTGCTATCAATGCGGCACGCGCGCGGGCAACGTGAGCCGCGCTTTTTCAAGGATCCTGATGCAGCGTACAGGTCGAGTCTAGCATCAACTCTACACTCGACCTGGTCGCATTGGCACTGGATGCAGTAGCCTGTCTCGGAGGAGATTGGTACGATTTTGAAATCTGCATAGAAGGCGGTTTCGAATATTGTTCTTGGTACACGCACTTGCTGATACGACGATTCATGGCTAGCGACCTTACGTTCCGCAAGCCAACTTTTGGCGTTAGCTTCAATGTCAGTTCGTTTGCCGAATGCGGATGCATGCGCAATCACAAGGCATGTTTTTGATGCCGACGCCTCAGTTTGACGGCAACTCCCGCGCCCTCCTCGATGCCGCTTCAACAATCTCTTGACTAATTTACAACTTCCGTGCTCATCGATATCATTGCAGAGAACTTCCACAGACAGATGATGAAGTGGGAGCCGATAGATCTAGGTGCATATGCACGCACCGTGACAGCGCGGATTTCGCAAATTTGACGAATAGCAGACTTCAGTGTGGAAGCGGCGAAAGAAGGTTGATGAATATCTGAGCTTGTAAAGCTTCTGCGCAGCATTATAAATTGAAAACCAATTTTGCAGCCGGAAATTCGAAAACCGAAGCGGTCGTCAATGTAGCCGGGAAAATCGTATTCGACGTGCGTGCTGTAATTAATGCCATTATATTTAAAACGAAAGCTGCACCTATCATGTGCTTATGAGCGAATCACAGCCCGAGGAGCTTTACTTCTGGTCAGCTGTCCATTCAGCTTCTAGCGTTCTCGATATATTAATGTTAACGATTGCTCTGTGTGAATGGCATGCGCATGCACAGGGCGGGTACAGGCGCGTTTTTTGGGAATCCGCTGTTCCCTTGTAAACTTCACGTAGCTCATCCAGGATTTTTCAGGATTCAAATTTATGCTGAAAATCAAAAACTACGATCTGAAGCTCGTCTCTCTGAGCAAGTATGCTGGCAAGTTGATCTCGTTCTACTTCAATTCACTAAATGCGATGCTTGGTTTCTTGCATGAATATGTGTTTCGGCGCAGGCTTAAAAGCTTCTGCACAGTGCCGTCTAACTATTTCCATGTGCTTCTTTCTGGTCGGATTGCAAGATTACGAGATTGCTCGCGATCGCTCGAGCAACGCTCAAACACTAGCCTTGACTGATCGGTTTGCAGTAACATGCAGATTGGAGCCCAGAAGCCTATATGGCAGAAAGACTGGGATAAAAGCTTCTTCATAGTGCGCGAATCTCAGTCACAAATGCGCCTCTCTTTTCTTATGCGAATTCAGGGTCCTGTCATGGTCACAGTGAAACCTGAGGTTGTAATCAGCGTGGGCATATTTGGGGGTAGGCGAAATCTATTACAATTGCTGGCGGATAAATCAAGTCGACGTCTTTCGCCAATGCTAACGCGTATGCCTGTTTTGCAGAGATATATGTGAATTGGGATCAATTGATTGGTATGAGGCTCGAGGCTGGCTTTGAACTTGGATTGAAATACGAAAACAACAAGTTGGCTCCAGTATGATCATTTCTGGTTCTTGCCCTATTGTTGGTCTTTAATTTGCCCATCTGTTTCAGATCGCCGGTGCGCAACTTAAGTGTGATCGTATCAACTGTACACGTACACATGAGGCTACCTTTTTCGGCGGAAATTGGCAGGCTGGATGGACGGTGCGCTATAACTAACGATTTTTCCATAGCTGTAGTATAGCTATCGCTTTGTTCTGATTGTTGCAATTCCTCTGCTCAGATAAACCTCCTGTGGTTGAGGTTGGCTGTTCTGGTGTTCGAATTTATCATGCACTTTCATCGAAACCAACTTGAAGTCTGCGCAAATTATGTAGTTTCCAGAGATTGTTCCTCCAGACCAAGTTTGTGAGCTATTTTCGGCTTTGACTCAGCGATTGCACTTGCTGTTTGGCATTTCTGACTAGGATCGCCATACAGACATGAATTGCGTGATCCAAGTGGTCCCAGAAGGCAAGTACTATTCTGATTGCACCCCGCGGGTTAGTGTTGATCGGTGCAATCAGTGAACGTCCAGCTTGGAGTTTTTACTTTCACGTAAGTGCCTTTGGATTAACAAGACGGTGTAGTTCTCGGTATCATGAGCCTCGAGCTTAAATATGCAGCAGGTTCCTGAAACTGGAAGTGCTTGTCACCTTGAAGTTTGGGGTGGTAAGAATTCGAAGACAAGTGATGTGCCGCCGTTTTTATTTTCAACGCATGCGTTCAAACACGTAGGTATTCACACCAGTCGGAACATCGAACGGAGCTGACGACACGTGTGTGGGAGGTGAGTTGATATCGCTCATGTACGAGGCTCATGTCGCTCATTCCGTGCACTGATGCCAATGGTGCTTGTCAGGAATACAGCTGTGGGTTGGGTTCGCATTCACAGATTCCTCCATCTGCAAATCTCATCTCACAAGTTCGCTGCTCCAATTAAACTCGCTGCAGGATCGTTCCGGTGAGCTCAAATCTCCAATCTTTACAGTAAAACCTGAGAGGTTGATTGCTTTTGTGATCGATTTCAGAGCATCGGGGCCCATCTTGTGCGTTGTTGCGCATGATACTTTGATCTGAACTCTGATGTTAGCTCAATGCGTGACTGGGTTTTACAGCAAATTGATGGTCGGTCTGAATTCCTATCTTAAGCTTTCACGATGCTTTTCGTGCTTTCGCTAATTTCGATGACTCCGTCCTGCAGGACTCGTGCGTACGGAAATGAGATTGTTATGTGCGTGTAAAAAGCTGATCATGAGCAAATTTGTATCTTGCCCCGTAGGTGAAGATACCCGCGAGTGCTGCACTCACGTACACTCTCGCGTCGTGAGTTACTCACTCTTGTTCTGTCCCAAATTCGCAGCCGCTTATGCGCAATCGCAGGCACGATTTTAACAGAGACAGCAATATCTGGAAGCCAAAGATCGGTTCTCAATATCTGGATCAGATCGTGCTTTTCTCTACCGTTCGTCACCAATCCGTTCCCGGCTTTCGCAGTCGACTCTTGATGAATTTGTGCAGTGCGGGAATGCAGATCAGGGAGCGGACTCGGGCTCAGGCTCAGGAGCCGGGACAGGTTCAGGTTCGCTCTCAGGATCAGGCAACAAGCTCCTCAATATTACGAGCCGGTATGAATATGGCCCGCCATACTGCAAACAGCAGTATTGCTGTAGCTAGTCCTGATCGCCGACTATGTGGTCGGTGATTTCGTTCAGATCCCGAGACGCGCTCGAAGTCGGATGGGTGAGCTTGATCATAGAGTATTTATTTTTCGATTTTTCGATTTAATTGCCGGACGCAGCTCTACCCCGGCTCCCAGGCGCTTCAAGATGACGTCGTTGCTTTCGAAGTTCGTCTTCAATCTTGATACCAGAACACTGAAGAAACGCTCTTGAGCTCTATCTTCGAGCAGGCAGAGTATGGAGAGAGTGGGTCGACCTCAAAACAGAATACGTATATTGCGGTTGCAGCGGCTTCCATGACGAGAAAGAGATACGAGTTGTTGACGAATCCGCAACTTCCTTTCTGGGTCGAGTCTGAGGAGGTGCAATTCAGCAACGACGCATGCCCTCTCAGCCATGGGCTCGTCCTCCTTGTCGATTCCGACATCGGCAAAGCTATGTGCCAGTCCCTCGAGAGCGGCCTGACCAGCAACTACGCCGCGTTTTTCAGCAACGTCATTGCTTCGGACATGCGAAGTGCCTATTCCTTTTCAATGAAGAACCTGAAGGAAGACACAGGTTCGCGTGTGCTATTCACTCAAGCAACAGTCTAGATCTGACAAGAACCTGGATTCGTGCACGTACTTGCGCAGAATATGAAATCAAATTGTCTGGTACGTGTACAAAAGTCTCTGCATATGCGGATGTACATCACTCCCACGAAAGCCCTGATGCACGCACGCAAAGCGGTTTTTGTTGATGGTGAAAAGCAAGAAGTCGAGTCTTTGAAGACCTTTACGTTGGGTACGCCCGGTCTTTGCCCACTCAGGGTTCCGGTTGTTTAAAGACTTCAAATTTCGCAGCTCCTCCTGCTTTACCACCAAGCGACCTGCGAATGTTGGTGCGTTCCGTTCGTAGGCGCACCTCATCAGTCCCCTGAAAAAGCCAACCGCAGGAAATCATCGCTGACTCACAAAACCCGGGACGCTTTGCTGCGTCTTTGGTGCGCTCCATGCCCCGGCCTATAGCTATCGCTATATATATATATATATATCTACAAGAGCATCTATAATTACGGCCTATACATCTTTATGTAACAAGCGTATCGTTTGTGTGCTTTCGTTCAGACATGGACGCCAAATGCTGCGGTCCCGAAGCCGGCTGGAGCCTTCTTTCAGGTCTTTGCAATTGCGCTCCTTCTTTATGTACCTTCTGTCTCTCAATGATCATGATATCTCCAACAGGTTTTTATAAAGCCATTCCGGCAACCGCTGGAGGTTCCGAACCCCTGCGCGAAACGGATGCGTCGCATTCCGTTTCGGTCCCCCTTGAGCTTAAAATCCTGCGAGCCGCAAGCCGGATACGCGCAGCCGCTCGACCCTGCAACTACCATCTTCCCTCCTAGACAGACTACACCATATCTGGATTACATACCCACTATGACAGCCGACGTCAGCACGCTGCTCGTGCGGGGTCTAAGCGCGGGGCTTGTCTACCATTTTGAAGTGGCGCATGTGTTGCCGGAAAAGTATGACCCACAGCTGTTCGCGCCTGGAACACCATCCACTGTTCTACAGCTCCAGATGCCAGGTGCGTGCACGTGTACAAGATCGCTCGAATTCGAACTCAACTTCAAGCTTAAGGCTCATATTCATGTGTTGTGTGTGCTGCCAGGGCTTCCCGCGGCTGGCTTTATTACTGGGAACACGTCCCTTCCTTTCGCTCTGAAGGTCGCGATACGAATTCGACGATTCTGTATACGAAGACTTTGAATCTAACATGCAAAAAGGTATCCCGACTGGATTGCGGCGTTTTTAATGTCAGCTTCAGTCCGGCGCGCACGGGTTTTGGGGCTGCAGTCGCCGCCATTGCGAGACAGGCCGTCCTGAAGGTGCGCGGCCGGGCCACTGCAGGCCTAGGGCGCCCCAGTTGACGCTTCCGATCACATCGCTGCCCCCAATTGCAAGGTTTCGGACAACATTGGCGGCAAGGCTAAGTTCTTGACCATTGATTTGCTGCCCCTGAAGCCGTCATATGCTGTCTTTATCAATGTCTCTTCCGCGGTCATCAAGCGGACCGTGCAGCGCTCCTTTGTTCTGAATGCCGTGACTTCCGCTGGCTTCTCGCCGGATGCAGAGGGGAGCAATAAAGTCGCGCTGCTCGACCGACCCTGTTCCTCGGGCTCTTCCTCCAGTTCCTGCGCTCTGTGGCGCCTGGACGGTGACAGGGTTGAATATATCTTAACAGTCGTGATGTTGCCCTTCGGCTCACTGCGATCAATGCCTGCGTGCAGATGTCTTCATAGAGTGCCCTGAAGCGAGCTTCTCGGCGACGGCGTTCGACGAGGAGGAGATCCAGTGCGCAGATGCCGACGCTCCACAGGACGCGAGCAATATACTGTGCATCGATGGCTCTGCAGACGACCCGATCCCCATCGCACGTCGCCATCTCCTCCTCTCGAGCGCTTCGGCACCTGTTTCTAGATCTGATGTGCAGATTGGTGGTATGGAGACAGGGCACAGCTTCCCTTTCGGACGCCGCCGTGCGTCTCCGCGTTACTGCATTTATGTTTGTTCACGTGGAAGGGCCTTCGAATTCATGATCAGCTGACTCCACTGCGACAGTGCTTCAGGTGGACTCGGATACAGAGCTATTTAGTGACGAGCCGCCGCCGGCAACGGGACCAGACGAGGGCTTCCGCATCACCGACCCGCTCCCGATCGATCCCACGCTCGCGCGCGCCGCCGAGGCCGCCTATAGCCCGGCGGACCCAACAGCCATCGAACTCCCGATCGCCGGAGCGTTCCGAGCGACAGACATGTACAGGGCACCCGAGTACGATCCGAACAGTGCAGTCGCCAAGATGAAGAGAGACGTTGACCGCGCGACGCTGTTCATGGCCACCAGACTGAAGCGGAACGCCACACAGCGTTACGTAAACACCGAGATAGACGTCGATCTCAGCAGGTCGCGCTGCCCGCCCGACTTCAAGTTTGCGGCTGGGCTCGGCCGAACACAGCGGGACTCGCTCTGCCCGTATCAAGTGGTGCGACGTTGCAAGGCGTTCCATGCGATGCATTCGACTGCGCTCAGCTTAAGCTTGCCCTTTGTGCAGACGGGCTACACGAAGGTGTGCGGCGTCTCTTCGACGCACGCGGTGCAGTTCCTGTTCACGGCCCCGCAATCGGCCCTCTACCGCTTCGATTCGTCCGCCTCAGCTTTTCCGACCATCATCGACCTCCGGAGCTTCGACTCGAATTCTTCGTGCGATCGCCTCGCCTGCACCAGACCATTCTATTTAGGTCCGATATCCAGTGTAGCCGTCGAATGGCAGTGCTGACCAATGGGGACGCGCGGGTTCCTTATATCATACGTATGTACAGGCGTGAGCGGGACAGAGGCTGCAACCCAGGTCTCAGTCTTGACGTGGTACTTGAAGCAAGGGGCCGGCGTTGCGGTGACTGTGGCGGCAAACACCGGAGGCTGCGCCGAGGGCCCTGTCGTGCTCGAAATTGAGCTATATACGCCATACGACGACCGTGCGCCCACGCTTACGTCGGCTTTAGTGGGGCTCACGAGCCGAGCGGCTAATCAGCTTACTCTCAGACATCCTCGTCGATACCACCATAATAGAGGAGACGACGTTCAACGCATCCACAATCGCGCCGATTTCCGGCTCGGGGTCTCCTCCGCCCGCCGTGCTCTCTTCGATCAGCAACGCACTGGATTACGCCGCGTGGCGCATTGCGGAACGCTCCATATCGCGGCCGGTGCAGGCACGTGCGAGCGCCGTCCCTTGTTCGCCTCGTTTTTGAATGTACGTGCCTCCTTATCGGGAACCGCGGGTCGACTCCGTTTTCAGATTGGTATTTTCCTGATGGCGGGGAACTATTTTTTGAATTCAACTGGCCACGGCTGGTCGGTACCACAGACGGCTGCTGCGGCAGGCTCTACAATCTGGGTTCGCGATCGCCCCGTTTGCGCAAACCTACGCGTGTGGCGGCGGCTGGCTCAGGCCAACTTGTGATTGCACAGGTCCGGTCGCTCAGCGGCACGTTGAATGGACCCAAGTCAGCTGCCGACACCTTCGCAATCTGCCCCGTCGCCAGCGCTGCCTTTTTCTTCGGCCCCGCGAGCAGTTCGCCTCTCATCGTGCCCATGGTGCGAATAAATGCATCGATAACCGTGAGCATCTGTCGCTCTACTCGCTCTACCGACGCCTCCCAATCCTCTAGGGCCTTTCAATTGCCAACTGCTCTGGGAGCTACATCGATGCAATGGGTGCCGAGCGCCACATGCCGCCGATCACAGTAAGCGGTTTGGCGGGCGTGACACTGCGAAACCTTGCGCTGGCGGGCAATTGGAACACGGGCGGCTCTGGCGGCTCCATCGTCGTTCAGGGCGGCGCTTCGGTTGTCATCTCTGGTTGCGCCTTCATTGGGGTGCGCTACTTCACAAGGACAATCCATAAGAACGCAGAGCGATTCAGTAACTCATCTCTCCGCAGAACCGTGGGACGGGATCGGGAGGAGCCCTCGCAATTCTAGACGGAAGTTCCGCAACCGTCGTCAGCTGCGCATTTGCCAGAGTCCGTCGACTTCTTATATAATATATCATCATATCTTCGCGATCGCACGATCATGATCAGATATAAGCTAAATATCAACATTGACATGACCGCTGTTGCAGAACTCTTTGTCTGAGATCGTGAGCTCTGGTGGCTCCGGCGGAGCAGTCGTCGTAGAGCAGAGCAGCGCCTTTTTCACGAATTGCACATTCAAGGAGGTGCGCCTGTTAGGTTTCGCAATCGCTGAATGCGCATGGCCACAGCGCAGCGGGCTTAAATTGGTTTCGCAGAATTCGGCGACTGCGGGCGGAGGCGCAATCTTTGCGCAAGGCGGAAGCATCTCGATCTCTAGCTCGTTATTTCAGCAGGCAAACCGCCCTTCGCACATGTACATGTACGAACTCAAGCGCATACTCAAATGCACGCATATGCAGAACACCGCGGGGACGACTGGAGGGGCGATCGCAGCCAGCCGCTGCAAACTAAGCATTGAAGATACGATGTTGCAACGAGTGCGCATCTGGCGGCGATGATCGTCTTTTTTAGCGTTTTGCTTATGACCATGATAACATGTTATCGGCTCAGAACACTGCATCAGTGCAAGGCGGTGCAATCGCTGTTTTGGACGGCTCCACATTCAGCTGCGCTCGTAGCTCTTTCTTGCAGAGCCAAGCCCCCATCGGTGCGCACAGCATGTGCACGATCCTCGACATCTACTGCATAAACAAAACGTTTGGAATTCGTCAGGCGGCGCCCTCGTCGCCGGTGATCGCAATCAGGCGGCGGCAGGCCCGGTCACTTTCGAAGGCTGCTCTTTCCGGGTCGGCATGGGGCCAAACGCCGCACGGGCCTGCAGCTGCCCACGCTGATCTCGACCTGCGCGCATGTGCAGTCCAACGAGGCACTCTCGGCCGACTTGACCGCCACCAACCGCGCTACGCGTTACGGCGGCGCCCTCGCCCTCTTCCGCGCCTCTGAGACGATCTCGATCCGTGGGGCGATCTTCGACTCAAACAGGGCCGATGGCGCCTCCTCCATCTTCGCCGCAACCCCCTTCGTTTTGCTGGAGTCTATTGTGACATCGGGTCTCGGGGACGCAATTTTTGTGAGCGATGCGAACGCCGAACTGAGCGAAGTAACCATCGCAAAGCATTTCAACGCACTGACCTCGGATCTAAATGGTAAGCAGCGCGCACGCGTGGATGTGCCGCTGTACGTAAGCTTCACATATACCGTCGCCTGCATTCGCAGTCGGAGGTGCCGTTACTTGCACGGGAGCTTCGGCGTCGTTGCGATTATCGATGAGCACCTTCCGAGAGAATCTCGGCGCTGGACATGGTATTTGACTAACTATATAAACATATATACCTATCATAGTATATATTGATCGAGGCGTGGATGCGTGCCATTAATATATATATTGTGACTTTTACGTCTGCATCTTCAGGGGGCGCTGTCCTTGTACGCTCGGGGTGCAGCGCGGTCTTTACCAAGTCTCGCTTTGAGAGTGCGCTGAGTTACGTAAGTCATGTCTTCTGAACTCACTCAATTGAACGTATCAGAGAATAGAGGTCTTACCGGAGGCGGTGTCGCTGTTGGTGTGCCTGGCGATAGCTCTGCCGATGCTGGCAGTGTCTCCTTCGTCAATGTCGGCTTCACGGAGAACGCGGTGAGCTGCCACCTATCTGTTACAAGCATTAAGGTTTCTGCAAACCTCCGCCGCCGTCGACGTTTCCGCAGGCAAGTCCCTACGACCCCGATGATGCGCTGTACGCAGGCCCCAACAGGGGCTTCGGCGGAGGGCTCGCCGTCTTCGGCTCCACTTTGCCTGTTGCCGTATCGGGCTGCCTCTTTGTCAACAACACTGCCTTCACGGTCTCTTCGAGTTGTGATATCCCGTCATGCTTTGAACCTGCTGATCGGGTCCGGAATCCGTTGCATGCAGGGTGGCGGCATCTTTGCCTCGAGCTCGCTGCACGTGACTGGGCAGCAGTCGATATTCATGTGCGTGTGTGATGCTGCGCACGCGTGCATGTGCTGGCGCACTGCAGCTGGTGTCTGATGTGTGCATATGACGCGCAGGGACAACATGGCAGGTTACCTGTGGTTTGACAGCGACGAAAGCAGCGATCTTCAGAACGGCGGCGGAATCCTCGTCACGTCAGTAGAGCAGACAAGAAAGATCTCATTCGAAATAACAGACGCCGTTATCGTTCGCAACTTTGCAAGGGGTGTATACGGAGGCGGGATCGCTGTTCTGGGCACAAGTGATACCGTGCGAATCTCTATGAACGGGACAAAACTGCTCGTGCGCTGGCTACTCGTGGCTATAAATTAATCTGTCTCTTCTTCAATTGCTGAGCCTGCATCCGCGACCATTGACAGAACAACGTTGTGATGTCGGACGACGGGCAAGGCGGAGGTGCGCAATTTGCAAGGAGACGTATACAATCGCGCACATAAGCTTGTAATTGGACAAATATATAGAAGCTAATATATAAACATTTAGAGATATTTAAGCACACATCTGAAATCATGATCAGGTCTTTTTGTGGCCGAGGCGATGCTTGAGGAGGGATCGGACTTCGTGGCGACAGCAAATATGGCGCTGGGGGCATTCACGAACACTTTCTTCGGCGGGGAACTGAAAGCGATCGCGGACAACTACGCGCGGAACCCGCAGAATGCGAGGCCCACCAACAAAGCAGCCTTCAAGAGCTGCTTCGGGGTGCTCTGATGATGATTTGTATCACCTTGTTTATCATTGCAGGGTCCTGAAATTCGGGACATCTGCAGTGCACGCCCTGCCAGAAGTGCCAGCCGACAACGGGGCGATGTGTCTTCCCTGCTGACCTTGGTCTGCTCCCATGTCATCTTCAAGAGTCTTCCGCCTTGTATACGTGAGCGTGGCTCACGCACGGGCAGAGGATTGGTGCCAATGGTCGGGAGCTTGCAACAAGGTCGGCACTCTGCTTCGAACTTTCTGCACATCTTACCCCGCTAATAATGGCACGAATCAGGACGCTTGTAAATTCGTGCAGATCGGCAATGCGGAGTTCGAGAGTTCAACGGGCTTCCAGACGCGCGCAGCTTCCGCGGCCTATTCTATAAGCTTCTCGCTTTCTTTCTCTTTCGAATAACCGTATTCGAATCTTCGCAGGATCCGCATCGATTTCGACTTTCCGTACACAGTGCCAACCTCGTCAGCTGCCGTCAACTGCACGAATTTCTTCCTGCCGGACTCGGCCAAGCTCCTCGGCACAGGTGCGCCAACTGCAGCCTGATTGCAGACGCGTTGCTGGCACGTGCACGGTCAATTCCTGAAGAACGCGACAGGAGCGCTGTGCGCCATCCAGTCGACGTCGGCACTCGCAGCCGTTGGAAGTCGAGCCCTCCTGCAATCGGGCAGCACCAGTACCCCAACTCGTCAGGTTAGTCGGGGCTGAGGCGCTGGCTTAAGCTTGCAGCTTGCGCCGGCCCCGGCGATCGATCGCGCTTGTGTGTTGATTGCGGGGCGATCAGCTGGTGATCAGCCTGGGGGCGGGCTTCAATGTGCAGCCTGGCACCGTTCTTGAGCTAGATGCCGTGGGCCTACCGGTCCAGTATGGTGACATCTCAACGAACCCCATCGTACAGATTGCTATGGCCTGCCCCCATGCCAACCCCGCTGACCCCCCTTGCATGAATCATTGCCGCCGCTGACCGATCATACGCTCCGCGCGCTTTTTGCAGGCGGCACTACCAATATCCGCGCTGCAGGAGAAGCTGAGTCAGTTCAACGCCACCGGCGCAACGGCGGGGCGGGCCATGGCCGCCCAGGAGTCGCAGCAGCAACAGCGCGTCTCAACATCAGATGCGCGCGTCAACGCGACCCCCGACCTAGGCCTTAGCATCGTCACGGGCCTCGTGGCGTTCATAGTCGCTATTGCGCATGTTGCGTTGCACGGCGGGCGTCGGCAACCGATTTGAGACCCGCATATACATACATACACCTTTTTTGAGCTATTGCTATAGCTAGCGTTAGTTATATAACGTTGACTCTTTTTGCACGCACTTGGCTCCGCTGCTTCCCCGGGCCCGTTCGTGCGCGGCCGGGCGGCTGCCGGCACTGATCATGAGCGCCTGCCGGCTGGCCATGGGCGTTTCGCGTTGTGTTGGGCCCGGAATCACTCACGCTGTGTTGGCATATATATGCATCTCTGCCGTTGTGCGCACGGCAGTCACTGAATAACCGTACCCTGGGCCCTGTCCTATACAGCTATGTCATGATGATCAAAGGTAATTCGAACTTGATACTCCGAGCTCCGAGGCTCGCCTGGATTGCAAGCTACAGGAGTGGCAGGAGTGGTCTCGGGGCTCCAAGGAGGCGCACCGGCTGGAAGCCCGGGGGGACGCGCCACTGGAACCTCCCCCCCCCCCCCCCCCCCCCCTCCCCCCGACCGCGGCCGCCCGACCCGGTCCTCCCCCACTCTTCCTCACCGCCCCACGCTCGCCCGTTCCGTACCCCTCCGCTCCCTCCCCCCCCAGCCCAACGCCTTCCCGATCCTCTGAGCCCGGCGGCTCTACCAGGTCCGCTCCCGGACGAGCGCGCCCCCACCCCCGAGCCCGCCGCACCCGCGACACGGCGGGCCGTACTTCAGCGTGTACAGAGTGGCTTAGTTTACAGAGCGCCTTCCCGGAGGCCATAGCTTGCTAGGTATAGTCACAGCTGCAGTCGTCTAGCCGTCCGCTTGTACTTGTTAGACTTGGCTCTCCCTCTCGTCCTTGGGTAGTCACTCCCTCCTCGCGTAGGGCCTCCCTTGTACTGCAGCGCTAGCGCTAGACCTAGCCCCGGGGTAGCCTTTCCAGTTATTTCCACATCCGAGCTCCACCCGGTGACCCGGTCCGATGTCCGAAAGGCTTAGTCCCGTAGGTTCATCTCTCGACTTGACACAGATGGACACCTCAGTTATATCTCTAGCCATTTGTCTCGGCGTGTGCGAATTCATATAAATCCAAGGAGGCGCACGTGAGGGTGGCCGCTCTTTGTATTCAAACGGGGGCCTGTAACCGCGCGCGGCCACCCGGCCTGGCGGGGGATCCGGTCCGGAGGGGGTAGGAGGGGGGAGGGGGGGGGAGGGGGAGGGGTCGGCAAGGCTTAACTATAGGGTGCACGCCCAAGTAAGATGCCTATAGCTAGGGGTACGGCATCGTGCCGAGGGTACAGATCGCTCTAGATCTGCGACCGGGATCCGGAGTCGCAGAGTCGGGACGTCGACTCGGGGGCACACTATTACGTAACAAGCGGCTCGATCTCGATCTCGATTCGAAATTAAATTTCAACATGTCAATGAATCGCGTTCAGCTGGAGCTCAGACCGGCCGCGGCTCGAGCCCGGCTCACGGCAGGCCACCCGGAGCGCGGCCCGGCCCCCTAGCTGATCGGGCGGCCCAGCCCCCAACACAATAATCAAAATATAAGTGCCTAGCAAGCAGCTGGCTTACTTGCCGCGCTTGCCGGCCGCCGCCGCGCCCGCGCCCGCTTGGAACGAGGGCTGCTTAGGCACCGCCGGCTTCGCGGCGGAGGAGGAGGAGGCCGAGGAGGAGCCGACCGAGGCGCGGGCGGCAGGGGGCAGCCCGGGCTTCCGTGCGATGCTGCCGCTCGCGGGGACGGCGGAGGAGGAAGAGGAGGAGGAGGCGGCGGGCTTACCGGCGGCGGAGGATACGGAGGCGGAGGAGATAGAGGAGGAGCGGCCGGGCGGGGCGGCGGGCCGGGCCGGGGCCTTGCCGATACCGGAGGCGGCGGCGGACGAGGGGGTAGAGGTGGAGGAGGACTTGCGGGGCGCTGCGGAGGGGGCGGCGGCGGGGGCGGGGGCCGGGGCGGGGGCGGGGGCCGGGGCGGCTGCGGCCGGCTTCGAAGAGGAGGCGAGGGCGGCGGGGGGGGAAGAGGAGGGGGAGGGGCCGGGGGAGGGCGCGTGCCGCTTATGGGCCGCAGACTCAGATGAGGTGGAGTGGCCGGCGGAGGAGGCGGCGGCGGCGACGGCGACGGCGGCTGCGGGGGCCCACCGAGTCAGGGCCGGGGGGCGGGCGGGGGGTACGCTTGAAGAAGAAGAGAAAGAGCGACTCACATGACATCTCAGACGTCGGGAGGGATGCGCGGGCCTTGGCCCCGACCTGCGCCGGAGGGCGGGCGGGCGCGTCAGCCGCCGGGCGATGGGCGCCGCCGCGCGGCTCTTAGAGCTAATAAAGAATCAATATAGATCCAAGCGGCTCTTAGAGCTAATAAAGAATCAATATAGATCCAAGCGGCTCTTAGAGCTAATAAAGAATCAATATAGATCCAAGCGGCTCTTAGAGCTAATAAAGAATCAATATAGATCCAAGCGGCTCTTAGAGCTAATAAAGAATCAATATAGATCCAAGCGGCTCTTAGAGCTAATAAAGAATCAATATAGATCCAAGCGGCTCTTAGAGCTAATAAAGAATCAATATAGATCCAAGCGGCTCTTAGAGCTAATAAAGAATCAATATAGATCCAAGCGGCTCTTAGAGCTAATAAAGAATCAATATAGATCCAATATAGAGCTCGCTCCTGGAGCTAAATATAGATCCAAGCCGGGCGCACCTTGCCCAGCTTGGCGAGCCGCTGGACGCTCATCGCGACGAAAATTGCCTTCTGCGCCCGCCGGGTTCGAACCCGCGCCGGACGGGGGACGGAAATCAGAAACGGGCCCCGCGGGGACTCGAACCTTGAACTTCCGGGTGGCGTTGTAGGCGCGCATCATCTCCAGGACCGTGGGGAGGGGCCCCGCCGTCCGCTCGCCCCCGTCTTCCTGCGGGGGGTGGGGGGATCAGGTGAGGGGGAAGAGGCGAGGGAGGGGTACGCTACGCACGACGATCCAGGGGTGCTGGAGCGCCTCATGTACGGTGTAGCGCTCGCTCGGGTTCACTTGCAGCAGCCGCCCGATCAAATCCTTGGCTGCCGGGGGGGGAGGGGGGTACGTGAGCGCTGAGTTGACGATGGTTGCAGTGCGCGCGCCCTGCCGTGCACGTACCCATCGGCGTGATGTCGGACCAATACGGGGCCGGGAAATCGTACACCCCCGCCGAGATCTGGCAGGGGTGCGTCAGCCAGGTTCGGAGGGCGCGGGTTCGGATCGGGGCGGGGCACCTTATCGTACAGCGCGTCGACCTTTTCGGCGCTGAAGGGGGGGAAGCCGCAGAGGAGTACGTAGAGCATCACACCGAATGACCACATGTCCACGCCCTGCGGGCCGAGGGGGGGGTACAGACTCAAGCGGAGTACGCCACGCGGGGCGTACAGGAACAGGGGGGTACGCGCCTGGCGGTACGGATCCCCCTTGATCACCTCCGGCGCTGCACGGAGGTACGGCGCTCGGCGTCGCGCGCGGGGCGGCTCGGGGCGGGGGGGTACCAATGAATTCGGGGGTACCGCACATCAGCCGGAGACCGTCCGCCGTCAGCTTGTCAGCCAGCCCGAAGTCCGAAATCTGAGCCGGGGTACCCGTTTGGACGGCGCGGGGTACAGGAATCTCAATCTCCGAGAACAGGGGGGTACCTTCACTTCGCTGTCGGGCTCCCCTGAGTAGAAGAGCACGTTCTCCGGCTTCAGATCTGAGAGCGCGCGCGCCTTCAGCCGGGGGCTACCGTTCCTGTCGGGCGGGCCGCGGGCGTGTACCCCTGTGGACGAAGCTCTTGCTGTGGAGGCAGGCGAGCCCGTTCAGGATCTGAACCTGCGCCGGGGCGGCCGGGTACAGGATCAGAGACAGATTCGATCCGCCGGAGTTCAGATTCGATCCGCCGGCGCCGCGCAGCTCGCACCGCGATGCCCTTCACTTCCTTTTCTGAGAGGCTGCCGCGCTTGCACAGCTTGTCAAAGAGCTCGCCGCCCCTGCACCACTCGACGACGATCCAGATCTTGGTTTCCTGGAAGAATAGGGTGAGAGAGAACGAAGAAGGCAGAAGAGGACAGGGGGAAGAAAGGGCGCACGTTCTCGAAGAAGTCGCAGAGGCGGACGAGGTTGGGGTGCTCCACGGCCTGCATGATGGAGACTTCTCTCGCCACGATATCTGCGGGCGGGCGCGGTGGGCGTGTGTTCTCAGCGCGCGGGCCGAGCACCGTGGCTGCAGCGCGGCGCCCGAACCCTGGTTGAGGTGTGTCCTGTGCGAGCGAACGAGAGACGAGAATTAGATTCGGCGACGATAAGGCCGTCGCGCCAGCGCGAGCACGCGGTGGGCACGCGATCCCCTAGGGCCGAAGCGAAGCTCCGCAGAGAGCGGGGCTTCCCAAGAGCACGCACTTCTCCATGACCTTGCACGCGAAGAGCGCTCCATCGTTCTTTCTTGTGCACGTGTAAACGACCGCGCTGGCCGGTTCGCTCGGTTTAGCTACAGAAGGGACGAAACGAGGACGGGGCGGAGGGGGCACGCACAACGCTCCGCTGCACGTGATTGAAGAGTAGAAGGCATGCGCAGGTCAGTGCCAGAGACGCGTAGCGCCGGACGGGCCCGCTTCTATTCACGCGCAAGCTGTGCGGCTAGGCTGGCTTCTATTCCGCGGCGAGAGGGCCACGCACGAGCCGAGTCGGTCGCCAAGCTTGTAAAAGTCCTGCCGGCAGAGATCAGCGCGGCTGCCGCGGCGGGCGTTGCGGCGAGCGTCGGAGGCTGCACGCGAACCTCGAACTTGAGCGTGGGCGGCGGACTCGCTTGCAAGTTGCTGGATGACCCGGTCCTCGCCATCTCGGACCTCGCCCGGTCCTCGCTGCTTCAGCAATGCGGACTTCTGGCGGCGACGAGCGAGCAGCGGACCAATGCGAACGAAGGTAGGTGGGGTACAGCAAAGAGCAACAGCAAGATGTGCGCAGCACGGAAGCCCTGGAAGCCGGCAGTGCACAGTGCGTGAGCAGTACTGCGGCAGCCCGCTTCCGGAACACGACTGAGGCCGCGCGCTCGCAGAGGACCACGTTCCGGGCAATTCCATCAACCCTCACCTCGATATGATCAATCCCGAGGATTGGGTGAGCTTAAGCCGCCCAAGCATTGAGGGCGTCAAGAGATCGGGGCGCCGCCGTGCCGACTTCCCAACGTTCCGCTGGCGTCGAATGTTCGGGGCCTTAGCTATGGGGTCCCCGCGCCCGCGCCAGCCCTCCACAGCGCCAGAGCGCGCTTCTAGCAACCCATTATACATGCGCCGCGCCCGCTTCCCCTTCAGTCCGGCCACCGACCCACCTTCGGCCTTCCCCCGCCAGCCCCGCATCTCTCCCGAGCCGTGCACGTTTATCATCAGCACGCTCTAGTTATCGCTTCAAGCGGCCGCGCCGCCGTCGCCAGCCGCCCGGCGCTGACCCGAGCGTCCGCCGCGCAGGGCCGCCAGCACACGGAGTACACCGCGAAAGACAGGCCGATCAAGGACTACTGGGAATCCCTGGGGTACGCCGGACCAGAGTACCCCTCCATCCCCGGTGCGCGCCGATTGGAGCCTCGCGCGCCCGCTCTCTGACTGCCCCCGCGACTCGTCACCAGACCCAGAGGCGGTCCCGCCGCCGTCCCAGCGGCCGCCCACGGCGCCCGCGTACGGGGCGCCGACGCCGGCGCAGCTGCGCGCCGAGGGCGAGTTCAACCGCCAGAAGGCAACCCGCTCCTCTATCTTCCTGGGGTACGAGGAGGTGGGTCCGCTGGGGCCCCCGCAGCACCTCAGGAGGAGGTAGCTGTGCGTAGGCGCAGGCAGGCAGACAGGCAGACAGTTAGGTAGGACCTAGTCTAGTATGCAGCATCGAATTCTCTGATAGCTAAATAACAAGGAAGTGCTAAGTAGGTATGGGAGTGGGGCGCGTCGGGCTGTCGTCCCCTCCGAATTCTTCCCTGTACGCCTCCTCGTCCAGGATAAGGGGGGGTATCGTCCAGCGCCCGCTGAACCTGGGATCTCGCGTGAGGAATCCGGAGTTAAAGCTTAAGCTTGAAGGGAGCGCGAGCGGGGGCGCGCCGGCGTGGGCGCACCGCCCCGGCCCGCCCTCGTGCATCGCTTCCTGGCAGCGCGCCTCGCAGAGCCGCCGGACGCCCTCGGGCAGCCCCGCGAGCCGCTCCGCGTACCGCCGCTCCTGCGCGAGCGAACGAAGCGGTCTGGGTACGCGATTCGTCGGACGGGGGGGAGGGGGGAGAGGGTGGGCGGGCGTACGTGGAAGCGGATGAGGGAGAGGAGCCGGAGCGGGGCGTCGGGCCCGTGGGCGCGAACAAAGGCCCGGAACACGTTGAACGAGTTCCGAACCTGCGAACGAAGCGGGGGGGTACGTTTCGCCCCAGCCGGTCCCTGAGGGGCGTACCCCCGCGCACCACGTCGTCCTCGTAGTCCAGAAGGTCGTCCCCGATCTCTGTACCCCCGTGAGAGGCGGAGCGGCCGGTGCTGGCATACCCCCCGGGGCCCCGCGGGGCCCCTACCGACGAGGAGTTCGGAGGTCGCCAGGTACTCCATCGCCGCGCTGTCCGGCGGCCTGCGGGGTACAAGGCTTGCGTGGGGAGGGGCCGGGGGTCGGGCGGGGGGCCGCCCCACCTGCCCGATGCGTTGCAGAGGAGCAGGTTCATCGCCCGGTAATCGAAGCTCTTGAGCTTCACCTGAGCGAAGAAGCGGCGTGGGCGAAGAAGCGGCGTGAGCGAAGAAGGCGAGGGCCGCCGGGCACTACGGGCTGGAGCTGCGCCCGCGCCTGCGCCGCCGCACCGCGCGGATGGCCCGGGCCAGGGCCGAGCGCCGCGCCGGCGAGAGTCCCGCGTAGACCTCCGCCGGCGTGTCGTCTTCGTCCTCCTCTTCCTCGTCTCCGCAGGCGGGCGGCGGCTGAGCGGGCTTGCCTCCCTCGAGCGCGCCCTCGCTGCTCCGCGCGCGCTTCGGGCCGCGGCCTGCCGCGCCGGCCGCGTCCTCCGCGGCCCACGCGCCGCAGAGTTCGCGCTCCAAGGACCAGTACACAGCCCCGCGCCGCAGCTCCGAGCGGAGCCGCTCGTCCAGGAGCCCTCGCTCCTCCAGCGACGCCGTCAGCAGCGCGAGGCTCGGCTCGGCCGCCGCGGGCGCGCCACTCAGCGCTCCCTTCCGATCCGCGAGCGCCTGCATCGCGTCCTCGTTCTCCTCGTCGGCCTGGTAGATGCAGCCCTGCGGCGGCGGCGTTAACGTTCAGGGCGGGCGCGGCGCAGACGCTGATTTGATCCCAGCGCACCTCGACGAAGGCCAGGAGCGGTAGGTGCGCAAAGAGCATATCCGCAGGCGACGCGCAACCATGGAACATGTAGTCTGCGGCGGGTCAAGCTGCGGCACTGCGGGCGGCGAGCTCTGTGCTGGCGGGCTCACAGCTCTTGCAGAAGTCCTCCAGCGTCGAGCGCGACCGCTCCAGCGCCCGCAGGCTCACCGCGGGCCTCGTCGCGGCCGCCATACCCTACCTCAAGCCGCCTAGTTCGCAACGCATACTTTCGCCCCCCCCACCATGCCACCGTCGGCTGCAGCGCCCCGCGACCCGAAGCGGATGGTTACGAAGATGATGGCAATGGCCGAGGCCTGCGCCGCTGAGGTGCGCCGCGCCGCGCTCGCCCCGCTCCGGATCTCCGGCCGACCGCCCGCAGGCGGCGCTGTACGGTCGCTGCGTGGCCGGCCATGTGCAGAAGATGGAGCGCGACGTGTGCGCGGAGGAGTTCAACAAGTTCCGCGCCTGCCTGCGCGTCGCCGCGGTGCGCGAAGCGGAGCCGCCTCCCGACCACCGAGCAACAGCGCCGACCGCTCAAGCTTTCGTGTCGCAGAAGCGGTGATGCAGGCGATCTCCGCAAGTGTTCATCCTCGACCGCTGCCAAGCAGGCGCGTCGTCATTCGCGGGCAGGTGCGCTCTGAGAGATCGCCCGCCCGCCGCACGTGCGCTTGCAATCTCACAGCGAGTGCAGGTCGATGTACAAGCGTGCTTTGCTTTACGGCCTCAGAACAGGCGCGGGCGCGGAGCGGCCTCGTTCCTTCCTCCGGATCCGGCCGACCGCAGCCCGCCGTTCCTTCCACCGCCCCTCGCGCTGGACGCTCGAGCTGCGGCTCTCGGATCGAAGTCCCGTCCCAGGCAAATCTCAAGCCCCCGTGCCGCGCCCTGTGCTCCGGAGACTATGTGCCCCGTCAATGCACGCCTGCATACGCAAACTTACGCTACCGGCCACCCAGCTCTGCATGCTTACATTAAGCTTGCAGGCGGACCCCATAGCCGCACTCACTGGGCCACTGGGTCAATGCACGCCCGCAAACTGAAGCTACTGGCCACCCGGCCCAGGTCTGCATGCCTACACCATAAGCTTGCAGCGCTTCTCCGCAGGCCTAGGGCATCAGCCGCCGGGCAGGGAGCGGGGGAGCCTCTCCCCCGGGGGCAGCCCGAGGCGCCGACCCAGCTCCGCCGCCTCCGCCTCCGCCTCCTCCGCGCCCCTCCGCCGCTCCGTCAGCTCCGCCTCCAGCGCCCGCGTGTCCGCAAGCGCCCCGACCTCCGCCTGCGGGGGGCGTCGACGTCGGCCCACGAGCCGGGGTACAGCAGTAGCGGCGCTCGGGAGGGGGGTACGGCACCCGGAGGGCCTCGAGCTCGGCTGCCGCGGCCTCGACGCGGCCCCGCCGCTCGCGCTCCGCTGCCTCCTTCGCCTCCCGCGCCTTCGCCAGCTGGGGGTACACCAATCTCAGAAAAGGCTGCGTTGGGATTGGAGCCCGCGGACCTCGCCGGCCAGGCGCTCGTTCTCGGCGCGCAGGGCGGCCGCGTACTCCTCCAGGTTCTCGGCCTGCACCGAATCGGATCCAAGAGAGCGCGCGCGCCCCCCGGGCGAAGGGGGTACGGCACCTCGACGGCGAGGTCCACCTCCCCCCGCGAAGCGCCGGACGCCTCGCCGAACTCGCTCTCCACTGCGATCAGATTTGCGCGGCGGAAAGATATCGGAAGGCCGGCAAGCGGATGCGAAGCGCACGCTGCGCGCGGGCGGTCCGCAGCTCCGCCTCGAGGGCCGCGCGCTCCACCACGGCCGGCTTTCCCGCGTAGTGCGCCTCGACCTTGGAGAAGTGGCCCGCGAGCCGCGCGCCCTCCGCAGCGTACATATCCCTGCTCGCTTTCAGATTCCAATTAAACAGCCGACGACGTCGAAGAGCCAAGGGCGCTCGCCTGTCCGCCTCGAGGCGCCGCCGGGCGTCCCCCACCGCCACCGCAAGGCGCTCCTCTTCGGCGCGCAGCAGCTTCGTCTCTGCGTATGCCACGTGAGCAGGGAGTGGACTTGTGCATGCGATCTCTCACCTTGCTGAGCAGCCTGCACCGTGCGCTTCGCGTTGATGCGCTGCATCTCCTGCGCGAGAACCTCCATATCTACCCGCATGCGCTCCATCTGCGCGTCCTCCAGCGTGCACATGGCTGCGCGAGCGGCGGGAAGCGCGAGCGCTCGAGCGCGGTCGGGGCAGCTGCAGACCCCGGGCGACCTGCTCCTCGAGATCATGCAGCGTTGCTGATAGCGCGTCCGCCTCCGCTTTCTCCGCGTTGGAGGCCTCCTGCGCACAGCGATCAGATTACAGCCCGAGAGCCGCGCGGCCTTCGCGACCCACCTCGAGCTCCGTCACCCGCAGCAAGATGAGGGAGAGCGTCGGGTCGGGCGCGTCGGAGTCCATCGCGGCCACAGCTCGGACAGTCCGGCTCCGCCACGAAACGGGTACGCGGCACGACTTGTGCGGCCTCCGTGTGAACCTGTACTGCTTGCCAGTGCTTTTCCGATCCACTAGTACTGCTTGCCAGTGCTTGTACGCATCAAGAACCAAGCCTGGAGCCCCCGGAGATCAATCAGGGAATGGCCGCTGGCCCCTCGTCGCCGCAGCTGGCGCTGCTGGACCTGCCGCCCGAGCTGCTGGCCCTCATCGTCGCTCATCTGGTGAGCAGTTGCAGGCTCATGATCATCCATTGCCCTGATCTCCCCCTGCGCAGGACGTGCGCTCCTTCCTGGCCGCTGAGGCGACCTGCAGCGCCCTCCGCGCCTCCTGCGACAACAAGGGCGCGCCGCCCCCGGCCGCTCAACGCGTGCTCCCCGCGTTTACTTACACGCGTTTAGCAGACTTCTGGCGTGGGCGGATCGCTCTCGACTTCTCTGCCTCGGTGGACGATGCCGGGCTCCCCGCAGCCGCCGAGCGGCTGGGCGTGCCTCTGGACGGCGGCGACGTCCAAACCTGGAAGTCGCTTTACAGATCGCTTCACGCTCTACGTGCGGCCGTGGGCGCGATCACGGTCCGCCCGGGCAACATCCAGGTCCGTTTCGCGGCGGCCGCCTCGTCCTCTGCGCGGCGTGGATTCCGACGCGCGGGCCAGGACCAGGCAGCCGACGCCCTCATCGTTCCGACGAACACGTCCATGCGCCCGGTGATGGGTTCGAGCATGTGGAGGCGAGCCACGCCCAAGCAGCTCTTTGGCAAGCTCGCGCGAAATTGATCCGCGCGCCGCGCGCAGCGTCATCCAGCGCGGCGGCCCGGCTCTGGAAGCCGAGCGCCGCAGCCTGGCGCCCATCCCCGAGTTCGGCTGCCGTGTCGCGCGGGCGGGCGACCTGCGCGCCGACCACGTCATCTTCACGGCCGGGCCTTTCTGGGCCGCCGCCTCGGTCCGGGAGCTGAAGGAGCTCTGCGTCACCTACGATTCCTGCCTCGCCGAGGCGCGCCCCCGGGCCCCGGCCGCGCCGCCGCGCGCCCGTACCCTTCCGAGGTCCTTGACCCGTACCCCCCCCCCGCCCCCAGGTCCGGAGGCTCTCCCCACGCTCGGTTGCCTGCGCAGCCATCTCCACCGGCATGCGGGGTACGCGAGAGCAGCCCTTTGGCTTCGATCGATGTACCCCCCCGCGCCTGACTTCTTCTCGGAACAGGCTACCCTATCGACATCGCTTGCCGGTGCGCCCTGCTTCGCGTACCCCCCGCGTCCTCTACTTCTGCTCGCTTATATGGCCGCTCGCAGAATCGCTGTCTGCCGTGTCTTCTTATTCCTTCGCGGCCAGCTCGCCCGGGGCGAGCCCGTACCCCAAGAGTTCCGGTGCCGTACCCCCGCCTCGCCTCGCGCCGGCCCCGCCCGTTCCTGAACCTGTACCAGGATGATCTGCAACCCCCGAAGCGTGGAGGAGGGGGGTACGGGCAACATCGCTGCGAACGCCTACCACGCCGCCCTGCGGCTCCTGATGGACGGGTGCGCTCGCGCCTGTAACCCCCCCCCCCCCCCCCCCTCCTCCTGCCTTCCTCACCGGCCTCGTCACAGATTTGGGCGCCACGCGCTCAGCGCCGACCCGATGGAGGAGGGACCTTCCGCCCTCCGTAGGTGCGCCCCGTACCCCGGTCCCGGTCGCCCGGGGGTACAGGTTCGAATGACGCGGCGGCAGCTTCGTGCACAAGCGCTGGATCCAGGCGGGCCCCGCCGTCCCGTGCGTGAGCCGCCCCGCCCCCATTACTCCGCCTCGGACCCCGAAATCAAACAAACAAGCGAACGCGCAGGCGGCCGTCGGAGGGAGGAGGAGGAGGAGGCGGGGGCGGAGGCGGGGCCGGGGGCTGGACTTGGGCTCAGGGGGGGCAGGAGGTGCGTCTGGACGAGGACGAGGACGAGGAGGGGGGGGAGGAGGCGCCGGATGAGGACCTCGCCTGACCTGACCTCCACCCCCTTTGGAAGAATACCACTTTTATACGCTCACTGTCACGCCGGGCCTTCCCTTCCCTCCGGAGATGCATGCATGCGCAAACGGAGGCTTAGACGCACCCGCTTCAGGGGGTGCCTCGAAAGGAAGGGGGGCGGGGGGGGGGGGGGGGGGGGGGTGTGTGGAGGGAGGGGGTGTGCCCCGAGCTGCCCGGAGGTGCACGTGCGCGGGTGATTGCAGGGGGGGCATTCGCTCGGGCCCTCGTCGTTGTCGCCGTCACCCTCGGTACGCGTACGCGTACCCCCTCTCGCCAATAATCTAATTAATATTGCTCTAGCCGGCTCTAGCTGTCGACGTGCGGAGCGATGGCGTGCATGCAGGGCGCGCCGCACGTGGCGTAGTCGTGGCGGCCGTGGACGAGCCGCGCCTGGACGAGCGGCCGTGGCCGCTGGTGAGCGGGGCGGGGGCGGGGGCGAGCCCGCCCGTGTACCGGGAGCGTGTGGCCGGCTGGGGCCTAACCCTATTAAAGGCTAGCGCTCCTGGTATGATATCGATACGTCCTCGCCACGCCGTTAGCTAGCTGTATAGTACTTCTGCCGGCCCCAGTAAAGTGGGCTACGTATACAGGCCTCCCTCCTGCAACTGGAGACCTCAATTGCAACAGCGTTTGAATTCTTCGAATTTGCAACTGGATACCTCAATTGCAACTGGAGACCTCCCTCTACACACACATGTACAATTACAATCACTTCGAATTCGAATTCTTGATCTTTGGAAGGCGCTTGATTAAGGAAGTAGAACAGTCCACGAACGAATTCTCAGCCTCCGTAGCGCCGAAGCACTCGCGATCGTCCGACAAGGGGTGCACCACGCGGATTCCTGTCTGGCAGCGTTCAAGCCGATTCGACGCGATGCGGGGCACAGTCAAGGCCACTCGCAACTCGTCGTTGCTCTCGAGATTGCACATAGACATGCTGAAGGGCCCTTCAACGTAAATGCCTTCAGGATAATCAGCGATGGCGTTGGATTCGATGACCGGGGGTCGCGATCGCTCGAGCTCGCCGGAAACAGGTCGGCAGGAACCGGGTTGTCGTCCAATCTGAACTCGTACGCAAATGGCCATGCCGCATGCCGGGTGGCTAGGTGGTCGAAGACTTTTTGATGCAGAAAAGATTTCGTTCCGTTCGACGATGCAAAGCTGCTCTGTTCGAACCGTTATACCCGAGAGAAGCTCGCGTTGTTTTTGTTGAAGAGCGCGCTCGATATCCATGTTTATGGAGTGAGTACGGGAATCTGTGGGATCCAAAATCCAGAAATCTTGGAGATTCGGGGAGATCGCGGGGGATCCGGAAAAGTCCTGAAAGTCAACATAAACCCCAGTTCTGCATTGGAAGATTGAGTTGCCGCAGGCAATGTACGTTCGAGAGTTGCTGTAGAGCCCCTTGCCATTGCTGAAGATATGTATGGTCAGATGTACATAGATATGGTCAGACGAGAAGATTTATATACTATGCATATGATATATATAGATCCACGCACGTAGTCACGAATACTTCGAAGCCTATCCCGAGATCCGAATTGCATATGACGTTTTCCTCCACAAGTATGCAGCAACCGTAGGCTGTTTGAATAGCAAAGCAGGGGCTTGCATTGAAAACGTTGCCAGAAACACGCGCAATGGCGGAAGCACGTATAACCAAGCCTAATGAAGACGAAAAATGTCAACAACGCTGGCATGTCAAAATGTCAATATTAATATAAACATCTTACCGGTGCCGACAAACTCGTTGTTCTCGAGAATCACCCGAGCATATTTTTCCACGATAATTTGGGGCAGAAGGTTCATCTCATCTCTCGCCTGTTCATCGATGTGGGTGCACTCTCGAACAACGAACGTGCAGCCGGCGATCCGAACGAGCTGCCCGCCGCCCGCTCGACCGTAGGCGTCGTGGATGCCGTTAAGTTGTTCCTTCCACGTTGACGGCTGACTGAAAAAGGTGTCGAAGCCGCTGATGTTAATGCCGATCGTTCCGTGAGCGTCAAAGTGACAACCAACAATATCCGCTTGCACGGGACCTACAATTTCTGCCAATGCACAATACTTGTCACCGGCACATTCGGGAATCTCGAAGCGGATGTTCTCGAGCGTGACGTGCGGAGGTGAAATATCGATTGTAACTGCACTGTCGTTCGGATTCCAGCCCATGATTTGAAGGAGGGGCCCAGTTTCGAATTCATGATCAGGCAGTAATTGTTGTTGTCGGGGTACTTCTCGCGATCGGGTGACGATCGAATTGTGCGTGCCAAGTATTCTGATGGACTTGGCGATGAAGATCTGATCACGACCATGAGAGGTACCGGTGACGTAGCGTCCGGGTTGGAGGAGAAGCGTCTGGCCGGGTTCAGCCGCCTCCACTGCCCGACGGAGCGTATCAACACCAGGCGGCACAACAACGATGTCCGTGGAAAGCTTGCGAGATTGTTGCATTTGATATCGCTTATGTAGGTTGTCATACGATGAGTGGGCTGCCGGTTTCGAATGAGTTATCATAGTATGACCACCGCATGCGCACATTAAATGCAAATGCACCTTCCCTGCGGATGCTTGATATGCCTTCGTAGACAGATCTGATGCGTCCCGCACAGGAACCCGTGATCCCAATCGTTTCTGCATATATAAGGATATAAATGTACATCGACAAGGATATAAATGTACATCGACTCGGAACATGTACATGACGGCAGCTTTTCAAAAGCTTTTCAAAGCTTTTCAAGATCTCACCGCCGAGCATGCTCTCCGAATCCTTCGAGGCAAGCACGTCGAAGAGAGCACCCAGTCGTGAAGGGACGGCGCAAAGGTGCTCCAATACCTATTCGTTAGATTAAAAGTTGGAATCAGCATTACAGATTGTTGCAGCTAGAAACATTTTAAAGCAACGTAAAATCAACGAACCGCCCTCGGTGGATACATTGCAGCCAATCGGAGTGCCAACTGCACCATGACAAAGCGCTCCCGCGGAGAGCGCAGCACTGGAACCCATTTCTCGCCATAATCGCTGGCCAGCTTGTCGCAAGTCTCCCTCTGTCGAAGGAGCTCCGCGCAGAAATATATGAGGTCTTCGACTATAACGCCGTCCTGGTCCCGGGTCAGAACTGCGACCGGCACACCAGCCGCGAACGTTTCCGAGGCGTTGTAGGAGATCGGCAGGCCTGGGACGCCCTGGGGACGGATCCGGAGCCGCGTTGCACGATCCCTGTCCTGACTCATGAGTCGGATGAACAGATCGACGCAAGCTTCGACGCCGACGTATTTGAAGCAAATCAAAGCGCGATCAAAATCTTGCTGCTGAACGTAGAACTGCGCACAAGTTAACCGATCGCGAGTGAGTAAATTTAATTTCTCTGAAGGTTTCAACTGCGCATTTGGGTCTCTAAATCAATCGCGGACCTGCCCGGCTTGCTCCCATTTTTCCGGCTTCTGGTGTGGTTGCAAGAGCTTCCAAACGCTGTCATTCAGACCTGCAGCGTTGCAGATCTTGATCGCCTTAACGACCTCTCCAGCTCTGCGAAGTAGGATCCATTAGGTATTCATGATAACAATGAAAGCACCGATGGAGCACTCGGAACGCACGAGCTTAAGCACTCCGCGGCGCGCTCAGCGGCGCCCGCGTCCTTAAAGAGGCGGGCCGCCTCAATAAACTTATCTCTCGCGGAAGGCTCGCGTCGACCGCTCATCTCTCGCGCCGACGCGAGCGATTTCTCGGCCCGACGGAGCATCCGCAGTCGAGAGTCGCTGTTCGCTGCGCGTGCACCGGAAAGTACGGATGCTGGCACTCGATCTTGCTCTCCGGTCGCCATCGCCGGAGCTTCGGGTGAGCTCTCACACGGACGGCCCTCCGGTGCATTCGGGCGGAGAGCGGCCTCGAGCTCTTCGGCGATGGCGAAAGCGCGGTCCGCCGCCTCCCGCATGCCGAGCTGCTCGTAGTCCTTCCCTTTCCGTCGCTGCAAAGAAAATGCAGGAAGTACAGGTTTTAATCCGCAAAATTCAAATTATTATATCTAGTTCTGATCAACGTGAGCGCACCCAGATCTCTGGCGAACTGTCGACCACCCTCCTCTGAATCGAGCCAACGCACTTCTCATCCTATTAATCAATTAATCAATAGAAAGCACTCGAAACGGGATTCATGATCAGTATATAAGTAGCCCGCACCTGCACGGCCTTGCAATTCGCAAGGAGACCCACGAGTATCTTGCGGGCGGCCGCGAGTGACTTGGGAGCCTCTTGCATCCGGTCGAACACCCTCATGCGCGAAGAACTCATGATCAATTATAATCATGATCAGTACTAGTGCGCAGCAATCGAGCCCACCAGACGTTCTCACGCGCGCGCGTCGCCGCGACGTACAGCAGCTTCAGCGTGTGGGTGAGGACGAACAGCTTGTTGGCATCGAGGCGTGCCAACTGATCCTTCGAATTCGGCTCCTGCAATTCGAGTTCGACCGCCGAATTCGAATTCGGCCGCCGAATGCATATATCTAATGCATATGATATTAGAAGACACTCACCGCGCGATCGGAGGCAGCGATGCTGGGCTTCGCGTCCGCTTCCTGATCAACTTTTAATTTTATGGCGGCGCCAGCGACCACCTCCGCCTCGACGGCCCTGACGGCGCGCTGCCACAGGCGGTCGTCCCGCGCGTCGCTGTCCCGGAAGAAGTCCACTCTGCGCACGCGCACATTCCCGAAATTCGGATGTGTTTTGATGCGTCAACGTTAATGCTGTACATGCGCACATGAGGACGGAGTCGAACTCGAGGCCCTTGGACTCCTCGATGGTCAGCACCTGTCAATTGCAAACCGCCGGTCAGCACCTCAGGCCTGCAGCTGTCCTAGCAGGCTGTACGTGTACAAGTAGGTCAGCACCTGGCTGCCCCGCAACCACTCCGGCAGCCGCTCCTTCGCCTCTCTGCTCCGCACCAGCACAACCTGCCCATTGGAATAAAAATGTCAACGTTCGCCGGAGCGAGCGCAACATTAAAGTTATTGGGAGCGGCCGGCGCGCCTGCTCCGCGCCAAGTCTGTCGCCGCCGGGCTTGACCGTGGCGCCCGTGCCCGCGCCCGTCTCGCCGAAGAGGAAGCGTCGGAGGTCGTCCGCGCTGGACGACTCGAAGAAGACCGGAAGCTCCCCGCCGCGCATTCCTGACGGGAGAAGGTTTCCGTGAGCTAACTGTAGCTGCGTAGCGGCGCAGGTACGTGTATATACATATTGCATTTTTAAATGCGGACCCACGTCGCGCGGGAGGGGGTCGATCTCGCGCGGGTTCAGGGCCGCCACGACGTCGAGCAGCGTCGACCCCAGGGCCAGAATGCCCGCGTGGGAGCGGTAGTTCTGTATGGAACGGGTCAGCCTTCAGCCTTCAGCCTTCGGCCTCCTTCGACGTGGGAGCGGTAGTTCTACGTATACGCGGGATCTCGAAATATTACGAATACGTATACGGATGGCGAGATCTAGAGAAGCGGGCGGACCTAGAGATCTAGAACTGTGTATATGTAATATAATTAAATATAACGCCAGTCGCCAATGCAAGGCAGCGTTTGTTCTTTTAATTTTGGAACGGGCCAGGCATGAGTTTAGATTGAGAGCCATCTATATATTTTTGCTAATCGCCAAGACAGCGAGCGGACCTGTGTGAGGTAGCAGACGGGGTCGTGATCCTGCGGCGTGCAGCGCCGGTCGAACAGCCTCCGCTCCGTCTCGGGCAGCAGCAGCTTCCGGACGTAACGGAACTGAAAGGCGACCCCTGCTCCTCGAACCGGACCGAAGGAAATTGTGAGTTGAAACCAAAATCTATAGAGAACATGCATGCGTGCGTGCACCGCGTGCGATGGCCTGGGCAGAGTCGCCGGACATCCAGAGGGCGCGAGAATCCCCCGCGAACAGCGCCACCAGGGCCAGCTCCGCCATCGTCCTGCTCGATCGCGAGCTCAGGATTCAAAACAGTGGCCATGGAGTGGAGGAGCGAGAAAGAGTGGATCATGATCAAATTTAAAGGCGCGCGCCAGTCCTGGACCTCGTCCACGTAGACCTCGTGCACGGCCGGCCCGCGGTACCCCTCCTCCCGCAGCCGCCCGAACACGTGGTGCACGACGTCCTAGAGAAAGACGAAAGGAAAACGACGGTGTTGGGTACGGGGCGCGTCACTGCCTCTGAGCTCGAGTCGCACCAGGTGGTCGAAGAGGGGGAGGCCTCCAGACCCGGAGGCGTGCCGCGGGCTCCGCTTCAGCTGCTCGTAACGCGCGTGCAGCTCGAACGCGACCCGCCGCTGCTCGGGCGGCACGCGGGACCTGCGGCGCCCAAATTAGATCGGCGTCGCTGTCGGCGCTGGTGGCGGGGCGGGGCGGGCCGGGGCGCACTGCATGCGGCCGAGGGCGAGGTAGTCGTCCAGAGCGAGGACGCCCCCCGGCGAGAGCAGGGCGTCCAGGCCGCCCCTGCCAGCTGGCTCAGATCTAGACCCGCAATGCGAACGCGGGTTCGAGGCCTGCGCTCACCTGAGGTGCGAGACGATCTCCGACCAGAGGTCGTCGGCCGTGAGGCCGCCCAGGGCCGCCTCGTCGCGCCCCGCGCAGAGCTCCGGCCACAGATCACCCCGGAACCGATCCGCGCCCACCCGCCGCTGCGGCCGCGTCCAATTTCAGAATTTCGGCGCCGATCGCGACTCCGAAGCGAGTGGGCGGCCGTGGCCCAGCGCGCGCCTCGCGCTCGAATGCGAAGTCGAAGGGCCGCTCGAGGGTCGCGTTGAGGAGGCGGAGCCAGCGGTCCCGCGACACTGCGCCCGCTCAGGCGAGCTCAGGTGAGGTCAGACGAAAGAGCTCATGTAATGTCAGCACCGCAGAGGGGGAAGTGCGCCTCGCGAAGGTCGCGCAGCGATGCCGCCCCCAGCGCCTCCAGCACCGCGTCGTCCGCCCCGACCCCGTCCGAATCCGGATCCGCGGGGTCGTCCACGGCGCCGGTGCCGGCGCCGGCAGCCTCCGCACCCTCCCCGCGCCCGAAGAGTGCCTCCCGCCGCCCTTTCTCCTCCGCCCGCCTCTGCCCGCGCCGGAGTCTCGTGAGCGAGCGGCGCGTGCGCGTGTGAGCGGCTCGTGAGCGGCACGGCGCTCGCTCACCAGGCGGCCGAGGGTGGCCCGAACGCGGCCGCAGAGCGCCGCGTTTGCCGCCAGAAACGCCGCGCGGTAGTGGCCGCGGCCGCCGGACAGCAGGCGGTGGCCGCGGGAGAGCGCCCAGTAGGTGCGGTCGCCCGCCCAGAGCCGGACGATGGCGCAGGAGGTCTTGCCAGCGCCCGGCCGCCCGTTCACGATGCACGGCCACGGCGCCGCGACCGCCCTCGCCTCCTCCCCACTGCGCGCCGCTTGATCAGATGCAGGCTGGCTCCGGGGCGGGCCAGCCGCGGGGCGGGGGCGGGGGCGGCTGGCGGCGCACGCAGAGGGGTCGGCCCCCGCCGCCGCGGCCGCTGCCGCCGAAGCAGAATTCGAGTTCGGAGGGGCGGCCACGGCCGCGGAGCCGAGCACCGACGCGGCAAGAGAGACCGCCTCGTCTCGCACGCGCTTCAGCACCGCCTCGTCTGCAGGGGGCGCCACGTCAGCCGAGGCGCACAAAAACGACGACCGCGCGCGGGTCGCCCCTTGGCATGCGCGTGCACACGCACCGGCTTCCCGCGCCCGGGCCCGCTCTCGAAGTGTCGAGGGCGGGGCCTCGGCGCCGGCGGCCCCGACCGCCGCGTCGTCTTCGAGCGCGGCTAGGCTTAAGTAGCGCGGGCCGCCCTCTGAACCCTCCGGGAACTCGCGGGGCAGCCGAATCCGGTGGTGCCGCCCCGCCACCTCCGCCGCCGGCGCCGCCGCTGCCGCCTTGGGCCGCGGGACGGCGGGGAGCGGGGCCGGCGGCCGTGAGGCGATGTGCTGTTCGACGTAGCGGATGCGCTCCTGCGTGCGGTCGTGCGAGTAGACGCCCCTAAGGGCGGGGCGGGTCGGCCCGGGCCAGGGCCGGGCGCGGCGGGGCGGGTCGGGGCGGGCGCGGTACCAGAACACGAGCTTGTCGCAGACTCGGAGCCCGCTGCCTCGCTCCGACGGCCCCGACACCTGCGCCCCCGGCCGGCCGCTCTGAGGGGAGGACTCCGGGACCGACTATCGGGGGGGGGGGCGCGCGCGCGCGGGCCGCACCTCTTCCCACAGGGCCCTCCAGTGCCGCTCGAGGTACGTCTCGTAGAGCCGCGCCCGCGGGGCGCTCTGATAATGAGCGATGCGTCAGGAAGGCGCGAGAAGTGCAACTCGAAGGCCTAGGGGACGGAGAGGGGCGCACGGGGAGGGTAAGGCGCTTCGAGAGGCGGGCGGCCCGCTCGCCCGAGGCGACGCGCAGGAGCTTCCGCAGGGCGTCCCGCCGGATCGCCGCGTCCACGCCCCGGGAGCGCCACTGCGACTGCGCGGCATCCGCCACCTCGACCTCCCTACGCAAAGGCGCGGCGCGCGTTAACGTACGTGTTCGCGTACTAAGATAAACATGAAGGTTCGGGCCGACGCCTCGAAGGTTCGGGCCGCACCAGGTCGCTTTGGAGAGCGCGTCGAGCAGCGCCGACTCGTCGCGCGCGTCTTCGTCCTCGAGCTCTTGCAATTGCACGTCAGCTCCAGTTGCAAGCTCATGATCATCATCTGCGCGCCCCGGCCCGCATCATGCATATGATCATGACCGCACGCCCGCATCACGCGCGCAGCCTCGCGCGCCGCCCAACGCCGAGTCGTCCACGGCTTCTATAACCCATTGCGGCGTCGGGCACGCGCGCGCGTGCGCACCTGCGTACGCGTCGTCGTCCTCGTCTTCGCTCAAGACCGCCCCTCCCGGCTCGAGTGCGATCGCTACCGCTCCGGAGGCCAGCGCGGCTTCTGCGCGCTCGGCTGGGAGCGCGAGAGACATCGCTAGCTCCGCTCCTAGTAACTGCCGGCGCGCAGCTATTGCCAGCTTCTATGTAGGGGTACGACGTACATCCGGCTCGCAGACCCGTCATTCCGCGCCGCCTCAGCCTGCCAGCTGAAGCATTCGAGTCGGGTACAACCGTCCTTGCTTCACGGCGGACGCGCCTGACCTTGCCTGGCATCGACAACGATGAGCCACGACGCGGACGCGCCTGGCGCGGCGCTCGTTACCGACGACTCGGAGCGCCGCGTGTTAATCCGCCTCGAGCCGAACAAGCCGTGCGCCCTGGCTGCAATCCGCGCGTACGAAGTGGCCTGACAGCCGACCGCAGAGTCGAAGTGGGGCGCACGCTTGACCCAGCGTTCGCGAGCGACAAGAAGATGAGCCGCCGCCACATCCAGGCGAGCCCCGCGCTTCCATCCCGCCCCTCGCGCTCTCTCAGTCCCGCGCAGTTCACGTACGTCCCTGGCTCGGCCGGCGAGGTAAACCGCCCGCCTCTGCCCACTTGCGTCGTTCCTGGCGCATCCGGAACGCTCCGCGCGAGGCGCAGGTCGCCCGCGTCGAGGTCAAGCAGCTGCACAGCAACGCGACGTCGCTGTGGCCTTCGTCCTCCTCGGCGGCGGAGAAGGAGCTGCACCTGAACGACGAGATCTATTGCTACGATGGTGCGCCGCACCGCGCCTGCCTCGCCCGCCCGCCCGCCCGCCTCGCCTCGCTTCGCGCCGTGCCCGCTGATCGAATTCGGAATCCGCAGGCGACAGGCTTCGGTTCAGCGCGGGGACGCCCAAGCTCAGGATTTCGATCCGAGCGGCCGGGGCCGCGGCGCCCGCCGCCCCCGCTCCGACGAAGAAGCGCAAGGCAGGCGCGCGGCGCCCGCTCGCTCCGCCGCACCAGCGCGCCGGCCGCGCGCGCCTCCGCCTCGGCCTGACGAAGCGCGCAGCAGCGAGCGACGAGGACGACGGCGAGGAAGACGAGGTGGTCCCGGCCGCGAAGCTCAAGCGCAAGAAGCGTGCGGTGCGCAGCGACGAGGACGACGACGAGTACGATGAGGACGAGGACGAGGAGGAAGACGAGGAGGAGGACGACTCGTCTCCCGTCGACACGCGCCGCGTCTGCCAGTGCGCCCTCGCCTTTGCCCCGCCGCTGCCCCGCCCCACCCCGCCCCGCCCCGGCCTCGCTCCCTCCCTCACCCTCACGCGCCCAACTGCAAAGGTACGGGCGCGACTGCTACCGAAAGAACCCGGCCCACTTCGCGGTCCGTGTCTGCTAGACTAAACTAGACTAGAGGACGGCTAGAGGGGATACCGCCCGCCTCCGACCCCACTGCGTGGCTAGCGCTCTCCGCCGCCTCTTTCACCTAAGACTCTCGCGCCGCGCGCTGTCCGGGGCGGACGGGAAGGACGGACGGCTAGAGGGGATACCGCCCGCCCGCCTTCCGACTCCGCTGCGCGGCTAGTGCCGCAGTGCTCTCCGTCGCCTCTCTCACCTTAAGTCTCGCCCACTTTCAGGAGTTTGCGCACCCCTGGCTGGACGAGGACAAACCGAAGCAGGCCAAGGCCAAGCCGGGCAAGCCGGCGGGCAAGCCGGCGGGCAAGCCGGCGGGCAGGGCCTCCCCTTCCCCCCCCGCCGCTGCTGCTCCTTCCTCCTCCTCGGCGGCGGCGGCCGCTAAGCCCGCAGCGAAGGCTTCTTCTCCTTCTCCTCCGCCCGCCGGCGCCGCCGCCGCCGCCGCCTCCTCGTCCTCCCCGGCGCCCGCCGCGGCGGCCGCGGCGAGGGCCGCTCCGGCGGCGCCCGCCCGGCCGGCTTCGCCTCCGCCGCCGGCTCGGAGCCGAACGCCTCCTATCGAGCTCGACTCGCCGCCCCGCGGCCGCCCGAGCCGCCGAAACCCGCCGTCGCCGCCCCCGCCGCGCCGCCGCGCCCGCGGAGCCCTACCCCTCCCTTGGATGACGACGACGACGACGAATCGCTGGCCCCCGCAAAGGCTCCGGCGCCGCCCCGGCCGAGCCCGAGCCGCCGAAGGCAGCGGGGAGGCCAGAGCCCAAGCCGGCGCCCGCCGCCCCGACCCCACCAAAGCCGGCGCCGGCGGCCCCGGCGGCTCTGCCGTCCCCGTCCAGGCCCGCGGCGGCGGCGGCCCACGCGGCAGCCCCGGGCGGCCCCGCGCGGCCCCGGATCGTCGTCCTCTCGCCCCTGGCGACGGGCCCGAGCGCCTACGACCCGCCCCGCTCCGTCGAATCGCTCTGCGCCGCCGCGCGGGCTGCCCTCGCCCGCAACGCCGCCCGCCGCATCGTCGTCGCCTTCGGAAGCGGCGCTGCCGACGCCGCTGCCCTTGCCCGCTGCCGCGAGCTCTCGCCCCCCTCCGGCGTCTCCTTCGAAGAGGGCTGTACCCTCGCCGAGGCGGCCCGCCGGGCCGCCGAGGGGGCGGAGGCGGGTGACGAGGTGGCGGTGCGGCCGGGCGGGCCCCTCGCCCACGCTAAAAATAGCCCTCGGCGAAGCCTGACGTGTACCCCTCCCCCCAGGTCGTCGTGGAGACGAACTGGCGGTTCAAAGCTCCCCCGAGCACCCCAAGCCACCAGGTGGCGTACCCCCCTCCCCTCCCCTCCCCTCCCCCGATCGCCTCGGGTCTGAGCGTACCCCCCGCAGCTCGTGCAGGCAATCGGGGCCGCCACGTTCGAGTCGGAGGCGAAGCGCCTGTACCCCCTTTTCTTCTCTTCCCCCCTATATTCTTCCCTCCCTGTCTGATGAGGGGCGGCCAGCCACGGCGTCGGCGTCACGGGGCGCTCCTACGTGCGTCCCGTACCCCCGCGCCGTGTTCGCTTCCGCGCTCCTCATACCCCCCTGCGCCCCCCGAAAGATCGTCCCCGTACCCCCGGGGGCATCCCTGCCCGGCGTCGCTGTCCTCATCGCTGTCGTACCCCCCAACATGAACCCCCAGGCGCGCCCTTAACCCCCTACCCCCACCTCTAGCTCAACCCCCCCTCCCCTCCCGCGCCCCCTTCCCCCTACAGCGCCCCGACTGCCTGCCGGGGTACGATGCGGCGGAGCCGCTCCTGCGCGCCGCGTACGATTCGGCGATGGCGGGCGGCGCCTCCTCCTCCTCGCCGGACCATGGGACCGGGGCCGGGGCCGGCCGGGTCGCCCCCAAGAACCCCGGCCCGGCGGCGGGGGGCGCCGACCCGCGGCCGGCCGCCTCCGCCCCTTCCGCTTCCACGTGCGCGTTTCTCCTCTTGCTTTTTGCGGCCTCGCGCCCCTTTCTTCTCACCTGTATCCGTCTCTTTAGGAGCTCGTCCGCCGGCCCTGCCGCCGAGTGCGCCGTCTCCGCCGGTGTAGTGTACCCCTCCCGCTTTCTCATCGATGTACCCCCCGCAGCCCGACGTACGACGCGCCGGCGAGCCCGGAGCGGTACCCCGGCGACCGCCGCATGCACCGGCCCGGTGTGGCCCCCGTCCTCGACGGACCTCCCCCCGAGGTACCCCACTTTCTTACCCCCTCCTCCCGCTCGTTTCATTCCCCCACAACTCCTCCCCCTCCCCGCCAGTACAAGCCGCCGCCACCGGAGGAGCGGGTGATCAAGCCGGAGGGCGGCTGGAACGAGACCCTAGTCGAGATCGCGCAGGTGCGGTACCCCCCTCTCATCCCCCCACCTCCTCCGTTCCCCGTCTCCCCGCCCCCCTGCGAAAGCATACCCCCAGGGCTCGAAGAGGTTCCTCCCCCTCCGGTACTACTTGTACGCCTATTCTCTCCCCCCTTGCTCCCCGTGGAGCCACTTGTACGCCCGCGCCAACGTACCCCCCTTGCAGCGAGCGTGACATCACCGTCGCCTACGACGCCTACCCCAAAGCCCGCCGCCACCTGGTAACCCCCTTTTCCCTCTTTCCCCTCCTCCCCTCCCCCCCTCAGACGGGTACGCGCAGCTCGTGATGCCTCGGTTCCTCCTGCGACGTTTCAAGGACCTGAGGCGGGAGCACCTGCCGCTCCTGAGGCGCGCGCGCCCTCCCTTGCGCATTAACGTCGGGAGACTATTATATATTGGCTTTCCTACGAAAGAGGGTTTAACAGCCGCAGAATACCTAGTGACTTCTTGTGGAGCTTGCGCGCCCCGGCTCTTTCGGCCGTTCACTTGCCCACCCGCCGCGCTCTGAGACGCTTTTTCGAAGGCGCATGCTGAAGGTGGGGCGCTGGATCGCGGACGGGTACGGCCTTCCCGCCCCGCCCCGCTCCGCCTGCCCCAGCTAGATGGCTGTACGATGCGAAGCGTTCGCCCTGCCCGCCCAACCCCGCGGCGCAGGCTGCGGGCCGCGGACGCGAGCCTACCCCCCTTCCTCATCGGCTTCCACGCCAGCCCTAGCCTGGAGTGAGTTCCAGACCCCCCCCCCTTCCCCCCCCCTCCCCCCCCACCTCCCACCCCTGTTCTCTATCCCCTCTCTGAACCGGCCGACCCCTCGACGCCCTCCGGACCGCTCTAAGGCGGCTGCCGGCCGCTATCCGCCCGCGCCGCCCCTGACTGACCCGGCCCCGCGCCCGCCCGCCCCCGCAGCCAGGTGCACATGCACGTCATCAGCTCAGACCTCGAGTCCGACGTGCGCCGTACCCCCCCACCCCCTCCCCCCGCACCCGGCCCCCTCCGCTTCTCACAGCGCGCGCGCGCCCGGCGGCAGTGCGTCAAGGACAAGAAGGTCAGTACCCCGCCTGGGCGAGAGCGACCGGGCCAGGCCGGGACGGCCGGGGAGCTGGCCCGGGCGTCTGGCGGCTTGGCTGGATGGGAGGCCCGGGCCCCTGAGCCCCAGCCCCAGCCCGCCCCGAGCCCGCCCCTCGACGCCCGCCGACGCCCCGCCCCCTCTTCGTTCGCAGCACTGGAACTCGTTCACGACGGAGTTCCTGGTACCCCCCGAGGAGCTCATCGCCCTCCTCGAGCAGAAGGGGGCCGTCCAGGTACCCCCCGCGTTCCTCCCCCGTCGCCCACCGTTAAGGAGGGGTACCCAGTACGACAAGGATCGGTACGAGGCGCTGCTGAAGAAGGACCTCGCCTGCAACCGGTGCCCTGATTCCTCCCCCCCTCCCCCTCCCCCCCCCTCTGACCCCCCCTCATCCCCCCCTACCAGGTGCGGGAAGGCGCTGAGGAACATGCCGGAGCTCAAGGCGCACATAGCGGGGTGCAGGCCCCGGCCCGCCGAGTGACCCGTACCCCCCGAGCGCCGGCCGGAGTCCGAGGCCCGCTTGCGGGAGGCGGGGAGGGGAGGGGTGGCCAGCGAGTGGATCGGGCCTCGCGATTCGATTCGATTCGAGTTCACTGACCCGTCTGGCATGCGGCGATCTGTATACGTAGCTGCTCGACGCTGTTTGAATTCAAATCGGTAATCGCGCCACAGAACAAAGGGGCGCGAGGCAACTCGGTAGGACTGCGTGGCAGCTGGTAGGAACAAAAAGAGCAGGATACGCTACCCGCTACGCGCTGAAGCTGCAGGCCGCGAAGCTATAGCTAGGCCAAGGGCGGGCCGGGCGCCGGCGGCCCCCTACTGCTGCGCCTCCTTCTCTTCCTTCTTCTTCTGCACGTACCCGTACGCCCCCTGCACGATCGCGCCCCCCATCATGATCTGCGGAGGGGTACAGGGTTCAGTGCGCGCGGGTGGGCGACCAGGCGCGCCGTACCCCCATGACCGGCTGGATGACCGGGTCCCAGATCTGCAAGCGGACGGTTCGAAAGGCGCGGGGGGGAGGGGGGGAGGGGGGGGTACCTTGACGAAGAAATCGAGGGGCGCCTCCGTGACGCCGGAGCTCTTGAGCCCCACGGCGACGGCGAAGAAAACAGCGAACCCGGCCACGACGAACACGTTCGCTGCGAACGAAGCGGGCTCGGAGAAGGCGTACCCACGATCGGATTCGAACCGGAGAGTGCGCACCCGCCAGGAAGTTGTTCAGGAGCTCCTGGTACTTGGGCTTCTCGTCCTGCGCCCCCGCGTCGCGCGGCGCGCTCTTGCGCTTCATGCGCTCGATGTCCCGCCGCATCTCCTCGAGCGTCCCGTCGAGCCCCGCGTTCGAGCGGTCGACACGCTCCTCCTCGGCTGCGCGCGCCGGCCGCCCGCTCGCGCGGCCGTCGCGAGGAAGCGCGCGGGGGAGGCGGGCGCACTGAGGATATCGTCTACGTCGTACTCCCAGTTCGCGAGCAAGACGTCCTTCTTGGCGCGGACGGCGCTGGAGGCGCCGGCGGCGCGGGCCGGGCTCGCGGCGCTCTCGTCCCGAGCCGTCGGCGGCGGTGCCGGGAGCTCCTCCGCGGCCGCGGGAGCCGCGGCGGGCGCGGGCTCGGCGGCCCGCTCGGTCGCTGGCTCGGCGGGGGCCCGGCGCTGGGCCTTGGGCGGCGCCTTCTGCGGCGGCGGCTTGCTGCTGGCCTTTGACTTGCTCTTGCCGCCCTTCGCCTTCGCCATCATGATGGCGCTGCCCGGAAGGAACTCGACCGATTCACCGCCGGCGAGGCGACGGCCGGACGACGCCGGGGCGAACGTGCGCGCCGGCACCGCATTCCAGGCGGTCGCTCCATGTAGGAGCCGCTGCGCTGCGGAGCCCCTGCGCGCGCCGCGGCGGATCAGCCCTGATTAGATTTCGGAGCGTCGGCGAGCTGACCGGTGCGAGCTCGTCTGGGCGTACCCAACCGTCGAAGAAGGCACCTGGAAGCGCCCAGGAGCGGCTGGGAGGCCGACGACGAACGCGGCCATCGCTTGCTTTCCCACGGTACCCGGACGGAGAATTCGATGAACTTCGAATTCGGACGGGGCCACGCACAAACAACTAATTCCAAAGCAGCGACCAATGGCCGTGCATGTCTTCGCATTTATGTATAATAAGATATAAACATAATAAAAGAAATTAAGTTGCTCGGCTGCATCATGGCATGGTGCGATGTACCGGTAGTGTGGTCCGGTACGTACTACGTAGTACGTGGTGCGATGTACCGGTAGTACCGTGTAACACTTAAGTTACTACGGTTACAAACAGTAAGTTATAAGTAATGCGCGCACTTAACTCCGGTTACTGACTCCGGTACCCGCGCGGGCGCGCGCGGCCCCGGCCGGGCCCGCGCGCGCCCGGCGCCCGGCCCGCCGGGCCGGCCGGCCGCGGCGCGGCGCCGGCGCGGCGGCGCCGGCCCCGCGACGGCGCGAGGCCGCGCGACCCGCCGGCGCCGCCCGGCGCGCCGGCCGCCGGCCGGGCCGGCGGCCGGGCCGCCGGGCCGGGCCAGGCAGTGGCTGGCAGCCTGGCACAGACTGGCACTGCCTGGCAGTGGGAATTCGAATTTCCGAGTTCATATGCCATGATGAGCATGATATGAGCCACTGCCAGGCCCACTGGCAGTCTGGCACCACTGCGCTGCTGCGCATGCATGCGCAGATGATGCGCTACCGTGTACTACGGTAACAGGAAAATACTGGACGCTGAAAATTAGTGGAGCCGGAAATTAGTGGACTGAAATCTTAATTGACTCTATCCACTAATTTCCGGCTCCACTAATTAATTCCCTGATGAGAAGCTTGAGAAGCTAGCGGCCCCGGCCTTCTAGTATACCCCTCAAAATTACCGCCCCATACAAGCCTGAAAGTTTTACGATCCACTAATTTCGGGCTCCAGTATTTCGCCTGGGAGCACTGGGAGGGCGAAGTTGTACGATCCACTAATTTACACGGTATACCGTATACTCGCCGAGAGTCCGACGGTTGAGTACCGTAGTACCGGTACGGCGGTACCGTAGTACCCCGGTGCTTCCCCCCGGATCGGCGGATCCCTGACAGCCCGGGCCCCGGGGCCAGGCCTGCGCATGCATGCGCAGCTGCAGCTGAGCGTATAGTAGCCGTATACCGTAGTACGTACCGTACGATACGTATACTAGTACGTCCGACGGTCTCACGGCGTATGCGTCGTAATCCCGAGTCCGGGCGTATGCGTGGTACGGCGCGTGGCGCCGCATGCGCAGCATGATGCAGCCGCTCTAGGCCTAGGGCCGCAGTAGTAGGGCGCAGCCTTGGGTTTCGCCGAATCGGCCGACCTTGCAATTGAGATTGGCGCGCGGTACGGGTCTCGGCTTTTCGCCGCGAGTCGCGGCCGGCGAGACCAGCGTGCGCGGCCGGCCCGGCAGCGCGACCGGGCTGCAGCCCCAAGGCGTACGCCTGCAGTGCACGTGCCTGGTGCCCAATGGATCCGCGGACGACTTTCCTCATTGTACAGCGCAGCGGAAACAACATCAACTCCCGTGCGCTCTCCCTCAAAACAGCCTCGCGCCGTGGTACCAGTGTTTCCTCGGGGTGATCTTGACCGCTGCCGCACAGCGCTTGAAGAGGCGCCGTGTGAACGCATAGGAACGCTGAAGAGGGATCCCGATGAGCTCGAAGAGACCAGCACTTTCCTCCCTGCTGGCGCCTCGTCGCCCGCCGCGCTCGAGCCGTGCCTTCGTTACCAGCTCATCACTCTCCGGTGCGACCCCTGCGGCTGGCCGCGCGCAGCGGAGCGCCGGCGTGTTTTCAAGCCTGAACCTCTCCGTTCAATTCGCGTCGCAGGCAGTACAAGCTTCGCCTTCGAGACGTATGCCCGGAGTCCCGCGCAGCGTGGGCCGGCGTGGTGCTACGCGTCTCGCTCTCATACCAGGGCACGCCCCTGCCCAGCCTTCGCGGTTGCTGCTCAACCCATGCATATTGCCAGCCGCTTTTTCACGCGGCTCCGCATCCAGATACGGGGGAGCTGCTGCAATTCGCGGTGCCGCCGGGCAGGCCCTCGCGATACGGGAAGCGGAGGAAGCAAGGTGCCCAGCTGCGCATGCGCCGGCGCCCGCCGCGTCGCCTGCGCGCCGCCGAATCCCTCGCCCGCCCCGCGCTCAGATGACTTGCCTGCGGACACGAGTGGGCCTCTGCTACAGTACCACTCGACGGACACGGTGGCGGCTGCGGGGCAGCCCATCGCCGGGGCGCCCACGCCCTGCGTCGAGGCGCGCCTCCAATGCTGCGCCAGCGCGCGCCGCGCCGCTCACGGGGCGGCGTTTGCGTGCGCAGGTGCTGCTCCGAATGGGGCAAGACGGGGACACGGCCGGCTCCTTCGGGTTCCTGGCGACGAGCTTCCGGCACCGGCGGCGCGTCTTCTCCCTGAATGTGGCGCTGGAGGGCCCGCACCCGGCGCCGAGCCTGCCGGCGTACCGGCCCTTCGCCACGTTCGGGCGCATCGAGGTCGTCACGCGGGCGCGCGCCGCGAAGCAGGAGGCGCAGGCGCAGCCGCAGCGCGTCGATGTGTCGGCGGAGTGCAGCAGCGCAGGCGAGCGAGCCAGTTCCCCGGCCCGTCCCCATCCCCTCAGTTCCCCGGCTGATCGTGAGGGGCGCGCGGGTTCCGTGTCGCAGAGTCGGAGTCTCCCCCTCAAGATTACGACGCGCGCCCCCGCCGGCGAAACTCGACCCAGAGCCAGCGCTCCATTAAGCTGTCTGGATCCGCTGAGACGGTCTGCCCCCGCCCCCCGTCGCCGCGGCCGGCGCCGGCGGCGCGCCCGCGCCCGCCCGCGCATCCGCTGAGCCGCCCGCGCACATGCGCAGTCGCCTCCCACTCCGGCCCTCATCACCCCCGACTCGACGGTGAGTCACGGGGCCTTTGCCTTAGCGCCGCAGGGCCGCGCGCAGTGTACCCGCGCGCGCCGCCCAATGCGCACCACGAGCCCGCGCGACCGGGCGCGGTCCGCACTCGCAGCCTCCCGACGCGAACGAGGCGGAGGAGGAGGACGACGACCTGCCTCCCATCGAGCAGATCAAATTGTGCGCCCCTTGCGCTCAAGCTTGAGCTCTCGCCGCGCCCCGCGGCTCGCGGCCCTTTGATGGGTTCGTCGCCGCATCGAAGGGAGGACGGCGACCCGGGGGAGGAGGCCGATCAGATCGACCTGGAAGACTTGGGCCAGGTCCTGTACGACCCCGACACGCCGATCTTTGCCCAGGTGCGCTGCCCGCGCTGCGCGCTGCCGCGGAGCGCCTCGAGCCGCGCGCGCCGCAGAAAATCGGCGCCCTGGAGCAGTCCCTCGAGCGCCTCGTGCGGGACGGAGAGTCCGACCTGGCGCCCACCCCGCCGCTTTCGGCCGCGGGCCCCCGCTCCAGCTTCGGGGCATCCTTTGCCCAGAACCGCCTCTCTCAGAAGCGCCCGGGGCCCGCGGCCGCCGCGCCCGCTGCCCCCGCGCCGTGCGCCCCAACGGGCTTCAGCCCCGCGCTCCTCGTCCCTTCTACAAACGCGGAGGCCGCCGCTGCCGCCGTCCTCGCGGCGTGCGAGCCCGCCCGGAGCGGCCCGCTCGGCTCCGGCGGGCTCGCCATGGTCGAGCAGGTCCGACTTGCTGCCCGCGCGCCTGCTTCCGTGCAGCTGAAGCGTGCGTGCGCGCGCGCGCGCAGGCCCTTCGGAGCCCCTACATCCTCGCGTCCTCCCTCGTCTCCACTTTCATTGGCCGCCACCGTGCGCTCTGCAGCGCCGGGCGCGGCTGACCGCCCGCTCCGCGCGCGTTTGAAATTTATCTTTTGACTCCGTCCGCGCCGGCGCCGCAGAGCTGCAGCGCGCGCTGTACGCACTGTGCGAGCACGGCCACAGGGCGGCGGTGCATACATCCGATCCCGGCCCTCCTCCTAGCTACAGCGGCTTTCAATTTGCCGTCGAGCCGCCCGCTGACTCGCCGCCACCGCCGCCGCCGCCGCCGCCGCCGCCAGGTCGACCGGTTCGTGGAAGACAACCGTTGCCGCCTGGTCTCTCTGCCCCCGGCCGCCTCCGCGTGCGTCGTGCATTATACATACAATCGGCCGCGTCCTCTTCGGCTTTGATTTTTGCGTGGCTCACCGTGCCTTCCGCGCGCTTGCGCAGCTATGAAGCAGAGCTGTGCGCCACTTCGATTTTCAACTTCTTGGTTGCGGGTGCGCGTCCCACCGACCGCAATCGCAATCGCAAGCTGCCTGCTCGGCGGTCGGTCCGAGTCGTGTCTGTCTGCGGCAGTTACGTCCTCGGTCCCCGTTGTGCCCTTCGACTTACTTCTTATCCCCGAAGCGACTGGGGCCGAGGCGAGTCCTCGATTCGGACCCGCCTGGGAGCGCGTGCCCCGCGCGCGCGTTCGCTCATCGGGTTGGGCCGCATGCGCAGCTGCTGGCGCGGGGGCGCGGGGCCCTTGCTGGGTTCGAGAAGGAGGTCCGCGCTGGCCCGGGGTCACTGGCGCCGCCGACTCTCAATCTAAGTATGTATTTCCTTGCAGCTGCCCCTTGTGTACTGCGAATGGCTCTACCGGTGCTGTACGTTCGAGTGGCAGGCGCGTCGGCCCCTCTCGCGGCCCGGCCCGCTCAGCTTCGTCTGCGCCCCCCCCTCTTACTCGCCGGAGCAGTACGGGCGAGAGACGGCGGCGCTTGAGTTGGCTTACGAAAACTGGTCGGGTGAGATTCGAACCTGCGCTCACATGCGCTCGCCCGAGCTCACTTCGCTCGCGCGCGCCTGAGCAGAGCTCATTCGGCGCCAGCAGTGCCCGTCAAGGGCCGAGGCGCGCGCCATATTCGCCGTCCTCACCCTGAGCCGTGCGTGCATCGATCCCGAACGCGCGCGCCTCCTCGGTCGATCCCGAACTGCGTTCGATCCCGAACGCAGTGCGCGTGCCGGGGCACTTGAAGCAAGTCAAGGCCCTCCAACAGCGGGTGAGCCGCTCAGCCGCTTAGCCGCTCAGCGCCGAAGGCTGTTGGATGCAATGTGGCGCCTTAAGCTTAAGCTCCCGATCGCTCGCGAGCCTGACTGCGAGCGCGCGCGCGCCCCCGCCAGGCGTACTGGTTCGAAGAGACGGACGAGGACATCGTCACGAAGGCACTCATCCTTCAGTGCCTGGGTGCGCGTGCTTGCTCGCCTCCCGCCGCCCTGTGGATAGCGTCGCTCAGTGCCAGCGTCGCAGCGACTGTGGACAGCTTCCGTCGCTCGTTTAGGCGCCACCCCACCCACCCATCGATCGGCCGATGCGCAGCTCATTGCGAATCGCCCCCGCAGCGATTCGACCCCTTCCGTGGTCCACGCCCTCGAGGCCTTCGAGTACCTCGGCGCCCAGGTGCGCGATCGCGACGGCGATCGCCACGATCGCGACGATCGCGATCGCCGACTCGGCCGCGGCGCAGCACGAGGCGTACAAGCCGCGGCTCTCCCGCGCCCTGTTCATGCTCGCGGTCCAGTGCATCCACAGAAGTGCCCCCTGCGCCGGCGCCCGCCCAGCGCAGCCGGCGCCGGCCGACGCGCACGGGCCCGGCGGCCGCCTGCGCAGACTCGCTGGCGACGGCGATGCGAGCGTGGAAGCGAACTGTGGCGCTGCTCTCGGAGTCGTGCGGGCCTGGAGAACCCCTCTGGGACTGCGCGTGGGTCATCCGTGACCACATCGAGCGGATCGGCGTGGGCAACGCGGTGCGTGCCCGGCTTTTTCGAGATCTCAGATCACAAACGAAAGAGCGAACAAACGATCAACCGCGCGCAGTTCCACACCCCGACGACCCTCGTCCGGCTCATGCGCCTATTCATCATGGTCATACGCGTAAGCGATGGGAGCACCGGACCCCCGATCCGATCCGATCCGACCTGACCGCGGGCCGCGCCGCGCCGCGCGCGCGCATTTTCGGGCGCAGCTGTCGGACGCAAAGGACCGGACGCCGCTGCGGGGCCACGCGCTCGCGCTCTTCGGAGAGCTCTACCTCCGCATCGGTCGGCTCAGCTTTGCTTTGCTTAAATGTGCTGTTAGAGCTTAGCTTAATGTGCTTAAATGTTAGTAGCTTAGCTTAACTTTGCTTTGCTTTAATTTGCTCAGTTAAGCTAAGCTGTGCTAAGCTGTGCTGCGCCTCTTACTTAGTAGCTACGAGCGCGAGAGCTCAGCTCAGCTCAGCTCGCGCGGCGCTGACGGCGGCGCGCGCAGGCGAGCACAGGCGGGCGGCCGCCACCTTCGACAAGGCGCTGCAGCTGCTGCAGGGGCGCTGGCCGCTGCTCTTCAGCGAGGGCCACCCCCGCGTCGTCCGCCTCCGCGGCCTCCTCGACACGGCCCGCAAGGCCGCGCACGCGGGGGCGCACGCCCAGCAGGGGGCGCACGCCCAGCAGGGGGCGCTGGCGCAGGCGCATGCGCCGCCGCCGCCCACGCCGCCCAAGAAAGATAGCCAAGATAAGGTGGAGCTTGGGGCGCACGCCCAGCAGCGGGCGCACGCCCAGCAGGGGGCGCACGCCCAGCAGCAGGCGCTGGCGCATGCGGCGCCGCCGCCCACGCCGCCCACGCCGCCCCGCGGGCTCGTGGCGCGCATGTTCGGCGGGCTGCGCGTCGCCCCCTCGCCCCATCACTAAATCTCCTTAACTCCAGCGTTCTCCGAATCGTAGTGCTACTTAGCTGCAGAGTGATTTTTGCGTGTTTGTGATTCTGTGCTTCTTTGCTGCTCTTGAACAGTTAGTGCCGTCTTTAGTGCGTCGCGCTTTGTACGAATCGCAGAACAGCTTGCGGAACGGCCCAGCGCCGGCGGAGAAAGTTGCAAATGCAATAATAAACAAAGCTCTAATTAGAATCGGCTGTGTCTGCGTGTGTGTGTGTGTGTGTGTGTGGGGGGGGGGGGGGGGGGGGGGGGGGGGGGGGGAGGCGCATTCTGGAGTTGCGCATTCCGCATGCGCGAGTCGTCCGCGAGTCGTCGACGTCAACGTTAAAGTTTTCATGTGCAACATTAACGCTTCAAAAATCAATATTAAGTATATTCGCCAGCCTCGAGCTCGCCGCGGCGCGTTCAGTCTTTCTCGTCGACGTCATGATCACCTTCAGCGCGCGTACGCCCTGATCATGACGTTGGTCCGGAGAAAACTGCGATTGGAGATTCTATAGCTAATCATTTGATTCATATGTAGACAAAGTGCGCATGCTGCAGCGCTAGCTCTATATATATAGCTGTCGAGAAGTCTCAGAGTCTGCCGAAAAAGATCTAGAGTCCTGCGCATACATGTAGTCCTGCGCATTGGGCTTGAAAAAATAGCTATGGTCATGATCAAAATAGATTTAGAGACAAGAATCACACTGCAGCTGTCATTATATAATTAGCGAATGTTAACGCGTATGTACACAGTGCGAATTCGGAAAAGAACTGTTTTCAAATTCAAGTCATGATCACTATCTAGTGGTCATCATGCCATGCTGGCATGAGCCTCGGAGCTTATTTAATTTGAGAGACAGTAGAAGATAACTATGAACGGAATTTGAAGCGAAATCCAGCCAGGCAGCCTTAGCCAAGTGGCAGATCTAGATCTGGAGCGTGGGGCAAAGTTCGGATTCGAATTGGAAGGATTCGATTAGGTCGCCGCGCGCGGCCCTTCACATGCCGCGCGCTGTCCAAATAGCAATCGCCCTAGGCCTGCAACTGGTCGCAGCGGCCCGCTGCCGTCGGCGCCGACGCGGCGAGCGGCACCATGGCCAGCCGCGAGGTCCGGAGGGCGGGGGATCCGGACATCTGAGTCGCGATCCAGGAGGGGAGGGTGGCCGGGGGGAGGCCCCACTGCTCCGCGAGCGGTGCGATTGGCACCTGCAGCTGCGGGGGGCATTCGAAGGGATTGCGTCAATATTTGGTAAGCGACGATTTGAGGAGGGGCGATATATATTATGTATGAAAAAGATGCAGCCGCAGACGCACCGAGCGCATGTAGGCGTCCGGCGCTGGAGGCCTAGCAATAGGGGGCTGAGGCTGAGGCTGGCCAAGGCCAGCGCATGAGCTCAGAAGGAAGAACTCCGCCATTGCCAGTGCGGTGTCGTTGTGCGCGGAGTCGGCGCCTGCGTTGGTGCTGAAGTCGACGGGAGCGGCGGACGGCAGCTGGTGCTGGACGTCGACGTCGACGCCGAATGCGTCGACGTCGCTGTCGACGTCGATGCCGTCGCTGTCAGCTTGCACTTTGGCGCGGCCGCGGAGCTCGGGCGGCTGCAGGGGGAACAGCTGCGGCCCCTCCTCTTCGAAGTCCAAGTCCAAGTCCAAGTCAGAGTCTGGGTCGGCCTCGAGATGCGGCTCGCCATCGTCGGCGGCCGCCGGCGGGCTCGAGCTCGAGCAGGTGAGGGGCGAGCTCGCCCGAGTCGGCGAGCTCGCAGCCTCCAATATTAATATCGATCGCAGGGGCGACGTCGACGTCGACGTCGACGCGAACGCCGACAAGGCCGATCGCGAGGCGAAGGTCGACGTCGACGTCGCCGTCGCCGGCGCCGGCGCAGCGAACGTGGCGCTCGAGCTCGACGTCGACGCAACGCTCGAGCGGCGGCTCGAAGACGCCGATCGCGACGCGTACGTCGACGTCGACGCCGGCGATGCGCACGCGTACGCGTGCGCGGCCGATCCCGATCCCGATCCCGATCCCGAGCTCGCGATCGCGGCCTCGCCCGAGCTCCATCCCGACGGCGACGTACGCGTCGCCTCCAGCTTCACGCGAACAGCGCGGCGCGATCCCGCTCCCGCTCCCGCGGCCGCGGCGGCGGCGGCGCCCTCGCCATCGCTTTCGGCCTTCACGTGTGCCGCCGTCGACGTCGGCGTCGACGTCGACGCGAGCCGGGACGATCGCGACTTGGACTTCGCGATTGCCGAACGCGGCCGCTTTCGTTTCGAGAGGGCTGCGGCGGAGGAGGGGCGTGCCACGGTGTGAATGTGAATTCGAATGTTACAAATTGCCAGCCCTCCGCTCACCTTTCAGCTCGGGGGGGATGACGGGGGGCACCGCCCGCGAGGCGAGCCCGGCCTTGTGTGCGCGAGTGACGATTTCGATCACGCCGGCACCGGCCGGACTCCCGCAGCGCTCGATCTTGAGCTCAAAAATGCGGCGCTCATGACGGAACTGTTTACATGTGCGATTGGTTTACATTTAGTTTCGAATAGAATTAAGATTGCAGTTAAGAAAGAGAATAGTCACCGTGGAGGCCAGCACTCCGAAGGTCTCCACAGATTCCCCATTCTCGCCAATCGTCATGTGTACCTGATCATAATCGTGAGCGAGAATTCGAACGCGGAGTTCACTAGGGAGCCTGCTATTCACGACCGCCGGGCCGGGCCGTCGAACAACGAAATTACGAGGGTGTACGTCTACATGTGCGCTATTCACGATTGCTACCTTCGGGAGCTAGTAATGTGAGACGGAACGGGGATTCGGAGCTTACCACTCGCGTTTGCCGTGAATTCCGGAGTGTGTTCGAGCCGCCGGCGCCCGTGGCCACCTCGAATTCGAGCAGCGGTCCGCCGTCCTCCTTCGCGGCCGTCTGCGCCTGCGCCTCGAGATCCTCGAACTCCAAGCTCTCCGCGTCGAGTTCGCCAGTTGCCGCGTCGCCGTCGATATCTGCAAAAGCGCACGCACACGGCGCGGAAGCGACATATTAATTATAAGAATGCGGGCTCGACATCGCGAATTTGGAAGCCGGGAGGCGAAACTCCTGGATCCGAATTAAAGCTTTAAGAAATGCTGCGCACGCTTCGCTGCAAGCTCGCGTAGTCGCTTCGTGCGGCCGTATCTTGCGGGACGCACAACGGCGTGCGTGACGTCGCTTCGGTCATCTACAGCGAAGCGAGCTTTCAGCGAGGGGCGCGGTTTAATTTTCGTACAAGCGCCGCGGGCCGCGGGCCATGGCGCGAAGTCGATTACGACTCGGCGAATTAACTTGCATTTGATTCTAGAATGGCGCTGAAAGAGCTGCAATTGCAAGCACCTTGATAGATTAGTGAAACCTGCAGCGAAGTGCCCGTCCAGGACGCCACAGCAGCGGGACTCAGATTAGCAAGCCGCAGCTTGTATTGCCTGCGACGTCGACGCGACGCACATCAAAAAATAATTACTCGTCAAGGCATGTCGAAGTACATTAATTGTTAATGTTCGCTCGATCTGAAATTGAATTATGTGCAAGTCTCTCAGCGCACCGAGTTGTTAAGAGTGCGTATCGAATGGAGTTCCCGCATTCACGATCAGCATAAACTTGCTCCCTCGGAACTTCGATAAACGCTGCACAAGAACAGGATCGAGTGAGCAAATGCAAAGAGCTCGATCGCGAGCTCTTAACGCATATATATATATATACACGGTCAAAAGCCTGGTAATTAAATTATCGCGGGCGCCGGGCGGGGGCTCAAAGTCATAAAAAAATAACCGCTAGGGCTGTCCACGCATATGCATGCAGAATCTTTTTTTAAGACCGCGAGGCCTAGGGAAACGCACGTGCGCCGGAGCTCGATCCCACGCGGTGAAGCAGGACGAATGTTGCGCCGCTTGCTTGTGAGGAGCTCGCGGCAGATCTAGATAGAGGAGATGTCGGTGTATACGTAGCGCGAGAAAATCTGGACCCGCTGTCTTCGACATAACCATGTATACGTATACGTGCATCCGCATTGCTGCAGCTGGCCGTAGCATCCTGTTCCGAGCTCGAGTATGAGCTTGAGGGAGACGAGGGAAAGGACACCGACATCGTGCCCGGCTCCGATCGCGAGCGGGAGCCGCAGTCCCCTGCCTCGCAGCCGCGCACGCTGTGCGCGCCCTTCGCGTCGCTGCAGCTGGCGCTGGCGATGGGCTGGCCGGGGGGCGCCCGCTCCGCAGGAAAATCGATATCCCCAGTGTCGCGCACAGAACGCTTCCGCCGCGTTCGCGTGCCAGAACCGAACATGACTCCGGTCGACGTCGCGTTCTAGATCTACAGAAAATTTAAAGAGCGCTAAAGCTTTGTTGCCGCAGTGGGGGCGCGTTCTCCTGCTCCTGCAGCTGCTCGCGTTTCGAATTCTGTTTGGACTTCCGGACTCTAGATCTGAGAGTCCTGCAAGCTGCAGCCTGCAGCGTGCGGTCGCCGGTCGTGCGCCGGTGCACCGGGTGCAGCCGCTCAGCGGCTTAGCTGCGACGAATTCTAAAGTTAATTCGAAAGCCTCGGACCCGGGAGGCGCCGCGGCGCCGCGCAATGGGCGCGCATGCCGCAGCTGCAGCCAGGGATGTGAAAATTATTGAGGGTCCCCCGAGGGTCCAAAAATTATGGCGATAATTTTTGCCTTGTATGTATAATTTATGGAAAATTATGGGAAAAATTATGCCATACAAAGCGGAAAAGTTTCGTCGCTCAGCCTTGTTTCGTTGCTCAGAAGCATTATATGCATGTTAGAGTGCTTTATTGACTCTCAGAGATATGTCCTGGGCCGCTAATGACGCTCTGGAGCAAGGATGGCTGGGTGACAGCGGGGGGGGTAGGGGCTCTTAGAGGGGGGAAGAGGCGCCGACGCACCTCACATTCAGCACCCGCAAAGCAGCCTTATTTGCTTTCAATACATTGTACATCGATATATATCTATCTTATAACGTTTAGAGGCGCCAGGGGGGTGTCCTCTAAAAATTTTCTATAAATTATGGATGGCCGAAACCGGGGGCAAAAATTATCCCATAATTATTCGAAAAATTATGGAATACTTTTTCCATAATTTATGGGCGGCGAACCCTGGCTGCAGCCTGCAGCCTGGCAGTGCGGTGCCACGGTGCAGGCTTCCAGGCTACCGGTAATTAAGACTTGAACTTCGGAAGAGAGCTAGCGCTCCGCCGGACGCCGTGACGACGGTGACGCCGGCCGATCGGCGTCGATTCGAATTCAGCGATCGATATCGCGGTTCGCGAGTCGAGTCGCGAGACGTCGACTCGCGAGTCGCGACTGTCGCGGCCGAGAGTCGGCGAATCCCCGATTTCCGGATCGGACAGATTCGGACTACTACCGCCAGTCTACCGGTAGTATCCGGTACTAGTCTACTAGTAGTCTAGTACTAGTAATCGCGATCGGACGTCGACACTCAGTGACTGTGACATCCGATGATCATCGGACTCGTGATCGGAGCCCGCGCGTGCGGCGCGGCCGGCGCCACGCGGACCACGGTATACCGTAGTACGCGGTTACCTTAGTTAGGCTTACTAAGTTAGTAACTTCAAGTTCTAGTAACTTAGTGGCCCTATCATTGTATAGGCCATTGGCTATCCTACTAGGCTATTTCGTAGTAAAGTATTCTAGTAGGCTATATATATACCAGTGTACATGTAGGCTGTGTAGAAGTGTAGGTAGTCCGTACTACGTAGTACTCCGTACTACGACTCCGTAGTACTGTTGGATTGCTTATTTAGCCGTGGTTTCAAATTGCCGTAGATTGCCGATCTCGCGGCATAAATTACCGCGTTTTAAAACCCGGCCCGGTTGGGGGGTACTGTACGGGCGACTTCTCAGCGGGCAATTAATATTACCGAGGCACCGCCGGCACGCCAGCACCAAATTACCGCGTTTTTACAAACTTTTGGCGCGGTAATTTGGTACCGCGGTAATTAAGTGGGCGCGGTATTTATGTGTTCTATAGCTACGGCAGTTACCGTGCAGTATGCATGCGCAGCAGCCTGGCAGGCTGCCACTGCCTGCCAGGCAGTGCCAGCACTGCCAGCCACTGGCAGCCAGTGCCGGCCGCGCTAGGCTGCCACAGCTGCAGGCTGCAGCCTGCAGCCTGCCAGCTGGCAGCAGGCTGCCAGGGCTGCCAGCAGCGCAGAAATCAGAGTACTGTAAACGTACGAATTTCCGCCAGCGTTTAATTTCGACTATATTCGCCAGACCCTCCCGCTGTCGAATATTTGACGCTGGCGAATTAAGCCTTTGTATGGAGAGAGGGGTACCAGCGGCTGACCTCTCTATGGCGAAGTCGCAGGGTGTCGAAATCAAGACGCTGGCGGACTAATTTTCGACAGGATTTTCGGGTTTTGTCGAATTAAAGTGCTGGCGGATATTAGTACGTTTACAGTACTAGCTATAGCTATAGTCCGCATCCGAACTTCGGAACTACGAATCGAAGCAAAACTAAAGTTCAGAACTCAAGTGACTGTGCCACGGTGTGAGTCATCATGATCATGAATCATGATCATGGCATCAATGTTGGACGTCAAACATACCACTGGTATCATAGCTACAGTTTGTCATCAGTGACTCATCACACAATTGCAAGCTCACATTGACAGCCTGATCATGATGACAGCATTGACAGGGCGTGTTGACTCTGTTGAGTCATGGACTCATGGAACACAATCTACATCTAGCTAAATGATGTGACTGATGATGTCGTCCGATGAGTTAACGTTTCCGTGCGCATGCCTAATCAATTGATGAGATTCTAGAGTCATTAATTAAAATATTGTAGTCTTCTTTCCGGATTGATGATGTCGTCCAATCACGACTCCAATGAGTTTCCCTGCCGAAAACGGTGCGTAGCTCTAGCCAGTCAGCGAGTTCCGAAGTTTGTTTTTTTGAGTTTTTCTCAACAGTTTTGACGAGCACCGACCAAATCGGTAGGCCTGATGCTTGACCCCCCCCGGCTTCAAGCCAAGCCAAGCCAAATTTTGGCCTTCCGGAGTCAAGCCAAGCCAAGCACCCGAGCCGGCCGGCTCAAATGCTTGGCCCCTCGGCTAGGTCAAATATTTGTCAAATGCTTGAGGGGGGGTACCCCATGTACGCCCCTCTTTCCCCTCTATAGCTAGATCTAGCTATATATAGATCTTCCCTAAGGCGCGGCAGCGCGCTAGCTAGCTACGCACGTACGTATACGATCTTGCTCAAATTGTTCAGTGAAACATATATAAACAACTAAGTCGACTTCCGCGCGCTTCTTTCCATCTGGAGCTCGCGATCGAGCTCGAGACCCGGGTGACCCTTAAATTCAGGCCTAGGTCGCCCTACTGCCTTCTTAATTATAATCTGGCCTGCTGTCTTACAAGCGAACTGCCGGCCGTGCTTCTCCTTGTACATGTTGAGCAGGCGCCGGCACATCGCTGCTCGAAGTCGTCCGCGCGCGTCCGTGCGCGGCCTTTGCGCTGCTGCATGCGCAGCTGCAGGCGCCCCTGCATGCAGCTGCAGCTGGCGCAGCTGCAGCTGCAGCTGCAGGCGCATCGCTGGACCGGACCGGAGCCGGCGATGGCATGGGCTGCGCGGGGGCACGGAATGAGATGTTGCCAGCTGCAGACGCGTCCTTGCCGATGACTGATCATGACTGCGTGGATTTGCCCTTCTCCTTCGGCGGCATTAATATTGCTGCTGGCTGGCAGTGGCTGCCTGGCTGAGCCTACTTCGCTGTGCCTAAGTATGGCCCTTCCCCCCCCTGCTCCCCCCCCCCCCCATAATATTTGCAATTGCAAGTATCTTCAAGCACGGCTTTCTGGCTCAAATGCTTGGGGCTAGAGGTCAAGCCAAGTGCTTGAGGCAAATGCTTGACCCCAAGCAGCAGGCCTACTGGCAAATGGCAAATCGGCGACGATTCGATCGATTCAACAAATTTGACTGCAGTTCGGAACTTGCATGTTTTTCGAGTTCCGATTTTCGGTTTTAAAAACAATTCGACGTTCCGATTTTCGGTTTTAACCTGGAATTCGATCGGGGTACATATGCATACACGCACATGCAACGCTCGAGCTCATGCATATGATCGACGGCTCGTGCTGCGCATGCATGCTTCTCCCTCCGCTCCTGGCTGGGGGGAGCTCGATCATCGCCGAGTGCATGGAGCGATCGTCGGATAGCGGATCAAATTTGGATGCCGCAGTACCCGTCCCGACGAAGAATCGGTGGAGCCCCCTGAACGCGGCGCGCATCGATCAAAGGAGCATATGGCGTTCTCTGTGACTCCCGCGCCGACAGCCTTGCGGCCCGGGCGTGCGCTGCAGCTGTCGAGCCCAGCCGTGTGCTCTGGCCCCACTGAGCGCGAGGCCACGCGACTCTGGGAGCAGCGGCGGCGGTTCGTGCTGGGCGATCAGCCGCTGCGCTTGCGCGCTACGGCGGCCGCCGCGCCTCACCAGCGATCCTTCGTGCCGGCGAACCCTGTGATGCACGTGGAGCACCCGCACGACGTTGTAAAGACTGTCGAGGTGGCAGGGGTCATCGATGGCACTCCGGAGGAACGGCTCTGGGCCCGGCAGGAGGCCCTCGGCGCCGTCGCGGGCGAACCGAACAGCGACAGCGCGTGGGTGACCGCCGAGACGTTCGGCGAGGAGAAGGACGAGGACGCGATCCGCGCCGTGGGGATGGGTGCGCTTCTCGCCGCTCGCGGCGGCCTCGGCCGCCCTCTCAGCGCCGCGCACAGGCGTCGCTCTGTTCGACCGAAGCAGCTGGGGCCGCCTTAAGCTCAGCGACGCGTGCGCTCTAGCCCGGGGCCTTTTCCTCGTTAGCTAAGCACTCTTTCCAGCGACTGCGTCGCGTTCCTGCACAACCAGTCGACGAACGACATCCAGAAACTGAAGTCCGGGCAGGTGCGCAGCGCACGCGCCACGTGCGCTTTCCCCGCGCGCCGCCGGCGCGCCCACCGCGCCCCTCGCGCAGGGATGCGACACCTGTCTGGTGACCGCGCAGGCTCGGTGCGGCTTCCGCCCCTCCCCGCCCGGCCCCGCCCGGCTGGATGCGAGCGGGCCCGGGGGTACCCAGCCTGATCGATCTCGCCCTGGCCCTTCGTACCGACGACAACATCATCCTCCTCGTATCCCCTAACAAGCAGAAGGCCCTTGCCAAGCACTTCGACAAGGTACCCCCGCTCCCCCCCGCCCCCCCTCCCCCCGCCCCTCCCCCTCCGCGCTCCTGACCTTGTACCCAGTACATTTTCTTCCAAGACAAAGTCAAGGTCTGTCTCGAGGATACAAAACCGCTGGGTCTCCCCGCCAGTTACTGAGGCGCGTCGGGGGTACAGGTGGAGGACCTCACGAGCAAGACAGCGTGCTTCACCCTCATTGGCCCCTCCGCTCGTGACGTCCTCGGCCGCATGCGCGTACCCCGCTCGTCTACTCGCGCTTCGTTTCGCTGAAGGCGACGCGCAGGAGCATTGACGTCCGTGACATGTGCGGGCTGACGTACGCCCACAAGTGCGTCCGGGCCCGTACCCCCCTGCCCCTCGCGCCTCTCATCTCGTACCCCCTTCGCAGGTTCTTCTCGTTCCAGCGCCCCTCGGGCCGCATGGACGTGATGCTCGTCCGCAACTCCGGCTTGACCGCCGAGGTGCGCGTACCCCCCAAAAAATCTAAATCTCGAGGGGAATTGTGTACGCGGGGGCTAACTCCGCAGGGGTACAGGGCTTCACGATCGTCGTGAACGCGGACCAAGCGGCGGACCTCTGGAGCTTCCTTGAGGTCCGTACCCCCCTCCCCCCCCCCGCCCCCCGCCCGCCCGCTTTCCCCTCCGCTGTACCCCTCCAACACCTTTGGCTCCAGGCGCAGGGGGCGCGGCCGCTGGGTACGCGGGCGTGGAACAAGCTGCGCGTGAAGGACGGCCGCCCCGCCGCCGGCCTCGAGCTCACCGAAGAGGTCCGCGTACCCCCCACACACACACACAAACAGTACCCCCCCTCACTTCCCCCCCCTCCCTCCGCCCCAGTACAACCCGCTGGAGGCGGGCCTGTGGCACGCGGTCTCGCTGGACAAGGGCTGCTACATCGGCCAGGAGACCCTCGCCCGGTTCGTCCGTCCGTCCGTCCGGCGACTGTACCCGCCCGCCCACCCTGCAGCTAGCTAGCCGACTGTACCCAACTAGAACCGAAGCGTCCCACCTGCCTGCGGCTGACCGTTTGATCTGCGCTGCTTTCGCGCGCGCGCGCAGCCTCAACACGTACAAGGGCGTCAAGACGCAGGTTCCCCCGCCCCCCCCCTAAATCCCGTTCGAATCAGATCGAAGGCCGCCGCCCCTTCCCCTTCTGACCTGACCTGACCCCCTCCTCGATCAGATCTGGGGCCTCACGGTCAGCGGCGCGGCGGCGGGCGGGCGGCGGCCTGCGGCTGGCGACCCCATCTTCTCCGAGGAGGGCGAGAAGGTGCCTAAAAGTCCATTAGTGAGGATGAAGGCTCTTTTGGGAGAGCTGTAGGATGCTGTGGAACTCATGCAGCCCCTCGGAGCGCTCGGATCGGATCGGATCTGATCGGATCTGATCTGACCTGATCTGAGCTCAGATCGGCGTGGTGTCGAGCGTGGCGGAGGTCGAGGACAAGGAGGGCCTCGCATGCCTCGCCTACGTTCGCACCAAGGTACGCCAGGAGGGGGGTAGATCGATAGACAGAAATATCTAGATCTAGAGCTAAGCGAAGAGCAAGGCTTCACGGCATGGATTCGTCGATACATCGGCTCTAATAGACACTCGGAGCGCCATTCAGATAATAGACGAATAGGTTGATGGATCTAGATCTAGAGCTCGAGGCCCGAGCGAATCTCTAGTGCAAGGCTCTAGTTCAGCTGCCGTCACCGGGGTCCAGCGGCTGCCCAAGAGGGCAGCCCTCTAGTAGATGCTCGGAGGGCTTTTATCCTCGAATCTGAGGTCGCGATCTGATCTGATCTGACGCAGGCGGGGGCGGAGGGCCTGGCGGTGCGCGTGGGCGAGGGCGAGGGCGCCCTCTCGGCCACGCTCTCCATGGTGCCGTACATCCAGGTGCGCTCTCTGGAGGGCGGGGAATAAGAAGAAGAAGCCTTTAGAGTGTCGGAGGACGAGATCTAGAAGCTTCGGGGTTGGGATGCCTAGAGTTTAGATGGCTCTCCATGGGACCGCACATCCAGGGGCGCTCTCTGGAGAACAGAGAATAAGAAGAAGGGGAAGAGGAGGAGGGGGAAGCTTGGGCGGGGCCCGGTGAGCTTGAGAGCTTTAGAATGTCGGAGGACGGGATCTAGATGCTTCAAGAGTTGGAAGCGTGCGGCTGACTCGGCGGGCGAACGCAGCACCAGGAGGGGGAGGCGCCGGCGCGGCCGCAGCTGTGAGGGGTACCCCTCGGAGTCTTGTACCTTTTACTCCTGCGGGCCGTGCACGCGTACCCGGCCCGTTCCGTAGATTTTGCTGCTAGCGCTGCTCCCTAGTGCTGAGGCTACAGAGAGTATCGATGTATGCAGTGCGGCAACTTTTGGCATCATGATCAAGAGCTGTTATATATCATGATCAGGAAAAAAAGGAAAACATGATGGGCCGGGGAGGGAGGGACCCGGGAGGTCGACCCCCAGGTCCACCTCGGGAGGACTACCCCCCTTGTGAGCTCGGCGAGGGCCGCGTGTAGGGGCGAGGGCGGCGCGGGGGGTAGGGGCGAGGGCCGCGGGGGGTAGGGGCGAGGGCCGCGGGGGGTAGGCCTAGGGGCGAGGGCCGCGCGGGGGTAGGGGCGAGGGCCGCGCGGGCGGTAGGGGTGAGGGCGGTGGGGGTAGGGGCGAGAGCGGCGGGGACCGCAGGTGGGGGCGAGGGCGGCGGGGGGGCCACGGGTGCGGCGAGGGCGGCAAGTTATGAGCACTAGCGTAGCAAATTGAACATAATCATGAATTCGAATTGCAACTTTGTGATGACGCCGTGTGTGGCGGTCCGACGGTCGACGTCATGACCATATATACGCATGGCGCTGCCTTGCCTCTCACAGCAGCTGCAGCCTCACGGCAACCGGGGCTAGCGCTGTCCGATCGCGACTCGTTTCGCGTGTGCATGCACGCGGTCCGTTCATGCCGCGGCGGTCCGGCGGTCCGGCCGATCCCCGGCCCAGAACTCGGAAACCCTGTACATATGCATGTGACCATCGGGCAGCCGCGCGCTGATCATTAGGGTGCGAGAAGCTTAAGGGGGCGGACCAGGGATTCTGAGGGGCCCGGGAAACCCTCCCTCCCTTCCTGGCCGGACCCACGAAGCAGTAAACGTATTCTAGCAATTGAAATTGCTCAAGTACCACGGTAACTTCCAGCAAATTAAATTAAAGGTCGTGCCCCCGCAAGGCCGGGGCCGCCGGGCCGGCGGCCGCGCCTCCGCGGCCACCTATAGCTATCCCCCTCGACGACGGGCGCGGGGATCCGGAGCTCCTGGACGCCGACGCCTCCAAGCGCGGTGCACGTGCCTCCGCCCCGCCGCCTCCGCCGCCCAAGCGGCCGGCCACCGCCGGCCCCCCCATGCCCCCCCCTTTCCAGCCCCCGCTGCCTTTTCTCGTCATCTACGATGCCGGTCTGGGGGTGCCAGCACCCCGCCGGTCGGCCCCGGGGCGGGCACGGCCCCCTCCCTGCAGCTGCCCTACAACGTCGACCTGGCGGCCATCATGTTCGAGCTCCAGCGCGTTCATGGCCAGCAGGGCGCCAGCAGCAGCCCCGCGCCCGTCCCCGCCCCCTAGGCCTCCGGCTCCATGATCACCACCCTGGCGAACCCGGCCCGGTTTTGGCGGCCCTCCGGGCGGGGCTTAGCCTCGACACCCTCGGTCTTGCCTCGAGCTCGGCGCCGCGCCAGGTCGGCGAGGACGAGTTCATTCCTTACTAGCCCGCCGCCCTCCCCCTCTGGGCCGGGCTGCGCGCCAGTAGATTGCCCTCAGGCCTGCCGCCCGCGGCCGGCCCTCACGCGCGAGTAGCTTTCCTTATCGATATCCTCCTTTCATTCTCTATTTCGTTTACTTCCTTCCTCCCCCTTCATCACTGATTTCTCTGAGGTAGACTCCGCAATCTCGTCTGGATAGCTAGGGTGGGGGCTAGCACCCATTCCCTAGACACTCCTCGGTCGCTTTCTCAGAGAAAGTGGAGTGTTGAATGTCAGCAATGATCCCGACGGGGTCCCCTCTGGAAAGGTCGTGCATGCAGACTGTGCAGCCACTCGCTCCGAAGTTCCAGGCCCGAATACCCACCTGCTCCGAAGTTCCACTCTCCCCCCCTGAAAATCGAGTACCCTGCAACAAACTCGAGCTCGGGACTTTGGAAGAGGCCGCCGGCCAGGCGGGCCGGCCTTGAGCCTCGGGCGCCGGTGCCTTGCTGAGCTTGAGCCATGTGCCTAATTTTAAAATGAGCCGGACACGAGGACCTATAATGTATAACGTACCCTACCTCTCTTCAAAATTAGAGGAGGACGGACATGCACGTCAGCGCCCCGTCCGCCTTCTCGAACTGCGGGGTACAGGCTCACTTCGAAGCCGGGAGATGGCCATGGTTGGGGGGGGAGGGGAGGGGGGGGGTAGAAGCCCCTCCGGCTGGCCGCCGCGTACGCACCTCGGAGACCACGACGGGTACGAGGCGGATGCCGAGCGCCCTGTACACCTCCAGGCTGGGGGTACGGGGCCATCTTAAAAAGCTCGTGGGCTACCAGAGCCGGTGGGCGGCGAACCTGCGGGGGTAGTGGCCCATGACGACGGCCGCGCCGTCGTGCCTGGGGTACCCCGTTCGCTCGGATCGGGGTGGGGGGGGGGGGGGGGCAAAGGAAGAGGGGGGCTGCGGGGCACGGGGCGGCGCACGCGACGCAGTTGCAGGCGGCGACGTCGGGCACCGAGAAGGCGCGGTACCCCCTCTCCTCGGGGCGCATGACGTCACGCATCGACTGGCCGGTGGCTCCCTGCGGAGCCGAACGCGAGAGCCTTCAGAGGAGAGGGCGGGGGCCGCGGGGCGGGCGTGCCTCTGCGAACACGAGGACGTCCGGCGCGGCAGCTGTCACGAACGATTTCAGATGCAGTCCCGCCTGAGACGCGGGGTACACGGTTGGCAGAATTGGGGGGGGGGGAGTGGCGGGGGGGGGGGCGGGGGGTACCGGCACGGGGACCTCCACGACGGGGGTAGGTGCGAATACGGAGCGAAGGACGGCGGCGCCGCGCGCGTTCGTGCGGCTCGAGAGGCCCACGAAGATCTGAGGGGTACGGCCCACGAAGATCCGAGGGGGGGGGTACGGGGGCGAAGGGCAGGCTGGGGCGCTGACCTCGCGGGGGGTGCAGAGGACATCTCCCCCATCGCAGGTCGCCTGCGGCGCGTCAGCTCAGAAGCATGGGTACCCTCGCAGCCCAGCGCGGCTGTACCCGTCCGGGCGCGCCTCGGGATCGATGTCGGCCATGCGGAGGAGGCGGAGAGCACCGCCGGAGCGCGCCGCTGCCTCTCGCAGCGCCGGCTCGATCGCCGCCGCCTCGCCCCTGCGCGGGAGCGCGTGCGCCCGCGCGTGGGTCGACGCTGCGAGGCGCAGCGGCCTCCGAGCCCGACGCGTGCGCACTTACGGGATAGGGCGCCAAGCTCGTGGAGCAGGACCGTGCCCCCGTACGCCGTGCACGTGTCCTCCACGAACACCGAGTCCGGGTGCGCGTCGTCCGCTGGCAGCTCCAGCAGCTGCGCGGCCGGTGCCGAGGCGCGTCAATTCGATCGAAGCGGCGGGCGGTGCGGCGGGCTGCGGGGCTTCACGCCTCTGCATCCGGCGCGAGCTGTCGCACGGCCTTCACGTATTCCCCGTGCTGCCGCACTGCGACGTCGAAGCTAATCGGCTCCGCCGGCTGCGACGCACGATGCACAGTCAGCCGCGGCGTGCACGAGGCGGCGACATTGCGGCGGCGAAGAGGGCGTCAGACCTTCTCCATGCATATCGCGTCGATGAGGCGCCTGCTCGGCGCGCGGACGACGATGAACCGCACCGGGCCGCCTCCCGTCATCTTGAGCCGCCACTTCGTGCCGATTCTCGTTGACTTCACGCAACCGAGCAACTCACAAACGCAGCTGCAGGCCTAGGCTGCAAACCTTATCGACGGGTACGGTAGCAGGCTAGTTGCACTGTACCCCCCGATTAAGTCGAAGAAGTAAGCCCTCCGAACTACGTGTCGGGATTTCGGCGCCGGCGCCGCCGGGTGCGAAATGAGCGCGAATTCGCATCTCGTGGTCACGCGGGCATGTTCGGCGCCGATTTTAGCGCTGCAGTACCTGGAGCAGCTCACGATCTAGTCTAGACTCTAGAGAGCTCTTAGAGCAGGCCAGGATTCGCGCGTCCCAACATCACTCGATCGGGCGAAGATAGGGTGACGCCTTAGCTTAGCTTAGCGACGTCGACAGCAAGCATCGGTGCAGCGCGCAGCTAGCGCTGCTGCAGCCGCTGAGCTCACGCTGCCTCGAGCTCGACAAGGCCGATCGCGAACGCGCCATGCCGGTCTCGATGAAACGACGCACCTCGAATCCCACAGAGAGCCCCGCGCGCCAGACGCTCGGCCTCGCCCTACGCTTGCTCTGCGCGGCAACGGGGCTTGGTGCGCCCCGCCGCCGGCCGACGCTTGCCGACCTCTAGATCTCCTGGATCTTGCAGCTGACGCCTGCGAGCGCAGCGGCCGGGGCGGCGGCGCACGGCCACGAGCACCAGCGCGGGTCGACGGCAGCACACACGCGGGCCGAGGATGTCGGCGCGAGCGCCGCGGACGGTGCAAGCGGCTCTGCCAGCGTCGACTACGAACCCTACGACCCGCCCCCGTGCGCCCACGCATCCTCTGGCTTCGCCTGTCCCTCTCCCTGCAGCTGGCCCCTCTGATCATGACGTGACCCGCGGCGTGCGCACTCTCAGGTACGCCTACGCCGTCCTTGCCGGCTGCGTGGCGATCGCCCTCATCGCCGGCGCCTTCCTCGCCAACTCCAGAGTGCGTTGTTCCCTCCTCCGATCCCGGCGCCCACCCCGCGCCAGCCCTGACGCCTTTCCCCGCGCGGCCGCAGCTGCAGCTCACGTCCTGGGGCCAGTTCCTGTACCACAAGACGGTACCCCCCGCCCCGAACCGGCCCGTCCTTCCTTCTAACTCGCCGCCCTCGCGCCCTCGCAGCTGGCGCCCCCCCCGCGGCGCCGCGCGTGGCGTCGCCTCCTCGGCCCCGTCGCCGAGCTCACGTGCGTCCCCGCTCCTGTACCCCCCTCCGCCGGACCCGACCGGGGTAAGCAGTTACGGCGAGGCGGCGGCGCTGCTGCTCTTCTTCGGCACCTGCGCGGCCTACGGCGTCTACTACTATGAGAACGCCATGGCGCGCCCCGTACCCCCCCCCCCGCTCGCCCTCTACCCCCCCCCTGACCTCGATTCTAGATCCCCCACCCGATGGCCCGCACCGCGCACGCCTTCGCGGGCGTGGGGTACGTCACCATGGCCGCCGCCCTCCTCCCGGGTACGCCCCCCTTCTTCCACCTCTACCCCCCTCTAGATCTACGCCCCTCTGATTATCATGATCAATCAGTGTCGCGGAACTCGCTGTGGCTGCGGGCGCTCGGCCTGCCGCTCGAGCGGGCGCTGAAGTACCACCGCTGGACGGCCGAGCTCTTCGTGTTCGCGATATGGGCCCACGGCCTCCTCGTCGCCCTCTACGTCGCCGCCGTCGCCAAGGCCCCCGCCGGCTCCGACTCGCCCCTCCTCCAATGGTGCGCCCGCCCGCTCGCACTGCGCCGGCACTATATGATCTAATTATATAAGATGCCAAGCAATGCTCCAGTGGTCTATGTAAGACTATGTAGGATATAAGACTAAAAGTGGTCCTGCTATCTGCGATATAAGACTCGCCCCTCCTCCAGTGGTGCGTTTGATTATATCTATATGATCTAATTATATTATATAAGATGCCAAGAGGATATAAGACTACAAGTGGTCCATGCAATCCATGATTTTATTCCGGTGTCCGGTCCAACTCGATTTTATTTAAATTTCCTCGAGCTTATCGCTCGCTCCGTACCTAATCTCTCTTCGTTCGCAGGCGGCTGAACTCGCACTTCGTGTCGGACGCGGCGGGCCTGGCCGCCGGGCTCGGATTCGTCCTCATCGCCGCCCTCTCCGCCATCGCCGTGCGCGGATCGACTTCTTCTTCCTCCAAGCGCGGGCTAACTGAAGCTTAAAGCTTAAATACAAAGCTTAAAGCTTAAATGCTTAAAGCTTAAATACAAAGCTTAAAGCTTAAATGCTTAAAGCTTAAATACAAAGCTTAAAGCTTAAATGCTTAAAGCTTAAATACAAAGCTTAAAGCTTAAATGCTTAAAGCTTAAATACAAAGCTAAAAGCTTAAATGCGCTTAAATGCGTCGACTTCTTCCTTCTAAGGGCTAACCAAAGCACGACCGCAGGTCCGGCGCTCGCGCTTCGAGCTCTTCTACTACGCCCACCACCTCTTCGTCCCCTCCGTCGCCCTCACCATCGCCCACACGCCCAAGGGGTACGTACCTACGGCGCGGTTCCGGGCTGTACACTTCTCAGGCCGTTCTCACGCCGGCGCCGGCGGTGCGCAGGTGGCCCTACGTGGTACCCGGCGCCGGCCTCTGGCTCGTAGACAAGGCCTGGCGCATCTGGGAGTGCGCCGAACCCGTACCCCCGCGTCGCCTCGGCCCCCCCCACGCTTACGCGCCGGTACCCCCGCAGCTCGCGGTGCCGGGGTACGCGCCTGCTCTCCCTCTCCCTCGTCGGGGGCCTCGTACGCCTCGAGGCCGCCAAGCGCGAGTTCTCGTACGCCCCCGCGTCTTCCCCCCCCCCCTCCCCCGGTACCCAGCACAGACCGACCCCCCTCCCCCACGCCCCACGTTTCAGGGTACGGCGCCCCGGGCAGTACATCTTCCTCTGCGTACCCTCCATCGCCCCTCTCCAGTGGCACCCCTTCTCGTGCGTACCCCCATCCTTTCTTCTTTCAGCCCCCGCCCCCCCCCCCCCCCCCCCCCCACCCCGCGCGCCTCCCCCGCCCGGCCTGCGCCCACGCTCGGGGTACGCCCGCAGGCTCAGCAGCGCCCCCGCCCCGTGCCTCGCCGGGACCGAGGGCCGCTTCACCCTCCACGTGCGCGTACCGCCCTTCCCGCCCTTTCCGACCCTCCGATGACCCTGTACCCCCCGCCAGATCCGCCCCCTGGCCCCGCACACGTTCACGGGGCACCTGAAGGCCCTCGCCGAGCGGCCCGCCGGCGAGCCCCTCCCCGTGCGAAACACCCTACCCCCCCCGCTACCTCTCCCCGGCCTGACAGCCCGCCTCGCCCCGCGCTGCTTCGCCCCCGCAGGAGATCCTCGTCGAGGTGCGAAGAACAAACCGCCTTTGCTTTTGCACCGCCGTCGACGGGCCGCGTCTGATCGCCTCCGGCGGGGGCACGGCAGGGGCCGTACGGGCGCGTCAGCGTGGACCTCACCGTGCAGGAGACCGTCGTCCTCGTCGCCGGCGGCGTCGGTCCGTGTATCAGATCAGATCAGATCGGATCTGATCTGATCTGACGCCGAGCCCTACTCGCGATCAGGCGTGACGCCGATGCTGTCGACGCTGGGGTACCTCGCGGCGGCGCGCCCGGCGGCCCTCCGCCGCGTCCGCTTCTGCTGGACCGTCCAGGACGAGTCTCCCCTCGAGGCGCGCCCAACCTCCCTCCGGATCGCTTTCGAAGCCTGCGCTGACGAGCGTACCCGCGCGCAGGCGACGGGCGGCGCGCTGCGGGCGGCCGCGGCGGCGCTGGCCTCGGCCGGCGTCGAGTGCGACATCTCGGTCCACTGCACGCGACCCCGCGCCAAGGGCGGCCAAGCCCCGGCCCGCGCGGAGGACGCCGTACCCCCCCGCATCGTGAAGGCGAGTCGAAGCTCGCACTGTGACCCTTCCTTCTCCTTTTCTAACCGGGGGGTACAGGTGGTGGACCTCTCGGCCCAGGCGCCAGTCCCCGTACCCCTTTCGAAGGCTCCCTCGCGGAAGGGCCCCGTACCCCCCGTCCTCTCTCTCGCCTCCTTTGCGGTAGCCCCCCTCGAGAGGTACGACGCGCGTCCCCTCGTCCTATCCAGACTCGGATCCGGACCCGTCTGACTTGGCGCTTCGTTCGCAGACTGGGCAGCGCGCTTGTGCGGGCGGGCAGCGGCTTTGCGCACGCCGGCAGCGGGATCGTCCACGCGTGCGCTCGCCCCTCTCTCTTCCTCCTCCCTCGCTCGCTTCTTCCTTAGGCTCCGCCCCGCAGGATCGCTCGGATGGGGTCGGCCGCGTTGCCGATCCCCGAGGACGCGTTCGAGGGGGAGGACCCTTCGTCCACCCGTTCCTCCTCCGCCTCGGGCGACTCGAGCGAGGGCGAGGGGGGGGGCGAGGCCAGGGCGGCTGGACCGCGGCTCAAGGCCCCCGCGCGCCTCGGCTCGGGCGCGCTCGTCTCTGCCGACTCCGCCGCCGGCGCCCTCTCGCGCTCCCGCTGCAACTCGGTCCGCCCCGTACCCCCCGCCCCCCGCTTCCCCCCACCGCCCCTCACGTCCCCTCAGGCGCTCCGGCGGCGCGGGAGCGTGCACCGGGCGGCCCCCGAGGGCGAACCCCTGATCGAGGAGCTCCCCACCCCCCGCCTAGAATCCGTACCCGCCGTCTCGATGCTCTCCCTTGTACCCGGCGGGCCCGTCTCCTCCCATGACGTCGCCGCCGCCCTCGCCCGCGTCGACCTCGTGCGCCCGTACCCCCCTCTCCTTCCTCCCCCCGGCTAATTATATGACCGCTGCCTCTGCGCCAGGACCTGTTGTCAGACTCGTCGTCCTCCAATCGCGAAGGACCCGCCGCCGCGAGCCTCGATCTCGCTACCCCGGCGGCGAAGCCGTTCTACCCCCCCACGGCCGGCAAGGGCACCGAAGCGGACCCCGTCCGAGTGCTCCACGGCCGCCCCGTCCTCCCCGGTGCGCCTGTACCCCCACATGCATCGCGGCGCCCTCTAGATCTGACGGAGGCGGGGGCGGGGGTACAGAGGTGATGGCGGCGGCGCGGGACGCGACGCGGGCGCCTTTCATGGCCGTCCTCACCTGCGGCCCCGTGCGCCTGTACCCCCCGCATCCGAGCTCACCTGAGCTCACCTGAGCTCAGACGGCTCTGATGGCGGACGCGGAGCGGGCGGCGCGCGGGGCGGAGGACGGGCGCCTCGCCGTCCACTTCCACCGCGAGACCTTCCAGTTCTAGGCGGGGCTAGCTCTAGGCTAGGCCCTGGCTTTCGGGCCCTGGCTTTTTGGCCATGGCTCTTTGGCCCTGTTGGCCCTGTTACTAGGCCCTAGGGCCTGGCGCTCTGTTTCCAAGTGTCTCTTTGATATGCGACTTCGCGAGACCTTCGAATTCTAGGCGGGGCTAGCTCTAGGCTAGGCCCTGGCTTTTTGTTGTTAGAATGGAGCGAGGCCTAGTAGCCTAGTAGGCGAGACCTTCCAGTTCTAGGCGGGGCTAGGCCGGGTATACGTAGTAGGCCCTGGCGCTTTGTCTACAAGCACAGGCCCAGCATTCATTCTTCTTTGAATTAATATATCCTTCGTTCTTTGACATCCGACTTCGCGAGATCTTCCAGTTCTAGGCTGGGCTAGGCCCTGGCGCGCTCTCCCTCCCTCTTTGTTATGAAGCACAGGCCCAGCATATATGCATTCTGCTTTGACTTCTCCATTCTTTGATTTGATTTACGCTGAAGCCTAAAGGCCGACGAATCGTCTCCAGAATATAATATGCGCCGGTCCTCATGATCAGGGCCTGTAGCAGACTACTAGCAGTGACCGCGGCATCATGGCATGGTGATCTGCACCAGCCTGCACGGTCCGAGATGCATATGCCCGCTTGCTGGTTCGTTGAAAATCATTGAATGTGGCCGTGTAAATATATATAATTTAGTTTGCATTTGCGCGGCGGATGACACTACGTATACGTATACGCTCTCCAGCTTTACTATAGCTAGGTTACAGGCTTACAGCCTGGCAGTTCGAAATTCACAGGCTCATATGCATGCATGCGCAATACATGAGTCCAGCAGTCCAGCAGTCCGACGGTCTCCAGCTTCATGCCAACCGTTAAACCGGTACCACTTGCCGTGCAATTTTTGCAAGGCCTATCATAGTATAGGCTGTATAGCTAGGGTCCGAGGCTACTATAGCTAGCTACTAGGCTATAGCTATAGGCTAGGGATATGTCACGGTCGTGCGCATATGCAGCAATGTACTACTAGTCTTGGCGAAATTGGCGGAATTGTTGGCGAAACTCGGTAGTTAGCTATAGATATCCTACCCTTAATATCACTAGTACTAGTAGATTCACTACCTGCGGCCCAGGCTACGGGGGTACCGGGGGGGGTTCGCCAACTTCGCCCCACCGTAGTCTCTAAAAAAAAAAGATATCCGATCATCGGATGATCCTTCAATTGAAGGCTTTGCGAAATTCGGCGGACCGGTACCGAATTTTCAAGTTTCGGCCTGGCGGCGGCTGGCGCCGGCAAGTTCGCCAGCAACCCTAAGTGGCATGCGCACTGTGGCTGACGCTCGGACGTACCGGAAATTGGTCCGGAATCCCCCAGCCTCCTGGGAGTCCTGGCGTGCCGGCGGTTTTTTTAATATTAAAATCTACCGAGTATCTTAGCCACTTCGCAACGGCCTACTAGTAGCAGCCTACTAGCAGGCTGCACCGGTACCGGCTGAGAGCCATGCCATGCAAATTGATGCAATGCAATGCAATGCCACTGGGCCATACCGTAAAACACTTAAGTAATGCGCCGGTAAGTAATGCGTTTTTGGGCCCGGACCCCCAGTACGGTTAATTATGCGCCCCCGAATTAATACGTTTTGAAGCCTTCTGGCTGCATGAGGGGGGTACATACCGCAGTTTTCTTAGCGCGGGCTTAGCGCTTCGATATTAATGCGCCCCCAAATTAATGCGTTTTGCCAGCGGAAAACGCATTATTTCGGGACCGCATTACTTAAGTGCCCGCATTACTTAAGTGTTTTAAGGTACACGACTCAGCAGTGTCAGCCTGCCAGGGCCTGGCAGCACTGAGCCCCTGAGTCAGCAGGCTGACAGCAGCACGCGTACGAGTCCGACGTCTCAGCCTGGCAGACTCTCAGAGTCTCTGCAATGCCGCAGACATGGACAGGTCCGCATGGCAGCGCATGCGCATGCAGACTCTGCCAGACTGATGATGCAGTGGGTGCCAGTGGCACTGTGGCAGCAGTGCGGTAATTACTGTAAAACATGAAATCTCCGGCGGCACTTAATATATATTCGGCGCTATTCAATGATTCGGCATAGCCTCGCGACGCCGAATATTTGAAACTGCCAGAATTGTGCAGATGTATGGCAGAAGAGGGATCAATGTACCCGCCACCTAGGCGGACTTGCTGTGTTGCCGAAAATATGATGCTGACGAACCACAATTTCGGCGCATTTTTCGGGTTTTGCCGAAATAAAGTGACGCTCAGCGGCTGGATATTGCATGTTTTACAGAGTCCTAGTACTGTCCTACTACTTAGTAGGTAGAAGCCAATGCTAGCCATTGATATCCGATCGAAGTTCTAGAGTCTAGAGTCTAGAGCCTCGGAGTCTAGACTCAGTGTGACTGACACTGTCTGACAGATCTCGAGTCTCGACGCGTGAGTCACGACTCGGAGTCAGTCTACCGACTCAACATTAAATATTAATGGGGACTCGTTCAATGATTGGGGAGTCATTAATATTGGGGAATTTGGGGTCCACTTAGTTCCATTTTGGGGACCGTCCGAGCTTGGCTGCTTGGGGCCTTGGCCGTGTGACCGTCGGACCGTCGGACCCGCGTCCCGGAGTCCCAGACTCCCAGTCTGATACAGTGATGACTAGAGCTGCGGCTCGAGCTCAAAACCCCCGGCTCGAGCCAGCTCGAGCCGGCCCGCTCCAGCCTCGAGCCAGCTCGAGCCGGGCTCGAGCCGACCTACGGGGAGGGGTACCCCAGCCCCGGACTTAGGCGTGCAGAGAAACCATGATCTCTAGCTCGTGCGGACATGCTAAATGCGTGTAATATCAGAGAATAGCCTGTATTTGATGACTCGGGACCGCGACACGCGCTGGAAACGAGCTGTTTACGTCAGAGGCCGCCTCTCGCCCCCCCGGCTCGAGCCCTGGCTGGCCGGCTCGACCTAGCTCGCCCCCCTGGCTCGAGCCAGACATTCCCTCTCGGCTCGAGCCGCCGGCTCGAGCGAGCCGCGCATCGCCACGAGCCGGCTCGAGCCGGGGAAAGGGTCGGCTCGAGCCGGGCTCGCTCGAGCCAGGCTCGCTCGAGCCGAAGCTCTCTGCTGCTCTAGTGATGACTCTGATCCGATGATCGGATCTTGCCGCAGTGCCAATGTGCTTGCATTAGACTTGCAATTGCCAAGTTAGCCTAGTAGCCCAGTGGGGATTCACTGGGGAAGTTGCCAAGTTGGTGTCACTCACAGTGTGTGACTCACTTGAACTCGGAAGTTGACTCGAACTTCGGACCCGGGAACCAACCGGTACCGTGTTGACGACAGTGTTGCTGACTCAGTGACGTCACCGTGGCACGACACAGTGTAACGCGATCGGACCCGGGAGTCTGTGACACTGTGACACTGACACACTGTGAGTCTGTGTCACTCGATTCTGTTACAATTGCAACTTGCAAGTTGTCTGACTCAGTGATTGTTGCCAGTTGTCACAATTGCACGACTCATGATCACAATTAATATTGCAAGTTAAAAGAGTCACATGCAACCTACTACCGGTACCGTAAAAGTAAGTAATGCGGGCACTTAAGTAATGCGGTCCCGAAATAATGCGTTTTCCGCTGGCAAAACGCATTAATTTGGGGGCGCATTATTAATATCGAAGCGCTAAGCCCGCGCTAAGAAAACTGCGGTATGTACCCCCCTCACGCACTGCGGCAGCCAGAAGGCTTCAAAACGTATTAATTCGGGGGCGCATAATTAACCGTACTGGGGGTACCGGTCCGGGTCCAAAAACGCAGTACTTACCGGCGCATTACTTAAGTGTTTTACGGTAGGCTAACTTAGTAGTAACAACCGCGTGAACTTGTCAGCATTGACGTCCGAGTCGAGTCAGTCGGAGTCACTGAGTCGTCGACGGCCGGCATGCCCGTCGGACCGCGGCGCCCGGCGGCCGAGACCGGCCGCTCGGCTACCGGTATACGTTTAGCCTGTACATGTAAATGCTGTATAGCCCTTTAGCTAGCCTCTATACTATGATAGCTAGGCTCTAGGCGGCTAGGCTCCTTGCAAATTGCAATTGTTATAGCAGCACTGTGGCACGGTGACGCAACGCCGGGCGCCTAGGCCTGCGCCGCCACGGTGACATTTCCCCTTGGTACGCAACTTGCAATTGGCAAGCTTCGATGTCGCAACGGTCGCGCACGCGTGCACGGCCCGCGGTCACAGCGGCCATGCATATGAACGGCAGCACCAGCAGCATCGATATCGGCAGGCCTAGGGTTGCTTTCGCGATCGCCCTGCGGGCGATCTGTCTTGCCCTTGGTCTCACGGCTGCGGCCGCTCAACTCGTCAACGGCGTCAATACTTTAGGCGGGACTGCTCCAGGCGGCTACATTGCTTCCCGGGCCCCCGCGACCTTCTTCTCCTACGTCTATGGGAACATGGGGATGTCGCCGGTGCTATGGTGCGCCCTTGCTTAATAATAGTTCGAGGCTTCAAGGACTCTCTCTCGTGCCTCTTGATCGCGAGCTCGTCACGCACGCGTACGTGTACGGCGCGCAGGACTTTCACAGCAGAGACGCCAGGGGATCGTGTTGAGTTGGCTTTGGAGTTCACAAATGCAGCTACCGGAAGTATGGTCAAGGTAATCGCAGATCGCAATTGCTTTAATTTATATAAGTGCATGCAGATCGATATCTTGATTGAATTGCTACGTATACTTACACCTTGTAATTGAAAGGTCTTCGATCTGGGCACGACTCCCATGACATTTCTGGCGCCTTACATAGATGCGTCGTTGCCAACGTCGACGCGAACATTTACAAGCACGTCCGACACGCTGTGCGCGCTTTACTAAGTTAGTTTGCTTTAATAAACGCATCGATATATCTTTACATTGAAATTTCCGATTTCGAACCATGGCCAGTCTTGTCATGCTACAAGATACTGGCTACAGCATAGGCCCTGTCAACGTATCGTTTTCGTACCAGAGCGTCCCTTCGACTCGTGCGCTTCTAGATCTGAATTCTCCGGATTGAGCTACATACAGTGCTAGCGCTGATGCGTGCACACGGGGCGTCGGCAGAGGCGGCGAGCCCGGCGACCACATTGTCCGAATCGGATATCGCTACCTACAAATCTTCGATTAATCCTACGAACGCCCGTGCTATCCCCTCGCACTTCAATTGGTCAACATTGTCCATTCTGCCGGGCGGGCAAGCTTCGTTTTATGTGCCTGCTAATTATGCAGAGGACTCCTTTTACATCTGGTCGGCATCTCTGATTTCCCATGCTGCAGCTGCCATCACATTTGGCTCGTGAAAGTATTGCTAATGTTTTGTTTTTTGACGCGTCCAGGCACGCCAAAGTAGCGGCAACGCCTTGCGGAAACACTACAATGAATCTGACGGTCCTTGAATTCGACACAAGAACTGCCGCGGGAACCGGGGGCACGGGGGGCGATTACTTCGTTGTCCGTTTGCGCCGCCCAAAATTGAACGTGATACTGCATGCGCAATTACATTGATCATGAGTCTCAATCGCAACAGATATACGAGTTGAAGCCTTCGGCTCGCCCCGGCAGGGACGCGAACACCAGGCTCGCCTACATCATCGGCCAGGGAACAGTGTCCGTCAACAACACGGTCTACAACACATCGGCAGGGAGCGAGCTCCTCGTCTTCTTCTTTTCTTACGGCGGCCCTGTCAGCAATGCCGGCGTGACGTCAACCGTCTCCTCCTCCCTTATCGGCGCTTCCTGCGCCGCGGCCACACCTTCTCCGTCTCCTAGGTGAATATTCAACCCCCCCCCCCCCCCCCCCCCCCCTCCCCCCCCTTTGAACTTTATCATTTTCTCGAACTGCCCGCGCACCGTGCTCGTGCTCTCCTTTCTGGATTCCTTGTGACCAGATGCTCGGCAGCGCGAGCCCGTCGCCAACCCCATCGCCGTCCCCATCGCCAACCCCATCGGCATCCGGATCCGGTCCAACCCCGAGCCCCCCTTCTAGCGTCATCAACCAGCTGCAGCCCACGGCATCCCCGTCTCCTTTGCCTGGATCCGGAAACGCCAACGGCACTGGCACGTCTCCAGCTCCAGCTGGGTTGGTCGGGCAAGGGTTCTCCAAGAATTACACGGGGCTGGTGAGGCAGACTAGTATACGTACAGGTTGAAAGTTTCACGTAGGGCAAAGGCTGAGCAATTATTGCGCAAGCGCAGCCGAGACTGGCGATCGTCCAGCTCCGCTTCGCCGGCGTTTCGTTCAACCTCTCCAGCGCGAGCGGCAGTGGGTCGCCCCTTTTGCTGGGGGTGCGCGAAGTTTGAACTTTTGCCGGATGCAGGCAATCAGGGAATATATTGAATTTCCGCCCAGGATGGAGCTGTCCGCATCGATATCGGCATCGTCGTCGTCCAAGCCCCGATCGTATGTCTTTAATTTTCCGGCACTGATGCTCCATTAGCACTCTAGAGCTAGATCTTATGATCAGTCTCGGCCGTTTGATCCCCTCCTGCGCAGCCTGGCGGTTCCGGAGTCGTCACCGTCCGCGGCGAGGGGCTCCCTGTACGTTTTTTATATAATTAAATATTCCGGTTCGTCTTCGTTGAGAAATTAAAGAGCTCATTTTCGTCGCAGACTGGAGAGCCGATTGAGATTTTCATCGTGGACTTTGCGACTCAGCAGTGGGTGAAGGCCCCGTTCGCGGAGATCGCTTCATCCACCGAGATCCGCTTCCGTGAGATACATATTCCTCCCAAGATCGATATTTTGCCCATATACACGAATTCGAAGAGCTCGAGCCCGATTCGGATCCCGTCCAATTCATTTATTTAGTCTTATAATTACGTCTAATTGAAATGAACCTTTGCAGCTAGCTATAGCTATAACAGGGCCCTTTCTCTCGAGCAAATCACGCTGAGCTAGCCGCTTCCCTGCAGAGTCTCCTGCGATGCCGAGCTCGAGCCGTCGGAAGTCCCTTCGCTCAGTTCTCGGCTCCACCGTTGTCTTCGTCGCTGGCCGCTCTTACGATATTCGCGTCACCTCAATTGCCGCGGTCCCAACCTTTGCGCCTTTTGTTATGGGCAACGTCAGCACTTTGACGTCACCTCATGATCACTTAAGCTTAAGCTTCACTTCCGCTTCAATTTTCTGACGATGTTGGTTTTGGAGCGCAGGTTTTTCAGTGGATCCCTACCGCGGCGGCTGCATCGTCAAGCAAGCCGCTCTGCTATTAGTAAGTCGACGTCGTGTACAATTGCAATTGAATATATAGATTGTTGTACGTATACGCGAGCTCCATACTAACCTTGAACGCTCCCAGCCACCAAACGTGCCCGCAGCTCAATGCCGCTTCCAGCACTCATGCGGTGAGCCGAGCAGTGATGACTCAGTGCATTGCAGTTCCTCAATGAATCTTTGGGTATTATCGACTCACAACGCGCAACGCTCGACAGAGTCTCTGGGGGACTGTTGCGTCGATGACTGCGGCGCTTCTCCTGAACCTGGTCATGAACGTGATCAGGCTCTAGAACACGCGTACGGGGTTCGCTTTAAGATTGCAGCGAAGCCTCGGGTCTTGTTCTGTTGAATAAAATGTCACCAGATCATCGGTTGCGTGGGAGCGGGGTGGGGGGTGGGGTGGGGGGGGGCATGTCAGCAACTAAATATTCTGTTAAATTCGGGGGGCGGGGGGGGGGGGGGGGGGGGGGGGAGGGAGGAAGGGGTGGCTAGCAGATTATCTCGTCGTTGGGTTCGAAACGAGGTCAGCACCGGTACCGCGGCCCCTGACCCGGTGACCTGAGATCTGAGAACCAATTCGATCTCGCGCACGCCTACTTATATGCGTCCGCCCGCAGTAAACGTCCGCCTTGAACCTGAGGGCTTCGACCATATCGTCATCCAGAACGTGCGTCCAGACTTTAAATAGCTAGAATCGCTCTCCGAGGCTCGCACAAGCTAGCGCTCAAGTAGCCGCCACTTGTACCCCGCAGGCGTTCCAATGGATTTCGGTCGGGTCCTCCAGTGGTGGATCGTACGCGTAACGCGTGTCACCCTCCGTGCGCGCGCATCATTAAATTGCTGCCAGATCTATATATAGGGCTGCGTGACATCAACGTCGTCGTCAAATTAAATAATGGATCCGGATTTCGCAGATACACCGCGTGTGCACCCCGCCGCAACTAAACCACGCGTCATTGACCCGTGCGGTGCGCTCGATTTGCGTTTCCTCTTCCCTATTGCAACCTATACTGCTACTTATAATGAGAGCTGGCCGCGGCTCACATTGGGATGCAGGGCGGCATTCAGCTCCTCCTTAGTCTCCTGGCGGGCGCTCTCGCCGTTGCCCTATAATAGCAGCTGCAGCCGCCGCGGTGCTAGCGCGATACAGCGCCGCGGCGATGAATAAACACGACAGCAGTGCAGATGCGCACCGCAGTAATGGTAATAGCATAGTACACCCGGTGACCGCAATGACTTGCACGTGTACCCTTTAATTTCGCATTGTTTTGGTCAAGCCTTTTTTGTGGATAGGACGCGTTATAATTAACGTTCGCATGAGCCTCGGAGCAAGAACCCTTATAATTAAGCTTGCGAACCCCAAGGCGCGCGCCGCGGCAGGCAGGGTCTTGTCGCCAGTCACCTCCATGCATACGACTATGGCCCAGTATTGAGTACTAGTGCCCCGGTGGTGCCCCGGTGGCGAGCGATAGGCGCCGGCCTGTTTAGTATGTGAATTTTCGACTTGAATTTTCGGGGCACAGCGCAGCCATTTCTACATCCCCGATCTCTTCATGATCACTGCCCCGCCCCCCTTCAGCCGGGGGCGCTTTCTTCGTTATGGATGCGCTTCATTACGAGGGCGCGCACCCCCTGGAGCTCGGCGGCCCTCCCGACGCAGACCTGCCGGCCGCGAAACTCAGCGCGCCCCCGAGCGCCAGGCTTGGGGAAGGGGGAAAGGCCAGGCGAGCCCGTAGGATCGGGCAAGGGGAGACCTCCCCCTATAGCTAGCCGTCGCAGCCGGGGGAGGGGGGGGAGGGGGGGAGGGGGAGCGGGGGGGCGGGCCTGGGCGTGCGCGGCGGCGATGAGGCGCCGGTAGGTCCTCTCCGAAAAATCCCGGAGGCCCATCTCCTGCTCAGATCAGATCAGATCGGATCGAATCAGATCGGATCGAATCAGAGATCACTGCCCCAATTGCAAGCTCCACCCTGAATATTAATCTGGTCAATTCTCAAAAAAGCTGCAGCGGCGTTTATATTACATCTAGATCTGTGCAAATTACAGTCTGCACACTTCCCCATTTTATTTATTGAGCATATATTATTTCACTCTTCGCTCATACGCGCCGGGGGCATGGCTGCGCCGCTAGCGCTTCTGGCGCCAGCTGCAGCCCCAGCGCTCGGCGCAGTGGCGGCGCCGGGTGCACTGGCGGGCCCGCAGCCGCAGGTGGCGTCGAAGCCGGCTAAATCGGGGCCGCCTCTGCCGGCCCCGGTATCCCCCAGCGAGCGCCGGCGCCGCTCCTGCACATCGAGCAGCTTCCCAGCCACCTGCCGCCGCTTCCACTTCAGCCGGGGGCGCTTTCTTCGTTATGGATGCGCTTCATTACGAGGGCGCGCACCCCCTGGAGCTCGGCGGCCCTCCCGACGCAGACCTGCCGGCCGCGAAACTCAGCGCGCCCCCGAGCGCCAGGCTTGGGGAAGGGGGAAAGGCCAGGCGAGCCCGTAGGATCGGGCAAGGGGAGACCTCCCCCTATAGCTAGCCGTCGCAGCCGGGGGAGGGGGGGGGAGGGGGGGAGGGGGAGGGGGGGGCGGGCCTGGGCGTGCGCGGCGGCGATGAGGCGCCGGTAGGTCCTCTCCGAAAAATCCCGGAGGCCCATCTCCTGCTCAGATCAGATCAGATCGGATCGAATCAGATCGGATCGAATCAGATCTGATCAGCTGCAGATCGAATCAAATCAGATCGGGGGGTACGGGGGTGCGCCTCGGGGAGAGATCGACGTCGAAGCGGTGGTACTCCAGCGCCCCGCAGGCCGCCGCCGGGCACTGGCCCTGGGGGGGGGGGGGGGGGGGGGGGGGGGCAGGGGGGGGAGGTCAAGGGGGCGGGGACGGGAGGGGGCGGAGAGGGGCGGAAGGCGAAGGGATTTGGGCGGGCCAGAAGAGGAGTGGCCTTGGGGAAGGGAGGCATAAGGGGCAGATGATCACAAAGAGAGGGGGGGGGACGAGGGGGAGGAAGGGGAGTGGGGCGTGGGGGGAAGGGCCCGAACGGAGTGGCCTTAGGCCTCGGCGAAGGCAGGGGCGGATGGGGGAGGAGATGGGGACAAAGGGGGGGGGGGGGGAGGAGGGGGGGTGGGCGGGGCGAGCGAGGGGCGGGAGCAACGCGCACGAAGGTGGCGCCGGCGATGGTCTCGAGGATCATATGAGGTAGCTCGAGGCTCGCGTTGAAAAGGTACCTGGCCGCGTTATTTCAGATCTGACGCTGAAAAAAGAAGGCTAGAGGCCATGAAACTTCTAAATATATATCTTTACTATTAAATCTGGATATAAAGCTTCAGGTTCTTGACGGGGGCGAACTTCATGACGGGTACGACCCACGCAAAGAACGAGCGCCGGCGGACCGCCTTGCGCCGCGATCTGCGGGGGTGCGGGTTCAGCAAGCGTGACGGGTACGCTCCTAGGGAGAACCGAGGGTACAGCGCACCGCGGAGAGCCGGGCTGCGGGGCCCCGGTACCCAGAGCCACCAGAAGGATCCGCACGCCGGCTCCGGGGAAGAGGCTGCGCGAGAAGCAGGCGGAGGGGTACACTCAGGTGCAGGGTACACCCAATAAGGGCGCCGGTACGCGAAAGCACCGCCTGGCCTCTGCGTAGGCGAGGAGGGAGGGGTTGGCGGCCCATATACCCCCGTCCACGCAGACGGGGCCGCCCTCTGGGGACTGGACGCCACCGCCGCCCTTCATCTCCACGGGGAGGAACACTGCCGCGGATCAAATCTGGATCGGTTTCGAATTCGAATTCAAATTCGAAATACGGGGTTCGAGCAGCGCGCACTGGAGGGTACGGCGGACGATGCGCGGATCTGCAGGACGATCGAATCAGCTCTTAGATCTGAAGGCAACGATCCGATGCTAACTGACGGGCGCGCGACGCACGGCGTCGACGAGGAGAAAGTTGGCGCTCGGGTCGGCGCGGGCGGAGGAGGAGGAGAAGAGGACGGGCCGCTCGCTGCGCACGTCGTACGCCGGGAAGACAAGCGCCGCCCGCACGTCTGAGAGCCGGAGCTGCGGGATCAAATTCGGATCAAATTCGAATCGAGGTCTCCGATGGAGCAGGCGAATCGCGCGAGGCCGCGGAGGCGCGCATGGCCGAAGAGCTTCTCGAGCGTCTTGCGGATGCGGTCGGCGTTGAGCGCGGGCCGCCCGAGAGCCTTGAGCCGCAGCACTTTCCCCGCGATCCAATCGTGCAGCCTCCAGCGGAGCGAGCTGCGAGCCCCTGTCACATCCTTCGGGTGCTCGTGGATGTACTTGAGGATCTCGGCTGCCGACATGGGCAGCGCGTGGAGCCCGCTGCCCGCGGCCGGAAGCGAGGGCGGGCAGAAGAGCGCCGCGGCGGCCATCGAGCCCACGGATGTGGCGGCGCACCTGAGAGGCGATCGGATCGAGCGAATGTGAGCTGGGCGCGAGGGATGGGTTCGTGAAGGGCGCACACGTCAAATAGATCTCCGATGCGGCGGCCCGTCATGAGCTCAATCTCGCGCAGGATCTCCAGCTCTATGACCCCCCGGAAGCCTGCGCGCGCGCGGAGCTGGATGTGCGGCCGGCTGCTGCGCATGCCGCGGTGCATGCGCACCGCCGCCATCCAAGGAGAGAACGGTCACAGTCGCGTTCAAATCGTCCTCTGCGGCTGCGCAGGCGGCGTCCGGGGAGACTCGCGGCTGCATAAGCTGGTGCGACGCGACGCGGGCGGCGCCAACTTGGGCCAACAACAGAACCGCGCGGCGGGCTCTGCAGCTGCGCGCGCTCTTCCCAGACTCTACAGCCAGAGCCAGCTGCAGCGCTAGCGCTGCGGCTGGCGGCCTGCCGCTGACGTCGCCGGAGAGAAGTACTCCTTAGTGTCTGTCGGCTGTAGGGGTACACGACTCACGCTCAAGCGGCCGGCGGTCACGGATGCCTACGTATACAAGTAGGCGCCGGCCTTCCGGAGCGTCAGCAGCACCACTCTTGCGGAAGCCTGCGGCTTGCAGAACTCGCGTGTAACGTCGAAGCGTACGACGCAAGTTCGCGCCTGCAGCGAGGAAGCGGCGGAGCGCTACACACGTTCAAGGTCTGATTATGGAGGATGCAGCGAGCGTGTTCCCGGTCCAGCTTTTCTCCGTGCGGCGCAGCGCGCGCGAAATCCCGTTCGAGCCCGAGCCGGGGGAGCGTGGCAGCGTCGCCTGCACGATCTTAGTCAACCGCGCACACTCCCTGAGGCTTCGAGACTTCGTCTTCAGGCCTGGGTCGCTTCTGGAGTTGGAGCTCGTGTGAGTAATCCCCGCATGCGCAGCATGCGCAGCATGTGCACGCATATGTGTCCCGCAGCTGGTAACGTGGGTTTTGATCTGCGCAGGCAAGCCGTTACCGGGGCCGCTGTAGAGAACCCGAATGTGCTTGTCGATCTCCGGACTATCGGCGGACGCTGCCTGCGGGAGGAGGAGTGGACGGCCTTCGCCAGGCGATCAATTCGCTGCACCCTGGACGCTGATGGGATATCTTCTCCGTTCGCGGTTGCCGTCCGGTCGTACACGGTCTGTGTCAGCGTTTGAGGCGCCCGCGCGCGGCCCCCGTGACGCCGCACGCAACAGCGCGCGCGGCGGCTGCCTCAGCGCTTCTGGCTGCGCATGCGGCTCGTCGGCCCGGACGGCTCGTGTGCCGAGATCGGGCCGGGGCGGCTAAACCTGCTGGTCAGGGCCCGCGACGCGAGAAGGCTCAACCTCGACGACGATGAACCGGGCCCCGCTCCCGTTGACGCGCCGGCGCCGGCCGCGGCCGCGGGCCGCCCAGCGGAGTACTGCGCCGCTCCCGCTCTCACGTTGAACTGGCCGGCACCGGCGAATTCCCAGATTTCATTAGCATCTCCCACGCCAACCGCACCCGACAACAGCACGCCCCCCCCGCGACGCAAGCGGCCTCCGTCGAGCCCGCGGGCGGAGGCGGATCTCGGGGGGCGTGCGCAGCAGCCGCGGCGGGACGGCGCCGGCGCCGGCGCCGGGGCGCCGGAGGAGGACGCGGAGGTGGAGGCGCTGGGGGCCGACCTCTCCCGCCTGGCCGTGGCGGTCGCCGCGGAGGAGTTCGAGACGAGCGCGCGGCGCTGGCGCGCGCTCGCCTCGCCCCCCCCGCCCCCGCCCGCCGAGCCGCACTCGACTTCTCCGGCGCCCGACGCCGCTCTAGACCTATGCAAGTTCGGCATCATTTGCGGTCGGACTCGCGCCCCGCCCAGCCGCCCGTCTTTGCTCGCCTGATTATCCACCTGCAGAGTTCGCACAGAGCTCCGAAGACTACTCCGGCGCCTTCGAGCGGATCGTGAGCCGCGCCCTCGGTCGGTCTGCCTTCCACGTCCTAGGCCCTCCCGCGGTGCGCCGGCCCCCGCGCCCGCTCCGGATCCGCCCTCGTCGCTCCGCCGTCGACGCTGCGCCTCGCCGCAGGCGAAGGGAGAGGGTCCTGGCTCGCCGGCCGCCCTACCGCTCGCCCTGCCGTGCGCGCCCGGCCCGCGAGGCGCCGCCCCCGTTCCGGAGCTCAGCTCGCCGCCCCCGCAGGCCTCGCATCGGGCGCATCCCCGACGCCCATCTGTTCCTCGATCTCCGCGAGCGGTGCGCTAGCAGTACCTCCTCTGCCGCGCGCCGGACCCGCCCGTAATTGTTCATCTATGCGCTGCGCAGTGTACGCGTGCAGGTCCCTGAGGCGCTGGGCGATCGCAAGGGGGGCCCTGCCCCGGCCCCGCCCCCGGCGTTTCCCGCCCTCCTCTCCCCCGACGAGAGCGCGGCGCTCGAGGCCCGGCTGCTCGAGGTGCGCCCCGGCCCGGACCTTCGCCCGGCGCCGCCTGACGATCTGGGGCCGGCGCAGCTGCACGCGGCGGCTGCGAAGGGGCTTCCGGGCGCCTGCGAGCAGTTCCAGGAGGCGCTGTGCGTGGGCCCGGGCGCCGCCGATGCGCGGTGAAGCTCAACGCCGGCGCAGCTGCGACGCGCGCGTGCTGGCGACGGGCCTCGTGCAGGACGGGATCGGGGGCTACAGGGCGCACCGCATGCTGCAGACGCTGCGGGGCGCGCGGCGCTCGGACGCCGGCCCGCACGCCGTCGCGTCCTCCCTCGTCGCCTGCGTCGCTTCCTGGTCCGCTCTGGCCCCGCGCTGGGCCCTCGCTCAGCCGCGCCGCTCACGCCTTGTCTCGTTCTGTCCGCAGCCGCCCAGAGTCCCTCACGCAGTGAGTCTGCGGGCGCCGCGCCGCCCCGCCGGGCGCAGTTGAACGGGTGGGGCAGGGAGCAGCTCCGCGCGGCGGTGGAGCAGTGCATCGCCCTTCTCGAGTTCGGGACGGTACGCTCCTTCTCTTTAGCTATGCGCAGGGGCGCGCCTCTTAGGCCTGACCGGGGCCCGCTTCTTCACGCCAGGCGTTCGCTGCCTCGTCAATGGACCTCTGGCTCCTGGACCTGCCGAGCGTCGAGGCGGTGGCACAGGTAATGCTCGACTGCGCCCAGCGCGTCGAGGTGCGGCATTCCCCCCCCCCCCCTCCCCCCCCCTCTCCCCCTTCCCCCACTTTTCCCTCCACCCGGCCCGCGTTGCTTGGGTACTGAATGGCGCGGGGCCGGGGTAGGACCCGGAGCTGAAGGCACACGCCCTGGTCACCGGCGCCACCTCCAAGGCGGGGGTACGCCACCCGCTCGACGAGGTCCCGATTCACATGTACCTGGAGGCGTACGCCCCCCCCCCCCCCCCCCCACCCCCAACCCCTCCGCCCCCCCCCCCCCCCCCCCCCTCTCCTCCCCTGCTCCCGACCGCCGCGCGCGCGCAGGCGGGGCCTCCTGCGGCGGCACGGGCTGATCCCCTCTCGGCTCGAGTGCGAGCTGATGCGTCAGCTTCTAGCCCTCCTCTCCGTGATGTGCGTACCCCCCGCGCCCTCCTCCCCCGTGCCCCGTTGACTTCGAGTGCAGGAGCGAGCTGCTGATCATGGGGGTCAACGAGGCGATGGCCCGAGCGGAGAAGGAGCGGCGGCTGGCCAAGTACGCCCTGGTGATCGAGGAGCTCTCCGCGTCGATCTACTGGTTCTCGGACCCCGAGACGGCGACCCCCCGCGACATCCTCCAGATGGTCCACATCAACCACTCCCTCGGTGCGCTGCGCGGCGCGGCCGCCGACGCCGGCAGGCGCCTGCCTGGTCGCGGCTCGGCCGGCCGCCCACGTTCTCTCCTTCCTTCCGCGCAGCGCTCAACGCGACCAGAGCCGGGGAGCACTCGCGCGCCGACGCAATGTACTCGAGAGCAGAGGAGGCGCTCTTCTTCGCGCGCGCGGAGGCGCTCCCGGCGGAGGTGCGGGCCGCCTTTTCCACGGGGCAGGTGCTCGTCGTCCGCCTCTTCGAGAAAGTCCGGCGCTCCCACTTCATCGACGTGCGCATGCGCCCTCCCACCCTCGCTTCCCGTCCCGCGCCCATCTGATCTCACGCCAGGCACTGAAGTACGCTCGGCTCCTGGCTGAGGAGGACCGACGCCGGCGGGAGCTGTGGGCGATGCCCGCCTCGGACTACCTCAACTGCTACACCAGCCGCTTCTTCTGGCTCCTCTTCGACCCCGCCGCCCTCTGCCGCATGCTCAAGCTCCTCGCCGTCGTTTTCAAGGCGCGGCCTTTCCCCTCCTCTAGATCTCTCGTTCATATGCCGATGAGCTGGGCGGGGTGCAGGTGCTGGGGACGTACGACAAGACGCCGCAGGGCGCGCACCTGAACTTCGCCCTGGGGGACGTCCTCGCCGTCTCGGGGCGCCACGCGGAGGCCGTCGAGGCGTACGATGAGTGCATCCAGGCGCGCCCCCCGCCCCGCCCCGCCGCTCCGCTGCGCCCGCCGACACGGCTGCTGCCGCCCGTGCAGCTGTACGCGGCGTTCGACGAGTACTTCCCGCCCGACTCGCGGCGCGTCGCGGCGGCGCGCCGCGCGCTGGAGGCCTGCCGCGCCGCCGTCGCCGCCGGCGCGTCCGACCAAGCCCCGACGTGACACTCGCAGCGACGCCGCCTTACATCGAATCGCCGAGGGTGTCGACCCCCCCCCCCCCCCCCCCCCCCCCCCCGAGGGGGTACCTCAAGCAGCACCCGAGCGGCGACCCGCGGCCCAGCAGCGGAGGCCGCCGCCGCCGCCGCCGCCGCCGCCGCGGGAGCTGGTGCCGGCGCAGTAGCAGGGCGGGCCAGCAGCAGGGCGGACCGCCTCGCGAGGGCTCCGCGGCCCGCGGGCCTCTTCCGCCCACCAGCAAGGGTATCGAGTTCTTCGAGAACTGCCGCGAGAAGGTGCTGCACCCACCCGCATCGAAAATGTATTTACCCTTCCCTGATTCGCGTACCCAGGGCTTCCGCGAGCGCCAGAAGCGGACAGGGGAGCCTTACACCCCCTCCACGCACTGTACCCTGGTGGAGGGCGACGTACCCCCGTATCAGTGCGTCGTCTTCGACATGCGCTTCTTGGGGGCGAGGGCCGGCCCCTTTTTCGCGCCCCAGACCCTCTCCTCCCGCTCGGCCCCCAAGGCCAGGCCCCCAAGCAGGCCCAAGCTCTGGTATCGTTTTAGTTTCGCCCCTCCAACCCCTCCTCATCCTAGATCTAGACGTCGACCTCGTTTTTCTAATTCCAGCGAAATTGCGCTGTATCGAAAGTCGAGTATTTCGTTTCGCCCCTCCTCTTATACTGCCGCTTCCGAATCCGATTTTGAATCCCTCACCTCTGCTTTTAGCATCTGCAGTACCGCAAGTTAGTCTTCAGCCGTCGCTTGTTTTGCCTCTTCCACATGTACCGCCGGCGCCTCGATCTAGTTTCCGTGCACAGCCATCGCTTCCTCTCCTTCGTCCGTTACTGTTGCTCCTTCGTCTTTTGTCTTTGTCTCTAGCTATAGGGTTGCTCGTTCTAGTACACCTGCTGTGTCCTTTAGCTCTAGTGCTACTTCTTCTCGTGCTCGTTCTCCTTATCTCTTGCGTTCTCGCGATCGTGTCCCTCGTCGTGCTCCTTAGCTCTTATGCATATGTCTTGCGATCTCGATTGCCTACGACTTCTTTGATTTGTGATTGCTTTGTCGATTTTTAATTTTACTACCTACGGGGGGTTCGCCCTTCCGTAGTCTCTCTCAAAAAGAAAGAGTATTTCGAATTCAGGAGGGCCGCGTCGGCCCGCGTGCCCGCATTGCCCGGGCCGTTCGGGCCGGGGCCGGGGCGCGGGCCGCGCGGCCCGGCGGCGGGCCGGCGCCCGAGCCACTTAAGCCCTCGATAATAGGCTCCTAACCGCCCGTTTATATATCAAACTAGGACTCTAGGAGCGCTAGCGCCGCGCGCCGCCGGCATGATCATCCCTTCAAAGGCTTTAAATTAACTTCTGGTCGACGTCCAAGTTCTCACGGTTCTGGATCAATTTCTGGAGCCCCTCCGAGGGCTCCGTCGGCCAGGACGAATCCTCCGATCCGGATTCCGGAGTCGACGTCCGGATCGGAGCTGAGTCGGAGACTCGGAGGCTCGGAGCCTCGGAGGTCGCGTCAAGTTGCCCAAGAGACATGCATGGGAAATTGGGAATTCGAGGCTCCTCCGAGCTGCAGGGGGGTACCGCGCGTCGGTCTTAAATTTCTGCTGCCGGAGCCTGCCGGCGGGCTGCTGGCAGCCTGCTGCTTGTGCGCACTGCGCATGCGTGGCAAGCCACACCGCCGCCGCGGCGACGCGGCGACCGCAGCTGCAGCGCCCGTCGAAGCTTAAGCCCCAGGCCTATAGCTAGGCCTACTGCGGCCTCCTGTATATACGTAGCTAGGCCTCCAGCAAGATTCAACTTGGCAACAAGATTCACGGACGTTTAACGTAGGGCTGCGCGGCGGGCGCATACTAGCTATAGTCAGCGAGCCTTCAAGTCGTTCGCCGGCGCCGCAGCCGGTCGGCACGCGTACGGCATCGATATCAGCATCAATATCGCTGGCAGGCACGGCCTGGCGGCCGCCGGGCGGAATTCGTATACGTAGCCGCGCATGCGCAGCTGCAGCGCTCCATATGCATGCCATATGCATGATGCACCAGCTAGCGGGTGCACGTGCACGTGCAGCGGCGGTTAACGTTCCAGTCGGTCTCCTTCTAACGTGCTTCTGTGCGTTCACGCGTACGAGATCGATATCGATCGGCCGCACGTGCACGTGCACGACCGTCGCGCCGTGCGCAAGCGCATTGACTCCGGCCGGCGCAGACCTAGGCCTTCAGCTTGCAATTGCACAGGCACAGGCACAGCTCACAACGCCCCCGGGCAGCCCGGACTCTCTCCTAGCAGGCGCGAGCGCGTTCTGTGTCGGCGAGCGGTACGACACGACCCTCCCCACCCGAACCTCGACGGATGGTTCGCCCCCCCGGCCCTCCCCCACCGGCCCCTCCCCCCCCCTTCCCCCCACGGCCCCCTCCCCCCCCCCCTCCCGCCCCCCCCTCCGCGCCCGCTGCCCGCTCAGTGTCGGTCGCAGGCCAGGGAACGAACGCACGGTTTACCGGAGTTCGCAGTGAGCCCGGCTTCCCTCTTTTCCTCGGCCCCCTGCTCCGGGTCTCTTACAGCCGTTGTTCGCAGGTATCCACTACAATAACTACGACGGTAGCTCCTTTCCCGGTGCAGCCTCCGCGGCCGATGCTTGCCAGACGCCCCACGCGCCCTCAGGGTATCTGTATGCCGGGGTTCGAAACGGCATCTTCCGCATCGACTCGACGTGCCCTGTACCCCTCCCGCCCCGCTGTACCCCCTCGAAGGGCTCGCGCCCGCGCAGGTGCACGGCGACGCTTATCGTTGGATCCTACGCGGGCGTCAGTCTGAGCGGATCCGGCGGTGAGATCCGACCGCCCCGGCCCGTACCCCCATCACGAAGCTGCGAACTCCCCCCTGATCCCCGCAGTCTTCGGCGTGGATGGGCTGGGCACCCTCGCCACGTTCGGGTACCCCCTTTTCTTTTTTCTCGCGGAGAAGTACCCTGAAGATGATGTAGTCCGCCTACCCCGTCAGGGACGTCTACGCACTGGCCGCCGCCCCTGGTACCCCCCTCACCCCTTTCCCCGAGCACCCCCTCTCTCTCTATCATCTCGCCCTCCGCTTTGATCCCGGTACCCCAGGGAACGTGCTGTACGCTGTGGACAGGGGCTCTACCCAGTCGGCGATCCGGCGGGTAGACCTGAGTAGTCTGGTCGTCTCGACCGTGCTGCTCCAGCCCACCAGGCGAGCCGCAGTCCGCATTATCTCCCCCACATCGTACCCCTCCGAACGCCCTCCACAGCATGCAGACGCTAGCGTACTCCCCCTTGGACGGGCGCCTGTACTGGGCGCTGGCGGTCTTCTCGGGGGGTGCGAGGGGCAACGTGACGTCCTGCCTCCCCGACGGTCCGTTCCCGTATCCCCCCCTCCCGCTTCTTACCAGGCTCACCTGATTCTCTGGCGATCGGCGCAGGGACCGACGTGAGGGTCGCGGCGCTCATTCCACCCAGCATGATCCCAGCGGTGGGTAGCGGCGTCTCCGCGGATGACGCCGTACCCGTCCTCTACGTCTCTGCCTCCTCGGGCACATCCGGATCGCTGTACAAGGTGCGGGGGTACCGGAGGCTCAGAGAAGGGGTACGCTTGACCGTCGGCCAGATCGATGTTAGCGACCAAACTCTGTGGCCCGTGGAGGCCGCGACGTTAGCCGCGTTCACGGGTACCACTTTTGGTCTCCAGGGCGCCGCCCCGTTCTCTTCCCCCGGGTACGCAAGTTCCGTACCCCGGCCCTCTCTTGGGACGCTCACAATCAGACGCCCGCTTTCAATTTAAGCCTGTTCCGCCTGCATGTTCCAATTAATATAAGCTCAAACTTACGCTTCAGCTTTAAGCTTTTCAATTAAGCTTTAATTTCAACGCAGACTGTTCCGCCTCTTCTTCCAGGCGTGGGGTCCCACTTCGTCCATCCTGGCCGTCGATTCGGCGGGAGTACTGGTCAGCGGCGAGGAAATCGCCCCTCCCCCAATGTAATACCCCCCTGCCTTCACCCCGCCCTGTACGTACCCCCGATCGCCTCTCATCCGCGTAGCCCGGCGGGTGGGGTCGCTTCGCCGTTCCGAGAGGCTATTTACGGAATCTCTCCCGTCCGGAACCGACCCGACATCGTCTTCTACGCCTCCTGGGACCAGGTTCGATTCCCGGATGCGCCGCTTCGCTCTCCGGGGGTGAGAATTACCGTACCCCCGCAGTACCGGATTTACGTGCACAAGGCCCTCGCCACGCCCCCTCCGACCCCCAGTCCGTCCCCCTCGAGTTCTCCCTCCCCCAGCCCCTCTCTCTTGGCGACTCCCAGCCCCCCGCCATCGCCGATCGCGACCCCTGCCCCCGGAACCTCCCTTCTCGACCTGGCCTCGGTATCCCCCCTCGCCGGCGCCGCCGCGAACGGATCGGTCATCCTTCCCGTACCCTTCGTCGCCCTCGGCGTGTCCCCCTCAATCGGTCCGAACCCGTACCCCCTCCTTCCCCCCCCTCAGCCCCTCATGATCATACCCCTACCCCCCGCAGCCTCCGCCCCCGCCGGCCAGTACGTCTTCACATGGTCTCAGGACGCCGGGGCGCCTGTACCCCCCTCCGCCCTCTCCGGCGCCTCTACCCCCGTCCTGAACGTCTCCGGCGAGGCCCTCGCACCAGGGGGCTACACCTTTACCCTGACGGTTTTCGAGCCGGCCGCGGGGCGCGCCCGCTCCTTCCCCTCCGCCCTTTCAGTGTCCATCGCGCCCAGTGCGTTGTACCCCCGCCCCCCTCCCTTTCCTCCCCGTTCTCCCCACGCTCCAACGCTCATGATTCTTTTGCAGTACCCCTGCGGATCCCGAACGGCGCCGTCGTCACCATCTCCCTCTCGGTCAACGTCGACGTGGACGTGGGCGTTGGAGTGGCCGCTGCGGGGGCGGCCGCTTCTGCTTCGCCTTCGACGCCGGCGCTGCGCCCCGGGCAGACCGTCCCCTTCGAGATCGCGGGGCTGCCCGACCTCTCCCCCTACAGCGCCGTCGCGCCCTTCGTCTTCCGGTTCGATTCCCGGCAGATCTCAGACCCCTTCATCCTTCACTTTTCATGTCATCAGTCGACGTCTTTCTTACGCACATGCACTCGCTCAGATACACCGCCGGACTCTACCGCGCCTCGTCCAACTCTTACGTCGCGGTCCGTCTTCTCGCTATCGATATCATTCGTACCCCGAGCTCTCTTCTCCCCCTGAAGGCCCCTGGCCCCTCAGAACGTGACGGTCCTCGCTGGGACGCTGCCCCGGAACGGGCGGGCGGGCCTCGTGCTCCCGGGCGCCTCCGCCGTCCCGCAGACCGACGACCTCTTCTACATACGCCTAGAGGTGAGCACGACATCGCAGCGCTCAATTATAAGCTCGCTTCGCGATCGGGAGCCGATGGACGGCCGGGCGGGTCGCTGACGCGCGCGGTCCGCGCCGCAGCTGCGGGGGAGGGACGACGTCGTCTCCGTCCTCCTCGCTCGAGCCCGGAGCCGCCGCTCCGCCCTGCAGCTGCAGGCCCCCGCGGTCCGCCTCATTCTTCTCTAAATATATATATGTATCCGATGCTTCTTCTCGACTGAAAGAGCGGGCGGGCCGCGTGCGCAGCCCGCCGGCTTCGCCTCCGTGATCGCGTCGGGCCAGAGCGGCCGGTTCCGCCTCCTCACCTTCAAGGGCGGTGAGTCGGCCAGCCTCTTTTCCATCGAGTCGTGATCACTCAGTGAGCCTTCGACATCGCTGATCGCGGGCCTCGCGCCGCTCCTCCTCCCCCTACCCCCTTCCCCCTCCGCCCCCCCCCCCCCCCCCCCTCCGGATCCGTTCGCCCCTCGCGAATCCGAAGACTCGACCCGCGCCGAGCAGGCTGGGCTCAGCATCACTATCTTCAGCGGTGCGTCGTCAGCGCCCTCTCCGCCTCGCTCGTGCTGGAGATCTAGGTCTAGAGCCCAGGCCTTTCTTTTTCGTCGCAGCGGTCTCCGTGGGCCTCTCCGTCCTCGCGGACGCGGCGACGGCCCTCGCCGGCGCCGGCGTCGGCCCCTTTGGGTTCGGCCCCGGGTACGGTTTCGGCGCGGGCGCGGGCGCGGCGGGCGCGGCGGGAGCGGCCTCGGGATCGGGATCGGGGGCCCTAGGCCTAGGCCTAGGCGCAGGCCTGGGCCCCGGGGCCGGATCGGCGGCCGCGGCCGCCGTCGCCTCTTGCGCGCTCGTCCTCCCCAGGGCGAGCCCCCCTTTCTCCCGCCTCGCCCGTGATTCGAACTGAAGCTTCTCGGAACTTCGGAGCAGTTTGGGGTCGGCGCCCGTCTCGCCGTCAGCAGCGCCCAGTTCACCTGTGAGCCCCACCCCTGCGCCTTCCACCCCCCCCTTTGCGTTGTTCTTAATTGGATCTTACCCCGCCTTTGCGTTGTTCTTAATTTGATCTCGCCCGCGCAGACTTCTCGGCGTTCTACGGGGGCCAGCGGACGGCGTACGGCAACATGTCCGCCTCCCTCGAGTGGGCTAATCTCTACTTCCGCCGTGCGCCGCGACCCGAACATTAAAGCTATAGCCCAAATAGTTTTTAATGAAACTTTCTTAGGAGCCCTAACGATCCGAAACGAGGCTCTGCGCCGGCCTTCCTAGAAAACGTTCCTAGAAATATTACAATTAATCCTATCTCACCTTTGACCCGTCCCGAATTCGGACCCACGCCCGCGCGCATGCGCAGTGCCGTGGGGCAGCAGCTGGGCGACGGGGCGCTCCCCCGTCCGGCGGCGAGCCGCACTCGAGCTCACCGAAATCAGGCGAGCCCCTTCAGAATCCCCCCCCCCCCCCCCCCCCCCCCCGCTGTTTTCTTCATCTGACTCGAATTCGACCGGTACCCCGCAGCTCGAGGGAGGGGGCGGACTCGCCGAGCGAGCGCTTCAAGGAGAGCGCCTTCTGGAGCGGCGTCGCCCTCGCCGGGGTACGTGCGCGCGACTCGCGCGATTTAAAATTAGAATGAGATACGGGCCTCGCACTGCGGCACTTGCCGCCGTCCACACGGCCCTCCCTCTCTCTCTCTTCTTCCTGCGGATTCCCGCCCTCGATCTAAAGTCTAAAGTCTAGGTCAGCGGCCTCGCCCTCGCCGGGGTCCGCGCGGCTTGAGCTCGCGAGATTCAAAATTTAAATAATATGCGGGCAGCGCGGCCCCTTCAATAAATTTAAATCGTGATATCGATCAATCTGGATCCGCCCTTTTGATGGATCAGCCCACCCCCTTCCCCCCCCCCGCCCCCCTTCCCCCCCCCCCTTGGCGCCCCTTCCGAAACCCCGCCTCCTCCCTCCGCGCCGGCCTCTGACTGGCCCGGCCCGGCAGGCGGCGGTGCTGCAGCTGGGGGGGTACGCGCTGTGGGACTGGAGCGGCCTCGCCCCCCGGCTGCCCCTCGTCGGCAAGAAGGTGCCGCCCGCCGACGCCGCAGACTATAGCTACAATCTACACACAGCTTCAAGCTTATAGTTATAATAATCTATTATAGTCTATAGCTACAATCTATCTATCGGCCCCCGTAATCGTCGGTCTCAGGTCGAGGCGAAGCCGGTCGTGCTGCGGGCGCCCCGCCTGCAGGTCCTCGTCGCGAGCACCGCCCTCCAGGGTGATCCCCGCCCGGGGCGGGAGGGGGCGGGGCGGGGCGGGGCGGAAGTATAAGGGGCCTAGGGCTCGAGATTTAGCGCAGGCTTATATATTCTCGGAGTCCCAACGTGCTGACATTCCCGCTCACCGCGGGGGCCTGCAGGCTTCCTGGTGGCGGCGGTGGCGACGGCGTACCTGCGCGGCAACTCGTCCGACGCCGCCGCCGCCGCCTCGTGCGCCCCTCCCGCCGCTCCCCTCCTTATTATTGAACATAGATCTCAGATTGAACTTAGATCTCAGATCGTATCCATGCCAGTAGCTATAGGATCTAGATCTGGTCCAGTGAGATTTGCGCCCCCGTCGACGTCCCTTCAAGGCTTGACTGATCATGAGTACAGCTGCCTGTGCTTCTATCACAGCAATATTTCCGATAATCGATTTACTCAACTTCTTAGACTTGCTCTAGTCTACATTTACGATTTCTATAGTCTAGATCTAGACTTGCTTATCTTAACCTTAATTGCCGTCCGCACTTCGAATTCCACCCCTTCTGCCTAACCGGAAGCCGGAACTTCGGGAAGGGCCGCGGTGGGGGCGCTCGCGCTCGGCGGCATGATCGCCATCACGCAGTGCGCCTTCGAATTCACCTCTCATTCGAACTCGAACTCGAATTCGAATCCGAGTTCGAATTCCCGCAGCGTCCTCTTCATCGAGCGAGCGGTCGTCTTCGAGCGCATTCCGGTAATCACAATCATGAGCTCGAATTTAATTCAATTTAATTCGAGCCTGGCGGGCGGGCTCCTAGGAGCCCTCCTTCTCGGAGCGAGTGCGGGAGGCGCTGGAGCGGCGCCGGCGCGCGGCGCCGCGATACGCGGCCGGGGCGCCGGCGCCGGCGTCCGCCCCGCACGCGTGGCGAGGGGCCAAGCTCATAGAGGAGCCAGCGACCTCAGACCGGCGCGGGGACCGAGATCGCAGCACGCTCTTCCCCACCGCCGCCGACTCGACGCGGTGCGCGCATGGCGTCAACGTTGACGCTGTTGCCGCTGCCAATCCAACATTAACGTTAACGCTCGCAGGGTCGTGGTGGCGGTCGACGACGTCGACGTCTACCCCTCCGCGCCGCCCGCCGTCCAGCACCGGTACCCCCGCGAGATCGAATCGGACGGGCCGAAGGGAACGCCCCCGCCCCCGCCCGGGCCCGGGCCGGACTGCCTGGACCGCGCCCGGGCCCACATCGTCGCGGCCTGGGGCTGGCTCTCCGCCGTCGAAGGCCGCTGGATGGTGCGCGCGGGAGACGAGCTTTGGGGCGTGATCGATTGCTAGCTCGGAGGATAAGTCGGAGGCAAAGGGGGGGGGGGGGGGGGGGGGGGGGGAAGGGGGGGGCCAGCTTTGAGCTTTGAGCTTTCTGGCTCTCCGCCGTCGAGGGGACCTGGATGGGCGCCGTCGGTCCGTGTCGGCGCGCGCCGCGCGCTCTCCGGGACGGCTAGAGGGGACACCGCCCGCCTCGGCGGGCACGCCTAGCGCTCTCCACTGCCCCTTCACCTTAAATCTCGTCGAGGGTACCTGGATGGTGCGCGCGGGAAACGGGCTCGCGATCGATCGCTGCCGAACATCCGAAAATGCTTTCGAGACGCAAACCCTCCGCGCTCCACCTCCCATTCCCGGGCCCCTACCCCCGCCGCGCCACCCCATCCCCCTGCCCTCCCCTTCCTTCCCTTCGCTTCCGCTTCCACTTGTGCTTAGCTCTTGCTCGATCGTGAGCCTAGCGCAAAAGCTGACGCTGATGGCCGCCCACCCGGGCAGGTGAACGTTCCCCCTGAGCTGCGGGGCGAGCGGCGCCCTCCCTTCTTCTCCCGCCACACCTTCCACGTCGCGTTCTCCTCCCTCTTCGCCGAATACGTGAGCTCATCGATTCGAAGCTCAAGATACCTGAATAAAATAATTTATAACGCCTTTCTGTGTATACACAGAGACACGGAGGCCTCGGGTTCCTGTTCGCATTCTGGGACAGCCTTCTCAAGAATGTCAGGCTTTTAATTTCGAATTCAATCGGTCGCTCTAGCTGTAGAATGTATCTGACCAGACTGTGAATGTGGCTGCGCGCGCAGATATTCACCGCAATTGTCATAGGCGTCATGAGTGCGCATGCATGGGCCTGCGCTCCGGAAGCTCGGACCCGCCCCCTCGACCCGCACCGATCCGGCCCGCCCCGCGCGCAGCGTCCGAAGAGAGCGGGTCGGCCCTGGCGGCGGGCCAGGTTCTCCCCCCTTCTCTCTCGAACATTCCAGCCCTCCTATATATAAACTTTCCTAAGAAAATATCCTCTCGCGGGAATTTTTACCTAGAAAGGCCCTGGCGGCGGGCCAGGTTCTTAAGCTTCTCCCCCTTCTCTCTCGAATATCCCGACCCTCCCCGCCGCGCCCTTACGGCGCGCGCGCAGACGGCCGCGGCGCTGGCGATCATCGGCCTCGAGAACGCGTGGATCCTCCTCGGGCGGCCCCTTCGGTGCGCGAAATTAAAGGATCCAGCGGCCTTCGTTTAATTTGGAGGCCCTGGCCGGCGCCCGACCTGGCCTGATCTGGTGGGCGGGCGGGCCGGGGGGCAGGGAGCGTGGCAGCAACCTGGTGCTCTTCCTCCTGAACGCCGCCGACATCTCCATCATCGCCCTCCTCCGTCGCGTGCGTCCTCCCCCCCCCTCCCACCCCCCACCGCCCCCCCCGCCCCCCGCACCTCCTCCTCCTCCGTCTCTGGCGCCCTGGCGCCCTCCCCCCTTCTTCCCTCAAATAAGACATTTTGATTTGATTTCCCAATGCGACGTGGACGGACGCCCGCCTCCCCGCCCCCCCCCCCCCCCCCCCTCCCCCCCCTCTTGTGCAGGCGTCGCCTTCAATTTACTTTCAGTTCACTTTCAATTCACTATTATTCACGCTTCCTGCACAGGCGTCGCTGCTCTCGGCGGAGGAAGCTGAGGCCTCCAGCCTCGTCGACGCAGCCGTCGGTGCCGCCCGCCCACGCCCCTCCCCGCCCCGCCCCCGGCCCCCCGGGCCCTCCGCCTCCTCCTCCTCCTCCTCCCCGCCGCCGCCGCCGCCGCCTTAAGCTTGAATTTAAGGCTGGGCTTCTCTCTCTCTCTCCTGACCTCCCAGGCTGACGTCGACCGCCCGGGGCGCCCCGGCAGCGGTGAACTTCGCAAAGAGCGCCTTCGTGCTCCTCGTGCAGCTTGTCGCCTCCTGGTCGACCCTCGCGGTCCGCGCGCCACTGCGTAATTAAAGTCGCCGCTGGGCTTCTAGGTTATAACTACTTCGCTTCGTTTCTGTATAGCCGCCACTATGTAATTAAATTCGTCACTGGGCTCCTAGTTTATGATTACTTTGCTTTGTTTCTGTAGCTGTAGAGTTTGGCTCTCATGATCATGCTTCTGTGCACGCGCAGGCTCTGTCCCGCAAGGCGGCGGTGCTCTTGCGGCTGCGGCGGCGGTCGACCTCCGAGTCCCGCCCTGAGCTCCGCGGGGCCGATCGCGATCTCGATCGCGAGGCGGCCGAGTGGGGACCGCGGAAGCGCGCCCCGATGTCGATATCGATGCCGCCACCGCTTGCTCTCGCTCACGATCGTGAGGATCTGCGATCCCGACCACGGCGCGGCTCGGCCTCTCAGCCTCAGCCTCTGGCGCCGGAGCGGCGAACTCGATCCTCGGCGGGCCCGAAGGCGCCGGCGGGCCCGCGGCCGGGCGGCGCGGCAGAGGATCCGAGGCCCGAGCCGAGCCCGAAGGGATTCGCGTCAGTCGCCGGCGCCGGCGCCGGCTCCGGCGCCGGTCGCGTGGGCGCGCGTGCGCCGTCTCCGGAGGTGGAGGAGGAGGCGGAGGCGCCCCGGCCCGCCCCGCCCTTCGGTTCCCCGGAGGAAGGCATAGGCCTAGGGAGGGCAGCGGTGGCGGAGCCTCCGGCCCCGCGCTGGGTGCGCGTGGTCGAGGACGGGTACGTCTCGAACATGGCCAGCCGCTTCTTCATCGTTTAACTTGTGTATATAATTAAATATTAGCAGTCACTCCAGCTGCGCATGTCGCGATTTAAGAAGGGGGTTTTGCCCCAACGTATACGTAGTCTTTCATCGATTCGAATTTCAAGTTATTCCGGCGCTCAGGCGGACAGGGGCTCGTTAAACAATCGTATGTAATTCAAGCATGTGATTACGAAATTGCCGGCGTATACGTATACGTAGATCGATATCGATATGTAAGGATACTAAGCATAGCTTGATCCGGGATCCGGATCCAACTGAATTCAGCCATAGGCGCCGGCCCCCGAATTAACACGTGCATTAAATATCAATACTCAATTTCTGACCACTGCACATGCCGATCCAAGAGCGGACGAACTCTTGGAGGCGGCGCTGCCAGTGCCGCCGTGCAGAAATTGTTGATTATAAGCCAGCGTTAACGTTCTATTATTATATATATATATAATGCCATCATTCTATCGTACATATGTTACGCAATTGTCAACAGAAGTAGGGCTGCAAAGTACTGAAATTTCCTTAGATTTAGGCTGCAAAGTACTGAAATTTCCGTAATTACAGAGATGCACATTATTTTAGGCGTTGTGCCCGAGCTCCCCGAGGCGAGCCTCGAGCCGCTCCTTCTCCGCCCGCAAGTCGAAGTAGGCGCGCTTGACGTTCTCGTACTTCTCCAGGGGGACCTGCGCGCGCGCGCGGCCGCCGATCACGAGCGGCCGCGGCGAGCTCGATGGTAATTTCTATCGTGCTTGAATATAATAACTAGATCTAGATTCGCAAGCGCGCGAGCTTGCAGTTGAGCACCGTGCTCTCCCTCTGTTGGCCCTGCGCCCCGAGGAGCTGCATCTTTGCAGACGGGAAGGTGGGTCCGACGTTCATGATCAGCATTCATGATCATGCCATGATGATCCGAGCGCTCCCGTATATATATATACACACAATTATAATTTTCTGGTCGCGCGCACCTGCAAGTCCAGTTCGTTTGCGCGCTGGCGCGCGGCGGCGGCCTCCTGCTCCGCCTGCCGCGGCCGAGAGGGTCAGGCGCGCGGGAGCCAAACATAAGAATTGTTTTCGAGCGTATTTTGGAGCGTATTTTCGCGCCGATCGCGAGCGCTTGCCACACAGAGCGGAGCCTTAGCGGAGCCTCTCCGAGGCTCCGGCATGCGCGCACCTCCCCGAGCCCCTCGGCCATTTGGGCTCCGCTCCGCTGCTTATAAAACCTTATAGGCCTTATAAGCCTTATATGCCTTATAAGCCTGCTTACAAAGTGCTCGCGCTCCCCCTAGGCTTCAACCCCAGGGGCGGGGCGGGGCGGTAGCGGCGGCGCGCACCTCCCCGAGCCGCTCGGCCATCTGGGCGACCACGGTCCCCGCCTCGAGCAGGAGACCCGCCTCCGCCTCCCGCCGCGTCGCTCCGGTTCCCGCGCCGGCTTCGTGTACGGCCCCCTCGACCTAGGTCGCACGCACGCGGGTCAGCCGCGACTATACATTATAAATCACGGTCTCAAATAAATCTAGAACGCTAGCTATAGCGAATTCGAATTCGAAACCGAATTTATAACCGCAGCTGGCAGGGCTGGCGGGGTGTAATCGAAAATTTGGCACCGCGAGTTTCAGCGCCTGCAGATTTAGAGCGCGCATGTGATTAAAGCCGGTCGCATCGTCTGATCCGCCCGCAAAACTGCGCGAAATAATGTCTAGATCTGAACGGTTTTGAATCAACGTGGAAAATGAACTTTAATTTCAACTCACGCTGCTGTGTCTGTCTGCACATGTCTCGGCCGCGGCCGCAACAGCGCCCTGGCCCGGTCGAGAAACGCCGCGAAAGCCTCCTGCAATTTTGCGCTGGCTGATTCCGACGTCGACGGCTGAGATTGCCACTGGCCATGATCACGAGTCCCGCGGAGGGGGCTGACGGCGCCGGCGCTGGTGCGCTGGTGCTGCTCCGCCGGCGCCGGCCAGCTGCAGGAGCCGCCGGCCAGAGGCCAGGAAGGGACGCTGACCGTGGCGTCGCGATCGGCCAGGAAGCTCAGCTCCGAGCTCGCGATCGCGACCGCGTCCGGTGGACTGGCCACGGGCCCGACCGATGAAGAGCCGCTGGCCATGGCCGTGGCCGTGGCCGTGGCCGTGGCCGTGGCCGTGGCGTCGGCCAGGAAGCTCAAGTCCCGATCGCCCTCGCCCTCGAGCTCGCGATCGCCCTCGACCGCGAGCTCGAGCTCGGCCTGCAGCTGCCGCCGCGGGTCGGGGGAGCTCGCGCGCGCCACCGGCGAGCCGAGCGGCGACGCCGGTGCAGACGTAGGGCCGACGTCGACGAGCCTCGTACCCCGCGGGCTCGAGCTCCGGCCGACTTCGCTGCTGCGGCCGCGGCTGCGCCGCGGGCGCTTGCGGCTGCGGCTGCGGCTGCGGCTGGCTTCGCGACGCGCCGCTTCCCTCTCGGGACTCTGCCCTCGCGATCGCGATCGGATGCGAGGCGCTTCGGCGCGCGGGCTGGGGCTCTGCCCGGGCGCCGGCCGCGGGCTCCGCTCGCGTTCGATATCGCGGCCTCCTGCTTTTCGCCACCTGCCGCGCCGCATTATCAGGCGCTTCGAATTCTAATCATCAGCGCCGTCTACGTATACAACGGCCGGGCGTACTCTTCCTCCACGCGAATCAGGCACTGGCGCGCGTCGCCGCTGAACCTGTACCAGGGGTCCTTCTGCAACGCATGCAAGAGCCGTTGGAGACCCGCGGCGGTCCGGTGATCGAGCATGATCATAAGCGCGGGGCGGACCTTTTCGTCGTACTCCCGCGTCATGCCTCGGCAGCGGTCCCCGCACACGTTGATCGAAATAAATCTGTCCTGTACACGGATCGGGTGGGCAATCGTCATGATCAGCGGACGCCGACGTTGCGACAGCAAATCAAAGCGGCAGTGCTAGTACTAGTGGCCATTCGAGCACAGAATTCGAAGAAATTCGAAATTAAATTAAAGAAGCAATTGCAAGAAGCACCCGGATCAGCTGGGCGGCGTCTTCTGCACGGCGGAAGAGGGCGACAGCCGCCCAATGGACGTCGGCCGACGTCGACGTCCCCGCGAGCGCTAGCTGTCCCAATTGCAAGACCATTGCTTCGACAGCCTCGAGCGGGCCGTACCTGCGGGGCGGCCTCGCGATCGGTCGATTTATCATAGCATATAGAAGAGATTCGAAAATCGAATCTAGAGGATCGGAATCCGATCGCGAAAAGGAAGCTGAAGAGAAACGCGCGCCGCACCTCCTGCAGGCGAGTGCGATTTCGTGGCGGGACGGCCCAAGTGCGGCTTTCGCACTCGATCGCGAGTGCGGCAGCTCTTCGAGCCAAACCAGCCGCTTGCGAAAATCGACGTCGACGCGGTTCTCGGGGGCCCCGTGACCAAGAGCAGCAGCAGCCAAAGGCGCCGATATCGAATTCGAAGGCAGCGGTAGTTGGACACCCGAGCGGTCTCGAGGCCGGAAGGTGGCCTAATTAATCGCGAGCCGAGAGTGGGTCATGATCATGATCAGCTTGCGACTGAACATTGATCCCCAACACGGAACGAACGCACAAGTGTACGGGTGTCGCGCGCCGGGCGCGCTGTCGCTGTAAATACAGAAAAGCCGATCCGAAAGGAGATGTGTCGAGTGCCATGCGGCCTGCGCATACAATCAATAAAACGGCACAGGCCTAGGCGCGGCTAATTAAAGATTCACGGTCCGAAAATATTAATAGATTTTTCCAATTCGGGAAGTTAAAGGTCGATCGATTCGGGAGCTGCATGCAGCTGTGCATACGCACCACGAGCGGCGCATAAGCACCATCGCGAAGGCCCCATTCCTCGCCATTTCGACGCCCTCCACGTCACCGATGCTGGCGCATCAATTAAAACGTCGACGTTGATCATGAGGGCGCCCCGCAAGGGGCGCCTCGCAAGCTCGAGTGGCGCGCGCGGCACGGCGCATGCGCATGCGCATGCATGATATATATACGAACCCGGCGCGGCTCAGCGCGTCGAACAGCTCTCGCTCGGAGAAAAGCCCTGCGAAATCGAACCAGGAGCCGAGCCAGATGACGCGCTCCTCGCGCAGCCATACTTTCGCCCCAATTTCTGTGGACGCGCTGGACATTGTTCTGCGAACTGTCGACGTCGCAATATCTATTGAAAGATCGACATCTGGACTGGAACGTACAGATCTAGAGCGGGAGGGGACCGGAGTGCGAGTGACCGGGCCTGGAGCTCGAGAAGGGAGAGCACTAGTACTAGTACTTCAAAATTCCGAATTTCTGAAGCTCCTCTATGAATTTCCCTCGAGCTCCCTCCGAATTACGAATTCCGAGTTCTGAAGCTCCTATATATAGCTAGGCCTAGACCTCTCCTCTTCGAATCACGATTCTCAAGCTTAGCTTTCGCGCATATCGCGATCGATATCGGCTCCCGCCTGCGCATGCGCCAGGCCCTGAGGCTGGCCATGGCGCCCGCCGGGCCGGCCCCCGCCAGGTATACGTATAATAGCCTCCACCTATGGCGCACCATGCATATGGCGCTTACCGACTCGGCGAGGGCCGCCGGGAGCTCATGCGCATGCGCGTGCACGTGCACGTGCACGTGCACGTGCTCCGGCTCGATCCGACACAGCGAGCTCGACTCGGCGAGCTCGAGGGCGCTATCATAGTATAGCTAGCGCTCACTGAGTCACCGGCGCGGGGCCGCGACCCTATAGCTAGTGTTAACGTTGATCATGACGAGCTGCGCGAAAAGCGCATGCATACCGCGGCGCAGGCGCGGCGCCGGCTACGGCCCTGACCGGCATGTGATTCTGACCGGCGCCGTGTTCCTCGAGCACAAGTCGAGGAGGCCGCGTCCGCCAGCGCCATCAACCTTTTTTTGACCTTGTAGAAGACATACCCCGGCCCGCGAGCCCGCCATCTCTTCCCGCGGCTCGGCCGTGCGGGCGAGCGATGCCGTCGAATGCAACCACCGATGCAGCGCGGGGCGCGGCCGCGGCGCCGGAGATCAAGCCGATCGACAGCAGTTCGCGCCACCGGATCTGCAGCGGGCAGGTCATCCTCGACCTAGCTACCGCCGTCAAGGAGCTCGTCGAGAACGCCGCGGACGCCGGGGCGACGAGCATTGGTGCGCTGGGCCGTGCACGAGCCGAGCGAGATGAAGGCTGACGCCGCTGTCGGCGCAGAGGTACGCCTGAAGGACTACGGCGCGGATCAGTTTGAGGTGGCGGACAACGGGAGCGGCGTGGACCCGGCGAACTACAAGAGCCTAGGTCCGCGCCCTGAATTCGAACGAGCGCGCAAGCTCGGGCGAACCGAGCGCCTGGCGCGCCGCAGCGCTGAAGCATTGGACGTCCAAGATACGGCGCTTCGAGGATCTGGAGAGCGTCGCGTCGTTCGGGTTCCGCGGGGAAGCGCTCAGCTCGCTCTGCGCCATGTCGACCCTCGTCGTCACGACGCGCACGGCGGGCCACGAGATCGGCGCCCGCATCGAGTTCGAGCAGAGCGGCAACGTCGCTAAGCAGTCTCCCGCCGCGCGCGAGGCGAGCCGCGCTCCCGCCCCTTCCCGCTCCCGCCGCGCTGCGCCTTCGAATTTGATCGCGCCCACCCGCGCAGGTCGGCACCACCGTGACGGTCTCGGGGATCTTCAAGAACATGCCCGTCCGCGCGGAGAAGTTCAAAAAGGAGGCGCGCCCGCCGGCCGCGCGCTGTACCCGTCCCACGCGCGCTCCGCTGAGGCGCTACCCCCCACCCTCAGATCAAGAAAGAGTACTCCCACATGCTCTCCGTCCTGCAGGGGTACGCCGTAGTGCTCTCGGGGGTACGGATCACGGTTTCGAACCAGCCCGGGAAGGGGTACGCCGGCGAGCGCCGCCCTCGCTGCGGGAAGCTCCAATCTAAATCCATCATCTCCCCGCAGAGCCCGCCAGGTCGTCCTCTCGTCTCCGGGGGGTACATTGCGCGAGAACGTCGCGAGCGTGTTCGGCAGCAAGCAGGTACCCCCCGAACCCCGTGCCCTGCCGCTCCGCGCGCCGGCCCCTGAACCCGCCCCGCCCCGACTCCAGCTGGCGTGCATGGACGATTTCAACGCCGAGGACGGTGCGGGGCCCGACGGAGGCGCGGGCGAGCAGGCGGTACCCCTCAGGTGAGAGCCGCCTTCGCCCCGCGCGGCCTACGCCTCCGCCTCCGCCGGCCGCTCCGCCCCCGCCTCGACCAACAGCGTCCGCGCAGGATCGCTGGCCTCGTGTCAAAGGCAGCGCCAGGCAGCGGCCGCGGCAGCGGCGACCGCCAGGTGCCCTCTAACCCCGCCTGACCCCGGTACCGCCTGACCCCGGTACCCCCCAGTACCTCTTCCTGAACGGCCGGCCGGTGGAGGTCCCCAAGATCTCCAAGGCGATGAACGAAGTGTACAAGGTGCGGCGTACCCTCCCGCATCTCCGCAGTCGTACCCCCGGACTGAGGCGTACCCCCGTAGTCGTACAACTCGCAGCAGTACCCCGCGTTCTTCCTCGACATCCGCATGGACCGGGGTACGTTGGTTCCCGTCGCCCCGTTCTCTCCGCCCTCTCTAAGCGCGACTCCCAGGAGCTTACGACGTGAACGTCGTACCCGACAAGAGGAAAGTGATGTTCCACGATCTCGATCGCATCCTCTCCATCCTGCGGGTACCCCCCGCCGATCTTGTACCCCCCCTCCCCGCTCAAAACTCGTCGTACCCCCCAGAGTGGGATGGCCTCGCTGTACGATCCGAGCCGGGGGTACGACGTGAACGACGCGGCGCGGCCCGGCGGGGGTAGCCTCGTCTCTTCTTCTCGGGCGAGCGGCGCCGCTGGCGGCGCCGGCGGCGCCCACCTCCTCCGCCTCGAGGCGGGCCCGGCCTCCGCCGCCGACGGGGCCGCCCTCCTTTCCCCCCCCTCCTCCGCCCCCCGCCCCGCTGCCCTACCCCCCTCCGCGCCCCCCTCGTCCTCCTCCTCCCGCGCCGCGCGGTCCCCCCCCGAGGAGGCCTCCTCCTCCTCCCCCCGTACCCCCGCCGGCCCCGCGTCGGGCTCCACCCCCCGGACCACCGGACGGAGGGGTACCGGAGCGGTCGACCCCAAAGCGGGGGGCAACCCGTTCGCGGGAAAGGCGTTCGTGCCCAAGCACATGCGGGCGGCGGCCGGATCGGGCAGCCAGACAGTGGACCTGACGGCGGACGAGGGCGAGGAAGAGGCGGGCGAGGCGGATGCGGAGGCGGAGGCGGCGGATGCGAAGGGACCGGAGGGAAGCCCCCCGAAGGATGCGCGCGTCCGATGCGACTGGGACAGCGTCGCGGCCGGCGTCAGCCCGAAGCAGAGGGCGGCGGCTACGGCGGCGGCGGAGGGGGAGGCGGAGGCGGAGGCGGAGGCGGCGGAGGGGGCGGAGGGGCGGCCGGCCCCGAAACGGAGGCGGAAGGCCGCATCGGGTCCGGCCGGGCCGCCCGTGCCCGGCCTGACCCCCGGGATCGCCGTCCGGGTACAGTGCGACTGGGCGGCCATGGCCGACGACGTACCCTGGGACCCCGAGGCCCCGGCCCCCGTCGCCGCCGCCGCAGCCGTACCCCCCGCCGGGCTCTTCTCCGGCGCGGAGGGGGACGAGGAGGGGGCCCCGCCCAGCCCCTCCGAAGGGCCCGGCCTGAAGGTACTCTCCGCGAAGTCTCGTACCCCTCCCCACCCCTAAGCCCCGTCCCTGCAGAGTTTCGCGGGGTACGAGGCGGAGGGGGCGGCGCGGCGCATGGAGCGGGTCATAGAGAAGGAGCACTTCGGCCAGATGCGCGTCATCGGACAGGCGCGCCCCGTACCCCCCCCCGGCGGTCGATTCCTTGCGTCCGCGGCGGCTTACCCCCCCCCCCCCCCCAGTTCAACGCGGGGTTCATCATCGCGCAGCTGGGTAGCGACCTCTTCATCATCGACCAGGCGGGCCCCGGCCGTACCCCCGTTTTCTTCTTTCCCCGCCCTCGTGACGCGGTACCCCCTTTTTAGCACGCGAGCGACGAGAAGTACCGATTCGAAACGCTGCGACGAACGACGTCTCTGCACGTGCAGCCGTTGATAAGGTACTAATCTCCGCCCCCCCCCCCCCCCCCCCCCCATCCCTTCGCCCCCCTTTTCCCCCTTCCCCGAATCCTCTTTCGCCCTCTCCCCCTCCCCCCCTCCCCCCCCCCCCCCCCCTCGCCCCTGGAGGGGACTCACGCCAGGGGTACCGGCCAGGCCGCTGCCGGTTGAGATGACGGCCGCTGAGGAGGTCATCGTCGCGGAGCACAGGGACGCCTTCGTCAAAAACGGGTACCCTGTTTCGATTTCTCTGCTTACGGGTACCCCAACCAATTCGAAAGCGGCCCCATCCAGGTTCGAACTCGAGTTCGACGAGGAGGCGCCCCCGGGCCGCCGCGTGCGGCTGAAGGCGCGGCCCCAGTCGAAGGACGTTACCTTCGGCCCCGACGGTAAGTCAATCTTTATAATTAACGAATCATTATGAACTACAGTTCTTTTAGTTAGCGCAAACTTTCAGCTTATAATTTCAGCAGACGTTCTTGAGATTGTGGCTGCGCTGAGGGAAGGAGTGGAGCCGGGGGCTGTACCCCGCCCCTCCCGCGTTCGCGCCATGCTCGCCTCCCGCGCCTGCCGATCGTGCGTACCCCCTTTACCCTAAATCTTTTTGCTGTATCCTGACGCGCAGCCTTCTTTTTCTACTCTCTTCAGGGCCATCATGATCGGGGACCCGCTCGCCGTGCCCGAGATGACCCGGGTACCCCCCGCCCTCCCATTCATTCGCCCCCACGTACCCCTTAAGCTTCGAGCCCTCCCCCCCCAGGTGGTTCGGAACATGGGTACGATGGATCAGCCGTGGAACTGCCCGCACGGGCGCCCCACCATGCGGCACCTCGTGGACCTCTCTGCCCTGCCCCGTTTGTAGCTCATTTGTGGCTGTAAACCAAGCTCAGAGAAAGCTCAGGAAGCTTAGAGAAAAGATGCACGTGTATGCTGCCATGTAGAACCTCGAGCTCTCTGCTCTGCCTCGTACGTGATCATGACGGCCCCGCGGCCGGCCCCGCATGGGTGACCCAGGGCGGCTGTGCGTGCGCATGCGTGCGTGTGTTGTGCATGTGCATCGACCGTACGTATACCGTAGTACGATATATATATATATACACACACACGTGGGCGACCCAGATCTAGATCTAGAGCGGCTTTTGTTTATTCTCAGAAACGTTTTGTGTATACTATATATGATACGGGCATCGATATCGAGCGATATCGCGACCGTCGGACCGCGGCCGCGGGCGTAAGTAGCGTATATATCATATCCATAGTATATATACGTATACCGTATATCCATAGTATATATACGTATACGTATACGTATCCGCGGCTCCTGAAGTTCTACGTATATATCATATCCATAGTATATATACGTATACGTATACCGTACATGTACAGCTACTTATACCGGACCAAGCTCATGGTCAATTGCAATTGCAAGCCCTCGCGCAGCCGGATGTCACAGTGTTGTGCTTGTACGGTACGTTTACTGCGGCAGTAAAAAAGGATCATAGAATTATATACACATACTCACAAGTTCAAAAAAAACTCTACACAAAATTCAAGCTTAACTTAGTAAGACAGGTGCATATGGTGCAGCAAACATCGCTGCTGGAGAAAACTTGATCATGAAAGAAAAGGCCGACATCGATATCGACGCGTTGCGAGCATAACACAATACTTCCATGCATATGCGATCCCTACACGGTAGTCTTGCGCAACTGCACTAGTACTATTACTGCAGCACGTGCACTATATATATACATGAGATTCCCATATATAATCGATATATATAGTAGTAACTGCCCGACCGAGATATACCCGCGCTTTAGCGCAGTGGTATAAGGTCGTGCTACGACCTCCCGGATTCCCGGGTTCGGTTCCTGCTGTTTCCGCTACGTTGTACTTCGAATCCCTGTGATTCCCGATACCGTGACTTGTATCCTCGTTGTGTACTACGAGTGGGCACGCCCACCGTAGATCTTTAAAAAAAAAAAATGCCCGACCGAGAACTTCGGAAATCACTGCTGATTTTATGACTACAGAGAAATCAACGTCAGCTGCAGGGTTTCAAGTTTATGACTACAAATCACTGCTGATTATATACTACTATACATAGATAGCTACGTAGGGTGCTATTGCAAAACTGCACTGCAGCATCACGATCGATATCGTAATAACTCCCCGATCGAAAAATCAACGTGAGTGGATGTGACTGTCAAATGTGACTGCGTTGCGCGCGCCCCTTCCAGGAACATAAACACTGACTCTCGGTTAATTAACTACCGACCGTCGGACGTATACATATACCAAGCTAAGAGAAAGCTTTCGAAAGCTTAGAGAAAAAAATGTACAGATACCCTAGACGTCGACTGTACAATAAGTTCAAGGCCTAGGCCTAAAGGCCTAAAGCAGTGCTAGCACGGCGCGGGGAAGGCCGCATGAGCTTCGCGGGCCGCGGGCTGGTCTGAGGGTCCTTCTCGAATTCGCTCTTGCTACGTTCGAGGCTGAAATCCAAGTCGGTGTCGAGGGGGAGTGTGAGCGCGCCTGTGAGGCGCGGGGGGGACCCAGCACAGCATGGGCGCCGGCGCAGCTGCAATGGGTCGACGCCGCGCGTCACCTGAGCGTCGCGAGGCGCGCGGTGTCAACGTTGGCGTCCGCGCGCGGGGCGCCCAAAGAATGGGACGGGCGCACTGGGCGGCCGGCACGCGGCCGGGGGCTGTCCAAACGGAACCGGTCTTCGCTGGTTTCGAACTCGGGACCACAGTCCTGGAGGCACTCGAGCTCGTCCAGCTGGTATTTCCACGTTGACAATGTGAGCTCGAGAGTGCTTATACGTACAGCTGGCAATGGGAGAGCTCCGGGCACACCTCAAGCTCCTGCTGCTCGAATCGCGCGCGAAGGCTGTCGACATCGACGTCGACGCTGCACTCAACCTGACGGCGACGTCGACGGCGGAAACTTGAGAAATCGAGAACAATATTAAAAGTCACAATAATATAAGCGAATGCCCGTTAACGTTATCGACGCGGAAATTATTAAACACATGTACATGACGAAAATGGGGTGTGAGACGGACCGAGAATGATCGCTTGTGCGCAGCGGAATAGGGTCGCAATCGAGGAAGTATTCCTCGCACAGGGACGGAGCCGGTCGATCGCACGTGCACGTACGTACGCGTATACACAGCCATCGCTTCGACCGACGGAGGCTGCGCACGCATTTGGGTCCGACGGTCAATATCACGACGACGAATTCGGCAGCTGCATGACCATGCGCATGCCATGACGAGTTCTAAGTTCTAACGGCCTAACGGCTGTTTCTTCCGAAGTTATGTATGATACAATTATAAATACATTCACGTTGGCCATGGCCATGGATATCGAAACATTTATTTTCTATGCAGAATTCCGAAATGCGGCTGGTTATTATAACGTACGTATACGCGTATGCATGGCGCACCTTCGGTGACGGGGTTCTAACGCTGTCAGCTCCATCGATATCGATATCTGGTCGATGTCTTGGGCACGCGCACGCAGCGTTGCATGCGCAGTTCTCCTTGCACGAGTCGGAGCCCTCGGAGGACGGACTTTGCCCGTGCACATGCGCATGCACGTATATATGCATATGCGCGCTACTGCTGCTTGCGCATATGCATGCACTCGCTTTCTCCGGATCCGTGGGTCCAGCAGATGGCCATAAGCCTGCCGTGCGGTAATGGCAAGCTTAAGTGCTTGAGCGGTGCCACGGTGATCATGGGATGCCATGTAAGAATAAGAAGCAGGCACTCACAACGCCTTGAGCTCTCCCGCCGCCGGTCGGAAGTCATGGGCGCTGTGATCGACGGACTGCAAGAGCGGAGTCCGCTGCGGGGCGGCCTGACGAATTCGTCGTCTGACGGCCTTCTTCCTTGGCGATTCCGATCCGGATCCTCGAGCTCACCGAGTCGTTTCGTACGGATTGCAGGTTGACGCGACGTCGCGACGCCGGCCGCCGGCGCTGTCCATGTTGCCAATTGCAAGTTTTCGGACCCGGGAAGGGGCTCGGCCCGGCGCGCGCGCGGCGGCTCAGGCCGCTCAGCCCCAGGGCCCAGCCTGGCAGGCCGCTCAGAGTCAGCCTTGCTCACTAAGTTAGTACTGAGTACTAGTACTCATCAGTGTACTACTCACTGAGTCGGGGACTCGGGGAGTCGGGGTACTACCGGTACCGGGTAGACTCCGTAGTACACTGTACACCGTACACGACTGTAGTCTCTGTTCATCAATTTTTTTGAACCGTTTGAATTAACTTAGTAACCGTACCGGTTGGGGTCCATTTTGGGGCCGCCGGCGCGTCGCCGACTCGCCGTCCGCCGGGCGGCGCGCCGGCGCGGCGCCGCGCCGGGCCGCCGGCGCGGCGGCGCCGGCGCCGTCGGCCCCATGCCATGATGGCCTGGCAGCCGCGGCCCTCGGCTGAGCAGTGAGCACACTGTGACAGTGACTCAGCACTGAGTCATGATCAGCAGAGTAGAGCTCCGACTCTCCGAGTGCTCAGCACTGAGTCAGCCTGGCAGCAGGGCTGCCAGGGCCTAGGCCTGACTCAGTGAACAGGCCCGGCCCAGCGCCGGGCCAGCGGGCCCTGACTCAGTGAGCGGGGCCGGCGTGGCGCCGGCGCCCGCCGGCGGCGCCGGGCCGGGCCGCGCGCGGCCCGGCCGGCCCGCCCGGCGCCGGCGCCGGGCCGGCGGCCGCCGGCCGGCCCGGCGGCCGGGCGGCGGCGCGCCGGCGGCGGCGCCGCCGGCCGCCGCCGGCCCGCCGGCGGCGCTAGCGCTGGGGCCGGGCCGGCCCGGCCCGGCGCCGGCGGGCCGAGTTTCAAAGTTTACTTAGCTAAGTTAGCTTTACTAGTTAAAACGTTACTAAGTTAACTCCATGACGAGTTTTTTTATGGAGTTTCTCGTCACTAATATAATAGTCTCGCCCGCAATAGTCTCTGAATTTTTAAACATTTTGGGGGCGCATGAAGCCGCACATTAATTTCAAGACCCTAAGATTCTGCTGTATCTACCCCCCAACCGCAGCCAAAAAGCTTCGAATTCAAAATGCATTAAACGCATTAATTTATAAAATGGTAATATACAAAAAACCGATCGCGAATCATGATCACATGCGCATGCAAGCCGAAAGTGGAATTCGAAGAAAACGTTACCGAATCAAACATTAGCAAGTTCCGCAAGTTGCAATTGGTCGATATCTTCTTCAAGCAATTTGGAATCTTTTTGCACTCGAAAAACAAACCTTGCAACTGAAAGAGAAAAATAATGACTAACTTGCCAGTTAAAGTTTTAGAACAACTCACTCACTGACTATTTCTGAGTGAGTCTCAGCCTGTTTAACGGTTGGATAGGGGGGTCGTCCACTGGGCAAGTAACTTTTCTAAGTTATCGGTTGGATAGGGGATCGTCCACTGACGACGTCCAGACTGGTCCAGTCTAGTCTAACAGTACCGTAAAACACAATAATATGACGGTCAAATTTATGTCGTTATAAAACCGGACCCTTCTCTATGCGAAATAAGACGTCCCCAAATTATGTCGGCACAAACTTTTCAAGCTTGTATGGGGCCTATGGGCCGCCGGGCCGGTGAATTTGATGGGGTACCACTGCGCGTCACGCAGGGCGTGCCCTACTATGACGGCACCAAATTATGTCGTTATTTCACATCCGAGGCGACATAATTTGGGGATGACATAGTAAAGTGCGTACCTTATTATTCTGTCCCGAATCGGCATCCGATGATCCTCGGGGTCGATTCGGCTCCCCCGGCCGGCCCGCGGCCCGCGGGCCCCCGCGGCCCCCGGCCCGGGGCGGCCGCGGGCCGCGGCAGCCTGGCAGCGCGGCGCGGCCGCTCGCCTCGACGAGCGTCCCCGGCGAGTCGCGGCGGCGACTCCCCGGCGAGTCCCCGCCGACGAGCTCGCAGCCTGGCACTGCGGCAGCTCGGCCGAGTCCCGGAGTCCGCCGAGTCGGCCCTGAGTCGGCGCCGACTCGGCGCCGACTCGCCGGCGTCGCCGCCGTACGCGTCGGCCGCGGCCGCGGCGGACCGGGTGGCCCGCCCGGGTCCCCGACGAGTCGACGTCGGCGTCCTATCGACTCGGCGACGTACGTCGGCGTCGACTCGGCGACGTCGGCGTCGACTCGGCGACGACTCGCCGTCGCCGAGTCGAGTCGCCGACGATATCGATCGCCCGGGCCCGGCGGGCCGTCGACTGGTGCCGACTCACTGCCGACTCAGTGCCGACTCTGCCGATCGCGAGTCGTGCGGAGTCGCGCCGACCCGGCCCGACCGTCGGACCGTCGGACGTCGACACTGACTCGACAGCCTGATCATGACAGGCGCCAAATTCTCCGCCGGCGCCAGCTGCAGTTGATGAACTTCGGAAAACTTGAAAGCCCCAACGTGGTCCGTGCACGTGGCACGGTGGCACCCCGCTTTTTTCTCATTCGAGGCTCGAAATTAAAAGAGCGCTTGAAGCAGAGCCACTGCCCATGCGGACTGCCCCACGACCACTGGCCGGGCCGGCCCAGGGCCCCGGGGGCCCTGGCCCCTGGCCCCTCAGATGAGTTCGAGTGAGAGGATCAGATTCAGATTCGCTGCTGAAGCCCTAATTAATGAAAATGCCACTGGGTGCCTGCCTATCTCTGGAACTGCGGGTTTCTAATGAAACGTCGCGGGTAGGGGGGAGGGAGGGGGGGGGGGAAGGGAGGGAGGGAGGCGGGGGAGGGAGGATGGGGGTAGGGGGGGGAGGGAGGGTCAGCGTGGCGACGTGCGAGTGCGGCGGCGGGGCGCTAAGCGAGCCGCCGCATGACGTGGCCGATGCGGGGCGGATCGAAGAGCGACGAGTACAGGGGGCTCCGGTGCTGCGGCGCGCTTGAGCGAGGGACCGAGGAAGGCCGCAATCCGAGAGCGAACGAAAAGAGAGGACGTACCCCAAGCGGGGGGCTCTCCCGCCGGCCTCGAAGCGCATCGGCCGGGCTCCTGGGGGTGGGGGGGGCGGAGCGGGCGGCTTGGACGGCGGTGGGGGTGGAGACGGGGCGGAGGGGTACGCGGGCGGCGACGGGGGTAGACGGCTGCGACGAAGAGGCGGAGGCGGAAGAGGGCGGGGGAAGGACGAGGGGGGGTAGGGCCGCCTGCTCGGGGGGAGGCGGGGCGGGCCCCGCTGGGAACGAGCGCGGGGGGCGGAAGGTGGACGAGAGGCCCCCGGGGGGAGGAGCCAGCATCGACACCTGTGGGGGTACAGGCTCGGTGGCCGGAAAGGGGGGGAGGAGATCTTGCGGGGGTACCTTGACGGAAAACTCGGAGCGGGCGCGGGCGAGGAGGTCCTTCACGGGGGTACTGAAAAAGGGGTGCTCGGGGTCCGTGGCGCGGGCCCGAATCTCCCGCAGGCGGATCCGAACCCGCTCCCGGGCATCGCGGGCGCGCTGGGGACGGGTTCGGATCTCTGCGAGGGAGAAAGGACGGGGGGGAGGCGCACCTGGGCCAGATGGACGAGCGAGGGCGGCGCGCCGTCCCTCATCCTCTGCCTCAGCTCCGCGAGCTGCTGGCCGGCGTCGGGGGTACGGCGATATTTTAGGGTGTTGGGGGGGGGAGGTACGGCACCAGCCGGGCGCGGGCGCGGGGCTCGGGCGCCGAGTCGACGGGCTCCTGAGGGCCGGCCTCGGGCAGCGGGAGCCGCGCCGGCGCCGGCGCGGGGGCGACGAGGGACGCTGCGCGGGACGTCGGCGCGAGGCGCGGCGGCTGCGGCTGCGGCGGAAACGGCGTACCCTCCACGGCGGACGCGTCCCGCAGGAGGGCTGCCAGGGTACGCGGGCGGATGGGGACGAACAGGGCGGCGTCGATGGGCGCCGGTTCGGCTCCGAAGAGGGCCCCGTCGGCGTCGACGGCCCCGAGCTGGCGGACGGCGCACAGCGTCCCTTCGTTCGCGCGGTACGCGGCCAGCGCGGCGCGGAGCTCGTCGAGGCGCATCCGCTCGAGCCCGTCCCGGAGCCCGCGGAGTGAGTCGGCCACGCGGCCCGCGATCTCCCGGAAGGCCTCGCGCCTGCGCCGGGATTCGAACCCGCGAGGACGCGAAGGCGCGCGGGAACGGCGTACGTACCCGGGGACCGGGTGGCGGCGGAGAATGTCGGCGGTCTCGATGGGGTCCCCGAAGAGGATCTGGACATCGTTCCCCGTGCCGAACATGCGCGCGCCGACCGGAAGCACGTCATCGATGCCCGTCATGAAGAACGGCAGCACGATCGGCGGCACGACCGGCGCCGTCACGAGGCGCCCGATGCCTGCGCGCGCGGGGCCCGCCGTCGGCGGAAGGAGGCGCGGGGTGCGCGCAGGAACATCGCACCGAGGCGGATTGGGCCCATCTGCCCGTCGCGGGAACGCGTGCCCTCGGGAAAGACGTGCAGCCAGTCGCCGCGGTTCAGCTTGTCCAGCGCGACGCCCATGCCCTGCCGAAGCGCGATTCGGCGCGAGGGACCCGCGGAAGGACGCGCGAAAGCCGCCGCGCACCGCCTGATCGAGCCCCGCGCCGCGCTTCACTGGGAGGACCTTCGTGTACTTAAAAAACTCGGTCATGAAGCGGTTCTTGAAGCAGCGGTCCGTCGCGCAGAGCGTCCAGCTGCGGAATCGGGCTCGAACGAAGCGCGAAAGGCTTCGTAAGCATGGCAGTCTCGCGCACCGCACGGCTTTCGAGTCGATGATCGTCTGGAACGGGAGGAGGAGGCCCGGGACGAGCGGGTCGTCCAGCGCCGTGATGTGGTTGCTCACAGTGATGAGAGGCACGCCGGCGGGCCGGTTGTGGACCGCCTCCATGAACTTGTCGATCCCGTGCGTCTGCGACGCCCAAGAGGTAAGCGCGACGGCCCTCGCTGGAACGTTGCGGCGGGCGCTCGGACGCGCCTCCGTGTTATTGAAGACCGACATGACAGTCTTGCACGCGGCCCCGACGACGCCTATGAGCAGCGGCCGCATGAGGCGGTCGAAGGCAGTGTGGAGCTCGCTCCCCTCGTCGCGGAGCAGGTGCTCGTAGACGAGAGGCTTCTCGGGCTCCGCTGTACGAACTAGAAATCAGCGGAAGTACCGGGAGACGAGAGAGTGGCGACCGCGTCATCAATGGCGAACCCGGAACCGGCGCAGCCGCGGCTGCGGGAGGCTGAGAAGGGGCATCCGTCGCCATGCTTGCTGTTATTCTGGGCGCCTCCCGGGCGCCCAAGCTCGTGGATTCACGCCCGACCGATTCCTTGCAAGCAACCGTACCCCCCCCGAGAGGCTTCGCGCAGTCGGCGGCGGCGTCAGCGGCGTCGACGTGGGCGGCGGCGCGGCCTGAAAGATGAGCCTGCAGGGTTTTGAGTCGCTACGCAACCTTCTTGGGCGTAGCTGGAGCTCCGCAGGCCCCGATGCAGCCGCGCGCGCGTCCGGCGCTCGCGCTGGCGGGAAGCGCCCGCGAAAGAAGCAGCGCCTCGATCTGGATAGCGGCGGCCTCAATGCGCTCCCCAGCCCAGTCAAGGAGCGCTTCTCGTTGATACAGCACGACGACGTGGCGGACGGTGCGCGTTCCACCGCACCGCATAGCCACGCTGCCTGGCTTGTGACACGCTGCGAAGACGCGGCCGCGGAGGGAGGAGACGAGGACGCCGAGGATGCGGAGGCCGGGGACGGCGCAGGTGAGGAGGCCGACGGAGCCGGCGACACGGGCGCGGTGACCACGCCGCGGAAGCGCCTCCCGCCCACGTACTACCTCACGAACTTCTGGATCATCGTCGGTGAGGCGGCTCGCGCTTGCTATTGCATGCAAAGGAACGCAGGCGGGCGGCACGCGCGGCGATCTGATCGAAGCTGCACTCGCAGACACGGTGCTGGAGCGGGACGGTCACTTGTTCCTCGAGGAGGAGCGCGCGCAGATCGAGCTCCTCCGCTCGCTCTCGGAGCGCGCGCGCCGCCTCTTCGTTCGCATCTACAACCGCAAGGCGAGCCGCCCGGGCCCGGGCCCCGGGCCGCGCGCGTCCCCGCCTTGAATTCGAACGCCGCGCGCCGTCGCTCGCAGGGCCCCTGGCTGCGCATCGCGTGGCTCTCGTACGCGGAGATCGACGACGTGGAGGCGGCCGCGGAGGAGCTGGTCGCCTCCGGGCTCCTCGCGCGGCAGTTCTCCCCCGCGGAGGGGTACGCCGTCAAGGCGGGGCCCCTCGCCCTCGCCCTCGCCCTGGCGCCGGCCGCCCCGGCCGCCGCCGCCGCCGCCGCCGCCCTGGCGCCCGCCGCGGCGCGCGTGAATGTTGTACCCGAGGACCTCCTCTCCGCCCTCCGCGTTGGAGAGCTTCGGGAAGCGCTCTCCCGCGCCGGCGCCGGGGGCGGCGGCGGCGGCAGCGGCCCGCGGGCCTCGGGATCGAATCCCGGAGGGCGCGCCTCCTCCTCTTCTTCGTCCTCCTCCTCCGCTTCGGCTCAGGCTCTGGCCTCTGCTTCGGCTCCCAACCCCGCCCAGGTCAAGAGGGGCCTCCTGGCCGACCTCAAGAAGGCCTGGGCGAGGCAGGGTACCCTGGGCCTGGGGCGGAACGCCACGGTGCGCGCCGTACCCCTCCCCGACCCTTCCCGCCCCTTCCCGACCCGCCCCGTCCTGCTCCCGTCCTGACTTGTTCGTTCGTTCGAAGGCGGATCCCGTTCTGAGGGCACTCGCGTCGATGACGGGGCCCGTCGTGCGCGTGCACCCCTCCTTCGCCGAGGTACCCCCTTTCCCCTTCTTCCCCCCCCCTCCGCCATCTCTGATCCGTGACCCGGTACCCCCCCCCCCGTCAGATTCTCGGGAGGGTACGGCGCCTCTTCTTCATGAACGAGTCGCAGGACGCGTCCTCGCTGGTCCTCCAGTCCAAGGCGCGGTACCCCTCTTGCTCTGCGGCTCGTGTACCCCTCACACGGGCCTCCCAGGGCCGCGTGGTGTACGCAACCTACGTGGTGCGCCGCGCCCCTGTACTCCCATTCACCTCTGTACCCCCTTCCCGAGCCGCCCGCCCGCCCAGGTGCGGAGGGACACGTCTGTTTTCGGATCCCGGGCGGACCTTTTGGAGTACGAGGAAGCGCTGAGGGCCGCCGGCCGATTCGAGGTGCGCCGCCGCCGGTCTCTTCGTTTCGGTACCCCCCTCACGGGTACGCAGGCGGCGGTGACGGAGGTCGAGGCCGGGGGGGAAGATTCAACCGCCCTCGTCCTTGCTGAGGAGGCGGTGCGCGGGGGGGAGAAGCTCCGGGGGGTACGTCGTTTTTCGGGGTGCTGAAGGGTACCTCCGAGCAGGTGCGGGTGCTGGCGGGGCGGGCGGCGCCCGCGGCGCCCGCGCTCGAGGGGGCCAGGGCGGCCCCTGCACTGGAGGGGGGAGTGAGCGCCGTGGGGGTAGTCGAGATCCTCGACACGGACAGCGAGGGGGAGGGGGAAGGGGAGCGAGGGGGCGGGCGGGGGTCAAGTGCGGGGCCCGGGCCCCCGCCGCCCCCGCCGTCCGATCCGCCGCCCGCGCCCAGCGGCGCCCTCGTACCCTCCGAAGGCGAGCGAACGTTCCCCTGTTCCACCCCCCCCCGCCCCCCCCCCCACCCCCTTTCCGCCTCTCCGACCGCCTCCGCAGTACCCGTCGCGGCCTTCGCCTCCCCCTGGGACACTGGGCCGGTCCGCCATCGCCCCCCCCCCCCCCCCACTTCTCCCCCTCCCCTCCCCTCCCCTCTCGAACCTTCCTGTACCCCCCAGGCCGCTTCACTGCGGGCTGCGTGGCGGCGCACGTGCTCACGGTCGCCGTGTCCCTCCGCGAGCGCCGCCGCGAGTACAGGCGAGCGCGCGCGCGGGCGACGTACCCCCCGCCCCCCCCCCCCCCCCGTAATCTTCCCGAAGGGAGGCGGTGGCCGCGCTGCGGAGGCTGCTGGAGGGGCCGTACGCCCCGGGCCGCCGCGGTGCGCCCTCGCCTCGCCTGAGCTCGGCCCACCCGACTCCAGATCCCCTCGGGGCCGCCCGCGCTCCTTCGCTTCTCGTCGCAGAATTCCGACGCCCTCGGCTCGCCCGCAGGCCGCTGGTGGCTCCGCCTCGCCGTCGACCTCGACCACCTCGGCCGCAAGGTGCCGTACCCCCCTCCGGACCCTGGCCCGGGCTCGCACGGCACCGCGTACCCCCCGGCCGACCCCCCACCCCAGGAGGAGTCGCTGCAGGCCTGCGAGGGGGGCCTGGACGACGTCTGGACGCGCTCCGGCGAGCGCGTAGCCCTCGCCCGCAAGGCGCGTACCCCTCTTTTTTCTTTTTTCGCGGCTTTTTTATCGAGCTTTTGTTTTCGCCCGCGCAGCTGGTGAGGCTGTGGCGGCGCCCGTTGCGGTGGCGGTCCGTACCCCCCCGCTTCGCCGCGATCGCCGCCGTGCGGAATCCCAGGTTCGAATCCCGCCGGCAAGGTTTCGCTCCCGTTCTCATTCCGGGTCGCCCTAGGGAAGTGCGAGTCCGCGGACGGCCGCTGGAGCAGGCGGGGGGTACTGCCGTCGGCGCCCGCAGGCGCGCTGCGCCGCCAATCTCGATCCTTTTGCGTACCCCCTCCCTGACGCCGTACCCTGCAGCCGCTTCTGGGGCTGGGACGACTCAATCGTGTCTGTCGAGGCGCGGGGCTACCCCCCGCCGATTCGTTCCCCCCTCCCCCGTCCCGCCTCCTGACGCCAGTACCCAGGAGCTGGCCCTGCAGCACTACGCCTCCGAAGCGGGCGGCGCCTGGAGGGGCGAGCACTGCGAGTCCGGCGTCTTCCTTACCCTCTTCGGGGTACGCTCAGCGTCAGCCCGCGCCTTCCGGGTGTACGCCGTCCGAGAGGGGGGTACGCGGCCGCAGCTGCTCGCGTGGGACGTTCTCTTCGCAGACGTACCCAACGTCTTCGCATCCCCCTTCCAGGTAGGCGGGGGTACCGGATTCGCGATTTTTCGCGGCCTGATTCCCGTACCCCTCACGCAGGACGCCCCGCTTGACCTGACGAGCGATTCCTTCTACCCCGCCCGGTGCGAGGCGCCCGTGCCCACCTTGCGCCCCCCTTTGTTCATTTTAATGTTTTTATTCTATTCATTAGGTACGAGCTGATCCTACGGATGCTGGAGGAGGTTCGTACCGGGGACCTCTCCGCAATGCTCGAGGCCTCCTGGAGCTCCCAAAGGGGTACGTGTACGCGCACTTGGGGGTACCGGGTACGGGGTGCTGGGCTTACGCGCGGGGCAGGCGTGCGGTGCAGGGGCGTGAACTGGGACAGGCATACCCTCGAGCAGCTGCAGGTATCCCCCCGCACGTTCCTCTTCACGAACTTCCCTAAATCCGGTCGCCCCTTCAGGAGATGGCGACGTGCATCGGGGGTACCGTCCTCTCCGGCATCTTCCGAGTGCTGTGCGAGGACTACGCCCACTGGCGCGCCCTGCACCCCCTTCCTAGATCCTCTGTGTACCCCTCCTTTCCTTTGACCTCGCTCCCCCGCAGGTGCTCGGGGATGCCGGACCTCCTTCTCTGGCGTACCCCCTCCACCCCGGGGGGTAAGTTACATCATCGACCCTCTACCCTCCCCCCACTTGCTTTTGAGCTGAGCCGCGTACCCCCGACCCGGCAGAGCGCGGCCGCGCGAAGCTCGTCGAGGTCAAGGGGCCGAACGATCGGCTCTCGGACCGGCAGCGCGCCTGGATAGACCACCTCCTCGCTGAGGTCCGCGTACCCCGCCGGAGAACGAGCGTCCGCGTACCCTCTGCCGACCGGGGGTACAGGGTGCGGACGTGGAGCTCTGCCTCGTGGGGCCCGACGCGCCGGAGGCGGAGGAAGGGGTACAGCGCGCCGCCGCGCGGGCCGCGCTACCCGCGCCCCTTCGCCCCTCGTGCGGCCTCTTGATCGCTTCGTTCGCTTCTCGCCCCGACCTGATCTCGATCCCGTACCCCCCAGCGCCTCCTCTCCCCCCGAGGTGCTCGACGAGGAGGCGATCGAGCGCCTGTACCGCGCCCAGTCCGCCGCCTCGGCAGACGCGGTAGACCCCTCCCTTCCTAGCCTGACCGGTCGGCCTGTACCCCCCGTTCCTCACGTACCCCGTCGCTCAGGCGAAGAGTTGGTGGGCGAGCGTCGTGACCGCCCATTCGCGCGCCTCGGCGGGCTCGGAGGAGGGGGGTACGGAGAGCTCGAAAGGGAGGGGTACGGCGAATTCGAAGGCCCGGCGGCGCAGCGGGTCGCCGGGCACAAGCCCCAAGGGGGCGGCGGCGGGGGACGGCGCCGGCGCCGGCCCCGGGGCCCCCGCGGCGCCCTCCGCCCCCGTTTGCATAGTTCTGGATGGGTGAGGCCGTGACGTCGACGTCACGGTCCGATCCAATTGGGCGCTGCGCAGGCTGCGCGGCTGCGCGGCTGCAGTGCAGCTCAGCGACTGTAGGCCCCGGGCCCCTTGCGTGGGCAGCACTGCAGTCACTGAGTGGATCATGATTTTGCCAAGATCGCAGTTCTTTCAAAAAGACATACATTTACATACACGCATTCGGATGATACTTTTACATATACGCATTCGGACCTACAGATCTAGAATAGTAGCCAAAGCAATTAGGCGCCTTCAATGCAACGGAAGGGCCCGGAACTGGACACGCAATCGAGCTATAAATTACTGGGCACATTTCCTGAATCGCGGCCTAAAAACTTCAGACTGCAGCTATGGCATTCTAATTGAAAAAATGTGCAGGCGACGCTGACATGCGGAGATACATCTACGCCCTCAAAGAACTGCTGGAAAAAACCCTGCAGAATGAACAGGCTTGTAGAGACAAAGGACCCTGCGAAACTGCGTCCTTCCGGACTGGAAAAAGGTGAGGTGAGGAGCCGGGGCGCTAGCTCCTAGGAGACGCCTAGGGCAGGAGTGGCTCGAAGGGGGCCGCGTCGTCCATGCTGAGGCAGCGGGGGATGGACTCCCACCCGTCCCATCGGTCCACGAGCGGCGACGGCGGCGGCTGTGCCTCCGCGGTGGTAGTAGTAGTAGGAGTGGTCATGAACGCGTCCATCGGATCGGGCCCGAACTGGAACAGCGATGGGGTGGAAGGGCCTGGCGGAGGCGGGGGGAGGGGGTCAGGGCGGGGCGCCGCGGCGGGGCGGGGCGGGGTGGGGCGGCCGGGACGCTCACCGCTGCTGCAGTCGAGAAATTCCGGCAGGGAAACTATGCATGGACCGGCGAGGGAGGGGATGCGGGCGCCGGGGCAGGCGGCGAGCAGCTGAGAGGCGAGTTCCTCCAGGTCGATTGGGTCGCTCGGCGCGGCGCCGGCGGCCCCCTGCAGGGTGCTCGAGGTGGGGGTACGAGGCCGTTCCGCTGCCGGGGCGTCGGTGGCCGTCCGTGCGTGCGCAGAGCGCGCGGAGGGAGGGAGGGCGCGGACCGGCGGGGGAGTCGAGGAGGGCGGCGGCGCAGGCGGCGAGCAGTTCGGAGGTGACTTCGTACTCCGCGATCGCGAACTCCAAGCCGAGGTCCGCTGGCACAAAGGGCGGCAGAGCGCCGGGCGCGCCGGCGGTCGGCGGCGAGTCGCCCAAACCTGGCGGGGTCTGTCTCAGGACGGGCGGCCGCGGGCTCCGAGCGGGGCGGGCGGGCGGGCGGGCGGGGCCTCACCGGCACCGCGCGGCTCGAGGTCGATGGGGTCGCTCGGCGAGGCCCCGAGGCCTCGGCCCGCCCCGCCCTTGGCGGCCGCGGGGGTGGCCTCGGGCTGCGATGGGCGCGAGGGGCTCGGGGCGAAGACGTCGGCGCCGGCTGCTCCCCGCATCAGAGACGCCTCGCATCCCTTGGGGAAGGGCGAGGCGCACCTGTGGTGACGGGGCCCGAGACAGACGAGGCGACGAATGGCCGCTTGCCGGCACGGCCCTTCCAAGGGCCCGAGCCTGCACGCCCGGAGTCAGGCCTTGAAGGGGGCAGCGCACACGCCACGCAAACGAACCCTCGGCCTCCTCGGCGCGGCGGCGCTTGCCGGCGCTCGAGGGCGCGGCTCCGCTCGATGTGCTCGGCCCTGCCAGCAGCGCACCGGCCTGCTGCTGGTGCTGGTGCTGGTGCTGGTGCTGGTGCTGCTGGTGCTGCTGCTGCTGCTGCTGGGCGTCCGCGGCCCCTGTTAAAAGAACGTCAGCTGTGGCCCGCTACGAGAAACCAGCATGACGGAGGTTCAGCGCACCAGCCCCGTTGCCGTTGCTACCCCCGGGCGCCGGCTCCTCGTCTGAATCGAAATCGAACAGCTCTGAGGCGGAAAAAGATTGTCAGCGCGGCTCTCACAGCTGTTGCTGAAGGGGGGGGGTGGGGGGTACCGTCGGGAAGAGGCGGGCTCGCAGGCGCTGGCGCCCGCGCCCCTGCGCCCCTTGTTAGGGGCTGAGCGCGTCATAACGAGGCGGCTTTCAACTATCCACTAAAAGGGGCGGCCGGGGGGGGGGGGGTGGAGGGGGAGGGGGGGGGAAGAAAGAGAAAAGGAAAGGAAAGAAAGGAGAACGTGAAAGATACGACGCAGTTACAGCGAGACTGAGGCCGCGTTGGCGGTACCTCTAGAGCTTGGGCCCATTAAGGGCCAGTACTCCTCGCCTGAAAATTGCCACTCCACAAACTCGGAAAACCGCACACTGAAAAATCCTCTGAAAGCAGGCAAAGCGGGGAGGCCAGAAAGGGGCTCGCTAGACAAGCTTCACCTTTCCACTTCCAGATGCTCTCGACGACCAGCACGTGTCTCGCGTCGCAGCCAACGAGCTCGTAGCCAGTGGCCGTCGGGATGGCCAGGAGCAGCCTGCATGCGGGTCACGCAAGCCCGCAGAGAGCACCGCAGAGAAGATAAGAAGAGAGCGTGTTACCGGTAGAGGAAGACCGCGCTGCCGTTCTCCTGGCTGACCCGGTTGATGTGTCCCGTCACGCGCCCGTCGGCGGGGACGACAAGGTGGCCGCCCTCGCGCTCCTTCAGAGTCACGCCAGCGCACGGAGCGGTGCTGAGGAGGTCGGGATCGGACGCGAGAGCTGCCTCTGCGGAGGCGCGGTCAGCGGCGAGCGGCGTTGCAATGAAGCGAGAGAACGAACGGATGGACTGCGGGAGCGCCAGGTTGTACGGCGCCCCGATGCGCTGTACGAGGACGACCATGTTGCAGGGAAGCGGCTGGCCCGGGTGTGCGGCCTTGACCTGCGAGTCGCGGGTAAGGCGCGGAGTGGGCGGCTGGAGCGTGTAGCGCACCCTGAAGCGGGTGTCGTGGTGCTTGGCCACGACGACGGGGACCATGTTGGCAGCATTAATAGCATCGATGGCAGTCCCGATGTTGTGGAAAGCGTTCATCGCCTTGCCGCCCTTCTTCGCCTGCTTCTCCGCGAGGAAAACGTCCAAGGGCTTGTAGGCCGCAGCGTGCTCGTGAATAAGCTCCTTCGAGCAGGACTTGCCCGTCCAGGGGCGGAATGTTATCGAGACGGTAAACGGCAAGGCCATCTGCATGAGAAGCCGTCAGCGCGAGCGCGGCCGCGCAGGAGACGCAATGTGATTCTCGAACCGTGACAGTTGAGCTGCAAAGAAAGAAGAAGATGCTGCCCAGGGGCGGTCAAATGGTCGAGGTGAATGCTCCCGCCGCGCAGCTCCAAGTGCAGAGATGCTTCAGCGCTGCTGTCGGAGATGTGAAGTCAGTGCCGACTGCTGCCGAGTGTGTGCAACGGGCTGACAGCAGAGGTATGAAAGGTCGGCACCGTCAGCTGACCGCGAGTACAACTTGTCAGCTGACCAGGGTTTTCAACTGTACCCCCCGCGTTGCGACAGGTGTAATAGCGCTGGCGCTGCGGCGTCGCCGCCTCACCGCGGCCCGCGGGTCCTTCTCCAGAGTGAGGCTCTCATGCGGGGATGTACAATGTAGCAGGCAATGCGCGCGATATCAATTCCCGACATTTACGCGACCTGACCTAAACAAACGTGCACAAGAAGAGGAAGCTTCGTTCCCCGATGCGAGCTCTCGAGGCCCAATTGCAATCTACTATCTAGAAGCGCTGAGAGCCGGGGCCTAACTAAACACTGCACATGCGAACATCCAAGGCTGCAGCCGGTCGCGTTCAACCGTTCTGTCCGATGGGCCGCGCGCGGCTCGCGAACTGCAAGCAAGTGCAGGCCTAGGCACGGCCCGCGGGGGCATGCGCGGCTCAAATCGCGCCGGGCAAACGGATGAGCGAGGAAGCGGAGTAGACGTTGAGCACGCCGGGGGGCAGGGGCTCCCCCTCGAGATCGTCGCTGGCGACGGGGAGGGCGCCCCCCTCGCGGGCCGGGGAGGGCCAGGCGACGCTGGGCGGCGAGCTCGGCCGCGGTGGCGTCCTCAGCACGCCCAGCAGCTCCAGCTCGTACGTAAACAGGAGCGACCCCGGGACCGGGGCTGGCGGGGGCGGCGTCACGGCGGTGCGGGGGCTGGACGCCTCCAGGTCGATGGGGCTGCTCGGCGACGCCCCGAGGCCCGCGCCGCCCTCGCCCACGATGCTTGGCGCTGCCCGGGCGCTCGAAGTCAGCGGGGGTACACAGGGCGAACCGGGTCGGCGGGGGCGGACCGGCGGGAGAGGCAGGGCCAGCGTCGGCGAAGGCCGTCGAGTTGGGGAAGTGGTCCATGAACGTATCCACGAGGTCGAAGTCGAAGCCGAGGTCTGCTGGGCGCTGAGCCCACGGGATGAATCCGCAAGGGCCAAGACCGTGCGCGCGCGTACCCATGGCGGCATGGAGGGCAGCATCCTCAAAATCGGCGCCCGGGGCCGCAGCACCGTCCCCGGGGGCGCCCGCGTGCTCGCCCGCCCCCGCGGCGCCGCCGCCGTCGCAGACGCTGCCGAGCCCGTCGTCGTCGTACCCCCCCTGGTCCTCGACGGGGACCACGGGCCCGGGCACGCCGGCCTCCTCCTCGTCCTCCTCGTCTTCTTCTTCGAGGCCTGCTCGGGAATGTCAGCGACGAGGCGAAGCGGGTGGGGCGCACGCGACGAGACGAGGAAGGCGCACGGTCTGGGCTCTGAGGATCTGTGAGGCCCGCGGACATAACGGCGGCGAGGACGGCGCCGGCTGCTCCCCGCGTCAGAAGCGCGCGTCTTTGGGGGCGGGGGTCTGGGCGCACGGGTAGGCCCAGTAGGCGAAGCTGACGCGGCGACGAAAGGCCGCTTGCCGGCGCGGCCGCCCCAGGGGTCCGTGCCTGCGCGCCGAGTCAGACGCGGCCCGCGGTCCGGGGAGCGTCCGCGCCGCGCCACGCAAACGAACCCTCAGCGTCCTCGGCGCGGCGGCGCTTGCCAGGCGCCAGAGCGCCGACGTGCCCCTCCTCGTCGCTCTCGCTGCCATCGCCGACGACGTCCTCGTCCTCGTCCTCGTCCTCGTCAGGGTTCTCGTCGAGGGCTGCGCGGGCGAGGTCAGCGACGAGGCGGGAGAGGTCGGAGATCGCAGCTTGAAGGCGCACGGAGCGGGTTCTGAGGATCGGCGGACTGCGCAGGGCGCGCGAGGCCTGGCGAAAAGAAGAACGTCAGCGAGGGCGCGCAACCTTAAACGGAGGTTCAGCGCACCTTCCTCGCTGTTCTCGTCCTCCCCGTCCAAATCGAGCTCCTCCTCCGAATCGAGCTCATCCAGCGCTGGAAACGAGCTCGTCAGCGCCGCCCTCAGGGCTGGGAAGGGATCAGGCACCTTCGGGAAGAGCGGGGCTCGCCGCCGCCGGCGACCCTGCGCCCCGCCCACCAGGACATTTAGCGGCGACTCGGAAAACGAGCGAAGGGCGCAAAGCTCTCAGCAATCGCCGAAGCTGAAGACCGTACTATACGAAAATAGCTACGAAAGAAATGGTGTCGCAGCGATATTGGGCCAATTCAAGGCCTCGGATCTAGCACTGGAACCCCTCGAAAGACCGTCGTCTTGAAAAAAAGAAAAGGGAGCTGAGAAAAGGAACTAATCACGGGTTACGTCTCAGCTAGCGAGCCCTTCGGGAAAACCTAGAGTGTTTCCAAAGGCTGCCGCTTCAGTCCCCTCTAGTGAAGAGCCTGGCGGAACGCGGGGGTGACATGTAATGCCGCACGGGAGTGGCGGGAGGGTGTGCGTTGCGCGCGGGGGTCGCCTCGAGGGTTTTGGGTGGCCGCCTTGTTTCGTTTCTTAAAGATGCTCTCGACGACCAGAACGCGCTTAGGATCGCAACCGACGAGCTGATAGCTGTTGCCGGAGGGGTGCTGCGGTGACACGGCAGCCAGGAGCGGGCTGCGAACGGATCGCGCAGGGCGACGCACACAAGGCAAACATTGAACGGCTTACCGGTAGAGAAAGACATCACCAATCTTGTCTTGGCTGGGCCGGTTGACGCGCCCGGTAAAGCGCACGAGCGCTTGGCTCGTAACTTCCACGACGAGGTGGCCGCCCTTGCGCTCCTTCAAGGTCACACCACCGTACGGAACCGTGCTGAGGAGTTCGGGATCGGACGCGAGAGCGGCCTCTGCGCAGGCGCGGTCAGCGCGAGCACTGAGCGCGAGAACCAAGAGAACGAACCGATGGATTGCGGGGGCAAGAGATCGGACGGATCTCCTACGCGTATGCGGTGGAGGAGGACGACCAGCTTCATGGGAAGAGGCTGGTCCGGATTGACACGGACGACCTGCGAGGCGTAGCAGTGAGAGGCGGCTTGGAAAAGAGGAGCGAGCGGAGCGCACCGTGAAGCGGAACTGATTGTGCATGGATGCGACAGTGATTTCAACGTCGGCCAGGTAGGCGGCTGCCGTGGCGGCGATGAACTGGGAGAACGAGTTCCTCAATTTGCCGCTTTTCTTCCGTGACATCTCATCGAGGAACTCATTGAGGTCCCGAGAAGGTGTTTTGTGCTGCTGGATGAGTGCTGACTTGTGCTGCCTCGCGTTGCAACCGGTGACAAGAAACTCGACCTTGAGGTCGAAGGCGTAGGCCATCTGCGATCCGGAAAGCCTTGTAAGCTAACTTGCAGTCGCATAAGAGTACGCGGATGAAGGCTTACCGCCCAGAGTGGCAGAATGGTCGAGGTGAAAGCCCGAGTTACGTATGAAGCCTGTGCACCGCAGGGGTCGATGGCGCCGAGGGCTCCACGCGCCGCAGCTGTACGAGCGCTGCAGCCGGGCGGGTCGCTGGTTGGCCGGGTGCGTTCGTGTGGAATGGCGCCTCTTTTCGAAAAGAGGGTACGGGCGAGTGCGCCCGGGTACAGGCACCGGGGGTAAGGCGAGGGCAAAAGCGCCACTGCCGGGAATTGAACCCGGGTCACCTGCGTGACAGGCAGGTATACTGACCGCTATACTACAGCGACGGTTGAAGGTCGAACGGACCCAAGGTAAGGCTTAGATGCAAAAAGCTGAGTTGCGTAAGCGCGCGAGTCAGCTGCGACGATCGAGCTCCACACTTGAATTCGACCGACGAACATACTGCAGAGCGAGCGCGTCGGCGCATCCAGCGCGCAATATTTTCGAGGCGCCGACGAGTTGGCGCCGCGCCGGCCCTGCGCGGCGTTCGCGCTTGCCGCCGCATCACCGACCGGCTGGCAGCGTGTAAAGCGCCGGTCGCTTCATTATATCGCCTGCGCCGCTGGTGCGTCGAACAGCGGTTCGGGTAACTGGCGCCGGCCGCGTGCACGGCATCGCGTGGATCCAGCGCTCTTAGAACGACCCGCCGCATTCGGCGCTCCCCCAGCCGGCCTGAGTGCGGCTTTTCGATTGAACAACCGAGCTTTTCAGCCGCAGCGTCGAGTCGGCCTGAGCTCTCTGGCTGAAATGGCGCCGCCGTCGACGTCGCCTGCGCCGCCAGTCATTCCGGCGGTGAGCGAGTTCGTCTTTAAAGAGACCGCGTGCGAGGTCATGTCGGTCGTCACGCCGGACTCCGATCCCAGTGCGGTGCGCTCGCTGACAGCCGCTGCCGCTGCCGCTACCGCTGCCGCGCCGCCGCCCGGCTCCTGCACCGCCTCACGCCCGCGCCGCGGCCCCGCCCGCAGCCGGTCATCCTGTTCGTGCCGGGGAATCCTGGGACCATCGGGTACTACCGCCTTTTCTTCGGGCTGCTGAGCGCCCAGCTCGACGGGCGCGTCGACATCCACGGGGGTGCGCGCGGCCGCGCCGCCGCGCCCGCCCGCCAAGCCCTTACAGACTTTCACTGAGTCACTCCTCTTATGCCCCGCCCAGTGTCTCACGTCGGCCACGACCAGAGGACCCACGACTGGTCCGTCTTCACCCTCGACGGTGCCGCGTACCCCCGTTCGGCGCGGCGCGCAGTGTACCCACCGGCGGTGCCCTTGAACAGACCAGATCGAGCACAAAATCGAGTGGATCGAGAAGGTGCTGGTACCACGCTACGGCGGCGGCAGGGACATCCTGCGTGCGTGTACCCCCGCGGACCCTTGCGTGCCGCGGTGCACCCCGCCCGACACGGCGAGCGCGCTCCCCAGTCATGGGCCACTCAGTCGGGCAACACATCTGCTTCGAGGTACATCGACGCCCCTCCCCCGCCCGGCCGCGCCTCCGCCTCAACCGGGGCGGGGGGCGGGACGCAGATCATGAGGCGCCGACCGGGGCTGCGGGTGAGGCACACGTTCGGGATCTTCCCCATGATACGGGATTTCTGGTCCTGCGCCCCGACTCCCGCCAAGGCCCGCCCGCCACCGCCTGTCCTGTACCCCTTCCCAAAGTTCCAAGTTTAGACTCAGCTGAGCTCTGCTCTGCGCAGATTCTCCTCCAGCCCGGCGCCCGCCAGGTTTTCGGCGCAGCCGTGGGCCTCCTCGCCGCCCTCCCCGTGCGTCGTATCGCGCACGTACCCCCCGCGGCTGACGGGGTACAGGGCGGCGTCGCGGAGCGGGTGATCCGCCTCATGCCGGACATGGACGAAGAGACTCGCGTGGTACGCGAGGCGCCGTCTCGTGTTCAGTGAAACAGTACTAGTCGCTGAGTGGCTCGGATCGCGCGCTGACCGGGTACCGGTACCGGATTTCAAGGTCACGAGCCTCCACCTCGCGTCCTACCGGACCTTCAGCAACGTGCTGCACATGGCGAGCTCACCCCCCTTTTCTTTCGCGTACCCCCGCTGAGCCTCGGCCGAACTCGAAGGCGTACACGGAGATGCGCGAGGTCCGGGAGTGGACAGAGCGCGACTGGGCCTTCATGCGGTACCCCCCCTGCGCCCGGCGCTTGCCCCCCACTCGAGCACTGATTCAAGGTACCCCCGCAGGTCCGTGGCCCCCCGGACGACGCTCCTCTACACAACGAAGGACCACTGGGGCCCCGAGCGGCACTACGAGGAGCTCAAGGAGAAGCTTGAGGAGGGTACGCGTTTCATCGAAGTTTTGAGCTACAGGGGCTGAACTGACGCGGTCTCGGGGGCGCAGCGACCGTCCTAATGGAGCCAGGGATCCCCCACGCGTGAGCCCCTTCCTCGCCCTGGTCGCGATCGCGATTGGTCCCAGGCCTAGGGGGCCGCCGGCTGCAGCTCACCTGAGCGCCCGGCCGCGCGCGCGCAGCTTCCCCCTCGGATCGGCGGCGAGGATGGCGGACCTCGTCGGGCCCCGCCTCCGGTCCCTCTGCGGGCTGGCCCCCACCAAGCCTTAAAAGCCGTCGGAAAGGTAGCCTTCTGGTATCCCAAGCTTTAAGGCTAGCTAGCTAGCTCAGCGTCGACGTCTGCTGTCAAGCAAGCACTGCACTGGCTCTCGTTCAATTCCTAGACCTGCGCATGCGCATGCATGCACATCCAGCTGCTGATCCTGAGCGCCGTGGTCGACGCTCGCCGGCGCCGCGCCGGCCGCGGCCGCGCCGTGGCCATGGCCATATGCATGGGCGCCGGCCGGGCCGGGGGGCGCGGCCGGCCGCGGGCGCTATCCAGGCCTCCCAGCTGCATGCGCAGCACCGGCACTCTAGATCTTGCAATTCGTGTGCGCCACCGGCCGCGGGCCACATGTACATGAATATGTACACTCCGCGCGCTGCGCGGAGCTAGCGCTGGGCACTTTGAAGCACATCTATCCGGGTACGTGATTTGTGACGCATTCGACAAAAGCCATGGGGATCGCCGCGTCGAGCTACAAGTTGATGTGCGTCCGCGATCGCTGGAACGCTCGAACGTCTCCGGGTGCCCGTCGCTGACGATCTGTCTGACGCGCAGCTACTTCGACATCCGCGGGTTCGTCGGCCAGACGTGCAAGCTTACACATACCGCTCGAACGATCTTGACGCACAGGTACGCGGAGGTGCCGCGGCTCCTGTTCGCTGCCGCTGGCGTCCCGTACGAAGACTTCCGGTTCGCCCGCGGCCGGTCCACAGCTCGCATCCCGCTGACGAGCTCGCGCGCGTAGCTACCCGATGTCGCCTACGTACGAACGCCCGGAGTTCGACAAGGCGAAGGCTGCAGGCATCTTTCCGTTCGGCCAGATCCCCGTGCGCAATCGCGGATCCGCGGGGTGCGGCAGCACAAATGTCCCACGCTCGCTCCGCAGGTTCTTGAGGTGGACGGGAAGAAGATCCCTCAGTCGCGCGCCATCGAGCGCTACCTGGCTCGCGTGCGTCGCGCCAGAAGCAGCAGCCGCGGAGCCGTGCGCGGCTGACCCCGCGCAGCGCTTCGGCATGTTCGGCGATAACGAGATCGAAACGGCTATGATCGACGCGCTCTGCGAGCAGGCGGCCGACATCCGGACGAAGTTCTTCGAGGCCAGCTCCCGCAAGGACGTGGCTAAGGCGAGCTGATCTCGGCCTGCACCGTGCCCGCTCGCCCGCCCGCTCGCTCACCGACTCCCGGGCTCGCGCGCGCGCAGATCGCCGAGCTGTACGCAACCGAGCTTGAGAAGATGCTTCAGGGCGTTGAGAAGATGGCCCAGGCGCGCGCGCGCAAGCGCGCGTGCTTCTCCGAAGGCCCACCGGCTTCTGACGCGCCCGCCGGGCCGGGCCCGGCGCGCAGGCCAACGCGGCGGACGGCGGCGCGGGGTTCCTGGTCGGCAAGCGGCTCTCCGTGGCCGATGTCTTCTACTACCACCTCCTCACCAGCATCCTTGACGCGAAGGTCAGACCGCGCGGGAGGCCGGGGACTCATTGAGCCAGCGACTATTGCGGGCCCATGATCGTGCCGTGCAGGAGAAGGTGGAGCCCGTGCTGGCCAAGATGCCGGCGCTCAAGCGGGTGGTCGAGGCCACCGGGCGCCAGAGCGGTGCGGGCCCTGCCCCTCCCCTCCCCTCCCCTCCCTCCCCGCCGCCGTGCGCGGCCCCCTGCCAGGCCGACGAGCCACGCTGGGCCGCAGGCATAGCCAAGTATGTCAAGAATCGCCCCGACTCGTGGATCTAAGCCGAAAACTATTTCAAGCTCAAGTCTAGAGACTGGGCAGCTCCAGCTGGGGCCGCTCAGCTCAGCCTCAAGAGTCTTACTATGATAGCCCTCGGCCGCGGGGCTTTTACAGTTACAAATTGCAACTGAATATTAGTAGTAAACCGTGGTGTGAGTGATCGACGTGTGCTTGCGTGTCGAAGTTAGTTGCAATTGCATTCTTTTACTAAGTTACATGCAGAACTTCTGAGCCTGCTAGGCACACACGACGGGATTCGAAACGAAATCCAATCGAGCGCGCACGTGGAAGCTTGAGCACTGCGTTATACATGTACATGCACACGCGGGCTTGACTCGAATTTGAATACGATCAATCGGCATCTAATCCTAGCTTTCAGAAGAGCAAGCAAGCGTCTCGGCCAGTTACGCATACTTCTATCGTACCAAGCTCGAAGCGGGCGTACACTCACTGACGCCCTGGAAGAGACCGCAGATCTAACGTAGAACAAAACCCGCTACAGAGCCGCGGGCTGGAGACTCGGGGGTGCTCTATTAAAACTTCCAAAAAACCTGATTGCTGTGAAACGGAAAGTTCAGGGGGTGGGAGGGGAGAGGCCCTAGTTACTCTAACTACGCTACGCTACAACTGAAACCAGCTGGATATGTTCGATGATAGTTACGACGCAGAAAAGGACCGGGCGCCGCCGGCCGCTCACCAGCCGCCGACGGGCGAGGCCGCCGGGGGCGATGTGGGGTTGAAGGAAGGCGGCGCCAGCACCAGCGGGCCCTCGGCTGGCTGCTGCTGCTGCTGCGGCGGCTGCTGCTGCTGCATGGGAATGCCCACGTCCGCGAGCGCGTCGGCAAGCAGCTCGTCGCTCAGCTCGACCAGGTCCGGGCTGCCGAGGGGCGGCACGCCCGGCGAGGGCGGCACGGCGTCGTCGTCGACGGGGACGGGGGCGGGGACGGCGCGGTCCGACCCGGGCTCCAGCTTGACGCTAAGGGCGGGCAGGGGCGCCAGCATGTCGTCCAGCGGGATCGCGTCGTCGAGGCCCGGGTGCTCCGGCGAGGAGAGGAACGCGCGCCACGCGTCCGACGACGTCGAGGTCGCGCGCCCGGGTGCTGCCGCCGCCGCCGCGGCCGCAGGGGACGCCGGGGCGGCGGCGGCGGCGGAGGCGGGGGGCCGGGAGGAGGAGGGGGCGGGGTCGGCTGCGGCCTCGCCCAGCTCCTCATCGTCGTCATCGTCGTCCATGTTGACGTCGTCCTCGTCTGCAGCCCCGCCCCGCCCCCGCGTCAGCTCACAGGGCATGCGCTCCGAGAGCGGGCGGGCGGGCGGGCGGGCGGGCGCCGCCGCACCTTCGTCCTCGAGCTGGGAGAGCGAGAGAGTGCTGTCCGCGAGCTCTTCGATGCTGGCGGTCGCGGGGGCGGCGGGGGCGGCGGCGGCGGCCCCGCGCCCGCGCCGCGTCACCGGGCCGCTCGCTGTTGAGATGAGCGCGCTGCCGCTGCCGGCCGCTGACGAGCGCGTCGACCGCTGCGGCCGCGACGGCCTCCCCTGCACGCCCTTCGCCAGCGAGCGCTGCGAGAGGAGCTCCTGCGGCCGCTCGGCTCGTCAGCGCAGCGGGGGCGGGGGCAGCGGGGGGCGGGCTCGCCTGGAGAAGGTTCTGCGCGTCGGCATTCCCGAAGATCTGGTTGGCGATGTCGGCCTCGGGCGCCAGGTTCAGCTTCGCGCCCGGCGCGAACGGGTTCGGCTGCTGCGCGGCTGCGGCCGCCGAGCTCCCGTTCGTGTACGTCTGTGGTGCAGGCGGCGCGTCAGCAACGGCGGCGCCGGCGCGCGGTGCGGCAAACTGCGAGCCTGAAGCTGGGTGCCGGGGTCCTCCATCAGGCTCGCCGCGTCAGGAGAATCCGGGTTCGCAGGGTTTGTCTCCGGGCTGTCCGGGGCGCCCGCGCGGCGCTTCTTCCGCGCCGTGATCAGCTGCTGGGCGCTGCTGCCGATGCTGGTCTCTGCGGAAAGAGAGAGTTCAGGCACTCGGATTGGACCGGCAGAAAGAGGAGAAAGAGAAGGGGCGCACTCGAAAAGAGAGCGCCGAGGAAGTTGACGATCTTGTCGACGGTCTCCTGCGTCTCCTGCTGCTTCGCCTTCCATTCGCTGACCTCGTTAACCAGGCGCTTGATGTTGTTCTGCATCTGGGAGTGCGCCTGCCGCTGACGGACGAGCTCCATAACGAGCACGTCTTTGTCTTTCTTCAGCCTGTCGACCTGCTCCACGACATTGTTTTGGTGGACCTCGAGCTGCTGCTGCGTCGCAGTGCTCTGCTTCCGCCGGTTGATGTCACGCAGCAAGTCCTCTCGCCCCCGCATGAAGTTCTCGTGAGCAAACTCCCACATATCCGGATGATTCTTGCGGAATCCATAGATGTTCAGCTGGCGCACGAAGCTGGACAGGTTGCTGCAGCGGCGGTAGTCAGAAACGCGAAGCGGCGCAGACAAAACGACACAGACAGCGCACCTGTGCTTGAAGTAGCGCGGAAGGATGTCCCGCGCAAAGTCCGCTGGCTTCCAGATGATCTGCACCGAAAGGAGCGGTAAGCGCGCTCCGGCTCAGAAGGCCGCAGGGATGAACAGGCGGCACGCACAAAGCTGTTTTCGCCAGTGCTCCACGAGATGCAATCGTTCGTATTCGGGTCCTGCGCGACGGAAAGACGAGGCGATAAGATGGCGCATCAGGGGCTCGTGGAGAGCAATGCATCCGCGCCGGGCCACCAAGAAGGCTATTTTCGGTGTATAGATGCTATACACAACCTTTACGGTTGCAAAAGCGGGGCCCTTGCGCACCTCAACCATCTGGTATGTCTTCGTCAAGAACGGCGGCGGCTGCCCGTCCTGCCGCTTCCCGCCTCCAGAACCACGCAGAAGCGCTTTCATGCTGCTTTGATCCGGCATAAGGTGGTGCAGGGCAAGCGAACTTGCTGCGCTTTGTGCTTCGTATGCTGCGGCTGGGCTGTCCCGCGCGGCGAGTTGAAGTTTAAGCTAAGCCGGTACGGCAGACGCTGACTGTATAGTCCGAGGCCGCCGCGCGAGTCGTCGGGGGATGCTTCTCGCGCGTCGACGAGTCCCGAGACGGCAGGGGTACACGTCCGCAGGCACGTGATACAAAGCATTCAGGCACATTCATCCACGTGAAGGGTAGGGACGCGCCGCAGCGTCACCGCGGAGTCATGTGAGCGCCCAGCGCTAGCGCTAGCTCTCGCTACGTTAATCGATATCGTACGTAACGTTATAATTAACCGGCCCGTACGTAATTTAATATAACTGCCGCATGCGCGCGCAGTGCCGGCCTGCCGCCATGGCCAGCTGCAGTGCCATGCCAAGCGACTTCACCGCGGCCCGGTCCGGTCGCGCGGCGCCGGCGCGCGCCGGCGCCGCCGGCGCGGCCGCAGTACTAGTATGCAGCGACTTCGACGCGCGGCTCGCGCGCCTATAAACGGCGCAGCCCGCGGCCGGCCGCGCGCCAGCTCGGCCGCGCCGCGGCGCGCGGTAATATATTAATAGTCCGGATCTTCAAGGCTTCTATAATCTTAGCCCCCGCAGTGCTGATGTCTAGAGACTGTGGCCAGTAATTCACCAAAAATATACTATGATAGGGATCGGGAGGCGCGGGCCTGCGCTGCCGCAGTGCGGCAGCCTGCAGTCTACCGTACGTACGCGTATACCGTAGTACTAGTATACGTACCGCCGGGCCGGCCCGTACGTACCTGCCGGCCTGCCGCCAGCTGCAGCCTACATGTACACTGCAGCTGCAGCGCCGGCGCCACTGGGCCATGCCAAGCGACTTCACCGCGGCCCGGCCCGGTCGCGCGGCGCCGGCCGGCGCGCGGCGCGCGCCGCGGCCGCAGTGCGCAGCGACGTCGATGCGCGGCTCGCGATCGCCTATTTACATACGGCGCGGCCGATCGCGAGCCGCGGCGCGCGGTTATTCCGGATCCAGCCGCGGCCGCGGCCGCGGCCGCGGGCCGGCCGACTCGGCGAGCGGTTTGAAACTTTGCATGCGACGCGTACTTTGCCGGCGCCCCGGCCCGGCCCGCGGCTGCTGCTGCCGGCTGCCGGCCGCCGTACGCGTGCATGCGCACGAAGCCACCCGGCGCCCGGTTTAATACTAGGGGCCCGGCCGCGTTTGGCGCGCCGGGGGTGCAAGGGGGGAATCGGGATCTAATGAAAGAGTAGTAGTGGCACGAACATGCACGGGGCAGATGTAGATCGACCCCGCCGGGCCGGCCCAGCGCGCGCGGCAGGTTGAAGTGTAAAGATAAACACAGATTGAGTGGCGGGGCGCACGCGGGGCGCCGAATGAGCGGACAAGCGGCACTGTCGCGTGCGGGATTAGTGTGGAAGCACGCGGGGAGGCTCCCGGTCGAGCGTGGCTCGACGGGGCTCAGTGGATCACGAGGGATCGCTGTCGCTTCTGTAGTATTGCAAGTAACACTGTATCCCTAATGAATCAGGTGTACCCGGACAGGCCCGGCGTACCCGTAGTAGCCATAATAAGAGGTGGCCGAGGCGTACTGACGCCGACGTCGGCCCTAGCAGCGCGTAGGCTGCACTAGCAACTAGCAGCACGAAGGCTGCACTATCTAGCTCCGCTGAGCTCCGCATGCACGATAATCATGTATGCGACAGGCACGTCGTACGCAGCACGCGAACTATAGCTAGTCTGCTGTCCGGCCCGGCGGGTGCCGATCGCAACAAGAGCGCCGAGCGCCCGGCCCGGCCGGCGTGCTCGGCAGGCACACGCGGTTCTGCAATATAAGCTCGATATAAGCTCGATATAAGCGCAGCAAGAAAGTACCGTAGTACGGTCTAGATCTGGCCGGCCGGGCGTGCTCGGCTGCGATCAGCTGCAGCGGCGCAGGCAGCAACGCAAGCAGTTTCTAGGCGGAAATCTAGAGGAGACGTTGACCGTCGGACAGGTAGAGAGAAGTGGTTCCATGCAGAACCGCGCAACGAAGAGCAAGGCGAAAGCGACGCACTGCGAGGAAGCCGAAATCTAGAGGAGACAGCGAGGGAGAACTGGTTCCATGCAGAACCGCGCAAGCAATTCGAAGACCGGAGTTAGAGAGAAGTGAGTTTTCCCCTCGAAAACCACTTTTTCCCCTCGAATTCGACGCTCGAAAGTCGAGAGCTGACCGGTCCACCGAGCCAATCGGAAGACGAATAACCAACATTTTCGTTGCAGACTGGCCCTCGAAAACGGCCTCATAGAAAAATTTTGGCTGAAGCGAGGGAACGGGAAGCAAGGGGGTCCCCTTCCCCCCTTGCAATATATTCGGCCTGATCTGAGCGACTGCGCATGCGCGCCGCGGCGCGAGGTTTCATGATCATGATCGATATCAGCGCGACGTGCACGTGTGACGTGCACGTGTAATGATCAGCACTGCGGCGACCGCCCGGCGGCCGTCCCGACCATACTATGATATGCATCGGCTGGAGTCTAGACTTGAGATGATAGGGACCGGATCGCGATCGGGAGCAAGCCTTCTTTGATTTCCTCAGCGGCTGGCCCAGTCACTGAGTGGCCACGCGTACCTGCAGCTGGCAGCCGCTGAGCTCTAGAGTGCTTAAGCTTATAAATTAGCTATAGTGCTGGTGGCCATTGATCATGAGCCCGCGGCCCGGCGGCCTTCCGGGTTCGGGAACACGAATTTGGGATTTGATCCAGACACATGCATGATGTTTGATTCGGAGCTTGTTCGAATTCACAGGCCTTGGCGGGCCCGGGGGGGGGGGGCTGCGGGGGCTGGCCCCGGGCGCTATATAGCTACCGCTACCAATACCACTCAACCGTTGAACTACGCACCACCGGGAATTACTAGTACTGACTGGGCTACCAGGGCTACAATGTACTGTACGCGCACATCATGGCATGTCTCAGGATCAAACTTGAAAGCTCGAACTTGAACTTCGGAAAATTCATCCATATTCGAGTGATGTCGGACTTAGCTATAGCTAGCGCTATAGGCTGATTATAACGCGCAACTAAATCTGATCATGAAGCACGTTACTAAGTTACACGCAGGTTTATATGAGCGATCATGTATCATAGTATCGCGAGCTCGAGCTACGAAAATGAATTCGAAAAGAAAGAAGCATAACACAAAATAATCAGGACATATGCGACCTAGTCCTCCATTATAAACCCCAATACTATAATACACTGTGATTTGCAAGTTGTAATATTGCTACTACCAGGCTATGTAGATCTGCAAGGCTACAGGCTTAGGGAATGTGCCCCCGCAAATATCGTTCAAAACAAGGGCCAGAAAGCCTCTGGCACTGAGCATGAAATGAAATGAGTCAGAGTCTACATATAATACTAAACCGTGGCCCCGCCGGGCCGGCCGCCGGGCCGCCGGGCCGCCGGGCGGGGCCGGCGCCCGCGCGAACTCCGCAGTCGACCTCCGGTGATCCCGCGCCCGCCAGCGAATTGAAAGCGGGCGCGAGCGCCGTGGGAATGAGGAATGGGGAATGGGGAGCCACCCCCCCTGAATCTCATGATCAAGGCCGGGCCTAGGCCTAGGCCTGCCGGCCGAGGCCGAGGCCGAGGCCGAGGCGTGCGCGGACGACGGCGATCAAATTGTCGATCTGCAGGGGCGTGGACGGGGCGTGGAAGTCGTCCATGCCGGCCGCCGCGCACGCCTCCCGGTCCTCCCGCGTGCAGTTCGCCGAGAGCGCCACGATCGGCAGCGGCCCCGGCGGCAGCGACCCGTCCGCCTCCAGCCGCCGGATCTCCTCCGCCGCCCCCAGCCCGTCCAGCACCGGCATCTGCACGTCCTGTACCCCCCGTAGCTATTGTTAGCCCGGGGGGGGAGGAAGGGGGGGGGGAAGAAGGCGCGCCATGAGGCAGAGGTGGAAGGGGTCGGAGTGCTGGCGGCTCAGGAGGGCGTCGACGGCCTGGCGCCCGTCGTGGACGATGCGGAAGCGGCAGCCGGTCCGCGCGAGCAGCTTGGAGAGGACCAGACAGTTGAACGCGTTGTCCTCCGCGCACAGGATGTTCGCCTCCTCGATGCGCGTCGGGCGACCGTTCCCCGATGGCGGAGGCGGCGACGGGGGCGGGGGCGGGGCCACGGCGGACAGCACCAGGTCGATGGAGAGAACGGGCGCCGGCTGGTCGCGGGGGGGTAGGACGAGAGAGAGGGGGGGGGAGGCGGGAGGATGCCCGCTGCGCCTTCGCCTCCGCCCCCGCCCCCGCCCCCGCCTCTGCCTTCGCCTCCGCCTTCGCCCCAGTACTAGTCGCACCGTCGGCCTTCGACCCGGAGCCGGGACCGGGGCCCGGGCCGGGGCCGAAGCCGGCTGCCGGGGCCTCCAGGGCGTCCAGGCAAGCCAGCAGCGCCTCCGCCTCTGCCACGCGGACCGGCGTCGTGAGCTCGAGCGGCGGGTACCCCGCTCCCGACCCCTTCCCCTCCCCCGCCTCCTCCTCCCGCCTCCGGCCCCGCGGCCACACCACGACCAGCGGCACCGGCGCGCGCCGGTGGGGCGCCGCCGGGAGCGCCCTGTACCCCAAGAGCCCCTCCGGGCGGGCCGCCCCCAGCGACAGGACCGCCACCGTGCGCCCCGCCGACGTCGACGTCGTACCCCCCGCGGGGGCGTCCCCCACCTCCGCGTCGGCGTCGGCGTAGGAGGGGTACAGGGCGATGCCGGGGCGGGGCCGGCGCTGCCGGGCGCAGGCGGCCTGCAGGCTCTCCGAGACCGATTGGGTGAAGGCGGGCGGTCCGACCACCGCGAAGCGCAGCGCGGGCGACCCGCCGGCTTCCTCGTCCTCCTGCCCCTGGTCCGGCGCCTCGCCCGTACCCCTCTCCGCAGCGCGCAGGGGTATCGAGAAGTGGAATCTGATGGAGGGGGGCGTGCGGTGAGACTCGAGGAGAGGGGCGCAGGCGGAAGGCTCGGGGGGGTACTGGGGCGCGCCGCGAGCCCTTGTCGGGCCAGCTCTCCACGCCGATGGAGCCCCCGAGCTCGTTGATGATCGCCGCTGAAAGCGCCAGGCCCAGCCCTGCACCGGCCGGCCCCCGACAGAGGCGCAGCAGGCCTCGAGCTTAGGGCGGGAGGGGTGCCCGCGCCGGTGCCGCCGAAGCGGCGGGTGATGGTGGCGTCGGCCTGCGCGAAGGGGCGGAAGAGCTTCTTGACGTTCTCCGGAGAGATCCCTGTGCCCCCGGGCCCCGGCCGCCGGTTCAAGCGGGTTCGAATGAGGGCCCGGGCCGGGGCGAGGCGAGGGAGGGTACCGATGCCCTCGTCGGTGACGACGAACTCTAGCCACTCGCGATCGAACGCGTACCCCTCCCGGGAGGCCGGGGCGGGGAACGCGCGCCCCGGGCGAGGGGGCGCGTATGGCTCGGGCGTGTCGAGCCTCAAGGCGAAGCGCCGCGGCGAGACGGATCCGGAGGCGTCCGCTGAATCAGCGTCGGACTCGACCGGGGGCGACGCGGAGCGGCCTCGGCCTAAGGCCAAAGCCGAAGCCGAGGTGAGTGAGCCGCCGCGGCGGCCGAGGCGCCGGCGCGAGCGAGCGGGGCGGGGGGGCGGACCGAAAGCCGCCTCGCGACGGCGGGGCCAGGGCGGAGCCGGCGACTCGGCGCGGACGTCGACGCGGGACCGGTGGCTCGGCTCTCCCGGGCCCGCTCCCGAGCCCGGCTCCTGATCCGGATCTAGGCCCAGGGGACCAGAGGCCACGCGGGGGCCGGAGAGGATCCGGCGGAAGGAGGAGAAGGCGCGCGGGCGGAGGCCTAGGGGCGCCGACGGGGGGCGGGATCCGGACCCGAACCCGTACCCGGCATCGGGGCGGCCGCGGGGCGCGGGGGGACCGTTCCTCCCGGACCCATTCCCCCGCAGGCGGACCTCGACGAAGACCGTTCCCCCGCGCTTGCTGAACTTGATCGCGTTCGAGGCGAGGTTGATCTGCGCGCCGCGCGCGCGCGCGGATCATCGGACCGACGGCCGCGTTCAAGCAGCGGCCTTTGAGCCTTAGCTCCAGGCAGCAGCTCTGACGGCCGCTGGCGCAGCTCTAGGCCTCTCGGCCCCTAGGCTAAGCTCCAAGCAGCTCTGACGGCCGCTGCAGCTGGGCGGGGCGGGGGCGGGGCTAAGCTCCAAGCAGCTAAGCTCCAAGCTGGGCGCAGCGCACCAGGACCTGGCGGAGGCGCACGGGGTCGCCCAGGACGCGCGCCGGCACCTCCGGCGACAGCCTCGTCAGCAGCTCCACGCCTGCCGGCGCGCGCGCTCTCAGCTGAGCTCGGCTGAGCATCGGGGCCTCTGGGCGCTGGCGGACCCTGCTGCTGGGCGGCCATGACGAGGAGGTCGGCCGAGTCCTCGAGGCAGCGCCGCAGCTCGAACTCGGTCTCCTCCAGCACCAGCTTGCCCGACTGCACCTTCTCCCAGTCCAGGATGTTGCTCACGATCTCGACCAGCGACTCGCCGGCCTTGGCGATCAGCTCCGCGAACTCGCGCTGCTCCGCAGTGAGTCCCGTGTCCCGCAGCAGCGCCGCGCAGCCGACGATGCCCTGCGAGGGATTAGGGCCGGAGAACAGGGGCGGGTTGAGGCGGCGCGGACGTTGAGCGGGGTACGGATCTCGTGGCTCATGTTGCGGACGAACTCGGAGCGGAGTCCGTTAAGGCTACGGGCCTCCTGGTAGTGGTGCGCGAGCCCCAGCACGATCGAGTCGTAGAAGATCGATTCGATCTCCGCCAGCTCCTTCAGCTGCAGGGCCCGAAGGCGGGCCAGGACCCGCAGCCACGCCCGGCGCAGCGCGCGCAGGACCCGCCGCAGAACCGGGCAGCGCCGCCCGTCGCAGTCCTCTGCGCGGCCGCGGGACGGGCCGAAGGGGTGCGGGGGGCGCCGGCCCGGGCCCCGGCTGCCGCCCGCGCCCGAACGGACAGAGTCCCCGGGGCCGGAACCCAGATCCGCGTGCCTAAGCTTCTCCATCTGCGGACGAAGCGATTCGACGCCGTACGCCCAGAACGGGGGTACCAGTACGTCTTCACGCACGCGGGCGGAGAGGCGCGAGAGACGGCGGGTGACGTTGTGAGAGACGGCCACGCCCGCGAAGGCGCCGACAAGCTGCGCGGGGTACGGCGTTCGGCCGAAGGACGGGGGGGGGGCGTTGGCGGCCGGGGTACAGGCGCACGGTCACGGCGACGGCGATCGCGGCGGACGCTGCGAAGGCCCACGCCGACCGCGGCGTGAAGGAGCCCTGGCGGGGGGTACGGTTACAGGAGGCGGAAGGGAGGGTGAGAAAATGGCCGGGAGGGGGGTACGCTACGCACGCGGGGCACAGCCGTGCAGACGACCTGCGCGGTAGCGACGCAGGTGAGCGAGGCCGAGACGGCGCGAGGGGAAGGGGCGTACCCAGTCGAGGTCAAGGTCGGACAAGTCGGCGGCCTGGATCAGCAGCCCCTCGCCAAGCCAGCGGCGCGAGCCGAGTGCGTTCAGCGTCGCCTGGGGTACGCGATTAGCCAGGCGGGGGTGGGGTCGGTGGGGGGAGGGGGCGGGTGGGTCGCACCTGCCCGGGTACGCTGGCGAAGGAGCCGTACTGCGCGAGCAGGCGCGCGGCGGCGTCGCGGATGGCGGGATCCACCAGGGGATCGTCCGGCGCCAGCCGCCGGTCCGGCGTGTAGCGTCCGTCGATATCCGCCCCCCGCGAGAGCGCTGAGGCGAAGGCTTCAGGACGGGCGGTGCGAGAGGAGGGGGGGGGTACATAGAGCAACGCACATTCGCGCGCGAGGGAGGGCCCCCGGGAGGCGGCGACGAGGAGGCCCGTGCCGCGCTCGACGATGAACGACACGGCCCCTTGCTCCGAGTGCGCCATCTGCGAGCGGGAGGGGGTACAGAAATTCAGGGTTCCGGGGGTATGTGTACCGATTCCGGGGCCCGGGGGTACGTACCGATTTCAGGAAGAACTCAAGGCCCTCCAGGAGGAACGTGGAAGCCTGCGGATCGGGGTACCCCGACTCCATCAGCCGGATCAAGAAAGGCGCCGGGGTACGAGGGCGCGCGCCATGACGCCGAGCTTCTCCCCCCTGGAGTTGACCAGGGGCTGACAGGCCGAGATGCCGAAGTCGTTCGACGTGAGGAAGTCTGAGGGAGGCGCCTGAGAGGTCAGAACACGTCCCGCACCCTTCCTAAACGGGCAAGTAGGGGGACGAAGGGGGGGGGGCGAAGCGCACAGGGGGTACTCCAGCCGAAGGAGTCGACGCCGGGGCCCCACCAGGGGCGGACCATCGGGTCGAAGTTCTGCGTCACCGCGATAGGGGGACCTGGGCGGTGTCTCAGGTGAGTCCAGAGAAGCGGGTGGCTGCGGAGTCCCCTCCAGCCGTCCGACAGTCCCAGAGCGTTCGGCGCCCCCAACCCCGTGGCCAGGGAGGGAAAGGGGAACAGGCGGGGCGGAGCCCACCGTAGGGTACGCCGTTCATGTCCGCGTCATACCTGCCCCAAGTGCCCCGGGGGTAAGCTAAAGCGCGCGCCGCGGCGCCGGGGGGGTACGGGCGTCGCACCAGTGCAGGTTGGTGCCCGTGCGCTCGTCCACCACGATGAATTTCCTGCGGAGCGTTGCCTCAGGCGCCCGGGGAGGGGGGCGAGTTTTAGGGGAAGAGGGGGGGGGGAGGGGGGGGGTAAGAGAAAGGGCGCGCCAGTCCCCGTAGTTGAACGTCCGGGGCCCGACGCCGCTGTGGCGGTATACGCGAGTGTACCCCACGAATCTGCTCCCCGGTCCAGAATGGGTTCACAGACGGGTCGAAGCTGGGACGGCGGAGGCGGGGCTGCGGCCGCACCGCCCGTCGTGCGTGCCGATCCAGAAACTGGAAAGGGCATTCGAGGGCAGCAGCGGTTCGAAGCTCTTGAGCCTCTCCCAGATGAGGGCTGCCGCGTCTGCGAGCGGGAGGGCGGGCGGGCGGGCGCGGGGGCGCGGGCGCGTGAGCGGCCCGACGAAGATCTACAGTCCGCGATATCGATTTGATCCGGATCCAATTAAAGGGCGGACCCTCCCGCAGGTCGTCGAGCCGTCTGTGGTCCTCCCTGAACTCCACGTCGGCAAAGACGTTCACTGGAAGCGGTGCGGGACGCGGCGTGCGCGCGCGTGCGTGAGCTGGATCCGTGAGCGCCGATGCTCGCGCGGCCGGAGCGAGCGCACTGAATTTGGCAGTGCGGACGATGCCGGCGTCCACCTCGTCGCGGACGCGCTTCACCGCGTCGCGCTGCTGTAGGTCCAGCACGTCGTCCACCGTCCACTGCGAGAAGACCGTCCCCACCGCCCACACCGCCGCCTGCCGCGCGCCCGCACGCGCGTCATGTCATCTCTCGAAGTTCGCGTGCGCGCGCCTCAGGGCAACGACGAACAGACCGTCGTGACCAGCAGGAGCACGACGAAGGGCACCGTGAGGGCGACCGCGATGCGGATCTTCATGGCTCTCCTTGCCGCTGGGCCGCCGCGCGCTGCAGGCCAGGCAGCTCAGGCGCTGGCGGTCCGCTGGCGATGATCGAGCAGGCGCTTCTGATGGTCGAGCAGACGTGCCCGGCCCGAGCGCATATGCGCTTGAGCTTCAACTCACAATTGCAACTGCTCTCTGCGACTCATGATCGGCTGCGCGTACAAGTGCTGCAGCGCAATCTTCAGCTGCGGATATCGATGAAGTGTTAAGCGTCAAGGGTCCCCGCAGTGCGGCTGGTCATGATGATGTGCTCAGTTGCAGAGCTAGCGCTAGCTTCTGCGCAGGCGTATGCACGTCACACGCAGCACGAGCATGCTCAACGCGGCGTTACGTACTGTCTACACATGTGCAGCGACTCCCGGCGAGGATGTGCTCCCGCACTGCTGCGCTGACGGAGGCATGCTGCTCCGAGTGCACGCGTAACGTTAACGTGACGGCGACTGTGCTGATGAGACTCCAGTGACTCCAACTCCAACTCCGTCGACGAACATTCATGCCATTGTTGTCCCGCTGCGCTCGTTCGCACGTGACCAACTTGGCAAAGTTGGCACTCGCCGAGTCGAGCTCCGGATCCCCGGTCGAGCTGGCGCGGATCACGGAGCTGCGGTAGTGCGCAGCCTGGCATGCGCACTGCAGCTGGCTGGCTGCGCAATGCCGCAAAGGGCGGCGAGTGCTTACGCAACTCAGCTCAAGACATCCAAGCAGAACCTCGGATCCGTGTTTCATTTCAACCGTCGCTGTAGTATAGCGGTCAGTATACCTGCCTGTCACGCAGGTGACCCGGGTTCAATTCCCGGCAGTGGCGCTTTTGCCCTCGCCTTACCCCCGGTGCCTGTACCCGGGCGCACTCGCCCGTACCCTCTTTTTCGAAAAGAGGCGCCATTCCACCCGAACTCCCCCGGGTACGTCACCAGCTACCCGCCCAGCTCCAGCGCTCGTACAGCTGCGGCGCCTGGAGCGCTCGGCACCATCGGCCCCTGCGGTGCACCGGCTTCATACGCAACTCGGGCTTTCACCTCGACCATTCTGCTACTCTGAGCGGTACGCCATCGTCACCGTTCTCCTTCGCGGTTGCGCATTCAGCTTACAATCTTCCCGATCCCTAGATGGCCTTCCTTTTCGAATTCTTCTGGACGCTGCTTTTCGTCTGGGGCAGCACGAGACAGCACTTGCCACGCCTCGGTAGAGAGCACGCTACACCTATTATGGAACTTGACTTCTTCGTTGGCAAGATGATGCAGTCTGCGGAGAGGGCCGGCAAAATGCGGAACACATTGCCCCACCTCCAGGCCGCCATCGAGGAGATTCAAGCGGCCAACATGATCCCTGTCGTCTTGTGCATAGTACAGAGTACAGATGTGTATCATAGTACAGATAGCGAATTTTACAGCTGCATGTGACTACGTGTAAATAAGCATGATAGTTAATTTCTACAATTACAACACTAGCCGATCATGACGACTTGACTGAAGACGCGGGCGCCTCGCCTCGCCTTGTCGTACATGTTCTCTGTCGACGCCCTCCTTGCTCACGGTTAACGTTCGCCCCGTTGCATGGAGCCTAGGACAATGCGAGCTTTCCGAGCTGACCGGAGGGATCTGCGGCGGCGACGCAGGATCGTCAGAAGAACTCAGCGTACGAGCACGTGCACAGGAGCTCGAGATAGGAAACGATGCTTGCTCGGGCAGGCTCACCCGACTCGAGGATCAGTACATGCCTCGTGTCGCAGCCAACGAGCTGGTAGCCCGAAGGGAACGCGGGCGACGGGAGGGCCAGGAGCAGGCTGCACGCGCGCGGGTCACGGGGGCAGATCATCGGACGAAGATCTAGAAATAAGATCTAGAAGAGAACGGCTCACCGGTAGACGTAGCAGTTTCCGTCCTCCGGGCTGACCCGGTTGATGTAGCCTGTCACGCGCCCATCGGCGGGGACGACGAGGTGGCCGCCCATGCCGCTCTGCTCCGTCACGCCCGCGCACGGAGTCGTGCTGAGGAGCTCTGGGTCGGACGCACGGGCCTCCTCTGCGCAGCCATTGCATGCACCATGAGATCGAGCTCGAGAGATCCATGGCCAGAGAACACGAGAGAACGAACCAATTGACTTCGGGGCGCCGGCGCGCGCGAGGATGTTGCTCGTGCGCTGCGCGAGGACGACCATGTTGCCGGGCAACGACTGTCCAGGCTGGATGGCCTTGACCTGCGAGGAGAACTCAGCGCCGCGCCAGCGCGCGCAGAGCTAGCGCTACCGCCGAGCGCTAGCTATAGCGCACCGTGAAGCGGAACTGATTGTTCAGATGCTGGCTCAGGATGACCGTGCTGATATGATGAGCGTCCGCGTAGTCGAACGTCGCTTTCGCCGAACACCAGGCGGTGAACGCGACGGTCGGGTTGGCGCCCTCTCGCGGCACCCGCACTCTGTCGAGAAGAGCATCGCGAGGCTTTACGGGAGTTGTGTGCGCATTGATGAGCTCTGCCGGGCTGTAGCTGTTCTCCTTGGTGAGCACGAGCAACGTCCAGTCAAACGTGAACAACTCCATGCCCGTCCGCGGGAGGAAGAAGGCTTTAATGTCTTGCCGTTCAATGCCGCGAGGAAGTTGCGCGCTCCCTTGCCGCCCAATGCAAATGCGACGGATTCGAATGGCCGAAGCGAATGCTCGCGCGTCGCGGTCCGGCGCGTGCCGAGCTCTCCAAACGTTGCAGTTGGCTGGAACGAGCAGCCGGGCGATCCGCTGGCGTGCCGGGTGCGCTGGGGCCGAATTCGAAGCGCCGCAGTCAGCTGAGGTTTGACAGAGCCGGGTACGGGCGAGTGCGCCCGGGTACAGGCACCGGGGGTAAGGCGAGGGCAAAAGCGCCACTGCCGGGAATTGAACCCGGGTCACCTGCGTGACAGGCAGGTATACTGACCGCTATACTACAGCGACGGGTGAGAAATAGATGTCGTTTAAGGGTTCCGCTTTGAATTTTGGCACTTTCGTGGAGGACTCGGTCTAAGAGCCGGCGGGGCCGCAAGTCCGGAGACTAGGCTAGGAGCTCCTTGTGACCGGGTCCTGGAGTCGGGCGGCACAGCAGCAGCACGCGGCATCTATCGGACAAGCCGCTGAGCGTTGTTGTCGACAGCGCCCGCTTGGTAGGACCACGCGCGGAGGCGCCGGCGGCCCGCGGGCGTGGCGTTGGCCGGCCGTGGGAGTGACAGCAGCTCTGCGAAGATGGCAGAACAACAGGATGGAGAAGAGTATGTAGAACTTTCGATGGCAGAGACGCCCGTGGAGGGCGGCAGCTCAGACCCAGGCACCTCTGGGGATCCGGAGGCGAGCGGCGAAGCCATCGACGAGCAGGAGGAGGAAGCGCCCGATGCCGAGCTGCACGTTGTCACGGTGTGGAGGAGCCCTTCCCCTGCCTGCGAAGTTTGCGTGGCGCTCATCTCTCGCAGGCCTTCGAGCGCCCGTTCGTGGAGATGGGTCCGATCCTTCCGCCGCGTCCGATGTGGATGCTGGACGACGACATCATGCGTAGCCAGCTCGGCATCTCGAAGGCGCGGGCGGAGACTATGCAGAAGTGCCCAATCTTCGGCGGGCCGGAGGCCCCGAGCGTGACACTCCCGTTCCGTGTGCAAATCTTCAGCGACGAGGACAACTTCAAGCACCTGGATTTGCTGCGGGCGAAGAATCTGTGGGGCAGGCTCCCGAAGGCCGAGCAGGAGCTGCTCGACCAGGAGGCCGAGCGGCTGACCCAAGACGGCCTGTACTGGGGCGTCTCGGGGCAGCGCCCCGGCCACACGCACGCCGACGATCTCCTCAAGCTCGTGCGCGGCGCCGCCCGCCCGCGGGCGCCACGCCGCCGTTGCCGCAGCCGGTAACGCTCGCGCCCTGCAGATGGCCCCCGCGCGGAGCTTCCTCGTGACGACCGTCCTGCGCGGGGAGCCGAAGGCGAAGGTGATGGACATCGAGTGAGTTCCCCCCGCGCATCGCCGCCGCCCCCGCTGCCGCCGCCGCCGCCAGCCGACCTGACGCCCCGCGCAGGCAGAAGACGGCCTCGGAGGCGCCGCAGGAGATGCGCTACGGGCTGCAGGTCCTCCCCAGCATCGTGGAGAACCACCTGAAGGGCCTCGCCCCCAAAGCCTTCTCGGGCATCGCGGACGCGGTGGCGCGCCATGTCCCCTGCCCTCTGATCCGATCCGATTCGATCCGCGGAGCTCGCTGTTCTGACGAGGGACGCGCAGAGGCTAAAGCTGGGCCCGCTGACTGGCTTCAAGACGATTCCGATCGTCCAGGCGGAGGAGCAGGCGGCCAGCGAGGGGGCGGAGGCGGAGGAGCAGCAGGCCAGCGGCGCGCAGGAGCCGGCCGCGGCAGCCGAGGTGGACGGGGGGTACGTGGAGGCCGACGAGGGGTACGAGGCCGACCTCCTGGCGGAGGGGGGCGAGTGGGGCGCCCTGGCCGACATCGCCGGCTCTTCCGGCGACCTGTAAGCTCGGGCTCGGGCTTGGGCCCTCGGCCAAAACCGTGGGGCACCTTTCTTCAGTCTCCGCCGCGCTTTCACATATCGCTTAGCCCAGAACCGAATTTGTGGCTTCATTAAAAAAACATTTGCGAGTACCAGTCGACGTATGTAATTACAATGTAACGTAATCGAGTGCACAGCTCCGTGCGAACTCATCGAAGTCGGGCCAGCGCTCGTGTTCGGGTCAGGGGCGCACGCCCAGGAGAATCTGCGGAGATGCCACGAGGAAAAAAGTTCGATTCCAGAGAGCCGAACTGCATGCGCATACAAACTACTAGTACTACTGCAAGGCCGGGCGGCCCGGGGCCCGGGCGGGCGAGGGGTTACACGTGTAGCACTGCATGCCGGCCCCCCCCCCCCCCCCCCCTACATCAGGTTGCAGGCCTCGAGGCGCTTGATGGCGCGGTAGACGACGCAGCGGTCGGCCCGCTTCAGGACGCACGCCAGCACATCCGCGAACCTGCCCGGCCCGGCCCTAAGCGGAGGAGGGGGGAGGAGGTGGCGGAGGGGCGGAGGGAGCGGAGGGGGGTACCGGCCGTTCATATCGGGGTCGTCGTCCTGCGAGTCGTACGTGTAGTTCGCCACGCCGAAGACCTGCAGGCGGTGAGCACAGAGGAGGAGAGAGGCGGGCCGGGGCGGAGGGGGAGGCGCACGGGGCACTTGCAAGCCTCGTAGACGCCGTTGATCGCGCGCTTCACCTGAGGCGCGCGGGTCGAACGCGGAAGAGGGGGGGGAAGGGGCCGGGGGGTACCGTGGCGTGGTCGAGCTTGTCGATCTTCGTGACGACGACGACGGGGCGCTTGCCCATGAGGCCCTCCAGGGCGGCAACGAGGGGTACGAGGCGCTGGTGCTCCTCCGCCTCCGCGTCCCAGAAGATGATGGCGCCTGGGGGTTACGGTGATTTCGGGAAGGGGCGGGAGGATCGCAGAGACGGGTACCCTGCAGCTTGACGTAGCGACGGCCCTTGAGCTCCAAAGGGTCCTCGATGAACTTGGACTTGCAGGCCTGTATGTAGTGGGGACCAGGAGTCAAGGTGCGGCCGAGGAAAGGAGGCGGAAGGGGGGGGGGGGGGGGGGGAGGGGGGGGGGGAAGGGGAAAACAACGCGCCTGGTTCCTCCTGTGCATGTCCTCGACCTCAATGAGGACGGAGCGAACCCAGTCGTCTCCCATGTTCAGCATGCCTGCGGCGAAAGTTCAGCATGTTCAGCAGGCCGGGGCGCGTGTGGGCGGGGGAGCGGAGAGAGGCGTACCCGGGAAATCGACGAGTGCGAAGTAGGGGTTGACCTCCGCGACGTCACGCTTCCGCGTGAAGGACTCGTCGCTGGGGCCTGGGTACGGCGTTCGAGACGAGGGGAGGGGCGGAGGGAGGAGGGGCGGGGCGGGGGCGCGCCCTGGCGGTAGAACTGCGTGAAGGGCAGGTTCTGCCAGATGTGCAGCGCCGACTCGATGAAGGAGGACTTGCCGAAGCCGCGGCGCCCGAACATGCCGATGTTGACGCGGTTCGGGAACGAGATGCGCTGCTTGTCCTTCGGCTCCATGGTGACGCCGGGGTAGTACAGCTTCACCTGCGCGAGGAGCTGAGAAAAGAGAGAAAAAGAAGAGGAGAGGAGTGCGGGCCTTGTCGAAGCGGGTGAGGCGGCGCCACTTCTGCGTCTCGGTAAACTTGTTCCACACGGCGTCCGGCCACGTGATCTTGACGCCCGGCGGGATCACCTCCGGCTCCATGTCCTCAGGCGGCAGCATGATCGTGCCTGCGCCAGGAGTAAGCCGCCGCTGAGGGCGGGCGAAGCAGCGGGCGCCGTCGGACCTTCCAGGTCGACTGTGGGCGGGCGTGCGGGCGAACGCGCGGGAGGCGGGAGTGAGCGGAGGAGGAAGAAGGGGGGAAGGAAGGAAAAGAAACGGGACGCACCCTTGGCGCCCAGGCGCTGCTTGGCGGGCTTGCCGTAGTCGTTGCTCGGGAGGTCGTACTCGCCCTGGTACCCTTCGGCCTGCGACGGCGTCCGCACGATGCCGTTGAACTGCTGCGAGTTGGCCATGTTGAGCATGTTGAGCGCCTCCATCTGGCGCCGCACGGGATCGTCCGCGCCGTCGTCCTGCTGCTGCTGCTGCTGCTGCTGCTGCCCGTATCCCGCGTCGGAGCCGCCGCCGCCCGCGCCGTACTGGCCGCCGCTCTGGTCATTGTAGTTTGTGGCGCCATGGCCTCCGTAGGGCGAGGGACCCGACGGCGTGCTGTTGTACGGCGCGCCGCCGCCGTACTGGTTGTACGGAGTGGAGTTGCCGGACCCTTGGCCGTACTGGGGAGGCGAGGGGCCTCCGCTGCGGCCGCCGCGAGAGTCGCCGTACGGTGCGGGGGACGGGTTCCCGCTGTGAGCGGCGCTGTTGCCGCCGCTGGAGTTCTGACCACTCCAGCCGCCCTGGCTGCTCTCCTGCTGGCCGTACGCGCCTGCGCCGTAGGGATCGTAGGACGGACGGCCAGATGTAGTGCCCTGTATCAACACGTTGGCCTGTGCTGCAGGCGGCGGGCCGGGCGGCGGCGGAGGCTTCGCCCGTTGCCCCGGCGGAGCGCCCGCGGCGGTCGGTCTGGGTGCTATATCGATGCCACTGCGCCGCAAGAGAGTCAGAGGAAGCGCTTGGGCGCGGCAGCACGCGCCAGGTCATCGCCGGAGGACGGCGCGGGCGTCAGCTAGGCGCCTAGATTTAGGCGCGGTTCACCGGTAGGCATCCTCATCGGTCGGCTGATAGCCGCCGTACTTGTAGTGGGCCATCGCTGCACGAACGCGGCCAAGGGAAACACGTTGTGCGAGGGGTACACGACAGTCGAAAAGACACCATGGCTGCTCCACGCCCCGAGCGCGTGCGCGAGCTTGCTGTTCCTTTTCGCGTCGACGCGGACGGCTCTGGCATCGCGGAGATCGTCGCCAGGATCCCCGAGGTGCGCGATCCGGGCGCGCTGTCGTCGGGCGCTCAACACCTTGCTGCAGAGAGCGCGCATTGTGCTGATTGGTGGTGCGCCGACGTACGCGCGTCGCGGGACGAGTTCTGAGCGCGCGTTGCAATTGCATGCGCAGAGGCGAGCCACGGGACCGAGGAGTTCTACGCTGTGAGGGTGCTCGTTTCCGCTTTCCTTTGCGTGTCATTCTCTCGCCATTCTTCCCGCTTTACGCGCGATGGCGCCACACGCGGATGCATACGGGGCCGACCCGCGCGCTGGCGCCGACGTCAACACGCGCACCCCGGCCGCAGGCGGAGATCACCAAGCGCCTGATCGTCGAGCGGAACTTCAATGCCGTGGCCGCGGAGGCGGACTACCCCGTCCGCACGCGCCCGCTCTTCGAATTCGAATTCGAAATCCGCACTGCAGATGTACATGTACATGTGGCGCGGGGCCCGCTGACGCCCTTCGAGCAGGACGCGGCGAGGGCGAACCGCTACGCACAGGGAGTCGGGCGCGACAAGAACGCGGAGAAGGCGCTGCGGGACTTCAAGCGGTTCCCGACCTGGTAATTATAAGCCATGTGCGCAGCTCGACGCCGGGACTGGACGAGTGAGGGATCGCCGGGCAGGATGTGGCGGAACAACGTCGTTGCGAACTTCCTCGTGCGCTCTACTTATAGATCATCGATCCGCGCGGGCCCGACTGACCCGGCCCGGCCCCAGGAGTGGCTCCGGGCGCACAACGCGGCGCGGGCGGAGGGGCGCGAGCCGGCCCGCTTCGTCGGCATGGACCTCTACTCGATGCTTGCCAGGCTAGCCAGCCAGCCCGGTCCCGGCCGGTCCCGGCCTCGCTTCGAAGTTCAAACTAGTACTTGAATGATCGACCCGCCGCTGACACTCGAAATTTGATCCAGCGCTGAGGCCGTCATCCAGTACCTGGCGAGGGGTACGCCTCCGAATTCGATCTCCTCCTCCCCCTCCCGGGGGGAACGGCTGTCGCGTACTTATTTCCCTCCTCGAAGTGGACCCGGAGGCCGCGGAGGAGGCCAAGGACTAGCGCGCCGTACCCCCGCCGCCCTCTACAGCTACCTCCACGACGCTTACCCTCCCTACCCCCCCCCTCCCCCACCCCTACCCCCAGTTACGCGTGCTTCGAGGGTCACGAGAGCCCCCAGGTTCGCGCCCGCTCGCAAACCTGTCTATGCCCCCTTCTCAGCCTAGAACGGGCCCGTACCCGCGTCCGCGCTGCCTGGCCTAAACTCTCCGTGCGCAGACCTATGGGAAGCTTGCGCGGCTCGGGGCTACCCCTTCCTGCGAGAGCGAGGGTACGCGCGCTCACGAGCCTCTTCTCCCCGCCCCCCCCCCCCCCCCCCCCCCGCCCGCCCCCCTCCCGGTTCGACTTCGGCGCAGTGGTCGCAGCCCTTGTGGACCTGCAGCGCCGCGGCCGGCGGCTCGTCGCCACCGCCTCCGGTTCGGATCCCGCGCGCCCCCGGGCCCCGCCCCTAACTTCACCTGAGCCCGGTTCCCCCCCCCCCCGGCCCCGTCCCCGCAGAGCGCGAGGGTGGCCGTCGCCTCGCGGAGGACGCCCTTTTCGTGCGCAGCGTTCCCGTATCCCCCCGCCCCCGCCGCGCTCCCGTACCCGCCGAACCTCCGCAGGACGCGGAGATGAACGCGGAGCTTGTGAAGGACGCGGAGGAGTACTACAGGGCCCAGTTCGGGTCCGGCCGGCTCCCTTTCAAGTCAAGTAGCCTTCTCGAAGGCGTTGGGCTTAAGCTTTCGGCAGCGGTCGCGCGGAGAGCTGGAACCGGCGTGACACGTGCGCGGGCCTCTCGAACCGGAGATCCCGTCCCCCCCCCCTCTCTTAGCCCCTACCCCTCCCCGTCCCTTCGTTCGCAGGCACATGCGGGCGGCGGTGCTGCGGCTGGACGAGTTCCTCTCGAAGCGGACGGCGGCCGCGGGGCACGCCCCCCGCATCGTCCTCTGGGCCCACAACTCCCACCTCGGCGGTCCGTCCGTGCAAGTTTCTTACATATCATATCTTAGATCATGATCCGCTCTTCGTTTGCAGACGCCCGGTACACCGAATCTCGGATCCGAGGCTCGCCCCGCGCTCAGCCCTCACCTGACATCGGCCCGCCGCCCCTTGGTCTTCCCGTCTGAATTGGGCGGGCGGGCGGGCGGGCGCGCAGGGAAGCTGAACGTCGGCCAGCTGATGCGGGAGGCCTACGGCGAGGAGGACGTCTGCGTGATCGGTCCGCTTAGATCTGATCTGATCGGATCGGATCGGATCTGAGACTGATGTGGGGCAGGCTTCACGACCTACACTGGGACCGTCATGGCCGCCCGTGCGATCTGCGGCGGCCAACTCCCCTCGCCGCCCCGCCGCCCCCTTCGACCCCGTACCCCTCGCCCGCAGCCGAGTGGGGCGAACCGGGGCGCGTCTACAAGGCAAGAGACCCAGTACCCCTCTTACTCTCCCTCCCGCCCCCTGAGTCCAGCCCACGCAGGTCCGCCCAGCGATGAAGGAGAGCTGGGAATCGTTCCTCCACGGCGTCTCCTCCGTCGGCGTGGCGCGCCGTACCCCTCGCCATCTTCCCCCACTTTCCCTCGCCTCTGAAATATAGAGCAGGGCGGCTCCCCCGACTTCCTCATGGACTTTCGGTGCGGCTGTACCCCCTGCCCCCCCCCCCCCCCGGCCTTTTCAAGGTTTTGAGCGGGAGGCAGGGGGGTACCGGAGCTGGCGCGGGAGCTGGACTGGGGGGCCGCGGGCGGGCCCTCCTCCCCCTCTTCCTCCTCCTCCGCCTCCTCGTCGCGCCACCGGGGCGGGGGGTACCCCCGCGCCCACTCCGAGGGGGAGGAGCCCCGGAACCCCATCGAGAAGCTCGAGCGCTTCATCGGTCTACCCCCCTTCCCCCCTCTACCCCCTCTACCCCCTAAGCGCGCGGGCAGGGGTGATCTACCGGCCCACGACGGAGCGCTGGTCGCACATGTCGTCCGCCCGCCTCGCCCGCCAGGCCCGCCCCGCCCCGCCCGCCCCCGCCCTGCCCCTAGGCCTACCCCGGGCCCCCCTCGGCCCTGGGCGCCCGCCCCTTGGCTACCCCCGCCCGCCCGCCCCTAGGCCTAGGCCTACCCCCGGCCCTGCGCGCCCGCCCCTTGTCTGCCCCTTACGGATCCTAGGCCCCACCCCCCGCCCCGCCCCGCCCGCCCCGCCCCGCGCTGCTGTTCGCTCTGATTGGGGCGCGCGCGCAGTTCGACCTCTGCGTCCACATCGACGAGACGGGCGCCCTGCGGCCCCTCGACCCCCTCTGAGGATCGCCGCGGAAGGAGAAGTCGAAACAAGAGGAGGCCGCAGTACACGCCACGGTGCAAGCGGGGACCCCTGCATGTAAATAGACGTCGACACCCCCGGCCCAGAGCAAGATCGAGCTCTCTCGGTCAATGCGCATGTAATCAACGGACCAGACGCGTGCCGGCCGCGCCTGGCATCTACGCGCCGCGGCGCATGTGAAGTGAGAGATCTAGAGCCCTTATTTACAGCTTCAAAAAGGAGGGCGGGAAAGGAGCGGATGGATCCGAATCAGGCTGTAGCTCTAGCTAGAAGTGGCCGATGTGGGACGAGTTCATGAGGACGTGCGCCCGCTGCTCCATCGGCTTCGAGAGGGACCGCCGCGCGAGGGACACGCCCCCCAGCGTCAGCCTCGGGACCTGCGGGGGGGGGGAGTCGGCGGGGGGTACGTGGGGGTTAGGGGGGTACGTATACGTACATCCATGTCGCGGATGTTTTGGAGGGACATCGCCTCCAGGGAGCGCGCCTGGCTCCATATCAGCTCCTCCACGTCGCGCTCCTGCGCCGAAAGGGCCGGTCAGGGGAGGGGTACGGGAAGCGTTTTCGTTCGTGGAGGGGGGTACGGAGAACGTGCCTGGGCGCTCCTGCGCTCGTCGATGCGCTGCTGGAGGCGGGCGCGCGCGGACTCTTCGGCGCCGTCCTCGACGCTGGCGCCCCGCCGGCCGGCCGCCTCCGCCGCCGCCGCTTCCCGCGCCTTGCGCCGCGCCTCGCGCGCCGCCGCCTGGACCCTTGCCAGCGCTCGGTCCGTGCTCGCCTGCAGAAGAAAGGTCAGCCTCCCGCGTAGCCTCTCGGGCGGCCCTGGACCAAAGAGCACAGCGCGCCCTGATCTCGGGCTCCGGTTCGGACTCGTAGAACTTGAACGCAGCGCGGGCGCTCCGCGGCGTCGCTTTCGTGCGCTGCTTCATAAAGTAGTAATAGTGATCTACTGTGTCTAGCGGCAGCGGCGGCACCGCCCCGCGCTTCGGCAGCGGCGGCAGCTGCGTCGCCTCGGGCGGCCCCTCCTGCCGCGCGGGCGCCGGCGTGAGGCGAGGCGAGGCGGATATCTAGAGCGAAGAGAGAGCACGCGTCTCTACTCACCGCATCGCGAGGCGGCGGCGCGGGCGCCGACGGAGCCGGTGCCAGCGAGACGGACGAGGTTGGCTTTGATGGCGGTCGGGGGGACCGGCTGGAGTTGGCGGGGCTTTTTGATGGCGGCCGCGACTGCGGACCGTCTCGCGGTCAGCGGTAACCGCTGTAACGGGCCCCCGAGCTGGCGGCCAGACCGGGGAGCGGCGGCACAGCGGGTGGTGCTACCTAAGGGCGGAGCTAGCGATCGCACCCTGGATTCGGCAGGATCTATCACTTTCCACCGCCCGTCGGGCCCCTCCTTGAACTTCAGGTTCGCGTAGTCGCGCTCTGCGGCGGATCCTCAGAAACGAGCGCCGGCCTTAGCTATGAGCGCACCTCCATCTCGCGGAGGCATCCCGGGCCGAAAAAGTCGCTGTGGGGAAAGATGGGCTCCGTATCGCGTACCCGTCCTGTCACGACAGCCTTCGACAGGCTTCGACAGCCATCGGCACTAGCGAGCAAGCGTGACCCCGCGTTACACGTCGGCCTCAGCGCATTCGCGTTGGCGTAGCTAAAACAGGAAGCTCGAGAAGCGCACACGCCTGAGCCAAGCAGGTTGAGCTTACAGCTAATGCCTGGGCTGGAGGCGCCCGGCCCTTCGTCCGGGGAGGGAGGCGCGCACGCGAGCGGCGTAGCATCCAATACGGGCGAATCGATGAGGCAGCAACGGCCACGCAGCGCCTCGCCGGATGTGAAGGTCAAAGAGTCGAAAGTTGTCCCCACGCCGCTCTCTGCGTCCCCCGCAGTGATCTATAGAGCGCCAGGTGAGCATACGCGGCTCATGTGATGCTTATGCGTTTAGAAGGATCGGGGGGGCCGCGCGCATGCTTCAGCTAGAGCTCGAGCGAAGCGCGCGCTACACATGTACATGGCCGCACGTGAAGTTCGGGGCGCGCGCTGCCGCCTAACCAGAGCGACCCTCGGAGCGCATTTCTATAAAGAATTCATTCGATGCTGCCTTGCTGACGCGCGCGTCCGAACGGCAGATGGCGCCCGGGTGCAATTAGCAGTCGACGAAATGGATCGGGATCTGGAGGCGAGCATAAACAGGCATCCCGACCCGAGCCACCATCCCAGCAAGCGCGACGTGTCTTCGATCGTCAGGAGAGGAGCCGATCGCCTCGAGCAGGCGGGCGTGAACCCGGGCCGATGCACCGTCACGCTCCGTACGCGGCCGCGACGCCGAGCCCCTCGTCCCGCCCCCGCCGCCGCTTTTGATCCGCGGCTGCGCCGCGCAGAGAACGTGAGCTGCTCGGTAAACATCGTCGACGAGAAGCGCGCGGAGGAGAAGGGCGGGATCTTCTCGCGCGCGAAGAAGGTGGAGCGTAAGATCCTGGACGGCGTCACGTGCTCCTTCCCGGTGCGCCCGGACTCCGACCCCCGCATCAAATTTGCCTGCTTCTATGAATTTGAATTTGAATTTCCCGCCCTCGCGCAGCCCGGAAGCCTCACCGTAGTCATCGGGAGCCGCGCCTCCGGGAAGACAACCATGCTCAAGCTCGTGCGCGGCCGTGAAATCGTACCCCCCTAACGCCGCGCCGGCTCACCGGCTCCCGGCTTCCCCGCAGCTCTCGGGGCGGCTGAGCTCCGAGATCCACGTCTCGGGCGATTTCCTCATCGACGGGCACAAGCCGGGGCCCTTGCTCGCCACCCGCCGGGCGGGGTACGTCGACGCAGAGGACGTGCGCAGTAACCCCCCTCCCCCACCCCGCCTCTTCGCTCTGCCCACTCTCTGCGCAGGTCCACTTCGGTACCCCTCTCCGCCTTCGCCCCGCCTCCGCCCTTCCACTCTTGAACCCCGTACCCCCGCAGCCTACCTCACGGTCGAGGAGACCGTTCGCTTCGCCGCGCGCTGCCGCCTCCCCCGCGCTGCCTCCAACGAGGCAGTCGATGACGCGGTACCCCCTCCACTCCCCTCGAATCTCCGTACCCCCGGTCCGCGGTTTTTCTTACCCGCGCGCCCCAGGTCAAGAACGTGCTCGAGCTGCTGGCATTGAGCCACGTCGCTGGGAATCTGGTGGGGAACAGCCAGATGGGCGGGATCTCGGGCGGCCAGCGCCGGGTCCGCGCCGTCCCGTACCCCCCCCCTCCCCTGGGTTTTGAACGACGCTGCCTCCGCAGCGCGTGACGATCGCCCTCGAGATGGTCGCCCACCCACAGCTCCTCATCGTGCGCGATTCACGTACCCCCGGCGCCTTCCTCCACTCAGCTTCGCTCGCCTCTCAGATGGACGAGCCCTCGACGGGCCTCGACGCCCCCATGACCCTCGACGTGCGCCCTGTACCCCCTCCCTTCCCCGCCCCCGTGCTCCCGTGTTTCCCGGTTCACCCGTACCCCCCGCCCAGATCGTGACGGCGTGCCGGGAGTATGCGCGGCGGGGCCGGACCGTCGTGATGAGCCTGCTGCAGCCCAGGTACGGCCCCCGCCCCCCGTCCTTTTGGGAAGCTTATTTCTAACGCCGTACCCCACCACTCCAGCGAGGAGGCCTTCATGATGTTCGACAACGCCGTACTCCTCTCCGCCGGCCGCGTCGTCTACTGCGGTGCGCGCGCGCGCGCGTACCACCACCCAACTCCACCCCCCGGCCCTGATCGCCCCGCCCCGCCTCGCGTTGCCTTTGGCAGGCCCCGTGTCGCAGCTGGACGCATACGTGCGGGCCCTCGGCTACCGCCGCCCCGACTACATCACCGTGCGCCCTCGAGCTCGGGCCCCCCCGTTCACGCCCCGTCCTCGGCCCTGGCCCCCGGCCCTGGCTTTTTCTTAGACCTTACTCTAGCCTAAGAGGGTCTGGCTAAGAGCGGCTCTCCTCGAGCCTTCTTCTACTCTCTAGAGCGGCCGTCCAAGCTCCAGCCACTCACGCCCCTCGCCCCCCCCCCCACCTGATCTGATCCGACCCGATCTGACCCGACTTCCTCCCCCCCCCTCAGGTGCCCGACTTCGTGAACAACGTCCTCGAGCCCGAGTCGGCCTCCCTCCACGACGACTGCCTGCCCCCGGGGGGCATCCTCTCCAAGCCCCGCCTCATCGCCGCCTACCAAGCATCCCCGCTCCGCCCCGTGCGTCCTTCTTAAGCCCCTCTTAAGCTGTGTCCTTCTTGGTCTCTCTGCTCTCCACCCGGTTGCCGTGCGCTGAGTTGCGTCTCGGGGGTCCGGTCCGCAGAAGGTGGAGGACGAGACGCAGCGGGCCCGCGCCGAGGGCGCCGCCTCCCCCCACACCGACGTGCGCACGCGCCCTCCGCGCCCCGCCCCGCCCTGCCCCGGCCTTCTACGCGCTGGCACTCCTTCTATGTTAATCTTAGCGCGCGCCCCGCCCCCCGCCCCGCCCCTGTCTCACTGGTAGTATGTGCACGCAGCACCACGCGGCGTACGCGCAGGGCGTGCTCTTCACCCTCTGGCTCTGCCTCCTCCGCGAGGTCTCCCTCCGCCGCCGCAACAAGCAGCAGTTCAAGGCCAGGCGCGCCCGCGAGCGAGCGCTGCCCGCCCCACCCCTCCCCCTTGAAGAAGAACATAGGATAGAAAGAAGGCCCCCTCTCCTCCGCCCCTCACCCCTCCCCCCACTCCTCACCACCCCTCCTCCTCCCCCGCAGGATCATCCAGTCGCTGGCGACGGGCTTCATCTCGGGGACCCTTTTCCTGAACCTGCCGCACACATTCAACGGCGCCGTCCTCCGCATCGCCATCGTGCGCCCCGCCCCGGCCCCCCGCGCTTGACTCGGCTCGGCTCGGCTCGCCTTGTAAGAGCCGTTCTAGTCTCTCTTATCTGATCTAATCTAGTAATCGCCATCGTGCGCCCGGCCCCCGCCCCGCTTGACTCTTAAGCTTAGGCGACCGAGTCTGGCCCAGCCTAGTCTTGTCTAATTATAAGCCACACCTAAGCCACTTAGGCTATCTCTCAACGGCGCCGCCCTCCGCATCGCCATCGTGCGCCCCGCCCCGCCCTACCACCGCCGCCGATCTTATCTTCTCCAGTCCAGTCTATTCTAGTCTAATCTAATCTAGTCCAGTCTAGTCCTAGTCTAGTCTAGTCTAGTTCTAGTTCGGCCGTCCTCCGCATCGCCATCGTGCGCCCCCACGCTTGGCCAGGCTTAGCTCGGCTTGAGTCAATCCTTATCTGATCTAGCCTAGTTCGCTCTAGCTTTAGTCCAGTCTAGTCTCTTTGGGGCCCTCGGCTGACTGACCCCCGCCCCTGCCCCCGCCCGCAGATCTTCATGTGGGGCAGCACCATGATGTACGCCCCCCGCCCGCCCCTGCCCTCCCCTTTCTTTTCTCTCCCATTTCTCACCCGCTCGCTCCCCCAGGTTCCAGCCGCCGGGCTTCATCCCCCGCTTCTTCGAGGAACGAAAGATGTTCTACATCGAGAACAAGTCCGGCTACTACGGCGCCTTCGCGGTCCGGCCCCGCCCCCGCCTCCTCTTAGGAAAACGACCTCGTCTGACCTATCTATCTATCTGACCTCGCGCCCCGCCCCCCCCCCCCCCCCCCCCCCCCCCCCCCCCGCAGTACACGGTGGCGCGGGCGGCGGTGGACTCGCCCCTCGTCCTCCTCGACCTCCTCTGCATGACCTCCATCTGTCCGCACGCGCCTTCGCCCCCGACCCCGCCCCGCCCCGCCCAGATCCGCATCTAGCTGTAGATCCAGATCCAGATCCATCCATCTGTCCGCATGCACCCCGCCCCCGCCCCCCGCACCGCCCCCGCCAGATACAGAGCACCGCTCTATCCCCGCCACCAGATACAGAGCACCGCCAGCTGCGGCCAGACCCCGTTCCCGTCTCACGCCCCGCCACGCCCGCAGCGTACTGGCCGGCGGGCTTCACGGCGGCGGACAACGGGGGGCGCTACGTGACGATGGTCTTCGTCATGTGGCTCATCTACTTCGCTTCCTACGGGTGCACCCGGCCCAGCTCGTAGCTAGCTAGCTCGGCTCGGCTTGGCTTAGAGCAGCTCGGCTAGCTCCAGTTGCAACCCGCTCCGCCCCACCCGCGGCTCCACCGTGCACCCCGACCCACTAGCTAGCGCCTCTAGCCCTCGCCATCGCGCCGCCCCGCCGCCCCAGCTCCATATGCACCTAGATCTGACGACGCCCCCCCTCCACCTCGCCTCGCCCCGCGTCCTCGGCTCCATACACGTCTGACGGGGCACCCCCTCGGGGGCGGCAGGTGGTGCCAGATGATCGTGGCGCTCTCGAAGAACGAGTCCCAGGGCGCAGTCATCGTCCCCGGTCCGGCCCCGCCCCGCGCTCCGATCTAAAGTTCTATTTAATACAATCTAATCTAATCTTATCTACAAGTTAACCTAATCTGAAATTTCGATCTTGCGTCGCCCCCGGCCCGCCCCGCCCCGCACGCCCCGCCCCGTTCCGGATGCCCCGCCTCGCACTGCCCCGCACGCCCCGCCCGTCCTCCTCACCGGACGCGTTTGCAGGCTCGCTCTCGCTCATCCTGGTCTTTTGCGGCTTCCTCGTACCCAGGGACCTCATCCCCCAGGTGAATATAAGCTCAAGCTTGAGACTCGTAGACCCCTCTGATCTCGCGCCCCGCGCCCGGCGATCGCAGCCCTGGATTTGGATGGCGCGCCGCCCCGGGGCCCTCCCCCGTCCCCCCCGCGCCCCTTCCCTCGCCCCTGACCCCGGATCTCGCCCCGCCCTCCCCCCGCAGTACTACCTCTCCTTCCTCGTGTACCCCATCGAGGCACGTTCCCCGCCCCCCTACCCTCCCCCATCCTCCCCCTCCCCTCCTCCACCCCCGCTGCCTCAGGCGCTGGCGCTGCCCAGCCCCGCCCCACCCCTCCCTCCCCCGCCCCTCTGCCCTCTCTGACCCGCCTCAGGCGCTGGCGATCAACGAGCTGAAGGACCTGACGCTGGAGGGCGGCCTCCCCGGATCCGCCGCCCTCGACTTCGTGCGCCCCGCTCCTCCTCCTTCTTCTTCTTCTTTTAGAGATCTATGTTTAGATCTAGCGGGAGATTCGTACGCGTAGAAGAATATAGAAGATCTAGAGGCGCCCGTCTCCTTGGCCGGCTATAAGAAAACCGCGGGAGAAAAGGTCGGAGAGGGGCCTCGCTCTCGTTCCCCCCTGGAAAGCTTCCTCGGCTCACCGGTACCCCCCGACCTCGGCCTCGGCCTCCGCGCGCGCAGTTCACGCTGCGGTCGGAGCCCGAGTGGGTGTGGCGCGACATCGCCATCCTCGTCCTCTTCATGCTCGCCTTCGGCGCCGCCGCCCTCGCCGCCTGGTCCTATGTGCGTCCAGCTTGTTGTTGGGGCCCAGCTCCTTACTATTATTAGAAGGAGAGCGTTAGAAGGAGGGGTCCTGCGTGCGTGCGTGCCCCCATTCGAAGGAGAACGTTAGATCTAGTATGCCCCCCCCCCCCCCCCCCCCCCCCTCCTGCCTGCAGCCGATCATGATCTGGGGCGCCCGCTACAATTAGAAGGAGAAGAACGTTAGGGTCCAGCTGTAGCTGATCGGGGGCGGGGGCGGGGCCTGCAGGTGCGGGTGGAGGAGGAGGTGCAGCCGCGCTTCGAGGACCTCGAGGGGGAGGAGGGGGAGGGCAAGGAGGGCGCCGCCCCCAAGTGCGGCCCGAGAGATAGAAGTAAAGGAAGAAAGGATGGGCGCGGGCTGACCGTCCGCGCGCAGCGTGTCAGTCGAGCTGGGCGCGCAGGCCCATCAGCACCGCCACGCCGAGGCGCGCCGAATCAAAGCCGGCCGCGTTTCGCCGGCTCAGCCGGCCCCGCGCGCGCGCAGGTGCTCATGACGTGGCGCGACCTCGGGTACTCCATCAAGGTCCGCTATGCCTCAGCAAGGGGGTGCGCCCTGTTCTGAGCGCGCGGCGCGCGCGGACTGCGCAGGACAAGCAAATCCTGACGGGGGTGACGGCCTACTGCAAGAGCGGCATGCTCATGGCCCTCATGGGGCCCTCCGGCGCCGTGCGCCGCCCTCGAACTCCTCGCCCGTTGTTAGCCCCCGCTGACGGGGCGCGCCCGGCCCGCAGGGGAAGACGACGGTGCATGGGGGCGGCCGCGGTGCTTTGGTCTGCGCCCCGGTCACTCACGCCGCCCCGCGCGCGCGCAGCTCCTGGACGTGCTGGCCGGGCGGAAGGAGCAGGGCAAGGTCACGGGCGCGCCCGCACGCGTTCCCCTCCAGCTTCTACCGCCTCCTCTGACCTGCTCGAGTGCAGGCGACATCCAGATCAACGGGCGGCCGCGGGACCAGTTCTTCCACCGCCTCGCCGGCTACGTCGAGCAGTTCGACCTCCTCATCCCCGAGCAGGTCCGCCCGAATTGCAGCAAACGGTCCGAACCGCACTAAGCGACGCCTCAGACGGTGCGGGAGGCGATCGTCTTCTCGGCGCTGCTGCGGCTGCCCTCCTCAATGCCCAAGGAGGAGAAGATCCGCGTCGTGCGCCCCCGGCCCCGGCCCCTCTCCCCCGCCCCGCCCAACCGAACGCCGACGAGGCTGCCCAAGCCTAGCATCCCCGGAAACTTAAACCTATAGCTTAAGCCTTCCCTTCCCGGGGTAACCTGACGAAAGGCCACAAAAACCCCCCTCTCTCCCGCCCAACCGAACGCCGACGAGGCTGCCCGAGGAGCTTAAACCTATAGCTCAAGCCTTCCCGCCCGCCCCCGGCCCGTGCCCGCCCAACCTGACGAAAGCCCACAAGGGCCCCTCCGCCCCCGCCCTCCGCCCCCCGCTCCCTCACGCCGGGGCGCGCGTCGCGCAGGCGGAGGACGTGATCGACGAGCTCGACCTGCGCCCCCACGTCGACCTCCTCCTCGGGTGCGGGAGGGATCCCGAGGCGCCGGGGCAGATTCTAAGGTCTCTTATAAGGGGTCTATATAGATTCTAGAGGTGCTCTTGTAGATTTCTAAGGTTCTCTTATCTCTATTTTCTAGACCTGCGGCCCGACGTCGGCCTCCTCCTCGGGTGCCCCCGCCCGGCCCGGCCCGCCGCGGACTTAGATTCTAGGGATCTCTTAAGAGGGCCCCGGTTAGATTTCTAAGGGTCTCTTATTACCTGCGCCCCCACGTCCACCTCCTCCTCGGGTGCGGGTCCCGGAGGCGCCGGGGCAGACAGATAGATAGGGACGGGGTCGTCAGGGTCGCTGATGGCTGATGGCCGCGGGCGGCAGGGCGGCGCACATGCCGGAGCTGCGGAAGCGCGTGTCGATCGGCATCGAGCTCGTCGCCCGCCCCGCCATCCTCTTCCTTGGTGAGCCCAAGCCCCGACTCCAGCTCCAACATGAGCCGAAGAGCCGCCCCTCCTCACCCCCTCGCCCCGCCCCCCTCACGTGCTCGCCGGCCTCAGACGAGCCGACGTCGGGGCTGGACGCCGTCTCTGCGCTGCACATCATGCACGCCGTCCGCAAGCTCGCCCGCGCCGGCCAGGCCGTCATATGGTGCGTGCACTTGGCAGCAGAGCCGGAAGCAACGAGGGCAGCGCCGGAAATAGCGAAGGGCATAGCGGGGCAGGCCGCCGTCTGGTGCCATAAATAGCGCCATAAATAGCGAGGGCGATGTTAGAGGAGCCAGCCAGAAGGGCTAGAGCCTGGCTGTCTTCTGGTGCCCTCGCGTTTAGACGCCGGCGCGCGCGCGACAACTGCCGGTCGCGGCGCCCGCACGATTCTGACCTCGGATGGCCGGGGCGCAGCACGGTGCACCAGCCGTCGGCGAAGCTCTTCGAGGTCTTCGACTGGCTCCTCCTCCTCCGCACCGGCGGCGAGGTGCGCCGCTGCGGCGGGGCAGATCGAGATGGAGGATAGACGGGTAGAGAGAGCGATGGGACGGCCTCTGGGCCCAGGCCCGCCGCGGTTCTCTAGAGTGCAGGCCGCGCGGCGCCGCCTGAGAGGGCCGGGGCGGCCTAGGCCTGCCGCGGTTCCCTAGAGTGCCGCAGTGCAGGATGGCGGGCCGGGAGGGCCGCGGGGCCGCCGGCAGCCGACGCGGGGCGCAGGCGGCGTACTTCGGCCCGCTGGGGCGCGACTCGGCCGACGTCCTCCGCCAGTTCGACGAGCTCGGTGCGTGCGGCCCCGCCCGGCCCCTGGGTCCCTCAAAGTTTCCGGCCCGGCCCGGCCTGCGCCCCTGGGCCCCTGGGTCCCTCGAAGCTTCCGACCCGTCCGGGCGCGGGGGAAGGGGGAAGTGGGGAGGGGCTACGGGCCCAGTCCTAGCCAGAACACGCCCGCTCGGTAGGGGAGGGGGGGGAGGAGGCCTCGGGGCCCGGTGCTGGCCAGGCCTATGAGCTCGAAGCTTAAGCATAGACTCGGCCCCCTTCGCCCTCGCCCTCGCCCTCGCTTGTGTGTTTTGTTTGTTTTCTCGGAGTCTGACGGGCGTCCCCTCTGGCGCGCGCGCAGGCTACCCGTGCCCCCCGGGGCGCAACCCCGCCGACTTCGTGCGCCCCCTCCCCCTCCCCCCCCCCTTCCCCCCCCCCCCCCCCCCCCCCCCCGCGCCATGTCCGAGCCTCGGGGCCCCGCCTCCGCAGGTGCTGGAGGTCTGCGGCGGCAAGTACCCCAACACCCGCGTCGCCGGCGAGGTGCGCCCGCGGGCGGCACTCGGGATCCCGGAGGGCAGTCTAGGCTGGGATCTAGGCCCTCAGTGCTCTAGATCTGGTGGGAGAAGGGGCGAGGCCCCCCGTCCCCTGTGAGGGAGCGTTCGAGGGCCGGGCTCACGGCTCCGCTCGCACGCAGGTGGACGTGGCGGCGCTGTGGCGCTCGTGCCCGCGGCACGCCGCCGCGCAGGCCGAGCAGGCCGCCCTCGAGCAGGGCGGTGCGCCGGCGCCTTCCCCTCCTCCCCCCGCCGCCTCTTCCCTGAGGCTCGGCTGAAACTAATGCCTGCCCTCCTGCCCTCCTCCCGTCTCTCCTCCCCTCCTTTTCCGGCCTGTCTGACATGGCGGCGGCAGGGGCGCCCCAGGGCGAGGTCTTCAAGTCGCGCTACGCCGAGGGATTCCAGGCCCAGGCGAGCGAGCGAGCGAGCGAGCGAGCGCTTCGAACTCTAATCATAAACCGAGCGGTCAAATCATAAGGCTCCTGCGTGTTGCGTGTTGTTAGATTGTGTGTTGTTAGGCTAACGTTAACTATAAACCGAGATGGATTAGATTAGATTATATTCGAGTGACCTGACGCTTCTGTGTGTTTTATGTTCCCAGGTGCGGCGGTGTCTGGACCGGAACGCGCGGGCGACGCTGCGGCGGCCGGCCGTCCTCCAGGCCATCGTCGCACGGTGCGGCGCCGCCCGAGTCTCATTCCCTCTTTGGCGCGGGCCCCTCTCTCGCGCCGGCCGCCGCGGCAGCGCCTCCGCCCCCTCCCCCTCCGCCCCCATCTTGTCCTCTCTTTAGCGCGGGCCCCTCTCTCACCCCCGTCCTTCCTTCCTCCCCAGCGCCCTCCTCCTCGCCTTCGTCGGCGGCAGCATGTACTACAACAACCGGCAGAACAACCTCGGTGCGCCCTTCCAAATCCCTCCATGGCCAAGCCCTCCCGATCTTACGCCCCTCGCCCGCCCCTCAGCGGCGGGGCGGATGCGGACGGCGGCCGCCTTCTACGGCATCTTCGCCTTCGGTGCGCCCCGCCTCTCCGCTCCGGTCTTGAAGAAGATCTAGATAAGACGAGATACCAGTCTGGCATTCTCGTCTAGATCTAGGGTCGCTCCCGGTCTAGTCTTTCTAGCCCGGCCCCCGCCCGCCCCCGCGCCTCGCGCCTAACTACCGCCCGCCCCCCCGCCCGCCCCTACAGGGATGGGCAGCTCGTCGTCGATCGTGCCGAAGGTCTTCGAGCGGACCATCATGTACCGGGAGGCAACCCAGGGCGCGCCCCCTCCCCGCCCCGCCGAGCTCTAGCGCTCTCAGTCGTTTGATAACCCCCGGGTCTCTGCTCTGCGCTCTGCCGAGCAGGGGCGTACCACCCGACGGCGGCTTTCCTCGCCTGGTCCACCGTCGAGTTCGTCTGCCAGGCACGCCCCCCGGCCCCGAGCGAGCCCTAGCACCCGCTCAAGCCAGCTCGAGGCTCTAGTAGCCACTCCGATTCTCTATAGCCACGCACGTGCATTAGTCTGACCGCTCCCCCCCCCTCCCCTTTAGGTTGCGGAGACGATGCTCTTCGACGTCGTCTTCTACTTCTTCGCCGGCCTCACCGTCATCGACAACGGTGCGCAGCCCTCGGCGTCGCCCGCCCGCCACCGCCCCCGCCGGCGGCCGCCCCTCGGTGTTAGCGGCTTGGCGAAGCTAGCGGCTTAGGGATGTAGCATACCCCCCTCACACTGCTGCCATGGCCCCGCCCCCCCGCCCCTCGGTGTTAGCGGCCTGGCCTGGTGGTGTCACCCGTGGTGGTGTTACCAGTGGCTCAGAGCCGTGGCTTCTCCCCCAGCCCACAGCCCCAGCTTTACGAGGGCTTTACGACGCCCCGCCCGCCCGCCGCCATCACACACTCCGCGCCCCCCCCCCCCCCCCCCGCCCCCCCCTGACCTCCCCCCCCCCCCCCCCCCAGGGATGCGGTTCCTGTACTACGTGATCGCGACGCTCTGCTTCTCGGCAATGATGTACTCCTTCAATGAGCTCTTCTCCCTCGTCCGCACCGCCCCCGCACCGGCCCCCGCATCGGCGCCTCTAAATCTGACGCGCGCGCCGCGCCTCCGCCTCTGCCTTTGCAGCTGCTGCCGACGGCCGAGCTGGCGCACCAGGCCGCCGTCGCCGCCATCGGGCCCATGTGCGCGCCGCGCCATCGATATCGCGTTCGGACCCTAGACTGGTTGCTTTGAGGCTGTGATCTAGATCTAGAGATCTAGATCTAGAGCTCGAGAGGCCAGGGCGCTTGCGCCCAAAGCCTCTCCCCTCCTCTCCTTTCCTCTCCTCTCCGGGCGCCTCTGGATCTGAGACCCTCGCGCCCCTGGCAGGGCGCTCTTCGCGGGGTTCATCGTGCCGGAGCCCTCCATCCCCCGCTACTGGATCTGGCTGGTCCGCCCCCGCCCCCTCCCTCCCCCTACCCCTACCCCCTACCCCCTCCTTCGCTAGTCCGCCCCTCGGGGGCTCTGCCCGGGGCCACCTCCGACCCCTGGACCCCGGGGGCCCTGCCCGCGCCCGCCCGCCCGCCCGCTCCCCGGGGGACCGCCTCCACCCCATATTTGGTCGGGCCGCACCCTCTGCTCTGCCCGTCGTGCCCTCCCGTCCCCCCACCCTAGCCGCGCGGGCCTTCCCCGGATCCCACTTTGAGCTACCACGCTTCCTACACCCCAACCCCCCCCCCCCCCCCCCCCACACACACACACCTGATCGGCGTACCCCGCAGCACTACCTCTCCTTCCTGAAGTACCCCCTGGAGTCTCTCTCCGTGAACGAGCTCGCCGGGCTCCCCATCACCTGTACCCCCAAGTGAGTGAGCGGCGGGGCGGGCGCGGGCCGGCTTTGTCGAGCCTGGATCAGATCTGATCTGATTTCGATCCGAGTCGCCCTGGCTGTAGCTAGATTCCTGAAGCCTAGATCCGACGCCGATCGGAGCCTAGCTATAGATCCTCTGCTCCGACCCGTCGAACCGCGGGTCGACGTCTGACTCCGCCCCCGCAGCGAGTCGCCGGCGTGCATACAGCAGTACGGCTCGATCTCCATCACCGGCGACGCGGTCCGCCCCCGCAACAAATCTCAGAACTCTGCCTGCAAATCGCCCAGCCGAATTCGAAGTCTGAAGCTTAAGGCGCCCCCGGGCGCGCGCGCAGCTGTCGAGCTCGTACGGGTTCAGCTTCGACTGGCGCTGGCGCGACGTCGGCATCATGCTCGGCTTCTTCGCTTTCCTCAAGGTGATTATATATAAAAACGAGGCGCGGGCCGGGCCGGGTCGTGTCGGGTCGGATCCCTGCGGAGGGAGGCCGAGGGCCTTGATTAAATAATAACGAGGCGCGGGCCGGACCGCGGCCGGCCAAGGGCCTTGAAAAGAGAAGAGACGGGTTTCCGCATTCGAATTATATGTGTGTATTGGGCTCACGGTCGCGCGCCAGGTCATGTCGGCCATTGTGGTGACGAAGGTCCGCCACGCGCGCAAGTGAGGCCGCGCGCGCGCGTGGTTTCTGGATCCGGATCGCGGCGGGCTTCGCGTTATTTATCATTTCAGTGCTGTGTATACGTAGGTAGCTATGGCAGATGCGACGTTTCTTATCTCTTGCAAGTGCAGTCTCTAGATTTCTTGTCGTAGTTTGAATTTATGTCAGATTCGCTGAAACGATCCCGTTGAACCGGAATAGAATTCAAATATAACGCAATATATATTTCAATTGCGATTGCACCTCACTAACTCACCAAAACTCGTACTCGATGTCGATAATACTCGCACATGAAATTTGGGCCCCCCGCCCTCTCTCTTCCCCGCCCCCCGGCTCCGGAGCCCCCACCCCCCCCCCCCCCCCCCACCCCCCCCACCCCCCACCCCCACCCCCACACACACACACGCCACCCGGTCCCCGCCTTCCCCCCTTCCCCGGCGCCCCGGCCCCGGCACTTGGCTTCGGCCATCCTCCGCTTCGAATTCCAAATTCGGCCGTCCGGGATCCCCATATATATGTCCTGCCAAAATCACTGCCAGGGCCAGCCTCGCTCATTTTAACGCTCTTCGAATTTCCGCTGCCACGCAACACGCTCTTCCGGATCCGCAATTACGCGCGAGCTTTATCAGTTTGTGAGCCGTGTGCGTGGCCAGGCCATGCCTAGGCCTCCTGCGGCTAGCGCTGCAGCAGCTCATGATCACGATCACCGGCACTAGCAACACGGCAAATTCGAAAAGCTCGCAGCTGGATGACTCGCGATCGGATCGCGCGCGAGATGACCTGATCATGACCCGTCCTTTTCTGGCATCATATACGTGCATGTATCATAGTATACGTACCTGCTGACAGCTCGGAGCTCGAGGCGCCCGCGGCCGGTAACCGGTACCGTGATAATCGATATCGGATCCGGCATATATCATCAAAGTTTATTTTGAAGCGAACCGGTGAAGGTCATGATCACGCGCGGCGCGCGACGAGCAGAGAGGCGAGAAGCCCGGCAACGGGGCCCAGAATATTCATTGCGCCGAATTCGATCGACGCCGCGGTCGACAGGGCCGAGGAGCCGCCGGCGGCGGCGGTGTAGGCGCCGAGCTTGAGGGTGCGGGCGGCCACGGTCGCCTGCACGGCGTCGGCGAGCGCCTTGCCCGTCGCGTAGGCGCCGCCGCCGCCGAACGAGGCGGCGACGAGGAGGCCGCTGCCGGTGCAGGAGATGCCGGCGATGGCGACCTGCGAGCGCGAGACGGGGCCCTTGAGCGCGTTGACGGCGACGTACAGCGCCCCCTCGACCTGTCGACGTCGTTGTGAAGAGTAAAGCGTTAATGAAGAAGGTCAGAGTATACGTAAATTAATGCAGCTGTTGTGGATAATTCGCAGCCGCGCCAAATTAAAGGCGCACGTCAAGAAGGCCGGAGGGGAGGGAGGCCATGTACGACTCGCACTGGGCTTGGGTCGCCTCGAAGCGGATGGAGAGCGCCGCGGGGGTCGCCTGCACGGCCGCCGCCGCCGCGACGGGCGGCGTGTACGTGAACGTGCCCGGCGCGTACACCTTGACAACCGGGTCCGCGACGCCCGAGGCCTTCGCGCCGTTGACCTGCAGCGGAGATTCAAATTCTAAATCATTATCAGAGCGATTGAAACTAAATTTAAGTCTATATTGTGCTCACGGTGACTTGGCCGGCGTTGACGGCCGTCTTGAGCGCCGTGAAGAGGGCGGAGGAGCCGACGGAGCCGGTCGTGCCGCCGGCGGTGATCTGGTCCCGCACGACGACGCCAAAGGCGCCCGTCGTGGCCAGAAGGCGGCGGGCGGCCTTGCGCCTGGGCACACAAATGAGAAAAGCATGCGGGAAATTTTGTATACGTAGAGTGTGACTGAGAAATTACACATAGGGATACCCCTGATCCAAGCCCTCCGGCCTTCGGCCTACAGGCTTGGATCAGGGGTATCCCTATGTGTGCGCGTTTCAGGTACTAGGGTAGTAAGCATTTATTTCAGGTCTTAGGGTATTAATCATGTCTTTTTGGCACCAGTATGTTGGCCGCCTCTGGGGTATTGAACACATGAGTTTGGCATCAGCAGGGTGAATGGGGTGAACGGGTTGTTTGTATATTTTCTTAGGAAAAATGCCTTCTCACGGGAATTTATACAAACAACCCGTTCACCCCGTTCACCCCGTTCACCCCGTTCACCCAGTTCACCCCGTTCACCCTTACACCCTTTACACCCTTTACACCCTTTACACCCTTTACAATCTTAACAATCTTAACAATCCTTAACAACCTTTACAGATGTCTCATCCTGCCCTCCTCCTTGATCTCGTGGAAATTGCTGGAGCTTCATAGGTCTCCTTTGAATTCGAGAAATCTCTATACCACCTTACTGCCTCTGCTCCCCTGCTAATCTCTCTGTTCCCGCCACCCTCAATCTCTCCAACTCTCTCCCTTGTTTCTTCTTCTTCCCTGCTCTGTCCTCCAATAATGGTTTATCTGGCACGTTTGGCGCCCTCTCAATCCCCTCTCTGGCCAAAAGTCGCTCTGTTCTGGCCTCTTTCTTTGCCTCTTCAATGACATTTATTGATGGCGCCTCCAAGAACTCCACGGTTTCCACTTTCTGTAATTCGTAGTGGGCATAAAGTCGATCTATTAGTTTGCCAGAAATGTCCCTTAGTTTAAATTTGAACCCCTCCACTCCTTCTATTGTGAATATTTCGCGGCTCCAATTATTCCCTTGTTTGGCAAATGGGCTCTTCTCTATTTTAGTTCTCACGTGGCTCCCTGCTGGATAGTCTTTTAGATATTCAATTGACTTCATGAATTTCTCGTTTTCTTTTCCGAGTATTAGAGGAACATGTACCTCTGTGGTCTCTGCTGGTTTCATCCCCGTTGCTGAGTGGATGGTATTATTGTAGTTGTAGGCAAAATCTTGGAGCTTGTCGAAAAACTTTACAGTATTATTCGCTATACAATACGAGTTAATTAGCTTCTTTATTGTGCGATTAAAGGCTTCTATTCGGCCTTGGCTATTGTGATCTCCAACCTGCGAAACTTGGTGCTCAATCATCTGGGTTTCTAAATGGTCTTTAAATACCTTGTTCAGGAATTCGCTCCCAGCATCACTTTGTATCTTCACAATTGGACGAGGGACTTGTTGCTCAAGCTCCTTAAACGCGTTCAATGTGCTTTCTGCTGTCTTTCCCCTCATTGGAATAATAAAGCCCAGTCTGGTGGTGTTTTCTACAGCTGTGAGGAACGTGTTGTAGCCTTGATTCTGTTTGCTGTATGAGGGAAAGAAGACTAAATCAATAGCGAATGTATCGAGTGGCTGTCTTATGGGGATATAGGCAGTCTTCTTGGCTGATGGGAGGGGTTTATTTATTTGGTTGATTTCTTGGGCATCATAGAATCTACGGATTGTCTTTCTTGGCACATCTGGAAGCTCTTTGGCCAATGAAGCAAGGCCTTTAAATCCTACCTTGGTGTCATAGAATGTCCTTGCTAAGGGATCCAAGTGGGGCACAGCAATTGCTGTTGGGATGTCTGCTGGAACTAATGCTTTGAGGTCACTCTTTTTCTGAATGCGACCCCCTCTCTCCTCTTGAGGGATTGGGATTGGCAATATACTCACATCGTACTCTGTTTGTCTGCGTGTGATCTTTGATGACATCTATATTGGGATTAGAAAGCAATCTTTGACATCTTCACATTGAAGGTCTCATTTTCAAGCTTCTTTTGGACAGTCATTTCGATTTGCTTGGGTTTTTGGTGGAGCACATGGTCTTTATAATCTTGGAAAGACAGATCTGTTTGAATGGTCTCCTTACAAACACCTGCCAGCTTTTTTATTTCCTCATCATCTGTTTTAATGCTGTAGCATTTCGGCCTTACCCCAGCATATTCAATAATGGTTCTGCCCTCAAACTCATCTTTGAACTTGCCAAGCTCTGTGGGGTGGGTGTCAATGTCTTGTAGGTCTTTTGCTATAGTTTTCGAATTTATTTGAAGGCAAAGCGAATCTGTATCAGTAAAAAGCAGTTTACAGTCTGGCCATTTCCGCTTGATGGTGTTATAATAATAATCAAATAGCCGCAGCTTGGCAAGATCTAAAACAACTGCCCCAATTGCTATGGGCTTATCTAACTTGACATTTTTCTGTAGCATTTCGAAGGCTACTGCTGAATCGCTTAGTCTTGTTTCTGCTTTGAGTAGGGGCGATCTGGCGTATTTCATAAATTGCTTTTCGTTGGTGGCAATCTTGACATTAGACCTTCCTCTCACTTTCTCAATGGTTTTGCCAAAAAGGCTATTGTTCATGATCTTAAAGAAGTCCTTTTCGGGTTTGGAAGGGGCTGCTTTGCGGTTTTGGGCATTGGATTCGACGTAAGGCTTCATAAAGGCAGCCTGAGTAAATGTTAGCACCCTGTGGATTTTGGTGACCTTTAAGCCTTGCGCTACCATGAATTGGAGCAAAGGTTTCGACACCACATAATTACAAATGTCTTCGCAGGCTGCTTGTAGTCCATCCTCTGCTCTCTTGATAACAAGAGGCAGTTCTTTGTGGAGTTGATGGAGGTGCTGGGGATAATGGATGTCAACTTCTAAGATGGCCCCCTCTGCTGATGACAGGTCGTAATTTGAGGGTTCTGGGTGCCATTGGAAATTCGAGAGGGGTAGCTTTTGGGATAGGGCATATCCATATAGGTTATTGGCATCCAAATATATAATGTGGCTGTCCCTTTCCTTTTTGGCATATTTATGATTCATAATCGAAAGGCCTCCCCTGATCATGCCTTCAACCATGTTGTACATATCAAGGTTGGAAAGAAGCTCGATTTTAGGCTTGGTAATAGATAGCATGCTGTCCCACGAAAGCCCTGGACTTGAGACATAGTGGGCAGCATCCATCCCAAAAGTTTTGTGTGATTTCTGGCGGAAAAGCTGGAACTTTTCCATTAATCCTTCCACGTTCTGGACGCCATAATCAATAAAGTTTTTGATGTCAATGAATTTAAAGCAACCCCAAGTGATCGACATGTAGTTGTCAAACGATTTTGCGAGGACTTCCACCCTTTTTTCGGGATTTAAGGCGACTGCCTTGAATATCTGCGTTCCAGATAGGGACAGATCATTGGTCACTATGGGAATCTTGGTGAGATTGCTGGTGCGTCTGTGGAGATTACATTTGCGACAGGCTGAGCCTACAAAATCGCCTGTTTGATGGTCATGATCCCTCACTTTATAGTTGTCTTGGGAAAACGTACCCTCACAGATGTAGCAGGTTTTAGCAAGGTAATGGGTACGTTTCTGCTCTTTGGTCAGTGACATTGGGATGTTGGTAAATAGGGCTTTGAATAGCTCTGGGGCTGTGCTGTCGAGGGTACTCAGGAGCTCAAAGATGTTGGAGTGGGTTTTAGTGAGTACTACTCTATTATTATGAAGAGCTGTCAGTGAGATTGATTTGATCTTGAACATACCAGAAATATCTGTTTCATAATCGAAATAGCAATAGGCAATCACGGGGAGGAATACAGTCTTTGAGAGATGTTTAAGACCAAATTCAATGAATGTGGGTTGTTTTGGGGTCTCTCCAGCACTTGTCTTCCAATCCACACAACGTTTGCTTTGAATGTGGGATTGAAGCTTCTCCTCAGTCTTGAAGTGGTTGGAACAGGTTTTACAGAAATGGAGTCGCTGCTTATCATTTTTAGCTAAGACTCTGGACATGCTGAATATTGTGGTATAATGACTGTTACCATTTTCGTCTGTAATTAGCAGCAGATCCACTTGGTGTTTCCTGTTCCTTGAGGAGCTGTTGTGGAGTAGATTAATTTCTTCTGTAGAGTTAGAGGGGTCGTAAATATTAACAGAGATTGCTGGATTGAGATTTTCAAAGAGATCAATAGTATCAGCATCCGCCTTCACAGGAAACTCAATGCCCTCGAAATTTAGTTCTTTTTTGAACCACCTCCTGTATTGGGAAGTCTCATTGCGCTTGTGGCTATTTACTTCGTCCTTGTGAATATAGCTCAGGATGGAGTATTCAAAGCACCTATTGTCCTTGTTATTAACATTGACAATGGCGCGTTTATTCTTCAGCCACTCAGGCAATGGAATAAATGCTCCTCCTGAGATTGGCTTAAAGGAGAGAACAATGACCCTGAGGGCTTGGATGCTATCTAATCTGTAGCTATCTGTGACATTAATTTGCGACTGGCATTCCTTGGCAAGTTTAGCTGTCTCTTTTGTGAGGATTCGAGATCTTGTCATGATAGCATAGGTGCTGTAAATGTGCTTGGTAATAAAATCTCTCGAATTATTGGCCTTAGAAAAGCGACAGACAAATGTAAAGCGAGTTTTAATCGACATTTGTGAATTGATGGCATCTTGGAGCCTTGTGTGGAGTTCCTCAGAGTAGGTGTCTATAAACTCTTGAGTGGTCAGGATCTGGTGCTGAGCTCTGATTGTGAAATCGATGTATTTATTGTTCAGAGCGCGATGTTCATTAATTAGAGCTGTGTAGTCTTCACCTCTAACCTGTGTGGTCGTGGTCTGTTCGACTTGAATGTGGCCAAGGCGATCAGTCTCATCAAGGGCGTCAATTTTCCCTAATAGCTCTCGATTGAGAGCTTGAAGCCCCTTGAGCTTCTTGTTGGTTTGGCTTATGTATGATTCATATTCGCTTTCACTGATGGAGTGGTTCGCAAGGAGGAAGGCCAGATTCCCGAGAATCTTGTCCTGAAGCTCCTTAATTTGGTAGTGGCTGGGGCGGGGCATGGTTGTGGGGTTGTACTTATATATAGGTACGAAAATAATCTTTAAATGCTGCGTAGAATTTGGAAGATTAATTTGTGTGTCTATTGTAGACGAAAAATGGAAACCTTTGATCAGGATTTGGTTGAAACCAAGTTTGACGACGTGGACTCCATGAAATATTTCTACGTTCCACTTGGAGGGGCCAAAGGAAGGGGCCAGTATATGATATGTGATATCGAAGATGCTCCTACAATGATGAGATATAACTGGTGTTTGGATGGGGATGGTTATGCTAAGACAAGTGTAAGGCGAGATGAAGGGAAATGGTTGGTATTGTATGCTCATCGATTGATAATGACAAATGAACTGAAAGAAGGGTTGGTTGTCGACCATGTGAGCAGAGATAAATTGGACAACAGGAAGTGTAATCTGAGGGTATGCTATCCTTTTGAGAATAATAGGAATAGGAGTAAAAGCAGCAATACAAGCAGTCAATATAAAGGTGTTTCTTTCAAGAAACGAGAGGGTAAATGGTGTGCTCAGATTACAATTAATGACAAAAGGCTCTCTTTGGGGTATTACAAAAATGAAGCCTTAGCCGCTCATGCCTACAATCAGGCGGCAATTGAACACTATGGAGACTTTGCCGCTCTCAATGAGATTAAGCCCGAGGCACAAAATACCGAATAGAATCAGCATTTAAAGAATAAAATCTTACCTATAGTGTAGAGGAACAAGAATTAAAATGGCATACCATGCGGCATCTCAAATTGCCTATGTGACTCGTCGCCGTGCTCAAGATCCTGCTTTCCGTGAGAGAATGAAGCTTAATAGTCTGAGGAGCAGATACTACAAAGGTGACCCCCTTCCCTGTGTGAGGTACCTCTTTGATGAAAGGAGGTGCCTTGTTGGCAGACCAAGGACAGTGGTGTATTGAGGGGGTCGCGAAAAATTGATTGTTTTATTTAATGATTCTATAAACTACTTAAGGACAAGGGTGTCAATAGAATCATCAAATTATTTTCTCACCCTATTATAGAATGGCTCCCTCATTCAGCTCAATCAACCCCAATGGCAACACCTTCATTCTCACTGAGCGCATCCACAGAGGTAACCTCAAATGGGTGGTGGAGAACTTTGATAATCTCCAGTTTCGCCCTGAAACTGACAAGACCCAAATGAGAGCCATCATCCAGAAATTACTTTCTATCGTCGATCATGAGGGCTACCACACCTGTAAATATAAGCAGGTGAAGCACAACACTGGTAGGTACTTTGTGGATGGAAAAACCCCCAGCCTTCAAAGCATCTGTAGGGAAATTCGCCACACCATTTCCAAGGACTACTACTATGACATTGACATTGTGAACTGCCACCCTGTCCTGCTTGTTCAGTATTGTGAGAAACATTCAATTGCCACTCCTCAGCTGAACAAATATGTTCAGAGCAGGGATGAAATTCTTGATGATCTCTGTGAGGTCACCCAGAAATCCAAGGCTGATGTCAAGCGCAGCATTCTGGCAGTCATCAATGGTGGGCAAGGGGCTGACCTCTCTAGCCTACTTATCAATCACAAGTACTTCAGTGATCTCAAAGAGGAAATGGCCAAAGTCCATCAATTCATTGGTGGGATTGAGAAGCAGCGCTTCTATGCTATTGCTAAGCGCAAGAAAGAAAGCAATGTACTTGGTTCCACCATGAATATGGTACTATGTGACCTTGAGAATCAGGTGTTAATGGCTGCTTGTGAGTACTTCAGTGCTCTTAAGCTCCATGTGGATGTCTTGGTCTTTGATGGATGTATGATCAGGAAAGACCCCAAAGTATTGAGTGCTTTGGAAGAGGTTAGTGATTATGTGGAGGGGAAAACTGGCTACAGGGTGACTTTTGTGGAAAAACCTATGACCAGTGGGTTTGATGTACCTGAATGTCAAGCTTCCCTTTCCAACATTGATTACAAGACTGCTCCAATTCCTACCAACTGTGATTACATGGAGATCAAGCCCTACATGGATGCCAGACTTGCTCACATTATGAAGCCTGGGTTTGTCTTGTCTTGGAATGATCATACCAAGAAGTATGACACAACCAGCTTCAAAAGCTTGGCTGAGGATGTATACCCTCACATTCAGTACACAGAGTTTGACCTAATGTCTATGAAGATGGAGCCTCATAACTTCATCAAAAAGTGGGCGAAAGATGAGACTGCCACAAGGTATGATTACTTGGACTTCCTCCCACCTCCTGTAAAATCTGCTTCCACCACTGCCAAGGTGTTTAATGCCTATGCTGGTATGAAAGGTGAGCTTATGGATGTGAGTGAAATGGATATTCCTCCTGATGTAACTGAGGAAGATGTTAGCCCATTCCTTGACCACATGATGATTCTCAGTGGTGAAGATGCTTCTACATTCAATTACATACTGAAGTACTTTGCCCACATTATTCAGAGACCTGGGGAGTTGAATGGGATTTCAATCATCTTCAAGGGAAAGCAAGGAGTGGGGAAGAACATCATATTGGATTGGTTTCAAAATGAAATACTGGGTGGGGACTTGGCTTTCAGCACAGCCAACCCACTGAAGGACTTATTTGGAAACTTTGCCCACCAGCGAAAGCACAAACTACTTATCACTGTGAATGAGGCAAGTGGCAAAGACACCTTCACAAACAGTGATGCCCTCAAGGACATGATCACTGCTGAGAAAATTGTAATTGAGGCTAAGTATGTCAATTCTCATGAGGTGAGGAATTTCGCCAGGATCATATTTACTACCAACAACACCCTACCAATCAAAGTGGAGGCTGGAGATAGAAGGTTTGTGATTGTGGAGGTGAGTGACAAGAAAAAGGGTGACATGAAATATTTCAAGGCACTGGGTAATTGGCTGAAGGAGCCAAGAAACCAGCACATGGTATTCCTCTACTTGAAAAACAAGGTGGATGTCACAGACGTGAACTGGTATGCTGACAGGCCAATGACCAACAGCTACTACCTTGCCCAACAAGCAAGTGTTCCTGTCACTGCCTTGTTCACCAAGGATTTGGTAGACACCCAAAAGATTACCAAGGATACACCAAGGACTGAGAACAGGCAACAGGTGTGGGAGTGGTTCCAGCAGTTCATTACAATTAATAAATTCAAGAATGAATTCAGCTCAAGGAAGTTCTACATTGAGATGGCTGGACTGGAATATGTGAGGCCTACCAAGTATTGTGGAAGGGAGTGTTATGTCTTCAAGTGGGATGAGATGATGGCTTACTTCAAGAGCTGTGGGCTGTTGGTGGAGTTTTTGGAAGAGGAGGAGGATTAGGGGGGGCTCATGATAGGTTTTTGGGGGGGGTTCAAGACGTCTGGGGGACCTTCTGGGGGACCTTCATTTTTTACTTTCTGGTTGTTTTATGACCAGAAATGGTAATAATGTATACACATAGGGGGGTTAGGGGACCTAGGGGGGGATATATAACTCCTATAGCCTCCAACTCTTTTTCATTTTTAAGCAACAAGCCAGAAATATATAGAGTTGTGAGAGAATACCCCCCTACCCACCCAACAACCCCCTAATCCCCCCTAGCCCCCACCTTCCAGACTGAGAATGGTAACCTAAACAACAAGACGTCAGTTGGCAGAACCCCCCCCTAACTTCCCCTTGAGTCCCCTAACCCCCCCAAATCTACCCCACTTGCTTGTAGGCCACCAGCACTTAAGGACATCTTCATATAGCATGGTGAAGAGCCCAAGCCCCCAAGTGCCCACCAAAAATTGATTCTTGACACCCCCAACCCCCCAAACAGTCTTACATAAGCCCACCAGTACCACCATGGACTCAGATAGCAGCTATGATGACATCCCCCTTGAGGACATGGTTGAACTGTGGGAGGCAGTCAGGCAGCAGTATTATGATGAGTATAGGAAGTCCCCCCAAGACATCAACCCCCAGACCTGTAAAGAATTGCGCAGATTGATGAAGGCATATGAGAACATCATATGTGATAACTATGGCATGGAGGGGTATGCCCTACTCCACAAAGCAAATTTTAGCTGGAGAAAGTCATGAAAATTGTAAGTACCCCATCTCAAAATCTCCGATTCATCCCTTGAAAATATCACCGTTGGATTCCTCGTAAAAAGTAGATATTTATAGACCCCAATATCATAGCCCTAAGATGATCTGGTGACGAGCTACGAATATTTTCAGGTTCGCATATACCATATATATATACCATAATGATATATGTATATGATATATCATAATGTCACATGACATATATATATATCATAGCTTTTCGGACTCGCCGCGTCATGGCGATCACGGCGCTATAGGTTTTACCGAAACTTGTTTTTTTTTATATATATAATATACATATATGAGCCGGCCTACCGTTGACCAGTATACGTAGTCACGCCAGCCAGCCTACCGTAGACCAGTAGGCACGCCAGCCAGCCTACCGTAGACCAGTAGGCACGCCAGCCAGCCTACCGTAGACCAGTAGGCACGCCAGCCAGCCTACCGTAGACCAGTAGGCACGCCAGCCAGCCTACCGTAGACCAGTAGGCACGCCAGCCGGCCTACCGTAGACCAGTAGGCAAGCCCGCCAGCCTACCAGAGAGCGGTAGGCGCTTATTTCCTTATAGAACTCTATAAGAACATTTATATTCCATTTAATTGGAGCCACCTAAGAAGCTCATATAATTAAATCGTATAAGACCATATAAGATTTTGGATAAGATTTATATAATCTATTACACTTCTATGTGAGCGACAATAAGGAGTCTAATAAGGATGGGTTAAATGTGGCGACTCTTGAAAGATTTCTTATAAGAACCTTATAGAGATTGCGCGGCGCAATCTAGAAGTTGCGCACAGTATGGGCTGCGCAAGCCTGAGATTGCTCCTTGTATGGCCGCGCAACGCTGAGATTGCTCCTTGTATGGCCGCGCAACGCTGAGATTGCTCCTTGTATGGCCGCGCAACGCTGAGATTGCGCAGCTATTTCCTTATAGAGCTCTATAAGAATGTTTCTAAAACTTTCAATTAGAGCCACTTAAGGAACTTCAAACGCGAATATCTCGGCACCAGATTGGCCGTTTTGAGCGCTCTTTTTTTTCCTGTGAAGCTCTCATCACGCTCTACGCAGAGCCGCCCCTTTCGCATTTTTATGCTGCCTAAAAGTAGATTATTATGACAACTCCCATCCATACTCGCCTTGTAGAGGTCTCCTTTGAACTCTCATATTTGGCGCTGACGTCTCCAAGCTCAGAACTGAGTAACTCCATACATCGCCTCTCTATAGAACTGTACAACCTTGGTCATCGAATAGCCCCCCTGTCTCCACATATCAAAGCAGCTTTACAAAAAATATCAAACGACCTTCTAATGCTTGGAAACGAGATAAATACCCTCCCTGATGGCAGATAATGTGCTCAATGTAGACGGTTTCCTTGGTACTCATCCCAAGCGCTGCTTACAGCCTGAGCAAATTGCTCCCCTGTCACCTCTTCAATACTCTCCAAGCTTACCCTTTGCCCCTCAGTTGACCCTGTCCTCAGCACCACATCATAGGGAGACCCACTCCTGGATCCACTTGGGGAGGAAGATCCAATGCTGACGTCAATAGTAGTATCACAACAGCTACATTTATAATTGCTGGTCACATGTATATGAAACATATCCAGCAATTGTTGGAGCCATTGCCACATCTTACAAGTAACAGGACAAAATAACTCAGTTGCTGCTCTCAGTGGTTAAAAAGTATTTAGCCGGCCTCCCCATTGGCCTCACCACTTCTTTTTGTGCCCTTCGGCGATAATATGATGCCAAGGCTTGTTGTTTCTTAACCTCTCTATATGCTGGGTCTTCCCTGTATCTTTTTTGGTTTGCTAAAGCGCTCTTAATATAACTCTCACTTACAGGACTATCAACGGTGAACTCAACCAGACTGATGGTATCATCCATTTATAATAGAAAAAACGTTTATTTTTTCTCAAAGCCAAACCCGTCGTTTATACACTGTGGGGGCTACGCCTTTGTCCACCTCTGCCTTTGTAGCACCTGGCTCAATAGTCCCCTTTTGGGTCTTTGTTTTCATTTCATCAACAGCTTGCTCATCGATTTGGGTCTCTTTCTTGGCAATAAACTGTTTATCTGGAATCCCAGTTATCCCCATTTTGAACACCTCCTTTCTAAGCATCTCCTTGAGTTTGGACCTCTCTCTCTTCTCAGTTACATACTGCTCCAAAGCACTTGACTTGGCTTCCAGATCTTTAAGCTTGGCAGTCATTTCGTCCCATTGAGCCTTGGGAACTCTATGAATATTCTGGGTGGGAGCAGTCTTGTATGTGACTTCACCCGCCATAGACTGGATAACCTTGTCGGATTCTTTACTGAGACCCTCACCTTTGCGAGTGAGTGATAGATCTTGGAGCCCAAGACCTTTATCATCAGCAGCACCTATAATTCGCCTGGCACCCTCACCCACAGCCTTCATTTTAGAAGCTTCAGGGGAGATGTTGAGCTGATCACTGGTGGACGTCTGTGGGGCTTTGTCATCAAAAGATTCCTCATAGGCGGCATTAAGGGGATCCTCTTGCTGTTGTGAGGGCTTAACCTCATTCATTCCATTGAATTTAAGCGGGTCTGTGTTAATGGAGCCATTGTTACCACCACCTGAATACCCAACAGCCCCAGCAGGGATGCCTATTTTCCGTTTGGGGGGCATTGTGTCTTTATTAAAGTGAGAGATATTTTTATAGACCGCGTTTATATCGCATTAACTTACTACTATGAACTTGGCTTTTCACTTCTTTGCGCCCCTCTTCTTTCTCTGGTGGTTTAAGCTCATCTTCTTTCTTCTTTGGCTTCCTGTGGAACCGTGGAAATGGGAAATCTTTGACCAAATCCGCTTTATCTACGAAATATTTCACAGAATAATCTGCGGATGACCAAATTAGGAACTGGTAGGAATGTACGTACTCTTCAAACATTTTATAGAAAACATCTTTGTCCCGCATTATATTGTATTCTTCCTCAATGGCTTCAAGCTCCTTTCTATTGGCAGCGCTGAGGAACATAGCATAATCTGAGTTGACGCGAATGGTCGATGAGACTTTCCTTAGCTTTTGTGTGATACAGATAATAGATATTTTCGAATGTCTACCACGACTGTAAAGACTTCCGATTATTTTATCTCGGGTCAAATCTACTATTTCGTTGTCAATAAGGTCGTCCAAAACAACACATAATTGGTTAACAGGTTCCCCTTTTTCTATTTTCTCTTGCCTTTCATCCAGCAATTTAGCAATGTAAGGGGCGTCCCATTTCCCCAATTGTAATGTGGCCACCTTATCCCAGAAATGATTAAAGCTTGTTCCACTCACCACCAAAACGACATCAATCTTTTTGGCATCATGAAGCTGCTTGAGCCAGTACTTTACAGCCTCTGATTTACCAGTAGCAGATTTGCCAATTGCCAAAACGCGGAAAGGGGGATTTATCATCTCACCAGCATTAAATTCGTCCAAGTCGCCCATGCTTCCTTCTATAAAGAACCAGATAAAAATAATACGATGTGACTGAATATGGTTTATAGATTGATTCGCCTCAAGCCGTCCTTGTCCACAATAATGAAACTATGCATGAGAGCGCGAACATTGACATCAATTGCCTTGTCAGTGGGCATGTAGAGAGTGAGGAATGAAGATGAAGAATTGGTCAGGTCAACATAGCCAGACTGGGCAACATTGCGAATAGCCTTCTCACCATCAAGACAGAATGGCAGCCCTGAAAGAACATAGCGATCAGCAACCTTATCCATGTTAGAGCATTTGAAGACATCAGCAATCAGCTCAGCACCCTTGAGCAGTGGAATGGGCTCAGTGGCATAGAGACGTTGACCATTAATTTCCACAGTGAAAGTAATATCTTTGGAGTTGGAGTAGGTCTTAAGTACACTGTGGGAACCATTAGCTTTGTCAACATTAGCGTTATCACGAACTGAAACAAGCAGAGCATAAACGAGACCTGATATTTGGGAGAGGTTAACTCGATTGGGTTGGGCAAGACCCTTGGCTTTCATATCACTGACATCCACAAATCCAATATCCAGAGCAGGGATAGCCATGCCAGTTGTCTTTACCTTCTCAATAACAGTAGCGAAAAGCTCATCAGACACATTAACAGCATACATATAAAGGCGAGGAGAAGTAATTTTAATTTCAACGTTTGGCGCACCAAGATTGAAAGTGGTGATGTTTTGGCCAACATGTGCCAGCACAGATTCAGCAGGTGCGACGCCAAGCCCATCATCCTTGTCCCCATCAATGGCTGTGTCCCCAGCCTTAGGAAGAGTACGACCACCATAAGAAGTCTCAACATAACCCTTCCCTACATCCTTGAACCAAACAGTTACTACCATTTCACCAGACAGAGCACCAAGAGGTAGGTAGTGGTTTAGCCAAGGCACAGGAATTTCAACAAAGAATGAGCCACCAAGTCGGTTGGTTCCATGGGCGGGGATGCCGTGAAGCATGCCCATTGATCGCTTCTTTTTGGCAAGCTGATCCTCACTATAATAGACAAGAGGGAAATGAGCAAGGAAATCAGAAGGGATATGGTAGGTGTATGACCCATAGGTAATTTCAAGTCGCTGAACCAAAGCACCAACTGGGCGAGTATACCCATTTCGAACAAGATCAGCATCACCAAAAGTGATAGCTGGAAGGTCGAAGGCAAGTTCGAGTTTGCCACAGAAATTGTAGCGAGGGAGTTTGAATGAAATGCGATTTCCAACACTATTTTCAAAAGTATTGCTCGGGTTCACAACAACAAGAACGGGCTTCGACTTGGATTCAAGACCAAGCATTAGGGAGTTATCCAGAAAGAAGGCCTTGGCCTCCTCTGGGGTTGTTAGGGCTTCTTTCAACGAAAGGCGCTGGAGGGTCGACGTAATATCCATGATTTTCTCTTTTATTATACTGTAACATAAAAAAATTACGAATGAACCTTGTGTTTACCCAAAACTCGCAATGATTGGATATGTTGGATGACTTTGTGACATCCGCATCTTAAAGTATTCATAGACAGGGTCGCCTGCTGGCTCCTCCCCATATCGAATTTCAAATGTGAGGTGGACAGGTTGACCCTCAAAATCGATTGGTTCGTTTATAGCATTTACTATATCCACAGAGAATGTAGACAAACCCATTTTTTTGTTATAGTACTTGTAAAGTGGGTGAGATTCTGTTGAATTGTAAACCACATGCTCACCGTAGTCCTTGTCAGGAACTACTATTTTATGGAAGTAACCAGTCAGGAGACCATCCCCACACTGAACCAGATCACCCAACTCTTTTACTCTGACAAATAAAACACTGTCCCTGGTCTTTTCAGGCTCAAACGAAGATATAATACCATTCACCCGTTCACCAGTAAAGATGCCATCAGTAAGAGCATTATAAACCTGTGATTGGATTGGGGAATTTCCATATCTTCCGGGATCAAGACCAAGCAATCGGGCAGCGCTCAGTAACTTTTGGATCGTTTTCTGGTTTGGATTTCCAGCAACAGAGAAGGCTAGATAGAAAGGTTTCTCTGAGTGGAATATAATTCGTTTTAGTGACTCATCCCATTTACAGCGAATAGATGGTTCCGGCTCTCTATCATCGAATTTCGCATTAATTACATTTACCAATTGCTGGTGGCTTTGAATGGGTTTTTTGCGGCTTATTATTAATTGCTTCCAAGGTTCAAAGCCGGCCGCTGGTCGAGTAGTTGGAATGCCATCAATGCCAGCACCATCGAATTCTTCACTCCAAAAAATGCTGAATGAATTATCAATTGTAATATCCCCTGGTTGCGTTTCACCACTCACCATAGGGATACTATTATAAAATTCGGCCGAGACCAGCCTGACAGCCCTCACATTCTCATATATGTTTGGAAGTCGAGCTATAAAGCTTGAAGTAGGACCGTCACCAGAGATTGTATTAAAAGAGCTCACCTCAATGTAGTCCACGGGCATTCTCCTTTTATCTATATTCATATATTAAAATGAACCGGCTTGTCAATGTTGATAGCAGGGATCGCAGCCAAGGTGAAACCGAAAACTCTTACAGGGTTGCCCTCACAACACCAGTAGAGAGACCTCGAGAGTGTAGGGTTATTTACGCAGAAATTCCAAACAGCATTTACAATAGTGTGGGAACAGATCATTTAATAGTGGAATTCACCTATCAGGATAGTTCTGTCACTGAAACAGTAACTTACAACATTTCCCCCCTGCCAACCGGTTATATCAATCAGGGACATTTTGGGGTCACCCAACCATACAACTATGGATTGAACTATGTGTTCTATGAGGAAACTATAGCAGGAAAAACAGTTGCTTTCGAATTCAAATTATTTTACAATCCAACCACTTATAAAGTGGAGTTCTACAGTAACAGATTTTTCCGTATAAGAGCAAGCAATAAGCGTATTGGTAAGCTTCTGGGGTTAAGCTCAACTGAGTTCCAGTCTTCATTTATGGATGACAATTCGCCCTCTCAATCTCCATATCGCCCTGAGAATTTTCTAAAGTATGATGGCAAACCTATCACACTCAATCACCCCTTGTGGGGAACTACCTTTTCGGGATCCAGACTTTCATCCACACCTCTTAGATATGTTTATTACAGCAATAAGATGGCAGACATGAACGCTGAGCAGTACCTTTATTTACATGTCAAAGAACTTGCTCCCTTTGCCAGCAGACATAATATAGTCCCAAAATCACAGCCACAAAACCAAGGCGCCATACTGAGACTCCAATTAAGCAAGGATATAGGAGGCTATGTTTACTATAATGGTGAACATGGGGAGTTTATTCGAATTAATGACCGACATCTGGTGGTGAGAGAACTAACAGTTGAGTTCAAAGACTACTTTGGTGACATCATTGACATGAATGGAATTGACAATTCTTTTCAGCTCGAGTTTATCGAATAAACGCACCTGTAAAATCGACTCTCATTGTGGGAGCATTCACATAGACAAGGGGATAAATGCGAACATATTTGATTCTCAAAGAGAACCCTACGTAGAAAGCATCCTTGATGGTGAGAGGGTAACCATTTAATAAAGCTATATCGCCGGAATTATTAGCATTGTTTATATTCTCACAAACAAATGTTTTGTTCTGCCCTTCTGCTCGAATAAAAGACCAGTTGATCCCATTAGTTGATGTAGCCACATTGAAAGTCTTTATAAAAGCATTGGTGTCCCCTGACCCATAGGCAACCACTGAAGAGAGTTCAAAAGTGTATGGGAAAGCAACTTGAAGGTACTCAGTGGGGGTCTCCCATATCTGCTCTGGAGCAAATGCCCCAGCTTCCCAGCCAAATGATGAAGGTCGAGCCATGTGGGGCTCTTTACCTATCACAGAGGAGGAGGCAGTAAAAGCATCATCAGCAAGTTTGTACCAATTAGCATCCAAAGGTGGTGACAGGGTGAGAGTGGAAGAGATATAAGCTTTTGATGGGTTCTTTAATTCATAGTTTGCTACCAGCAAATCGCAAAGCTTATTAATCATGGTGTTGTTTGCTGCTATGTATGTCTCAGTGAACGAAAGCATGTCGGGGATTTTAGAGGTATCATCAAGGGACTTGACTATGTGATTTGGAAGAGGAACAGATAGCCTATAGTACCTCCCATAATCCTGATCGTAGTTGTAAGGCAGCAACTCCTCCATCTTGTCAAGAGCTGACAGCTCACTTGCTGCCATGAGCATGTTAATCAATGGGCTTCCATCTGTTGAGGCAATCCATGAGAGAATGCCCAACTGTTCACAGTCTCATAACCATAGCCGAAATAATCAGACTCTAAATATGGGTCTACCTCACCACAAGAGATGCTTATAACTATAATGTCATCATCATCACTGTAAATCTTCCTCGCATGGCTATAGCCACACACACTTGGGTTATTGTTTCCTGAAATAGCACCATCAATAAGGCAAGCAGTTACCCCTCGATTAAAATCAACTATACTCACAGGAGAAAAGTAGGTGGGAGCAGCAGAGGTAGCCCTTGCTGCTATTTTACAGGGCAGAAAGTTATAGTTGTTATCATTTGTGATAAATATAGGTTTCATGTACTGAGTATCAAACGAAGTAATCACAATGTCCTTTAAGGAATCTTGAATGAGAGATTCGCCAGTAACAGAATAGATTGCGCTTTCCAAAGGAGCCACATCATACTTGGTGTTAAAAAGGGCATTTTCGATTATATTTCGAGGATTCGCGAAAATCAAGGGCAGCTGAGTGAGGTAAATATTATGTAAATCACTGGCTGTGAGTTTGGGTTCGCCTGCCCTATCTGGATGCCTGATGTTCAACCCAATGGCAATGATCCCACCCGTGGAAGTTCCACTAACAAGATCCACAAGGTCAATGATTTGCCTGCCAGTTCGATTTTCGATTTCTTTGAGCAGTCTGGTAATGATAATGCCCCTTGCTCCGCCTCCTGACAATGCTAAAACGACCTTGAGAGGCATCTAATACTTATAAGGAATTTTATAAATCCATATAGTAAAAGCCATGAGCTTTAATTACCCCCCTAATCTGGAAACAATTCAAGATGGTAATTCCAGCAGCACAAAGCATGTGAACTTTGATAATATAAAAGTTAAAGGTTCAATATCAATCGACCACAGCTCTGACAGATCTTCAAAGACTCAATCAAGGGAGCATGCTCTTTCCTTAAATCAAACCGATCCAGACAAGGAGGATGTCAGTATAGCTTTTAGTTTGGGCAATGTGAAAGCCAACCAAGTAGCAGAGATCAAGGCAACCAGAAAGAGACCCAGAAGACTCAAACCAAGTGGAACCCATCCAGACATACCATCAAGGTGTGATAGTGGCCGTTTGATTTTCAATGTACAAGATGAGCAGGGCAAACAGAACACGGGTTTAAGAATTTATAATGAGGGCAGCACCACAAAAACAGAGGTTCCCCAAGTATTACAAGTGGGCCATTTCCAGAACACGAATCAAGTCTGTTCAACTAATGATGTATACCCCAAGGATATTACATATGACTTTGCGAGGAATGAGCCGTTTGGGTTTTTTACTCCAAATGATGTCCACCAGAAAAAGCCATCAATTACCATCAACAGCAGCCCCACTCAACCAGTAGCAATCCATTTACACCCTGATCTTGTCGAAATGGATAGGCACCTTTTACCTTTGGTCACAAACACAAAAGACCTTGGAATCAGGACGAGGCAGTGGCGAAATATCCATGGAAGCAATGTGTATGCCAATGGTGAAAAGCTTGTCAGTGAGAAAACTATAAGGGAAATCTTTGAGCATTACGGTCCTGTTCCTGTCCCCTTTCCGCTTCCGTGGGATCCACCTGACCTGACACCAAAGAAGCAACCTGGGAGGGAATACACAGCAGAGGAAAATGTAGCCTTTGGGCAGCACATAGTTAGCTGGGAAAAAGTCAGAAACAAACCAGTATTTACAGATTACAAACAACCAGCTGAGGAGCTTTTATCACCAGATGTAAATGTTATACCTCTTGAAGATAGGCGATTTGAAGAGGATAATGTCTTACCAGATGGTTTCGACCCAAATCTTGTAACTTATGATCGCTACGAGCCTTTTGATGAGCAGCTTTTACCTGATGGTTTCGCACCTGATCTATTCGATTTCATAGTGGATTGGGAGGACATTCGAAATAAACCACAAACATATCCACCTGATCCCCATGGCCATGATTGGGACGAAATCGAGAATAAACCTGATAGATTTCCACCTGTGGACCATAGGCATGATTGGGGAGAAATCGATGGAATACCAGAAGAATTTCCACCAGCAGACCATAGACACACTTGGGACGAAATTGATGTACCAGAATTATTCCCACCAGAAGACCACAGACACGATTGGGATGAAATCGACCAGCAACCTACTTTCGCATCAGCAGGTAATGCTGTGAATGATGGGCTACATGGTGTGAGTCTGTATAAAAATATAGACACAGAAGAACGATTACTATTAGATACATATTATGTCAATCGCCACGGAATTAATGCTGGAACCACAATGGAAGGCGAACTCTATATTAGACCACCTACAAGAGTTAATTTAGTGGCAGCTGGTGGAGGTGTTGAAATAAAAGACACCAAACCAGGTATCTATTTAACAAGTTACTACCCTGACGACATCCCAATGACAGCAACATTACCACCTATACCATCTCTTCCAGCCAATCCAATTAATTATGTAGACAAAGATGCGACTCTTCAGATTAATGTGACTGATGTTAGCGCTTTTGATGGATCAAGACCAAAGCTAATATTTAGCCGAGAACGGCTCTTACCTGATGATTTAGTTGGAGATCGAGACGATTACAAGCAATGTGAGATAGGGTGGAAGAAAACGAACTATAATGATGTTGATAAGCAAGGTGTTTTAGAAATAAATCAGAGAGCAGCAGCAAAAAACATTCACAACGAAAATATATCACGAGTGGTCACAGAGGATTATTTAGAAAATAAGAATTACATAGATGGAACCGAATTAACTACTATACTCAATGATTATGTAACAGAAACTGAATATGCCACAACACTGGCAGCAGCATTAATACCCTATGTGACAGAGACTGAGCTTGATGCTGAACTTGCTAAATATTTACCATTGACAGGTGGCACCATTACAGGTGATCTTACAGTCAATAGAGAACTGGAGGTAAAGGATAAGATTGTTATAGGGAACAATGAGATTTCAAGAGCCCCTTTAAACTTCTTAAATTTCGATGTTGGGGGTTTGTCTCATTGCCTTCTAAGATTTAATGCGAGTTTGGATGATGCTTGGGAAAATAATGTACTGGTCTATGAGCTTGTTAATAAAGCAAATGCTAATGTTATTCAAAAACTGATACAGTCAGGAAGTGTAGTATTCAGAAACTCAGGAGGTCCTAATAACAAACCCTACTATGATGTAGCAGACACCAATAGCTTCTCTACTTTCCGTTATTCCTTCACTTCTACAAATTCAGCAGGCTATGAAACCATCGATTTCAGTGGAGGAATAACTGTCGCATTTGTGATTAAGTTAAGAAATGCTGAACCGCTTGAACCTATTTTACAGTTTGATGGGTCTTCTACACTTGGTAGTAATGGGCAAATTTGGAGTATTTCCAAAGGTCAATGGGGTGATGGTTTCGTTTTGAACATCAGTAAATTAGACCAATCTACTTTCAGGGTTCCACTCACAATTGACGAAGTAGATTCTTGGACAATCTATGACATCACAATCACAAGCACATCCGTAAAAGTGGGTGTTAATGCGAAAGAGAGACAGACCTTTTCGATTACAAATGGTTCTCATCTGCCCCGAAATGATGTAAAGTATGTATATTTGGGAAGTCAATACTCGAAATTCGACCTGTGCGAATTCTATTGTTTCACAAGAGCCTTAACAGCTGCTGAATTATATAATCTACGGTGGTATCTTCATCAGTTCTACGGATTTGTAGAAGACTCTTCAAACCCAATACCAAGAGATGATAATAAACTACTCATCAAGACTCAGGAACTACAAGTAACAGGGATGAACTTAGCAACCACCAATGGTGTAGTAGCATTATTGACAGATCGCACAACCTCGAATGTTGTAAGAGGATGGTTAAATGAATACACCACTTCAAATGTTGTGAGGGGTTGGATAGCAGATTCAGAAGCGTTGTTAGATAACTACTTACCATTAACAGGTGGAACAATCACAGGAAATCTTAACGTGAGCAATCAAGGAAACACTGACAGCAAACTCAAAATATATGAGAACACTTTCAAATTGGATTATTTGGATGTTTCGACGTTTAATGTCCTTTCAGTTCTTAATGTTTTCGTTTGGGTCAGAGCAAGGGACAATATGAAAGATGGAACGATAGTGAGTGGACTTGGAAACGGAGCAGGAGACGTTTGGTTTGATAATAACCCTGAGACACCGAATTTTCTTCTTGGGTTTGGTAATGTTGCTGGGAACTCGACACAAATTAAGAATAATGGAGGTCCTAACAACAAACCTTATTTTAATTCGTATCCTACAATTAACTTCAACTTTTCAGCCTATAATACGTGGGGGCTGAGTGTGAACTTTTCATGAGCCAAACTTCACAGCAACATTTAACTGTGTTTTTCGTCGCGAAATTCACAGATACAGCACCTCCAAATGTAGAGAACGTTTTATCTTTGAGTTATGGAACCACAAATTGGAGCATCAATAAATGGAACAATGGTGCGACTTGTTATATTCAGGTTTCTAATGGGGTTGGAGCAGCAGGATTAGGTGAAAGCACTTCACCAAGTAACGCAAAAGCAGAAATTACATACTCCGAAATGACGACATGGACACTCTACGAAGTAACAGTCTCTCCTTCCACTGTTACATTTGGGATCAATGGTAGCAATAGAAGTGTTGAAAATGTTACAAACATGTTCCCCAATAACCTTGTTACTGAAAGTCGTATTGGCTCTTCAACCTCCAAACAAGATTTAGCAGAGCTAATAGTGATTATTAAACCAACAACAGAAATCGTGAAGGACAACATACGAAGTTATCTCCTACAAAAATACGGTTATCCTGAGCCATTGGACAATCCTTTCGCCAGTGACCCTAACAAACTTCTTCTCCAAACAAACAGCCTTCGAGTTACAGGAAGTCTTATAGCCAACAACCTCCAATATACAGCACCAGCACCAGGAGGTGGTTTTATTATCAAAGATTTTCAAACAAGTTCAAGTATTCAAGAGGCGGAAATCACTGCTATCAATGCCCAGATTACACAGATACAAGAAAGCATAGAGAGTATCAATATCAATTTAGAACCTTTAACCACTTCTAATGTGGTTCAAGAATGGATTGCTCCATTGACAGCATCGAATGTGGTTCAAGAATGGATTGCTCCATTGACATCATCGAATGTGGTTCAAGAATGGATAGCCCCGTTGACTTCTTCTAATGTAGCTCAAGAGTGGATAGCCCCATTGACTGCTTCCAATGTGGTTCAGGAATGGATAGCCCCATTGACATCTTCCAATTTAGTTCAAGAGTGGTTAGCTCCCAAGGCTGATACAGAAACCGTAAATTCCCGAATAGCCCTGCTGACATCTTCCAATACAGTTCAGGGCTGGTTAATCCCCAAGGCTGATACAGAAACCGTAAATTCCCAAATAGCCCTGCTGACGTCTTCCAACACAGTTCAGGGCTGGTTAATCCCCAAGGCTGATACAGCAGCTGTAAATTCCCAAATAGCCCTGCTGACATCCTCCAACACAGTTCAAGCTTGGTTAGCCCCAAAGGCTGAGACTGCCTTTGTTAATTCCCAAGTAGCCCTGCTGACCTCTTCCAACACAGTTCAGGGCTGGTTAGCTCCCAAGGCTGATACGGCTACAGTCAATACCCAAATATCTCCACTCACATCCTCAAATATAGTTCAGAGCTGGTTGAGCAACTATTTGCCCAAATCAGGCGGAACTATTACATCCGATCTATCAGTTTCCGGCAACCTTTACACAAGTAACATAAGAAGTGGTAATCAATCCATAGATTTTGTTATAACCAAAAACTTGATACCTCCATTAACAATACTTTCAGCATACACAAATCCATTATCTACACCAAACTGTGTATTTCACTGGTATCATTCAAATGAGCCTTCAAACACAGCAATCGCAGAAATGACAAATAGAGCATCTGGGCTACCCAATGCTTTGCCTTCTTTTCTTAAAGTATCAAATGGGGCGCTTGTGGTGAGTGGTTCATTACTCAATGGGAAAAAAGTGTTTGGGATGACAGAAACAATAACCTACATGGCTCAACCAAATCCATATATAGCAAACCCGTTCACCAATGGGATGACGATATTTTGTGTGAGAAGGAACTACACAGACTCTATGAGTGCTGCTGCTCAATTAATGATTTATAGTGATCAAACATCAAGCAGAAATATCAGATTTGGAACCAAAGGTGTAGATTCTATTGGGATAACGAGTTATCTAAAAAATGGAGTGTATCAACCAACTTCCACAGCATCCATAACCACGAGTTTCTACGACCAATGGGCTTTGTTTGATTATCATGTCACTTCAAGCATCACCACAGTAGGCTTCAATAGTGTTGATTTGTCACCTACATTATCAGGCAATTTCAATTTAAGTGAAGTAGCAAATCTCAAAATTCAAAAAATTGGGATAGAAAGCTTCTTTGGACTTATTGCGGAAATAATTATTTACAATCGTGCTTTATCAGCTGATGAAAAGGCATTTATTCGCTACTATCTATCACAAAAGTATGGCCTGAACAACCCAGTGCCTCAAATCAGCCCTGCCTACACCTCAAATGAGTTCATACAGGTGTCCACCCCCAATCTTATAGTGAACAAGCTGACTGTGAACAGCAATGTGGCCCTACCAAATATTCCCACATCAAACATTGTTCAGAGCTGGCTTCAACCATTTACCACTTCAAATATCGTTCAAGGGTTGATAGCTGAAAAATTCTCACCGCAACTTGTTACCTCAAATGTTACAAAGGACTGGCTGAATAGCTATCTGCCCATAACAGGAGGTACAATCACATCAAACCTCGTGGTTTCAAGCAACCTTTACACTCCTTCTATTGTAAATGGTGAGCAGTCCATCAAATTCTATCCAATTTCTACATCGCCACCAATTGACCAGTTGCTATCATATACCAACCCACTTTTCACATCCAATTGCGTGTTTCACTGGTATCCAAATTCAAACGATGTCAATGGCACAGTACTGGAAACATTGGTCAACAGAGCAGAAGGGCTTCCACTTGCTTTACCAAATATGAGTTCTATAGGTTTTACTTCATCATCCAAGTATTCAATAGGCAGTGGGACAGCACTGAATGGAAATAAATACGCAATCAGTGCAAGTACCTTTGCCGGATATAGAGTTCAATATACCCCAGCATTATCAAACATTCTTGCATCTGGTATGACTGTATTTTCAGTGCGAAAGCACACTGACACAGGTAATCGGCCGCATTTTACAGTCACAAATGATGACACAGGTGACCCCACCTACGGGAGGTATATCACACTGGGAGCAACTAATGGCAATTCCCTTGGCATTATCACTTCCACATTAACACAAGTCTCAACCACAAGCTTCTTGAATTCTTGGGGATTATTTGACTTTCAATTAACCCCTACAACCCTGACTATGGGTTTGAATGGCGCAGATGTATCTCCCGCAATTACTGGAAACTTCTTATGGTCAAACTCACCAACCATCGGAATAAAGGAGTTCTCATTTACTTCCTTTGTGGGAGAGGTAGCCGAAGTGGTAATATTTAATCGGGTTTTATCTCCAACTGAAAAGAGTTTAATGAGATACTACTTCAAGCTGAAGTATGGGTTTGGCTTTCCATACACGTACCCCGAAGCATATACACAGCTCTCAGCAAATCTTCTGGTGGACAAGGTCAGTGTGAACACCAACGTTTATGCGAGGTCTTTCTACGAGGTGGCCACTGGAACTACGAATAGTTTGAGTAAACTCCCAACCTGGAATGATATCAGGCAAAGGTTTCTATCTGGGACTTTCCAGATGAGTATAGGACCCCTCAACGCCAATAGCCGTGGAGAAGCCACCTATATTTTAAATTGGAACCCAGCATTCAACACGAAACCACCTGTCATTAGTTTAGTAATGGAAGGAACCCCTGTGACAACCCAAGCGCTTGGCTATAAATTTGGATTATCGAATTCAAGTTCTACCTCGTCCACAGTTCATGTTACCTTGCTAACTGATGCGACTGCTACAGCAAATACGACATATACCTTTACAATTCACTGGACAGCATATGGAATTCCGTGATGAAGCTTTATTTTTCTATCCTTCTTAATAAAAGAAGTAATGGGCGAATATAATCGAGTCCAATTACCAGTTTACGCATTGGGGAGTCCAGCAATTCATTTTAGACAACACGAAGTGTCTGATGAAATTCGTGGACTTGAATCCACAGAACGCGCAAATTCAGGTAATGCTTTTGACAAGAATAGTATGATTCGTGTAAAAGAACTGAGAGCTGATAAAAATTCGGGTGTGGTAAAAACAACTCAGCTCCTTGTAACGAATGCGAATTTTCAATCAGCAAATGGACAACCTGATGCGTATGGTGTAGATATCAAAGCATTTGAATTTGACAATACAAGGGCTGCTGCTGTTATAAGATCAGGAGGAGCAATTATTGGTGGTGGCTGTAGAGTATCGGGAATGCTTGGCTCTTCTGCTGCCTTTAATGATTTTCCGGACACTTTACCTGAACATGCTGATAATCCCCAAAGAATTCGCATGTTTCTTCCATGCGGGGATTCCCCGTATGCTTTTGGTATCATTAGAGCTAATGTAAATACGCAAAATGCCACTCAACCCCAAGGTATTGCCGGACCATGGAAATTGGCTAATCAGCTTCTGCCAAAGGCAATCTATTCTATGTGTCGCTCTCAGAATGGAGGATTAGAAGGTTATACTTTCTTTGTTCAAGCAGTAGGCCATGGTGGGCGTGGATGGATCACAAGAAATCCTGCCACACAACCAAACAGTTTCGATTTTTGGGCATCAGAGGTAGGGGGTTATGATATTTTAATTTTTGGATATCGTAATGATGAAGCAGCATGGGCTGTTGCCAACTGTATAAATCCTGATTCGCAGGTCTCGAATTTCTACAATGAACCATTTCCGAATGATCCCATTCCGTAATTATGTTTCAGTATATTAAATGGCAGCACCAGCACCACCAGAGCGCATTTTAACAGCGCAACTATCATTAGCTGCTCCAGCTAACCACGTCTTACAGCATGCTATTATTGATAATATTGATGGTCTCGAATCCACAGAGATAGCCCCAACTCTGAATACTTTTGGTGACACTCACATGCTAAGACTAAAAGAGTTAAGATGTGACAAAAATAATGGGGTCGTTAAAACTACTAAACTTCTTGTAACAAATGCGAATTTCAACGCATTTCATGGGGATCCTGATAGTTACAATGATGATAACAAGGTAACCAATTTTGCCTACGAAGCAAGAAGGGGAGCAATTAAATGTAGGTCAGGAGGTGCCTATATTGGAGATGGTTTAAGGGTTGGTGGAATTATTGGAGCGCCTTTATTAGTAAATGATCAACCCAATCCAGATGATGTGAATACAAGAATCAGGACATATGTCCCGGGAATGAATGAGCCTTACATTATCAAAATCAACACAATCATTATCAACCTCACCGTCGGCAACGCCGACTGCAAGAACTCGTGCGCGACAATTTTGCATTCCTGATTTAATGTGAATTTCACACATAGGGATACCCCTGATCCAAGCCTGTAGAAATCACTATAGATATACTGAGACGTTGCCTGCTGATATTTACGCATTATGTAGAAGAACAGATGGAGCAAGACCCCGTATTACTGTCCAAGTAGTCCCAGTAGATAATTTCGGACTTGCTTTCCATTCACTGCCACTTCTTGACACACAAGATGACCAATATATTATAAGAGCTACCCAGCAAGGGGCTTACACAGTGATTATGTATGCTGAAAGGAATGATGAAATTGCCAGAGGAAATAGATTTGGTCAATATCTAACCACAAATTTATACAATCCCATTGGAGGAAGTGATCCTTTGCCTTAAATCTCCAGCAATCGTATTGTTTTTTCTATTCTATTGGTAATCAAAATGCTTGCCAAAGGTTACCATGTGATGCTTGATTTCCAATTCAGCCAACCAATTAGAGACCATGTGGAGCTCTCTAAATGGCTCATGAATGTCAGTGAAGACATCATCAAGAAATATGGAATACAGGTTGTCCACAAACATGCTGAGATTTTTGATGGCACTAAATCACCCCCTGGATTCGCTCAGGTATTATTATTGGATGAAAGCCATTGCTCTGCTCATTGCTACAGTGATCAAGGCATGTTGGCAATAGATATATTCAGCTGTGGAAAACAGGCAGAAAGGAATACAAGTTTAATTGCTTTTGAGCTGGAGGAGGAGATAAACAAATATGCTATTGGTTTTGGGGCAGTGATCAAAAAGAGATTACACCACGAGAAGAGGAGGTTTGAGGTTTAAGAGAGGGTGTTGAGGGTGTTGAGAGTGTTGAGGGTTATATGTAAAAATTCCCGTGACAGAGAATTTTCCTAAGAAAGTTTACAAACAACCCTCAACACCCTCAACACCCTCAACACCCCCTGCTGGTGCCGAAAAGACATATTTAATACCCTAAGACCTAAAATAGATGCTTACTACCCTAGTGCTTAAAACGCGCACACATAGGGATACCCCTGATCCAAGCCTGTAGGCCGAAGGCCGGAGGGCTTGGATCAGGGGTATCCCTATGTGTGAAATTCACATTAAATCAGGAATGCAAAATTGTCGCGCACGAGTTCTTGCAGTCGGCGTTGCCGACGGTGATCATCGAGTCGTCGAACTTGTCCTTGTCGGAGCGGCCGTTGTTGAGCGTGTCAAGGAGGCTCTTGCGCTCCTTGTTCGGGTTGAACGAGTGCTTCCAATCTTTGCACTGCGCATGCCAAATTAAATTTGAAGACTTCAGCCTCTCACGGTTCGGCGGTCTCATTTTAGTTTATTTAAAAACGAGCATGAGTGTTCTAAATTAAATTTGATTCGACCGTAATAGTGATCATCATCATCATCGGATGTAATAAAATATTCTATCAAGACGCATACCTTGCTCTCGGTGTCGAAGCTCGTGGAGACGGTGGTGGACTGCTCGGTCACGTTCGACTGCACGGCCACCGAAGACTGCGGGCCGCTGACGCCGGCCGACATCGCCGAGTCCGGCGTGGCGGCAGCGGCGGTCGCGTTCGAGTTCGAGTTCGACGCCGGAGCGGCCGCGGGGGTCGGCGTCGGCGCCGCGGCGGCCGCGGCCGCGGGGCTCGGCGTGGCGCCTGCTGACGTCGACGATGTCGAATTCGAAGTCGAGGGCGGCGCCGAGCTCGAGGGAGAGGGCGTCGGCGAAGGCGTCGAGGCACTGGCTGCTGCGGCCTGCGGAGTCGGAGTCGCAGCCGCGGCTTCCGGGACAGCGCTCGGGCTCGGAGATGCGCTCGGGCTGGGGCTCGGCGAGGCGCTCGGGCTGGGGCTCGGAGATGCGCTGGGGCTTGGGCTGGGGGTGGGACTGGGCGAAGGCGTAGACGTCGGCCCGGCGGGCAGAATGAAATTGCTCGTATTCTTCCCCGTGTTAGCGCCGTTTGATGCAATAGTGGTGCCAGTTACATCCCGGTAGGCCGTCGACACGCAGCTGATGTTGAATTCCTGCGTGTAAGGCCCAGATATGTTCTGCGCATGCGTCCCAAAATAACGTTAGAATAGCCAGTCCTGTATACGTACGTATACATCGTGTACGTAGGGATCTTCTCACCACAGTTGTGGTCGTGCTTCCGATTTGGATACACGAACCCGTCTGAGCCACGACGACGAGGCCGGAGTCGTATGGCCCTGCAGGATCTTTGACCCCCGTCGGGCTGGAAACGCTGCAGACAGTCTTCACGCTGCAGGCTTTGGATTCCGGGTTGGTGTTGTCAGCCCCCTGCCACGAGACCGTGAGAACGATGGCGCTGTATGTCAGGGCCGTCGCCGTCTGGCTCACTGCGTACGCCAAGCGATGATGATCATGAGCTCGCGAATTCGGAGCTCGCATAATATATAAGCTTGAGGCCTTGAGAAAGAGTGTGCGGGCGGTGGCCAACGCACCTGTCGTGCCCATCGATCGGTATGCTGGATCTCGAAGAGAAAGTGTATGGGACTAGTACTAGTACGTATACTGCCAGCGCGGCGCGGCCCCGCCGGCAGCTACAGCTATATATATATATAGCTACTACGCAGCTAGCAGCCCTAGCCTAGTAGCTGTGCTAGCGCTACTGCCGCAGCAGTACCGCGGACCGGTAGCCTGCGGCGGTATCAGTGATACTGGCCCAGTGCAGTGGTATCCGGGATAATCCGGCTGCAGCCTGCCAGGCTGGCAGCTAGCTGTCTGCAAGCTTATAGCTTACTAGGTTTAAGACTGCATGCGCATGCGCATGCGCATGCGCAGCTGGAGAGCGCGCGAGCGTGACGTCCGACGGTCATGACTTGGCCCGCGGCCATGGCCCATATGCATGGTGCGACACTCGGCAACGTTAACGTTAACACTGCGAGTCTGCGACTCCGGCCGCCGCGCGCGGCGCCGGCGCCCGAATCCGTACGGGTACGGTAGTACTACCGTAGTAGATCTAGAAGAAGTTGTTTGAGAAGTTCAACGGTTATTTTTAAGGGCTAGGCCATGCGCCGCCGACTCGGCGCCGAGCCTAGCACAGCACGCCGGTCCCATAGGGGCCGCGCCGGCGGCTGCATATTATACAGCAAATATATGCAGTTAACCGTATATACCCAAATATATAATTCTTTTACTCAAGACTTGCGTGACCTCACGCTCTTGGTGATTGGCCAGGCGCACGTGTGCCTCACGTGTGCCGCCCAGCAGCACTACCCCCCGCCTACGTTCGCCCAAACTTTCCGCCCGGCTAGCTCGCTCCGCTCGCTCCAGCGCTCGGCCTGCGCGCGCTCCGCGTGCTCGGGAAGCATGTGCGACGCTCTCGCTTGCTTGCCGCCGCCCGCCGCAGACAAACGCTCCTCGAAGGCGATCCTGCGGCGCGCGTCTTCCGTCAACGCTCTCCCCGTGCTTTAGATGTGTGTACCAAGCTCTAGACGGGCCGGGGCGCCAGGCCTGCCGCTGGATCGGTCCCGGTTGTTCGAATCGCGGTTTCCGCCCATCCGGCGCGGTTTCGCCGCCCCGACGCCGCTCGTCTTGTTGGGTGCGTTTCCCCGCCCTTGTGCATGCATTAGAACGCTGTTGCATGCCCAGGAAGAGTGCCGCCATCGCGAAAGACAGGTCGAGGTGCCTTGGACACGGGCCACGCGGGCGAGCGCTACATCGAAGGGGGGGCCGGGAGAGCGGTGCCAGAAGCTAGAAAACATGCCTACGAACGCCTCGGAATGGCTCTGCGTGTGATCCCCGCCCAGGGCCGCCGCCGAGGTGAAGAACCGCACCTGAGTGGTGGCGGTGGTCCATCAGGCGGCGGCGAAATGGTCGCAGAAGAGAACGGAAAGGAAGTATAGCACCTGTACATCATGAAACGACGATGCGCAGCCGGCGAGCCAGCCCCCCGTCGTCAGGCGGTCGAGGACTCCGTGGTGCTGCGCACGCGGCGGGAGTGTGTGTCAGAACCACACGAACGATTCTCCTGCCGCGCACGCACGAGCTTCAATAGCTTGAAACGCATCAGATAGACCTCCTGTGGCATGCCCTGCACCCACACTTAGTGTGACTCCACCATGGCGGGAGTCAACTTATGGCGGGTTGCGAGGGCGCTCAAAAGCCGCACCTATCTGTTCATTAGAACCTTCTGAGCGTGCGCGGCATGTCCGGAGGCGCCACCTGCTGAATGCGCATCACAGCCTCTGCAGGAGCTGCGTAGTGCAAATCGCGCGGGTCAGCCCTGGGTGCTGGGGCATGGCGAATGTAAGCATTAAGCATGTATAGGAACCTGTAATGGAGCTACCATCGCTCGGCGAAATCGCTCGTGTGGATAACGGGATGGCCAGGCGCTGGCCTTTTCGCTCCTTTCGCTCCGTCAAGGCATCTTTCTGGATGCGCTGAGAGCTACGCCGATGCGCTTCGCGGCTCTCGCTGCTCAGGCTGCTCGCTGCCACGCACGAGGTCGCGGGTACGGTACGCTTCGTGCGCAGTGCCAAGCTCGAACGAAGGCTCGCCGTACCCACAAAGTTGAGTTGGAATTTGCGTACTACGGCGAGTCGAGTCAAAGAGTCCGAGTCTAAAACTCGAGCGATTTGCTGATTGGTCAAAAACGACTCGGAATTACTCAATCCACCGGCGCAGGTCCTGTTGGACCGGCGTGCTGTGGCTAGCTATAGCTAGGCTGCTAGGGCCGCTATAGCTAGGCCTGCGCCGCTGCGCGGCCTGCAGGCTGCATGCGCAGGCCCGCAGGGCCGCAGTGCCGGCGGCGCCGCGGCAGGCTGGCAGAGGCTGCGGCCCTGCGCGGCTGCGCGCGCGGCCTGCGCCTGCAGCCCGGCGGCCTGCAGGCTGCAGCCTGGCGCCGGCAGGTTGCAGCCTGCAGCTGCAAATAAACTTAGCCTGCCGCAGTGCAAGCTCAACTTAGCTGCTGCTCAAGGCTGAAGCTACTAGTACTACTGTAGGAATGCTTTTTTAGCCGATGTTTTAAATTGCCGTATATTGCCGAGAGGCCGAATTCGGCAGTTTTAAGCCACGGCAATTCTAAGGGGTAGCTATAGGGCTAATCGGCAACTTTTGTATGGCGCGGCATTGGCGCCATATAGAGCGGAAATCTGGATTCGGCAATTTATCGCCACGGCAATTCCGGTTTTGGTCGAATTCGGCAATTTAACTACGCGGCAATTTAAGCAATCCTACAGTAGTACTAGGCTAGGCACTGCGGAATCCGGATCCCGCCGGAGCCGGAATTCGGAATCCGGATTCCGGATCCGCAATGACCTAACGGGCCAGTAGTAACGGCTTGCGAAACAAAAACGAAGCGACACAGGGGGCGAGAAAGAAAAAAAAGCGGAATCCAGTTGGCGAAAAGAACGATCCCGGCGGGACTTGAACCCGCAATCTCTAGCTCCGGAGGCTAGCGCCTTATCCATTTGGCCACAGGACCGATGAAAGGGCTCGTCGACCTGGTCTGCTGGATGGTTCAATGTGCGCTGAGGGTCGGGGGGTTCTTGTGTGCCGGGGGTACTTCGGGCTGGTCAGCGAAGGCGCTCACACCACATCACATCGATATCACCGATCCGGCGGCGCGCAGCGACGGGGCATTGCGCGGCCAGCATCTAGCAGCGGCCCCTCTAGATCTAGATCTAGAATTAGATCTCGCCCCGCGGGCGCTCGCTCGCGGTAAGCTAGCTGATCGAAGCTTAAGCTGCGTGTCAGCCACGGCCTCGCATCGACTAGACGCTGCCGCCGATGCCGATATCGATGCCCTGGGGTGCTTTGGCCGGCTGCCGCGCGCCCTCGCGCGCCCCGGGCTGACGCGGCGAGGGCGCGCACTGCCGCAGTGCGCGTTCAGGTACGGCAACAGCGGCGCCGACACTACAGGCGGGCGGGCGCCAGCGTGCGGCGTGGGGCAAAGCGCTGTGCGTGCTCGAGGACGGTCCACGTGTACATGCACAGGCGCTCGTTCCCTTCCGCTCCACCGCTCTGCGCCTCCGCACGGGGCGGCGCCTCCAGCCTCGTCAGCCTCCTATAGCTAGCGCTGCGGCCGCGTCCCCCAAGCCCGGGTCCGGCCTCGCCGGTGCCCCGCGCGGCCGAGCTGCGCATGCGGGCGCGGCCTGCGCCGGCGAGCTGCACCCGCACCAGCCGCCGGCCCGCAGCTCCGTCGAAGGGAGGGGCCGGGCGGCCGGCGGCGCCGGCGGCGCCAGTGGCGCCGGCCTCGCGGCGGGCGGTCGGCCGCGCCCCGCGCCCCATGCATATGCCGAGCGCGAGCTCCAGCGCATCGAGAAGGTCCGCCCGCGGCCCGCCGGCTCCTTCCCACGTCCCGCCGCTCACGCCGCTCACGCATGGGCGCAGGAGGCGCTCTGGGCCTACTCCAAGGACCTGAAGGAGGGCGTGGAAACCGGGGCGCCCGACGCCGCGCGGGCAGCGGCGGCCGCCGCCGCAGCAGCAGCGATGCGGCGCCCGCCCCCGCCGCGCCCGCCGGGCGGCGGGCACTCGGGCGGCGGGCCGGCGGGCGGCGCCGGCGCCGGCCCTTCGAGCGACCGGATTCCGCAGCGGGATGCTAACGCGCCCCCCGTGCGCTCTGTGCCCGGGCTCTGCGCTCGTTCGGCGCTGACTGCGGCCGGCGCAGCGCCGGAGCGGCCGCCCCCCCGCCCCCGGCCCACCGCCGGGCGCCCCGCCCGGGTACGGCGCCTGGCCCGGAGCGGTGCGCCCGTCATTCCGTAACCGTCCTCGCTCCTGCTCACCCCACCATGCGCTCTTCAGGCCGGCGCCGTCCCGCCCCCGCCCCCGGGCCCGCCTCCCACGGTGAGGGACCCCCGAAGCGGAAGTCCGCTGGCGCCTGACTCGGACCGCCCGCCCGCCCGCAGGCCGGGGCGGTTCCCCCGCCCCCTCCCGGCGCGCCCCCGGGCTACGAGGCAGCAACGGGTCCGCCCTGCCCGCCCCCGCCACCCCTTTCCTCCACACCTGACCACCCCCGCGCCGCAGCTGCGTACTACGCGCAGTACTACGCGTACTACGCCCAGTACTACCCCGGCTACGCCCCGCCCGGCGCCCCCGGCGCGCCCCCCGCGGCCCCGGCGGAGAAGCAGGCCGAGGCCGAGGACGAGGAGGAGGACGGCGAGGAAGAGGAGGACGAGGAGGAGGAGAAGGACGAGGGCGCGGCCGCGGGGAAGAAGCGGAAGGCGGACGAGGAGGACAGCGGCGTGGCGGCGCCGTCCGCGTCTTCCTCGGCGGCGGCGAAGGCGGCGCGGCGGGAGCCGCCCAAGGGCGAAGAGGGGGCGGAGGAGGGGCCGGCGAGGTCTGCTCCTGCCTCTTTCGCGAGGTTACATCCGGCGGGGAGACCGGGGGGCGCCGTGCCCAGGCCCCTGCGCCGTGCTGACGCGCCGCAAGCTTGCGGCGCTTCCTGACTTAGGCCTCGAGGCCGGCTATGTTACAGGCCACGACGCAGGCGAGTCCTTCCAGGTACGCCCGGCCTGCCGCCCCCCCTCCCCCCCTCCCCTCCCTTCCCCCTCCCAGCTCGTGACCCCCGGGCTTCCAACTTTCCCCGCCCCCCGTCCTCCTCCCCCTCCCCTTCCCCCCTCCTCCCCCCTCCCGGCCCTGCCCACCCTGTCCCCCCTTACCACCCCCCCCCTTCCCCTCCTCCCTCGCATGACGCGCGTTGGCGGCGCAGGGGGCGTCGGCTGGCCGCTGGGTACATCGGCGGCTAGCCGCTGGGGTACATGGCGGCGCAGGGGCCGTCGACTGGCTGCTGAGGTACATTGGCGCTGAGGGTACATCGGCTAAGATCTTCCCCTTCTCTTACTCAAACCACATACTCCCATACCCCCCAGTATTTGGCTCCACGTGACGCGCGCCTGCAGCGCAGGGCGTCGGCTGGAGTCGAGGTGGAACTTCGGAAGGAGCAGGGGACGCCAGCTCTCGTTCGGGCGCGACGAGTTCGTCTGCGGTACGCCCCCCCCCCTTCCCCCCCCCGCCCTTTCCCCCCCCTCCCCCTTCTGCCTCCCCCCCCGGGCCCCCCGAACCCGCGATCTCTACCTATAGTTCCAGAGGCGAGCCCCGTATCCATTTGGCCACAGGACCTGTCGGCCATCTTAGCTATAGACTGGAGGTATTTGCGCCGGGTCCTGGGGCCAGAGGCGCCGCGCCGCCCGCTGCCGCCCGCGGCGGCCTGCGCAGCGGCGTCGGCCCCTAGGCCTCTTGCTTGCGCTTGCGCTTCGGGCCTCGGTGCTCTACGGATCGGCGCTGGCTCCCGCCCGGCGGCGAGCCTCGGAGCGGCGGCGCGGGGCGGGGCGGGACCCCGCGGCCGGCGGACGCCCGCCGGACCCGGGGCTCCGCGGCATCGGCCCTTCCAGCCCTGCGGGGCGGCCGCTCGCAGCACCACCGCCGGGCCGGGCCGCAAGTTCTCGATCTAGAGCGAGATCTAGAGCGAGGCCTAAATGTATAAGGAGACTAGAGGGTCCGGGCGGCCGCGGATCTCGATGCGGTGGGGATGGGGGTACGCGGTGCGGCTTGGCCGGCGCCGTGCATGATATCGATCATGAGTGGCTGCGAACTCGAACTTGCAGCTACGAGCACGTATTGTATTTAACTTTGTGCACCAACTAAGATCTGTTTGTGCGAAAGCGAAACGAGGCGAAAGCGAAAAGAAGGCTAGACCTAGGCGAAAGCGAAAGCGAAAGACAATAATTTATCTGATAATCGCATCTCGTGAAGGTCTCGAAAACAATCGAAAACGAAACCTACACGTTTATTTAACGTTATAATTAACCAATAATTTAATCAGGCTGTTATTTATCATAGTAATACCTATCGCCGAGCGCGGGGCGACAGCTGCAGGAGGCCTATAAATTAGAAGTAGCGGGCGTAGGCCGCCGTCGCGAGGGCGAGGAGGAGGGGAACGAAGCCTGCAGAGAGGGCCGAGCCGGCGCTGAGGATCGGGAAGGGGACGGAGGAGATGGAGCCGGCGGCCCCGGGGGTGGTCGGGACAGTGGCGACGATCGCTGCGCGCGCGCGGCTCAGCGAGGGCGGGAAGAGAGAGGCGGGGAGGGGGTACGGGGTTCGCGCACCGCCGGTGGCGACGCCCTGGGTGGGGGTGGCGCTGGTGCCGAGGGGGGTAACGGAGATGAGGGACGGGTCGATGCCGAGGGATGCGGCGACGGCGGCCAGGCTGGTGCCCGACTGCAGAGCGCGCTGGAGCTGGGTGGCCGCGGGGGCGCCGACTCCCGCCGGGAAGGTGATCAGGAAGCGGGCCTGGAAGCGGGTGAGGAGGGGGCCAGGTGGGGGCGGGGGTGGGGCGGGGAAGGGGTACGCACGCCGGAGTTGGCGGCGGCGCCCTGCAAGATGGCGCGGCGTGACTTGCGGCTTGACTTGCGGCGGGCCCCCGTGCACTCCCCGAGTTCGAACTGGTCGGGCCTGAGGCGCGCGAGCGCGGCGATGGCGTTCTGCAGGTTGGTGCGCTGCGTGGCGGTGATCGAGGCGCAGGTCGTGCCACGGATGTAGAGGTACACGCTCGCGGGCGGAACGGCGGCGGTCCCGTTGGCTGCGTCGCGGTGAGCGAGCGGCGGGCGGGCGGGGGGCTGGGCTCGAGAATTCGAAGGGTCGCAAGAGACGCACTGGAGACGCAGGCTTTAGGCATGTACTGGGAGGCCGCGAGGGTGCTCGCGAACGTGATGACGTCGGCGTTCTCGACCTCGCCGGGGAACTTCTTCGTGACGGCCTCATTCACGCCGCTGATCGCCAGCGCCGAGACGGCCGAGCTCGTCGACTGCAGCCGGGGAAGGCGTAAGCGAAATTTCCAATAATATTTAATGAACATTAAACTGATCATGAAGGGCCCGGGGAGGGGCGCCGGCGGAATGCGCGCGCGCACCGCGCGCAGAGTCCACGGGCGGACGGTGCCCTTGTCCCAGGTCGCGACCCCGGTGTTGGTGTTGAGGTCGCCGGCCGAGGAGACGAAGACGCCGTTGGTGTAGTTCGAGGAGACGGGTCCGCCCGTCCACGCGATGCTCGTGGTGGTTCCCGTCTTCCAGAGGAACGCTGAGAAGGATTCGGGGGGCACCACGGGCCAGTTACATTGAATTCAATAAGAAAGCGCTGGCCACGGGCGCAGAGCGCACCGGCGGCGGGGCCGGCGCAGGTGACCTTGTTGAACATCTGAACGAAGCTCACCGACTCGGCGACGCCGGCAACGCCTGCGGATCGGGACATACCCATCAGCGCTGGAAACAATCGATATCGCGAGCTCGCGATCGTCTTTTAATTCGATCGAAAGATTCTGAGTGACGCACGGTTCCAGGTGTCGCCGGACATCTCGAAGCTCAGCGTCTGAGCGCCCACGGTCGCCGACGTCTTGATGTTCATCTTGCCCCGGAGCTCCCAGGCAGCCGAGGGGGACGCGCGGGTGAGGAAGCCCGTCGAGTTCGAGAACCTGCCGTCGCGATCGCGAAATGTCAACGTTAAGATCTCTAGAGTCGCCGAGTCGGAAGGCAGACTAGTTTCTATAAAACGTAATATAAACCACGCGCACTTTCCATGGGCGAAATAGGGCTGGGAGTGGAAATCTTCGGCGTTGGGGTTTGAGGTGACGAAAGTGATCGCTGTCCGAGCCAGCGCCTCATTGAATCCATGATAAACGAAGAACTGCGTGAATCCGAAACACGTGCAAAGTCAGCTCGACACAAGTACATCTGGCGCCAACTTTAATTTCCGAGTCGCGATCGCCTCGGAATCTGAATTCGTTGCTGCCGCAGAGCGCGCGTACGTATATACGCACCGACCACTCCTTGCCGGTGGCCGTCTGGTTGAAGGAGAAGAGAGCCAGCCCATCGAAATCACCGCCAGACAAGGGCTTGAGCTGAATGAAGCCTTCCACGCCGTTCGCGAACCACCCGAAAGAACCGGACTGCGCGACCGCGGCCGGCGCGAACGCCGCGAGAAGCACGAGGACGCAGCCTGCGGGCCGGGATCGACGTCGGTCAACGGAAGGGCTAACGGACGGGCTAACGGACGGGCCAGCGACGGGCGGGCGGGCTAACGGACGGTCGCGGGTTAACGTCAAAGGACTGGCTGGCCCTGGCCGGCGGCCGCGCGCGGTCGCGTGCCGCAGTGCACGTGGGGCGCGCTTGCGACATTAAATTTTAAAGCCAAGGCGGCCCACATGTACAGCCAGCGGTCTATCGCGCGCGCGATCTCCCAAAGTCCGACACGAACGCACCGGCAACCGCGGCCGCCGGAAGACCTATAGCTAGGCCTGCTTGCATGCGCAAACTCGAGACGCGCATACGTGTGGCCATCGAAACTCCCGCCGGGCCGCGGAATTATATGGCTCGCTAGCGCTTTTATCAGGCAGGCGCCGGCCGCGGCTTTGCAGACGTCGACTGGCCTCGGGTCTGCGGGCTGCACAGCTGCCGTGCCTAGCCTAGTAGCTGCAGCTGAGACTCTAGAGCCTGCAGCTGAGAGCGCAGGCGACTCTTTCAAGTTTGCACTACGGAGGCGAACGGGCCATCACCGGTCCATCAGCGCATCGCATCCGCGATCCGCATTGAAGTTTCGGCGCATTCGCAATTTCGCATTCGCACCACCATGGCACCCGGTGTGACCTGTATCCCCATCTCGTGTTTGCATTGTTTTGCAATTTGCATGCGTGCGTCACGCGTGCGTCGTGCGTCACGCGTGCGTCGTGCGTCATGCGTGCGTCACGCGTGCGTCGTATTTGCATTGTTTTGCAATTTGCATGCGTGCGTCACGCGTGCGTCGTGCGTCACGCGTGCGTCGTGCGTCATGCGTGCGTCACGCGTGCGTCGTATTTGCATTGTTTTGCAATTTGCATGCGCATGCGTGCGTCAACTTCGCCGTCAAGGCGTACGCGTCACGTAATATGCAAGTTAATCTGCATGCGAAGCCCCAAGTTTGGGCCGCCTGAGCCGCATGCATATGTTAATCTGCATGGCTGAGCCGCCCGAGCCGCTGATCATCATGCATGGCATGAGCCATGATGAGCGGCCTTACTAGTTAAGCTTATTAGGCTTACTGTACTACTGAGCCGCTACTACGCAACTTAACTTCAAGCTTGCAATTGCATTTGCAATTGCATGCATCTACCGGTTGTTCGAATTCGCAACCATCGCCGAATCGACGCCGATAATATATTCAACTTGGCAAGGGATCTGACATCATCTGAGCCAAGCGATTGCATATGCAGGCGATTCGGGAATCGGGACCCGCATTCAATAATTTGCAAGGCAATTTAATTCTTCTGCCCTCAAAAAAACACTGTTAACAATTTAAATCATTGAATTTCCTCTGCAATTCCGCATCATGCCATGATGGGCCTTACCGGCCCGGCGGTATACATAATACATGGCAGGCGTGCCAGCACCGCCAGGCGCTGATGATGCGCACGCGGCCCGGCGGCAATGCCATGATGCAGCGGCATGACGCCGGCATCATGATCCGATGATCATGGGCCGGATTCGGCGATTCATGGCAATATTACCTTGGTATTACTAGGCTAATGCCACTGGGCCGTGATGCATATGATGCCATGATGGCATCATTGGCAAGTGCACTCTGTGACTGCGGCATTGGCTGCCAGGCTGTGCGCCAGCCTGCCGCACAGTCCCGCACTGCGGTAGTTACAGTTCGTCGACGTCGCGAATCTTCAAGTTCCTACCGGTAGGCTGAGGTAGCCCGGCCCGAATCCGTGAAGTGGCATGGCGGGTCGACGACGAGAGCTCGAGCGATCGCGACTTCAGAAAATTTGGCGGCGCGAGGGGACCGGACTCCGGGACTCCGGGAGTGGCACGCGGTCATGGCGCGGCGTTTGCAATTGGCCTCGAGCTCGCGATCACAGCGCCGCGGGCTCAAACGGCTTTGCGATCGAATTCGAATTCCCGGTCCTCATGATCATGATCTAGGCCTAGGCAGGCTCATGATCATGCAAGCAAGCCTCATGTATATGGGCGTGATCAATTGATTGCAAGTTGTCCGACGGTCTTTCATTTGTTTGATTCGAGTCCAGTGGTACCGGTGTTGCGAATGCATCGCCGCGAATTATTGCAATTAAGGACCTGGAAAGCACTGCGCATTCATATGCGGGGAGCTTGACAAGTACTAGAGGGGCCTCGCTTGCAAATAATTGATTTAAATTGTCCCTCATGATCATATGCATCGATATTGGTACTGCGGTACTACGATCAGGTCATTAAGCTCAAGTCTACTCATATTGTAGGCTACGCATCACGAGCTTCGAGATCTTGAAAAGGCGCCGGGGGCGACGTTCGAGAAAACGTGAAAGAGTCCTAGAAATAAAATCCCCTGTGGCCGAATTCAGATATATATACAATCATGCAGTTAGAATCATCGATCGGCTCACGTAAAGACCAAACTCGAACGCCTGCGTACCCGAGAAGAGTCAGTGGTACACGCGACATGGCCTCCGGCCGCGGTTGCAATTGCGACGCCTACTCACCGACACGATGCGGTTCCAGCTGCCGGCCTGCACGCGAGCTGGAAAGGCCCCACATTTTAAAGGTGTCAGCGCGGGAAAGCTTAAGGTAGCTATAGGTTATATATCTTAATATTCCTAGGCACTTGCCTGCCTCGACGAGCCCTTCTTTGATGCGATCCGCACTAGTACTGCCGGCCTGCGCATGCACGCGAGCTGGAAAGATCCGACGGTCCCGAAGCTGTCAGCGCGGGAAAGCTAGCTGTAGACTCGATTTCTAGGCACTATAGCTAGGTAGGCCCTAGATTAGATCAGATTATATTCCTAGGTGGATTAGATTAGATTAGATCTAGGTAAGATTAATTATAATATTCCTAAGTAGGCACTTGCCTGCCTCGACGAGCCCCTCTTTGATGCGGTCGCCGGCGTAGCGGAGGCCCCGCTCGATGCGGTCGCCCTCCTCGCGGGCTGCGCGAACGAGAACGGGCGTCGGATGCCTCGACGTCGGCCTCATGATCAGACCTATATTCAAAAGAGTCCGCACGTCCGTCGCGCAGCGCCTCGCGGATGCGGTCCCCTGAGAATGAGGTCGATCGCGATCAGCGCAAGATTAAGGGCATTATAATTAAGCTTAAGCTTGAACTGGGGGCGGCGACGGGGGCGGGGGCGGGTCAAAGAATTCGCTCGCCTATGTCGCGGAAGCCTTCGCGGACGCGGTCCCCCGAGTACCGGATCCCGCTCTCGATCCGGCTGCCCTCGTCGCGGCCTGCGAGATCGAATTCGAAATCGAAACCGAATTCGAGGAGGGGCAGTAATTATAAAAGGGCGGCGGGACAACTCGCCGGCGTCAGTATTATAAGAGATTATAAGCGATTATAAGATTTGAGGAGGGCGTAAAGAAATTATAAGAGATTATTAAGAGCGGCGGGACAACTCGCCGGCGTCAGTATTATAAGAGATTATAAGCGATTATAAGATTTGAGGAGGGCGTAAAGAAATTATAAGAGATTATTAAGAGCGGCGGGACAACTCGCCGGCGTCAGTATATATATTATAAGAGATAATGAGATTTAATTTGAGGAGGGGCAGTAGGGCAGTAGTATAGGAAGAGAGCGGCGGGGGGGGGGGGGGGGGGGGGGACAACTCGCCGGCGTCGCGAAGCCCGTCGCGGATGCGCTCGCCGGCGTCGACGAGGGCGCACCGGAGACCGGCGCCGGCGCCGCCGGCGCCGCCCCTCCCGGCCGCGGCCCCGGGCTGCAGTGCAGAGAGGAGCTCGCCTGCGGGCCGACGTGAGCTAGGCTCTGCGCGGCGCCGGCCGCTGCAGCTGGCTGCGAGGCGGGCAGCTTCAGCTGCAGCTGCAGCGCACCCATGGCCGGATCCGGGTTCGAGGCCGCCGGAGGGGCGGGGCGGCCCTGGCGATCGCGATCGGGAGCCGCCGATGCGGGAGGCGCACCCAGGCCGGCGGCCGCCGCGGCCGCAGGAACGGCGGCCGCAGATGCACCGGCTTCACCAGCTGCAGCTGCGTCGCGGGCGCGCCGGGCTCGTGCTTCATAGCGGCTCAGTCGCCAGCACGTCTGGAGCGAATGTTCGAAGGTGCCCACGACTGCGCGCGCGCGCGCGCGCGCGCACCTCGTTCAGCTGCGCCAGCAGCTGCTCCGACTCGCCCTCGCCGTCGTCGCCCGCGGCCTCGGGGAATTCGGCGCCCCACAGCTGGCCATGGCCATGGAGAACGCGTCAGGTTGCGATTGAGTGCAATATTGATGCCTGCGGACGGCTCGCGCACCTTGAACAGCTGCTCCAGAAGCCGCTCCACCTTGCGCTCGTCGGCTTTCTTCGCCTCTTCGCCGTAGGCATGCGCATCGCCGGCCTCCGGAGCGGGTAATTCCGCGCCCCACAGCTGGCCATGGCCATGGAGAACGCGTCAGGTTGCGATTGAGTGCAATATTGATGCCTGCGGACGGCTCGCGCACCTTGAACAGCTGCTCCAGCAGCCGCTCCACCTTGCGCTCGTCGGCTTTCTTCGCCTCTTCGCCGTCCGCGTGCGCATCGCCGGCCTCCGGAGCGGGTAATTCCGCGCCCCACAGCTGGGGAACGCGTCTCGATCAGGCCTAGGGTGCAATCGAGGCAATATTAGTGCTCGGATCCGGAGACGGCTCGCGCACCTTGAACAGCTGCTCCAGCAGGCGATCCACCTTGCGCTTCCTTCGCGGGACACCAGGGCCACCTTCGCGGAGTTGGTCAGAAAGATTCGCGTGCGGCTTGCGCCTTTCGAATCGCGGCTTAGAATTGGCCGAACTGGCCGCGCATCGCTCGCGATCGCACCACTCGTTTGCTCCGCGGGGGTCGCAGCTGGCGCGGAGCCTTCGGCACTCGAAACTGCGCACCGTACGCGTGTCAGGGAATCGCGATCGTTTGAATTCCGAAACGAGCGATCGATATCGATATCGTGGCATGGACCGTTGGCGGCCGGCGCCGCGGTTGCGGTTGCGGCTGCAGCCGCGGCCGCGCCGGCGCTCGTCTGGGCGCCAGGGGCTGCCTCCGCGTGCCCGATCGCGATCTCCTTCTTCTCATCAGTCGCCGGCGATGCCATGTTCGTCGATCTCGAGCCGCGGGACGTCGTTCGTCGACGTTCTTAACTAACCGCGCGCGCCCCCGCAACGCCGACTCGCCCCTGCTCGCGTCCGTTAGCGTACATTTGAGATCGTACGGCGCGCGGCGCGGCACGGCACGCGCGGGCCGGGTGAGCGGGCCTGACGCTGCCTGATGGGGGTAGAGGAATTCAAGGCAGTCGACGTCAGCTCGCCAGCTTGCATCTGGCGCCGGCCCATGGCCTTTGTTGGAGGCGTCGCGCTTTGGTGCCCGTCGATTTTCGGAGCCGGCCGCGGGCGGGGGCGCGCCCGGCGCCCGGCCTCGTTGCCGGGGTCAACAGCTGCGCATGCAGGCCTAGGTTCGACGCGCGCGCTGCACCAGCTGGCCGCGGGCGCGTGGGCCCGTAGCGCGCTCGCAGGCTGACTTCGAATTCTGGATCGGATCCCCGGAGCGTGCGCAGCTCGTCGAGCTCCAGCGCCCAGCCGCGGCGAGCATACGTGCGTGCGCCGCCGCCGCCGGCGCCGAGCAGCGCTATAGCTAGCTATAGCGCGCGATCGCGATATCGATGTCCGCAGCTGCAGGCGGGCGCGCGGGTTCGGCTGGCGGGTTCCGCAGGCGCCGCTCGGCCTGCGGTGCGCGTTCGCGTTCTTGGCCTGAACCGCGCGCGCCCCGGCCCGTGCGCGCGCGCGCGCGCGCGTGGCGCGCCGCGGCGGCCGTCGCAGTCGACGTCCTCCCCGCGCGCGGCGCGTACAGGAGGACCGCGCAGCCGTCGAGAGGAACTTCGTGGATGAGGTGCGCCCCTTTTCTCCCTCCTTATCACTACGTATATACGTATACAATAATCATATAAACTTGAAAAGCGCGCGGGAGAAAACCTCGCGATCGGACCGCTGCTAGCGCTGCAGCTGCAGCTGGAGGCCGCCCGCGCGCCGCCGCCGCGCGCGCGCCACAGGACCCCGCTGCCGGTATTAATATTTGCGCCGGGGCTGTGCACGGCTGGCAGGTCTATAACTACGTATACTATAGCTAGCCATATGCATGATGGCAACCTCACTGAGAGTCAGCCTGGCAGTCCATGATATCATGATATCGATCATCGGATGGCAATCTCAGATACATCAAGGCCTAGGGGGCTTTTCGAACGAATTAGAATATGCTCTGGGCCTGGCCGGGCCTAAGCCTGATCCTATCGCGAGGCCTAAGCCATTTGCATATGCTCTGCATCTGGCCATGGCCAGGCCTAAACTCAAGGCCAGGCCAGGGGACGCCGTGACGATCGCGAGGCTCGATCGGTGTCACGATCGCCTGAAGGGAAAAGCTAAACGAGAGCCTTAAGCTTGAGCCTGAGCCGCGCGCGCCGGAGCCTTGAGATCAGCGGCCTCGGACGGAGGTGCGGGCGGGTGCGGGCAGGGCGCCCGCCAGCGCCCTCTCCGCCCCCTCCCGCGCCGCCTTCGGCACCGACGCCGCCGCGTGTACCGACGCGCCCCTCGAGCCCGCAAGCGCCGCTCCCAGCGCCGCGTAGGGGCGCGCCAGCTTCTCGGCCTCCGCCTCCGCCTCGCCGTACGCGTGCTTCAGGTCGATTCGGACGTGGGCGGGGCCCGCCGCCGCCGCCAGCGCTTTTGCGAGGCCGGCCGCCTCCGCTTCCGTAAAGGGCCCTTTGCACTCGTCCAGGTACCACCAGGCTCGGAGGGCCCCAGCGGGGGCCGTGGCTGCCGCGAGGGCGCCCATGGCAGCGCCGTCCGTCGCGCGCTCGCCCGGCTTGAAGCTGAAGCGCGCGCTCTGACGCGCGGCGCGGGCTTAGCTCGGGGTACGGGGTCCTGGGGGGTACGTGTACCTTGAGGGCCGACATGCCCGCGACGGCCGCCGCGCCGGCGCGGAGCAGCTTCTCCCCGCCGTCCTCGGCGCCCCGGAGGTCGAACTGCGGAGGGGTAGTCGAACAGGGCCCGGGGGGGCGGGGGAAGAGGGAAGCGGGGTACCTTGACGCGGAGCGTGTGGAGGCGCTTCAGGGCCCCAAGCGACGCCAGCGCGTCGCCGCCGGCCTTGTCGACCTGAGAGAAGGGAGGGGGTACACCGCTCAGCGGGAGGGGTACACGAATCGCATCGAAGGGTCGGTCCCACCGTCATAGCGAGCTCCTGGAGGCCCTCGCAGCGCGAGAGGGCGAGCAGACCCTCGGGGGGTACGGCCGCGAAGGTCGCGTACTCGTCCTGGGCCATGAGGGACAGGTTCCTGGGACGAGGGTTCGAATCGGGGCAGGGAGATTTCTTCAAAACTAAGAAAAGGGAAGGGGTACCGGATGGTGGAGCGCGAGGGGCCGGAGAGGAACCGCGCGAGGCCGGCGGCTGGCAGGGGGGGGGTCAGGCGCCACATACGGGGTACGCGGGATTTCGGATTCAATGGGTGGGGGGGTACCGCCTGTGAGGAAGACGTGAGAGGCGTCGAGCTCGACGAGGGGTAGGGGCGCGAGGGCGGCGAGGGCCTCGCCGTCCTGGAAGCGCCCCTGCGGCCGCTTAAAGTCAGAAGAGTCACTAAAAGGTGGAGGCACTAGTGGGGTCGGGGGGAAGGCTCTGGTAGGAAAGATAGTAGTGGTGGGGAGGGAGGGGGGGGAGGGGGGGGGGCGAGGGGGTAGAAGCGCACGGTCAGGCGGCGGAGGGAGGGTACGCCGCTGGCGATGGCCGCCGCGGCGGGTGCGGCGACCGCGCAGGCCGGGCCGTAGGACGGCTCCACCAGCAGCGCCTCCAGCTGCGGGGCCGGAGTCAGCGGGGCCGGAGGCCTAGGGGGGTACGCGGGGATCGAAGTCGAACGTGCACGTACCCCGCGGGCGGCCCGGAGGGCGGCGGCGGCGTCCTCGGGGAGGGAGGGTACGCGGATCTCGCGCAGGCCGCAGGCGGCCAGCCCGGCGGCGGCCTCGGCCGGAAACCCTTCGATCTGGCCGGGATCGACTTCGATTCAATTCGATGGAGGTGTGTGTGTGTGTGTGTGTGTGTGGGGGGGGGGGGGGGGGGGGGAGGTACGGGGTACCTCGCTCGCGTCCCCATCGATGGCGAAGGTCGTGAGGGAGGGGGGGAGGAGCTCGCGCCAGCGGGGAGCAGGCCAGGAGGGGACGGACCACCCCGAGGCAAGCTCGACGGCGATCTCCTTGAGGGCAGGGCCGGAGGAGCCCGCGAGCGCCGCGAGGAGCGCCTCCAGCGCCTCCTCGCGCCCCACCGGCCTCTTGACGCGGACGGCCTCCTGCTCCTCGCTCGAGGGCCACGCCGGCCCGCACGCGACCTTTACGCTCGCGGGCGCGAGGCCCGCCGGCGCCGCCGCGAGCCGGCACAGGAGCTCGCGGCACGCCCGCGGGATCGCGACCGAGGCGCCCTGCACGATCGCGACGGCCTTCTTCGAGGGACGCCCGTACCCGTCCTCGTCCTCGTCCCCCTCCCCCTTCCCCTCCCCCCCCGCCTCCTCTTCGCCCTCGTCGCCGCTCTCCGGCGCCCCTTCGCCGTCCGAGTCGTAACTCTGCCCGGATCAAATTCAGATCGGTAGACGCAGACTAAGCTATAGGATCCGGAGGGGGCGACCGACCTCGACGAACTCGGTACCCTCCCTGTAGCCCAGGGGCACGACGACCGACTGGGCGCCCACGAGGACCCCCTTCTCGGCCAGCGAGCGGAGCAGGCGCGCCAGACCGGAGCCCGCCAGCGCCTTGCGCGGGAGGTCGTCGAAGGCCGGGCGAAGGTCCAGCTCGGGCCAGCGCACGCCGCCGAGCGCCGCGCGGAAGCGCCTGTCGACGGCCCAGAGCCGCGTGTTGTTTCGGACGAAGACCGCCTCGGCGCCTGCGTTGCGCGGCGCCGCGGTCAGCGAACGCGGATGCGCACTGCGGCGCGTGCACGTGCGGGGATGCCGCCGTCGGTCATCTACATCCCGGCGGCGGCCGCGGACGTCGACGTCGACGGGGCCGCCCCGGGGGAGCGACCCGGTCGCTCGCCAGGCGGCGCGCACCGACGCGCTCGAAGATGCGATGCAGCAGGTGATCCGGGAGACGCGCGAAATGGTTCGTCGGCTCGCCGGGAGGCATGTGAGCGCTCGCTCCCTGCGAGCCGCGGCCGCCGGGCGCGGCGAGCCTCAGTTCCGACGAGCATCGGCGTTCCCGGTGCGAGTTTGCGCAGGTTTACGAACCGAGGTGCGCGCTCGCTTCGTCGCCGGGCTCGCCGCGGCCGCGGGCTCCGCCTCGGCTGCGGCGCCCGCGCAGGCCTCCTCCTCCTCGTTCTCGCGCTTCGAGGACATCTTGAGCTTGCTGAGCAGGGATCCCATCCGACGCCGAGCACGCGTGCTCGGCCGCCGTTACTTTTCCGGTACCGGGGGCTTGTGGGGTAAGCGGACAAGCCTCCGCAATAGGGCAGCTGCTTGCAAGCTAGGCTGCAGGCTGCAGGCTGCAGCGGCTCGTCGGCTGCACGTGCAGCGCTAGCCTAGATGCAGCGCTAGCCTAGATGCAGCCTGCACGCGCATGATCATGAAGCCTCGCAGCCTGCAGCTGAGGCCCTCAGCTGCAGGCATGTGCAGCGCGCGGCTCGGGCACCGCGCTAGCGCTCCTCGGCCCCCGCGACCGCGGCCGCAGCCCGCGCGCAGCTGCAGCCTGCGGCCCCCTCGCGCCCCCGCCCCAACTAGTACCCAGAGACGGCAGCAAATGCCCAACTAAGCAGCCGAAGCTGGCGGTGCACACGCGGCAGCACTGACGCCGGTGCCGGCAGCAGCTCAAGTTCTCATATCCGCAGCCGGACCACATCTCGCCCCAAGCGCGGTGGCGACTTCGGAAGAGCGTACCCCCTACTCCTTCTTGCGGAAGCTCTTGGGCTTGGTGGCCTTCTTGAACTGTACCCCCTCCCCCGTCAAGTCCTCTCCCTTCCACTCCTCCTCGGGGCCAGTGAAGGCCGCGGGTACCGCCCCGAACTTGCCCATCACGACCCTGCTCGGACGGGTACGCGCTCGATCGAAAGCTGCTCTGGCCTGAGAAGAGAGAGAGAGAGCGCGCGCGTACCCCCTGGGGCCCGTCGGCATCGCCTTCTTCACCTGCCATATGCTCTTCGGCTTCATGTCGTCCTCGTCCCCCCCTGCGGGGGTACGTGAGCGGCGCGGCCGCGTCACGGGGAGGGCGGCCACTGGGCCGCTTCTTCGTTCGCACCCGCGTTGCCGGCGGACGAGGAGGCCCCGCGGGCACCCGAGGACGCGCCGGAGGCGCCCTTGCCGGCCTGTACCCCCGAAAATCAGATCGAATCGACTCAGATCAGATCGAATCAGATCTGATCTGATCCGAGGAGACGCACCCGCTCCATGGCCAGCTCGTAGGCCGACTTGCCCCCGCCCGCCTTCTTCTCCCCCCCTTGGCCCGCCTCGCCCCCGCCCTCCTCCCCCTCCTCGTTCGCCGCTTGCTCCTGGTACCCCCAGAGGCTCTCCTCGGGCCGGACGGGCTGCGGGGCGCCGTAGGGATGCGCCGCCGCCTGCCGCGCGACCTGTCGGATCGGCTAAGATCAGATCGGATCGGATCAGATCAGATATGATCTTATCGGACCTCCATGCGCGTCTTGAGGTCCGCTGCCTCCTGCTTCCTCTGCGGCGAAGAGGGTCGAAAGGGGCGGGAGGGACGAAGCAGGCCGGGCTCAGAGGAGGAGGAAACAAGCATGGGCGGGAGCTAGAGAGAGAGAACAGCTGAGCTGGAAGCAAACGGCGGGGCTCTGGAGGACGGAACAAGCACTCACGGGAGCTTGCTAGTCGAAGAGGAAAGAGGGCGGAGTGAACTAATCGATGAAACTAGCATGGGCGGGAGCTAGAGAGAGTGAACGGCTGCGGGGCCCGAGAAGAAAAGAGCGCGGGGGGAGGCTGGGCGGACGGGGCCTCGTGTAAAGATGACTGAACGGGGCATGAAAGTACTTCAGAGTTTAAAGCTCGAGAAAAGCTTGAATTCTAGATTAAGGCGCCCAGCTAGCTGGCATCTATTCTTGATCTAGAATTCAAGCATTTCTATTCTATTCTAGAGTAAGCTTGAATTGTAGAATAAGGCGTCTAGAACAATTATTGAATTAAGAGACGGGAGATCTATGTAGACAGCAGCCAGCTCGGGAGCGGCGGCACCTTCTTCTTGAGCTCCTCCCAAGCCTTCTCCTCCTCGATGCGCTTCAGCTCCCGCTCCGTCAGAGCGAAGGGGTCCGGCTGCGGGGGCCGCGGGGAGCAGCTCAGAAGCCGCGGACGCGGGCGGAGGACGGGAAGCGGCGCCGCGGGGATTCGACCCGCGGACCTCGGGCTGCTTCTCCTCGTCGCTGTCGCTGTCGCTGCCGCTGCCGCTGTCCCCGCCCTTCTCCTTCTTCTTTCCCCCGTCCTCCTCCTCCTCCTCCTCCTCCTCCTCCTGCACGCCGCACGTTCGAATCCGGAAGGATCGATTTCTGGCCGAGCGCGGCGCACCCGGCCCCGGCCCTTGCCCTTGGCCTCCCCGCGCGCCTCCTGCTCCGAGTCCGACGAGGCCGCAGCCGCCGCGGCCGCCCGCCTGCGCCCCGTCGGTCGGTCGGCCGGGCTCCCCGCCGGGTGCACGTGCCCCCGCAAAGAGGCAGGAGCAGACCTCGCCGGCCCCTCCTCCGCCCCCTCGTCGCCCTTGGGCGGCTCCCGCCGCGCCGCCTTCGCCGCCGCCGCCGCCGAGGAAGACGCGGACGGCGCCGCCGCGCCGCTGTCCTCCTCGTCCGCCTTCCGCTTCTTCCCCGCGGCCGCGCCCTCGTCCTTCTTCTCCTCCTCCTCCTCCTCCTCCTCTTCCTCCTCCTCGTCCTCGTCCTCGGCCTGCTTCTCCGCCGGGGCGGCGGGGGGCGCGCCGGGGGCGCCGGGCGGGGCGTAGCCGGGGTAGTACTGGGCGTAGTACGCGTAGTACTGCGCGTAGTACGCAGCTGTGGCGCGGGGGGCGGTCAGGCGCGGGGTAGAGGGCGCGGGCCCGGGGCGGCCCGCACCCGTTGCTGCCTCGTAGCCCGGGGGCGCGCCGGGAGGGGGCGGGGGAACCGCGCCGGCCTGCGGGCGGGAGAGCGGGCCGAGTCAGGCGCCAGCGGACTTCCGCTCCGAGGGTCCCTCACCGTGGGAGGCGGGCCCGGAGGCGGGGGCGGCACAGCGCCGGTCTGAAGAGCGCATGGTGGGGTGAGCAGGAGCGAGGACGGTTACGGAATGACGGGCGCACCGCTCCGGGCCAGGCGCCGTACCCGGGTGGGGCGCCCGGCGGGGGGCCGGGGGGCGGGGGAGGCGGCCGCTCCGGCGCTGCGCCGGCCGTAGTCAGCGCCGAACGAGCGCAGAGCCCGGGCGCAGAGCGCACGAGGGGGCGCGTTCGCATCCCGCTGCGGAATCCGATCGCTCGAAGGGCCAGCGCCGGCGCCGCCCGCCGGCCCGCCGGCCGAGTGCCCGCCGCCCGGCGGGCGCGGCGGGGCGGGCGCCGCATCGCTGCCGCGGCGGCGGCGGCCGCCGCTGCGCGCGCGGCGTCGGGCGCCCCGGTTTCCACGCCCTCCTTTAGGTCCTTGGAGTAGGCCCAGAGCGCCTCCTGCGCCCATGCGTGAGCGGCGTGAGCGGCGGGGCGTGGGAAGGAGCCGGCGGGCCGCGCGCGGGCGGACCTTCTCGATGCGCTGGAGCTCGCGCTCGGCATCCCGCTGCTCGCGCTTCTCCTCGAAGTTCTTGGTCCTCGCCTCCCGCACGCGTTGCGACACGGCCTTCTTGTGCCGGACGCTGTTCTCATGGTGCGCTCGGCTCTGCGCCGGGGCCATCGGCGGGCGTCGCGGGGCTCCAGGGCGCGCCCGACGCACGGCTTTGTTGTCGGTGATGTAGGTCTTGCAGTACTCGCAGTACCACCTGCGCATCGACCGCCGCCGCTCGGCGGGACGAGCGCGACAGCGGCGAATCGCTTCGTCAGCGCACCGAGGGATGGAGGTCCAGTAGCTGGACATCCTCGCGGCGGCCGCTGCTCGCCCGGTCTGTGATGCGCCGCTCGCTCCCGGTGCCTTACTCCTCTCCCACTCGGCCTAGCTCGCACGAAAGGCTCGCTAGGCTCGCTCAGATGGGGCTGGTCGCGAGTCGAGCTGTACCCGGCTCAGTTCGTTGCAAAAATGGCCTTCGTCGCTCCGATCGCCGCTGTCAGCCGTGTGGCCCCCGCGGAGATCTCCTCCGCATCGGTCCGGTCGCAGGCTCCGGCCTCGACCCCTGCCCGGTGCGGTCGCGACCCTTTGCACACAAGAATCTTGCAATTCCTCCCGCCCTCCCTGGCTCGCTGGGGCGCTGATCGCCGCCCGCGATCGCTTGTAGGTCGAAGTTCGTCGGCTCGGCGCAGATCAGCAGCGGCCGCTTCTTCGCCGGCCAGGTCGCGACCCGGAAGTTCGTCGCGTTGGCGGCGCCCGCGCCGTTCAGCGTTAGCTGCCAGGGTCCGTGATTCTGCTTGCTCGAGCGATCGTGATTCCGATCCAAAATGCCTTGGCGCAGCGGCCGACGTTGCCTCGGAGTGGGAGCAGAAGAACCAGGAGTGGCAGGGCAGCTCCCCGCGCGAGGCACGTGCAGCGAGATTGAGGCATCACGGATCTTCTCCTGACGGGCGTCTCCCGCTGCAGATCATCGAGGAGGCGCTCAAGAAGTGGGGCGGCGATGTGGCCATCAGCTTCAGCGGTGCTGAGGACGTCGTCCTGATCGAGTACGCTCTGTAAGCACTTCTCCTGGCTCTGCCCGGCCGCCCGCGCCCCGCGCTGCCCGACCGTCCCGCCGACCCTTTCGCGCCCCGCAGCCAGACCAAGCTGCCGTTCCGCGTCTTCTCCCTCGACACGGGCCGCCTGCACCCGGAGACCTACCGCTTCTTCGAGAAGGTCCGCGCCCGCGCCGGATCCCAAGCGGCGACCGCGTGCGCCCCACCTCGGGTTCGAATTCGATCCCAGGTCGAGAAGCACTACGGGATCAAGATCGAGTACTGCTTCCCCGAGAAGGAGGCGGTGGAGAAGCTCGTGCGCGAGAAGGGCATGTTCTCGTTCTACGTCGACGGCCACAACGAGTGCTGCGGCATCCGCAAGGCGCGCCCGCCCCGCAGCGATCTCGACGTGCGAGCGAGCGAGCGAGCGAGCGCCCGCACCCGCAGGTCCAGCCGCTGCGCCAGCACCTGGGTACCCTGAAGGCGTGGATCACGGGCCAGCGCAAGGACCAGAGCCCCGGGACCCGCAACAGCATCCCCGTCGTCCAGCTCGACCCGGCCTTCAAGGGCGTCGGCGGCGGCGACCTCATCAAGTACAACCCGCTCGCCAACGTCAGCTCCGAGGACGTCTGGCTCAGCATCCGCACCCTCGAGGTGCGCGCCGCGCGGCCGCGCACCCCCCTCCGGCTCCGCCCCCGGGGCCGACCCCTCGCCCCGCAGGTCCCGTACAACGAGCTCCACGAGAAGGGCATCGTCTCGATCGGCTGCGAGCCGTGCACCAAGGTCCGCGCGGCGCGGCGCCCGTCGACTGCGCCGGCGGGCATTCCTGTTCTGACGCCCCGCGCCCCGCGCCCCTTGCAGGCCACCCTCCCCTCGCAGCACGAGCGCGAGGGCCGCTGGTGGTGGGAGGACGCGACCCAGAAGGAGTGCGGTGCGCGGCCGCCGACGCCCCCGCCCTCGCGCTCTTCGTGTGCCCGGACCGACGGCCGCGGGCCGCGCAGGCCTGCACAAGGGCAACATCGCCAAGTGAGCAGTTCCAGGCGGTTTCTTAGCAGGATCTTCTTTCAAAGCTTAAGTGCGAGTCATGTAGTAAAATCAAAAAGCGATCGACAGCCGCGACGCGAGCTAGCCGGCCATCTGCCTACATCTGGGCGCCGGGCGGCTCTCCGAACGCTAGCTCGTCCGGCTGCGGAGCAGACCCCTCCGCGTCCGTGCGCGAATTAATGGGGAGAGGCCGCGAGGTTATCTTCCCGAGGGCCTTCCGCGCCTCGTTGCGCGCGGCGTGCATCCGGAGGAGGAGGTCGAGGCGCCGGTCGAAGAGGGCCGGGTCGCCACTTGGAGGGCCGGCGGGCGGATCCGGAGATGCCTCCTTGGGGCGCGGGGGTGGGCTTCGGGCGCCGGGCGCCCGTAGGGGCTGCAGCTGTGGGGCGCTGGGGGCGGGGGCTGGGGACGGGGCGGTCGCTGGCTGGTCCAGGAACCGGCGGAGGTCGTCGGGGCGGGTTCCTTTGGGGAAGTGCGCGGACAGGAGCCACATGGGAAGGAGCCCGGCCTGCGCAGAGGGCGGAGGGGGATCAGGTCAGTTGCTGCTCGAAGAAGCCTGCTAGAAGTCACGCTAGATTCGCGGTCTAGGCGGCGCCCCGGGCTCCAACCGCGCCGGACCGTCTGGGACCGGGACCCTCGCCGGGGTCTGCTCGGAGTGGAGGCGGAGTACCCGGAGCCGGGAAAGCGCCACCGGGCGGGGCAATGGTTCGCAATTTTCCATCAGCGCTTGTGGTCTAGGGGTAGAATACTTCGTTGCCATCGAAGAGACCCGGGTTCGAGTCCCGGCAGGCGCACTTTTGTCGCTTCGACCCCCGGCGGGGGAATTTCGCGAAACGCGTTCAGTTATGCGTTCTCGCGCGCGGAAACGCCCCTTTATGCTTCTAATGAGCGTCCTTAAGCTTAAGCGCTCGCTGCGTCCCGGCCAGAGGCAAGGTCGCGCGCACATCGAACATGTCGAGGACCTCCCTCGCCTGGACGGGCGGCGCCGCGCCGTTCTTGATGCACTCGGCCAGCCGGTACAGGATCGCGGTCTCCAGCGGGTAGCCCGTCTCCTCGTCCGGCTTTCGCCGCCGCGTCTCGGCGCCCAGCGTGTAGAGGCCCGTCCCGCCCCGCACGGAGGCCCGTTGCTGCAGGGAGATCAGCAGCAGCTTGCGATTGCGGGCGCGGCGCGGGGAGCAGCGTCTCACCGAGGAGCTCTTGGAGTGGACGTGAGCTATAGAGTGCGAGGCGCGCATCTCGTTACGGGGGCGGCCGCGCGGCCTGGGCAGGATGGGCACGTCCGAGGAAATCTGGCGCATGGAGGATCAGCCTAAGGGAAGGGAAAAGCGGAGCACGGGCGAGGACAGGGAACGCTGGTGCGTACGGCGGGAATGGGGCGGAACTGGGGCCCGTCGGCGCGGCTGCGGGCGATGGCCCGGGGGCTCCTCACGCCGTCGAGGGGCGCCGGGAGGGCGGGGTCGGGGTCGGGCTGGATGGGCTTGGGGTGGTACGTGTTGGCGGGCGGGCCGAGCTGGGGCACGAAGGGGTCGCCCCCGTCCGGCCCGAAGAGCGGAGTGTACGCGCGGGTCGCGGCGGCGGCCGCGGCCGCCGACCCGGCGGCCTCTCCGCCCCCGAAGACCTTCCCGTAGAGATCCGCGAGCAGCGTGCAGTACCTAAGCGGGGAGGGGGCGAGCCTGAGCGGGGCCCGGGGCGGGAGGCGCGCTTCAGACGCCGGCGCCGGGCGCACGAGTGAGAGTCGGCCGAGCGGGCCCAGGAGCCGGCGACCTGTTCGCGCGCGGCTTAGCGAGCGAGCGCTCCGGGCTAGGCCCGGGGTACGGAAGGGGGCCGGCGCGCACGTCAAAGAGAAAGTCGACGAAGGGGGCGCAGGGGAGGCCGGCCCCGCCCCGGGCCTCCTGCTCCCAGTCGTGCCTCGCGCCCGCCGCCGCGTCCTCGGGCGTGACGTCGGGCCGCAGCTCCGCTGTCATCTGAGGGCGCGGCGCCTCGCCGAGTCAGACAAGGCGTCTGGTGCCGCGGCTGCCCGGGACGGGCGCGCCTTCGAATGCATCGAAGCGAAAGCATCGAAGGCGATTTTCGCGCCGGACACGTCCTTGGGAAGCGCGCGCCACCACTGCGGGGCAGGATCGCGGGCGCGGGGCGGGCGCGGGGCGGCGCGGGGCGCCGCCACACACCATGTCGACGATTGCGTGGATGGCGGGATCCGCGAAGAGCTTCCGGTGCGCCGCGCGCCGCCGCTCCACCGCGTGGGCCTCGCCGAGGAACAGGCGGTCCGCCTCAACCAGCACCATGCTCCGCACGGCGGCCGCCACCGCTGCGGAAAGCGTCAAGGGCGGGCAGGCGCGCGCGGGGGGCGCTCGGCTGCCGCGCACTTGTGATATCACAGGTGATGAAAGCGCGCAGGCGGCGCTTGGCCTCCTCGGGCGTGAAGGCGCTCCGCCCGCCGGCATCGGCGAGGAAAGGACGAATGGCCCGTACGAGGTCGTCCGGGCGCTGCCGCTGCATGAAATCGAGCACAGCTGCGCGCATCTCCTGCCTCTTTGCGATATCGGGCTCCAGGTAGTCGAAGTTGACCCATGCGGCCAGAAAAGCACCCAGCCGCGAGTAAGGGCTGTTGCGCAAGGAGAACCGTGCCGCTTCCACACTCTGCGGCATCTTACCCTTAGCTACAGCTCCTTCGGCCAGAGCCTTAGCTACAGCTCCTGCGGCCTGCCCAGACTAGCTAAAGTTCCTGAGACCCGGGCCGGCTGCCGCGGCTGGGGATGCGCTTCTGCTGACGGCCTGTTATGAGCTTTGGGCGCTTTGCCTTGGGGTTTCAGACTCGCTGTGAGCTTTGGGCAGCAAGCGTCGTACCCGGGTCGCAGTCGCAGCCGTACCCAGGAGGCCGACCCGCGGGTGGTGCCGCGGGCACGATGTCGGCACAGAAGTGCGTCGTCGGCATTCCCGTCACACTGCTCCGTCACATTCGAAGCTGATTGTCCGCTTGCCGCGCAGGAAGCTGCAAGGCAAGTCGTGAACTCCAGTGCAGCGGATGCTGACGCTAACGAGCTTCGCGCAGGCGAGATCGATCGCACGCTAAAGCTAATCCAGGAAGGCATTGGCGAATTCGATGAAATATGGGAGAAGGTCCACAGTGCCCAGAACGCGAACCAGAAGGAGAAGTACGAGGCGGATCTGAAGAAGCAGATCAAGAAGCTTCAGCGGTCTGCTGTCCTCCATGGCTCAAACGCTACGGCGCCGTCATTCGCGTCGCGCAGGTACCGTGACCAGATCAAGTCATGGCTGACAAGCAATGACATCAAGGACAAGCGACCGCTCATCGATGCCCGCAAGGCCATCGAGGCGGTGCGGCGGCTTGCATGCATGGGCGCGCCATTGCTTAGCTGACCGCCGCTCCCAGGAAATGGAGCGCTTCAAGGTTTGCGAAAAGGAGACAAAGACCAAGGCGTACTCGAAGGAGGGCCTGGGCCAGAAGGACAAGGTTGATCCCCAGGCGAAGGCGAAACAGGAAGTCTGCGCATCGCCGGACCCAGGGCCCCATCGCCTTGCTGACGCGTGTCCGCACGTTCGCAGGTACGACAATGGATCGGTGACTGTCTAGATACGTTGCAGACCCAGATCGATTCGTTCGAGGCGGACCTGGAGGCGATGCGGACGAAGAAGAGCAAGTCCGCGGGCGATAAGGCGAAGTGCGATGCGCTGGAAAGGTGCAGCGAAAGGCATAAACACCATCAAAGAAAGCTGGAACAGATATTGCGGCTTATGGAAAACGACTCGCTATCGCCCGACAAGGTCCACCGCCACTGGGCCCCTTCCTATCTCGGACCTGGGCTCACGCCGCGCCTTCCTCGCAGATCAACGAAGTAAGAGACGGCATACAATACTATCTCGACAGCAATCAGGCGCGCTCGCGAATCGCTTGCGTCCGCGCCGCCGCCGCTCACTTTGAAATCAGGAGGCGGACTTCGTCGAGGACGAGGAGTTGTACGAGGGGCTCAAGCTTGACGAGTTCGGCGTGGGAGACCAAAGCGGATCCGAAGACAACAGCGACATCGAGAGCGATCTGAAGGGTGCGCGGCCGTCGCTGGGGCGTCGATGTCCTGTTGCGGGCGAGCCGACGCCGTGAGCAGACGACACGAGGAGCGAACAGTCCGGAGCGACCGCTGGAAAGAAGGAGTCGGCGCCCGAACCGCCGAAGCCAAAGCCTGTTCCAGTTCCCGAACCGCCGAAGGTGCCCGCTGCCCCGCCGCGCCGCCCGGCTCGGCCCTGAGCCAGACGGCCGCAGCCGGCGTCCGTTCTCGCGACCCCGGCGGCAAGGCCAGCAGCGGCAGCGAAACCGGCACCAGCACCGGCGGCACCGGCGGCGCGGGCGGCGGTGGCGCCCGCAGCCGCCCCGGCGGCGGCAGCGGCGGCGGCAAGAAAAGCGGAAGTACACGAACCGCCCAAACCGCCGCTCGCGGCAATGGCAGGAAAGCCTGGCGCTCCCACGGCGGCGGCGGTCGTTGCGCAAGCGAGGGGCCGAGCGGCCAGCCGCTTACCGCGGCCGAGGTCGCGCGCGGCCTCGCGAGCGGCTCCCAGCCGAAGGCGCCCACTGCGGCGGCGGCCGTCATGGCGGGGCCCCGGCGCAGGCTCCGCCCCCTCCGGCGCACCCTCCCCAGCCCTCCCCCACCGCGGCCGCGCACGCAGCCGAGCAGGCGTCTGCCGCGGCAGCGGCGGCAGCAGCGCAGCAGGCGGCGCAGCACGCAGCAGCAGCGCAGCAGGCGGCCGCCGCGCAGCAAGCGGCGCAACAGGCGGCGGCCGCGCAGGCGGCCCAGCAGCAGGCGGCGGCGGCGGCAGCAGCGGCGGCGGCGGCGCAGCAGGCGGCCGCTGCCGCGGCGGCCATTCAGGGCCCTTCCTCTTCCGACCTCTTCAAGTCTTCCCCGCAGGCGAGCGAAGAAGCGATGCTGCTCCGGGCCGCAAGCGAGGCTGCCCTCGACGAATCCCCCCTGGTCCGCCTCTACCCCTCCTCCCTTCCACCCCCCCCCCTCACCGTCCCTCCCTCAGGACGCCTTTGCCACGGGCTCCGTCCTGGGCGCCCTCGAAGACCTCGCCTCCGCCGGCCCCGACATCCACGCCCAGCGTGCGTACCCCCCTCTTCCTCCCTCCCCAAAAGCCTTTTCCCCGTTTCCATTCTTTCCTTCCTCCGTCTCCTCCTCCTTGCGTTCCGGTGATGCCTTGTTCTCTACCTTCGCGAACCGAGCGATTCATGATGGATACTTATTACTGGTGCTCCGCGCACCCTGAGGAACGCCGATATTTTCTCTTTCTTTCGAAACTTAGCTTCCTCTTCCGTGGCCGGTGATGCCCAATATAATCTTTGAGACCTGAACTTATGTTGACAAACTCGGCGCCTAGCACGCGCCCTGACGGCCTACGTCCCCTTGCCCGTTTTTTATTTCTCGCTCCACTTCAGCGCCTATTTCTCGCTCCACTTCCAGCGCCCACTGATGCCCAATATAATCTTTGAGACCTGAACTCTCTGTTGACAAACTCGGCGCCTAGCACGCGCCCTGAGGGCCCATCTCCACTTCCCCGTTTATCACCCCTTTTCGCTTCTTTTCGCGCTCATAATCCTCAAGAGCCCCCTGATGCCCAATATAATCTTTGAGACCTGAACTCTCTGTTGACAAACCTGGCGCCTAGCACGCGCCCTGAGGGCTCTACCCGCCCCCCTCTGCCCCCTACTGCCGCCCTCCCTCCCCGCCCGCCCCGCGCCGCTGACCGCCTCGATTGGGCTTCTTCCTTTCGCCGCAGTCCTCGCTGGAGACCACTCCGCCCGCCTCGCCGCCCTCGAAACTTCGTACCGTATGATCCCCGAGCCCGCCGACTCCGAACGGTGCCCGTTTTTCTTCCTTCTTCCTTTCCGTGGAGAGGGGTTTCGGATCGAATGTCTCCGGCGCCGCAGCCCGAAGGTGTACGTCCCAAGGAACCCCTGCGCCGTCCCGGCCTCCTTCCCCCAGATGCCCCTACCCCTCTTCGAGGAGGGCGCCACCTTCGAGCGGCTGGACACGGACACGCTCTTCTTCGTCTTCTACTACCAGCAGGGCTCCCTCCAGCAGTACCTCGCCGCCCGCGAGCTCAAGAAGCAGTCCTGGCGCTACCACAAGAAGTACCTCACCTGGTTCCAGCGGCACGAGGAGCCCAAGCTCACCACCGACGAGTACGAGCAGGCGCGCCGCCTTCTTTCGAGTACCCCCTCGGGACTCTCCCCCTTCCCTTATTTCTTCGTTCGCAGGGCACGTACGTGTACTTCGACTACGAGACCGGCTGGTGCCAGCGGATCAAGGTGCCCCCCGCTTCTCGTTTCAAAAACCCGCTTCCACCCTTACGCCGTTCCCCCCACCTCAGTCCGAATTCACTTTCGAGTACGGGTACCTGGAAGATCTCGAGCTGCTCTGAGGGGCCCCTCCAGGGCCCCTCCCCTCAGCCCGTGCCGCGTTCCTTCCCGCCGCGGCGCTCCCCTTCCCTTCGTCTCCTTTCGGCCTGTAGGTCAGCGCGACTGTATTCATGTTCCCAATCGCATTGAACCTCCGAAACGCGCGCTTGCACGTGTGCCACGGTTCATATCTCGCTTTGCACATGTATGTGTAGCCTCCACCGACCAGACCGAAATGAGGGGGCGAGTGGGCTGGGCCAGCGTTGAAAAAGTTCGAGCGACTGCATTGTTACCGAGATACGGAAGTACGGAAACCTAGGGATCACTATCTTACAGCGGGCAAGGGACGGGACCGGAAGTTCGAAAAACGGGCGGAAGGGAAGGAGGAGGGAGGGCGGGCGGCGGGGGGCGGACGAGGGGAGGACGGGGCGGAGGGAAGGAGGCGGCGGGGTCCGGGGGCTGCAGCTAAGCTCGTTAGTCGTCGGCGACGACGACGACCTCCTTGGACATCCTTTGGATGTCCTTCTCGATGTTCGCGAGCTCCGCCTCGAGGTCCTCCTTCCGCTTCTTCTTGCTCACCGTGTCGAGGACGACGGGCAGCGTCTGGAACTGCCTGTTGAGGACCTCCCACCGCTGCTTCAGGCCCGAGAGGACCTCGCGCTTCTCGTCCTCGGCGAGCACGCGGAACCGCGGCTGGCCGGCCCGCTCGTGTGCGTCCTGCACGTTGCGGATGTACTCGTACTCCTCCGCTATCTGCGTCTTCACCTTCTCCAGGTACTGCGGCACTGCGAGGTGTGTCAGGCGGGCCGCGCAGAGCCGAGGCGCGCGAGCAGGCGCGGGCGGACCCTTGCCGTAATCCGGCTTCTTCGTGTAATCCAAGGGCTCCGGCTTCCGCTTGGGCACTGCGCGCCGGAGCGTCAGGTCCCAGTTTAGCTTCCGGACTGGGCCGTTGGCCGTGCGGCCCGGCGCACCCATGAGGATGTTCTCTACTGCGTTAGCGGTGATGAAATTCTTCTCGCTCTTCAGATTCATGATCGGCTTCTCCTCCTTCCTGGGCACCGACGGCTTCTTCTCCTCTGTCCTCATGAAGGGCTTGGCTGCGCGGCGCAGGTGTTCGGTCAGCACGAAGATCGGAAGGAGTAGCTTAGCTAGTGTGGCGCGTGGACGGCTAGGACAGGGCGGGGCCGCGCTCACGCTCAGGCAGGACGCCCTTGGTCTTCTCGCCGGCCCGGACGAACGCCTTCGGGTCAGGCTTGCCCACAGGCCTGCCCATCGTCGCTGCGGGCTTCTTCTGCTTGGCCGCCTCCGGCAGCTCGGGCGGATGCATGCTCTTGTACTGTGGTGGCTTCATGCGCGGCGCCTCCTGCATCGGGATAAGGTTGAAGATGCTCTCGCCCGTCTCCATGTTGTGCTGCTGTGGTTCTGCTGCTCTTGATGCCTAGCTTCGCTCGGCGGTCGTGCTCTGTATTTGGTCTGGGTCTCGGTTGTGTACCCAGGGCGGGTCCTTCAACGTGTACCCCGGCGCCGCAGCAAAATGTCGATCCTCGACAAGCACGAGCTGGTTCTGATCCTGGACTTCGGATCGCAGTACACGCACCTCATTGCACGGAGAGTTCGTGAGCTCAACGTTTTCTGCGAGCTCGTCGCGTGCAATGTCCCCGTCGAAACGATCAAGGCGAAGAAGCCGAAGGCGATCATCCTCTCCGGAGGCCCTAGCTCAGTGTGCGTACGCAGCCCGCGCGGCTCCTGGCAGCACACCGGCGCAAGAGCTGGGCCCCGATCGCGCGCCGCTAGCGGATAGTCAGCAGGGCGGGGCCGCAGCCACGACGCCACCCTGACTTGCGCTGACCCGGTTATTGCGTGGCAGGTACGAGAAGGACGCGCCCCATGCGCCCGCTGAGTTGTGGGAGCTGGACCTGCCAATGCTCGGGATCTGCTACGGCATGCAGGAGATGTGCCGCTCGCACGGCGGCACGGTCACTGCTGGAGACAAGCGCGAGTTCGGTCGCGCCGAGCTGAAGATCAACAAGGCTAACCCGCTCTTCGAGGGGCTGCCCGGTCCGTCCCGTCCTCGTCCCCGCCCCGCCACGGGCCCCTGCGCGCGGGGCGCAAGAGCGGCCGGCCGCACCTCGCGCCTTCGATCGCACGCCGTCCCTTCCGCTCACGCGCGCTGCCGCAGCGAGCGTGGAGGTGTGGATGAGCCACGGCGACAAGGTCACTGCGCTGCCCCCGGGCTTCGAGGACGTCGCGCACAGCGACAACTCGGAGCACGCGGCCGTCGGCCACAAGGAGAAGCGCATGTACGGAATCCAGGTACCCGCCCCGCCGCCGCCGCCGCACCCACCGCCCGCGCGCGCCGCCAGCGCCTCACGCCGGGCGCCGCCAGTTCCACCCCGAGGTGACGCACACGCCCCTGGGGAAGGAGATCCTGAAGAACTTCGTTCGCGGCATTGCGGGCCTCAAGGGTACGCCCTTACGCCTCCCCCCCCCCCTTCCCCCCGTCTCCTTCTCCTTCGCCGAGCGCGCCCCGTACCCCCAGGCGACTGGTCCATGGGGTCCTACATCGACGAGGCGATCCAGACGATCCGCGATCAGGTGCCGGAGGGCTCGAAGAAGCCGTACCCCCTTCGCTTGAACGTACCCCCCGGCCAGGTGGGGGAGAAGGGCCGGGTGATCGGGGCGGTCTCGGGCGGCGTGGACTCGTCCGTCGCGGCCGTCCTCATGAACCGCGCCATCGGCGACCGGTGCGCGGCGCCTCCCGAGCGGGGCCGGGCGTAGTGTTGCTGTCCTAGCTCCTCGCCATTCCCGGCTCCTAGAGCTTCAGCGCTCGATCCTTAGATGCCGGCGTTCCCAGCCGTTCAGCGGCCGCCGCGTCCGCCGCGGGCGGGCGGGCGGGCGGGCAGCCGGGCGGGCGGAGAGCGTCCAGAGTGGCCGGGGCTAGCTAGCGCCGGGGGCGGCTCAGCGTCCTCCGGTCCTCGCACCCCGTCCGATGCGGATTCGACCCCGCGCGCGCGCGCAGCTTCCACGCGTTCCTCATCGACAGCGGCACGCTGCGCCTGAACGAGGCGGACGAGGCGCTCCCCCCCCCCCCCCCTCCCCGCCGCCCCGCCTAACTCCTACTCAGGTGGTGAAGCGGCTGCGGGACCGGATGGGCATCCACCTGACGGTCGTCGACGCCGCCGACCTCTTCCTCGACCGCCTCAAGGGTGCGCTGTTGAAGGCTTCACGGCCCGCCCCGCCTTGCCCCCGTGCCGCGCAGCTCTAGCGTCCTCCTTCCTCCTCCTATGGCTGTACAGCCCGCCCTAGCCTAGCCTCCAAGCCCCGCCTCTTTCGGCTCCCTCCGGTCCCTCTTGCCCCCCCCCCCCCCCCCTTCCCCCCCCCTCCCCCCGATTCCGGGTGCCCCCCTCCTTTCTTCCTCGCGTTGACCCCCGCTTTCTTTTTCGCCGCAGGCGTGGAGGACCCCGAGAAGAAGCGGAAGATCATCGGCAACACGTTCATCGACGTGTTCGAGGCGCGGCTGTACCCCTCCTCCGCCACCACCCGTCTTTACCCCGAAAAGCTGAGCCGCGTACCCCCGCAGGTTGAGGCGAAGAAGCTCGGCAAGGTGGACTTCTTGCTGCAGGGCACGCTGTACCCCGACGTGATTGAATCGATCTCGTACAAGGCCCGCCCTCCCCTTTCCCCCTCGATCCAAACCGGTCGGGCTCGCTAAACTCCTCCTCACTCTCGTCCGCCCCCAGGGCCCATCGGTCGTGATCAAGAGCCACCACAACGTCGGGGGGCTACCAGAGAAGATGAACCTGAAGCTCATCGAGCCCCTGAGGGAGCTTTTCAAGGTGCGGGGGGTACGGCGGGGCCGGCCGAGGCTCGCGGCTGACGCGTCGGGGCGGGGGGGTACAGGACGAGGTCCGGACGCTGGGTCTCAAGCTCGGGATCGACGAGGACTCGGTTTTCCGGCACCCCTTCCCCGGCCCGGGCCTGGCCATCCGGTAAGCGCGGCCCCGCCGCCCCCTCGTCCGGCGGCACGGCGCGGCGCGGCGCGGCTCACGCGCCCCCCGCAGCGTCATCAGCGACGTGTCCAAGCCGCAGCTCGACATCCTCCGCCAGGCAGGCGTACCCCCCGCGAGCTTCTTCCCCCCCCCCCTGAGCCCGGTTTGGGGTAGGCCGACGCGATCTGGCTCGAGGAGATCCGGAAGGCGGGTCTCTACCGCCAGATCGGCCAGGCGCGTACCCCCCAACCCCGCCCGCCGCCGCGCCCCTGCCGCCCCTCGTTTATTCTCGCCGCAGGCGTTCGCCGTCCTTCTGCCGGTGAAGAGCGTCGGCGTGATGGGCGACTGCCGCACCTACGAGCAGGCGCACCCGGCCCTCGTACCCCCCCGTGCACTTTAAGCTCTTAACCCCGTACCCCCCGCAGGTCGTCGCCCTGCGGGCAGTCTCCACGACGGACTTCATGACGGCCGACTGGTGCGCCCGCCGCGCCCGCAGTGCCTGCATCCGTACCCCCTCGCTAAGCAGGGGGTACAGGTTCCCCATGCCAACGGAGGTGCTCCAGCGTGCGTCGAACCGCATCATCAACGAGGTCCGTGGCGTCAACCGGGTACGCCTGTGGACTTCGCTCGCACCCCTCCCTCTCCGTCCCCCGACCTTGTCGTACCCGCCGCAGGTCTGCTACGACATTAGCTCGAAGCCTCCTGCGACGATTGAGTGGGAATGAGTGCGGGGCTGGAACTTTGAATTCGAAGCTGGAGCCTCGGACGCCCTATGGCCCTATGGCGCCCAATCGCAACGTCGACCCGTTTTAATCCGATGACCAGCCATGCGGTTTCCGCATTCGTTGCGAACTTTTGGAATGCCCTCTAGCTCTAGATCTGCGGCCCGGCTGTTTCCTGTGCACCGGTAACATAATGCGAATGCTCATATTGTGATACCATGCATATGATATCGCCGAGTCGATCGATATCATGATCATCATCATACCAAGATGGCGCGCGCTGCAGCTGCGCGGGCGCCCCGGCCAGGCGCAGGCGCGCGCGCGGCTGGCGCCGGCTATCGCGTGCATAAATGGCGCCGGCTGCCACGTCGACGGGTATACCATCATCAGAGCGTCGGGGACGCAGGGACCGCGGCAGGGTATACTAATTGGAAATCGTGACCGCGTGCGTGAATCCGTGCACGGTGCACCGTGCACGTGCACGTGCACGTGCAAAACGCATTAATTTCATGCCGCATTAATAGTAAGGTTATGCTTTGTTTTTTTGGTGAATTACCGGCCACAGGCCCACAGCCTCTAGTCTACTCCAGCACTGTGGCCCTGTGGGGGCGTATTATGCCGCGTATACAAGGTTACTAGTTATGCTGGAGAGTCAGTGGAGACTCAGTGGAGCCTAGAGTGGAGTGCTGGGAGAGTATGCTGGAGAGCTAGAAATATTTAGTGGGCTGCATATTCATACTAGTAGTACTAAACATTTTTGGGCGATGTACGTATATACGTGGGCTCTTGCCAAAGGTCGAGCTCTCGAGCTTGCCCCTTCGCTGTCAATGCATTGTTAACCCTCGGAGGTTCGATGAGTCACGCGTCATGGAGGTTTGGGTGTTATATTGCGATCAGGTACGCCCCGCACTAACAGGGGGGCTAGCACTAACCGACGCGGGGAGTAACAGCCGACGTACCCCCCGGGGGGCCTCCCGGCCTCTGACTACGCTCAGGCTCTAACTGAATGCTGTACCCCCTCACTGGCCGAAGTGCGACGGTCCCCAGTCGAGGTCGGGGTGGGGCCATGGGGGCCTCCGGCGGGGTACGATGCTCCCGCTTGCCAGTTCCATGTACTCCCCCACGGGGTTGTCTTCGTCTGCGAGGTCCTTATAGTTGCCCTTTACGAGATCCGCTGCCGCTTTGCGCCAGCGAACGGCCACGTTGTACGTGTTGTCGATGATGTTCTGCACCGTACCCTCCATAGGTGTTAGGGACGGTTTGTAGGTGAGATAGTCGTCCCTCTTACGCAGGTTCAATTCCCTTTCGTAGTACTCCACTGCGCTTGGGAGGGCCCTGAGCTCCACCGCGTGCTCGCCCGGGTCCGACGAGCTAATGAGTCCGGAGCGCTGCAGTGCGTTCACAGCCGCCCGCAACACGATTTTGCCTACCCCCCGCATCGAATCCCTCTGCTCGGGCGTCCCGTACTCCCCCTGCGGCCCGTAATCGTTGTAGTAGCTTTCTATTTCGACGGTGGCTGGCTTATTGCCGACCTGAGGCTTGACAGAGCCGTACACCCATGCCATAGCGTCATTGTCCGCTGAGCGGGCTTTCTTGGAAGGGGGCGGCAGCACTTCGATTTTGAACTCCCTGGTCCGTCGGTTGACGAGTGTTTTTAGATTGAGGGGGAGGCGCGTATCCCCGAATTTATCAGGAAAGAGGCGGTGTAGCTTAAACCACGCTTCCTGATCACCGTAGGTGTACGACATTTGCTCGCGGCTCGCTGAGAATTTATACCTGTACCCCCTACTCAGGCGATCCTCCGCCACTTCAGGCGACCGTTCTCGACGTCGGGGTAGAATCGGTCCTCTGGTAAAATCTCTGGCCTCGTCTCGCCTGGTAGACGATTGCGGTCATCTGTCAGCCACTCGCGCAGGGCACCGCCAAGGGCGCGGCCACGGGCCGTTGCCGCCTCTCGCTCTCTGGCCGCCCTTACCTCAAGGAGCTGAGCCCCCGTTGGGTCGGGGGGGCCGTACGTTACGGATGCGATGTAGGGATCGCCCGCCTCAATTCCGTTCCAACCCTCGGGTATCAAATACGGGGGCGGGGCGTAGAGGGGTTCATCGAACTCTTCGGGCTCCCGCGGGGTCTGATTGTAGTACACGAGCTTCTGAATGCTTCTCCTGAAGTCGTTGAGTGGATTTCCCCCATCTTCCGGACCCAGGTACGCCCGGAATATTGACTCTTGGATGTCATCGGGCAGTTCGCCCATGGGGCTCTTGCGCGAGCCGAATACCCACCAGAGCTTCTTCAGCTCGTCGAGCACGCCGCCCAGATTGTCACTGTAGCTTATTTCGGCTACGGGGGGGTCGTACGTTCGAACATCCACTGTCGATTTGAGCCCTTTGCGAGCTACGTCGCGCAACGTTGTAGCTGTCACGCCCCCATCTGAAATTGATCTTGGGATTTCCTCCTTCACCCAGTCTATCAGCCCGCGCACTTGCTGGACATAGTCTTTAATGTACCCGGACATTTGCAATTGCACACATCAAGAAATTCTAAACGCTACTGCGAAGCTAAGGCTATGGACTGCGAGACTTGCGAGAACTTACAACAGGGGAGCGCGGCGTGGCACGCGGCGCGCCGTGAAAAACTAACAGCATCTAATTTTGCGGCTGCGTGCGGCATAAATCCCTGGAAATCCAGGGCCCGCCTCTGGGCGGAGCTAAGCGGGATAGCAGAGGAAAACAACTTTGACAACCCTGCCCTAACCTACGGGCATGACTATGAGCCCCTCGCGGTCTCTATCTACAAGGCACTGAACGATAACGTTGACATTAAACATACTGGACTGCACGAACATAAGGAGCTGCCCTTCCTGGCGGGAAGCCCGGACGGGTTAATCGGAAACGATCGCATCCTCGAAATAAAGGCGCCCTACAAACAAGAACTCTATGACAAGGTTCCTACCTATTACATGACGCAGCTGCAAGGACTTTTAGACATAACGGGCCGCGAGTGGGCCGAACTTTTTTGCTTCACTCCTCTGCGCGTGCAAACGTGGTACGTCAGGCGCGACGAGAGGTACATCGAGCTCATGAGGAAGTGCTTACATCTATTTTGGATGCACGTCAAGGCGGGGACGCCGCCCGAGCCCTACAGCGATCGAATGAAGTCAGAGAACCTCAGCGAGGAGCAGGCGGCGCTGCGCGAGTTTAAGTCGTACGCCCTCCTCTAGTGTCCGGACCTTTCCAATACTCTATATGATTATTGGGAGGGTCCGGACACGTCTCTTGGTCAGACTACTTCTGTCCCAGGTCTTTGGAATCTTAATATAAATTTTCCCGGGACCCGGGACAGGGCTTGGTCGGACTCACCGTAGCTTGGTGTAGCTCAGGCCCAGGCCGGGTAGGCGAGTCTGTAATGAATCAGACCGCGCAGGATTTGGTTGGGCTGCTCGGTGCAGGGGGGCGGGAAGGCGAGGCCGCGGAGGGCCATAGAGACGTAGCGGAAGGGGTGGGGGAGGCGGCCCCTGTTATCCCACATGGCGTCCACTATGGCGTTGTGGACCATTTGCTCGGAGAGGGCCGGAGGGCGGGCGGGCCTGCGCTCACCGTCTCAGTGTCGTTCAGTGGCCCGGGAAGTCGTCCTCGGGGCTGAGTACCGGCGGCATGTCATCGTACGGCGAGTTGGCGACGGCCGAGGCCTGCGACGGCGGCGGCGAGCCCGGGGCGGCCGAGCCCTGCGTGGCGAGGGCCGCCGAGCGCGCCGAGGCGAGCGAGGCCTGCGAGGGTGCCGGCTCCAGCTCCATGTCGAAGACGCCGCCCTCCACGGCGACGGCGGCGGGGACGACGGGCGGCGAGGCCGGGATCGCGCGGGCCTGCTGCGTGGCGGGGACCTGAGCCGAGAAGTTCTCGAGCCGCCACTCGCGGCAGCCCGGGCACTCACCTGGACGAGGGGCTCGCGGTTGGCGACGGGCGGCGTCGGCAGGGCCTGCGTGGGGGCGTCACTTACAGAAGCCGAAGGCGCCGGCCTTGTGGGGCGGGGCGTCGGGGTCGCGGGGAGTGCTATAGGCCTCCGAGCCCTCCGATTCAGAGTCACTCACCGGGCTGAGAGGGTGGGTGAGAAGAGGCCGAGGCGGGCCTTCTTGGCGGGCAGGAGGTGGAGCCGTTGAGGGCGCAATCGGCGCGGTGGGCACACCTCTCTCCGTAGGTGGGCAGAGGGCCGGGGCCGAGGGCGCCGGAGCCAAGGACGCCGGAGCCGAGGACGCCGGGGCTGGAGGAGGCGGTGAGAGGGGCCGAGGAGGAGAGGAAGGGGAAGGGCGCGGGCACCGGCGCCTCGACGTCCCAGCCCGCCAGCTCGGGAGGCCGTGCTCGTCGAACGCCAGCGCGGGCCGCCCGCTGAAGCCGAACGGGGCGGGGGCGAGAGCGCGTTGTCCCCGACGCCCCAGACGGCGCTGAACGCCGCATCGTCCCAGCGCGCCTCCGCCTCCGCCTGGCCCTCGTCCCTTGCCTCGTCCACCTCCTTGGCGGAGAGCGACCCGATCTTGATGATGGAGGCCTGGATCAGCACAAACTCGCGCTGGAAGAATTGGACGAGCGGGATGGTAACTGCGGGAGAGGGGGTGAGCGGGGAGAGCGCGGGGCGCAGGCCAAGGGCGGGGGCGCAGGCTAAGGGCGGGGCGGACGCACATTCGATGCCGTAGGCCACCTCCTTGATGTAGCGGCCCCGGCGGCCGATCTCCTTGGCCAGCATGCTGCACTCCTTGCGCGCCGGGTGGCCGTGGCCCCACTCCATGGCGATCATCGCCTTCGCCAGACGGACGCCCTCGATGTGCCACTCGTCCATTAGCGCCTCCAGATTGGCGCAGATGCGCATCCAGAAGAAGACGCGCTTGAGCTTGTCGCGGTCGAATTCGGCGTCGCCGCTCTTGCTGCCCCAGTCGCGCAGGTCCGTCTCCTCCGCCTTCTTCACCTTCTCGTACCAGCACTTGATCTTCTCCGCCTGGCGCTGGAACTCGTCCGCCCGCGCCGTGAGAACGTCCGACTCCTCCTGCGCTCCGAGGGCCCGGGTCAGGGAGGAGAGGCGGGCTAAGCGGGGCGGCGGCGGACCGTGTGCGAGAGCTCGCCGACGATCACGGAGATGGCCGCCGAGAGGATCTCACGGGCGCGGGCCGGCCCGTTTGGGTGGCCCTCGCGCAGAACCTCCTCCAGCTTCAGCACGGCCGCCCGCGCGAGATCGCGGTGGCGCTGGCGGGTCTCGTCGCTCCGGCCCTGATCCACGAGAAGCTGGAGCTGGGGCCGCATGCCGGAGTCGCAGACGCTGGCGTACTTCCGAAGGGCCGCGCAGGAGAGCACCTTCTGCACGCTGACCAGCCAGTACGCGTAGCCCAGCGGGCTCTCCGCGCTCGGGTTCTCTCCGACCTGCGGACGCGACCTTAGCGCGCGCAGGGGCAGGGGAAAGGGGAAAGGGCGGGCTCTCGCGCACGTAAATGTCATCGGCGCAGGAGAGGAACATGTGATCAACGACGTCGAAGAAGCCGCCGGACGGGAGCGTGCCGACGCCGTGGTACGCGCCGTTGGTGGTCTCGCCGGCGCAGATGCCGGCCTGGACGGTGACGGTGTACTGCGAGGCCGGCGGCCCCTCCTTCACGTAGACGAAGTTGAGGTCGTACTTCTTGGCGTACGTCGGGTTGATGCGCTTGGTGACGATGACGTAATCGCACCGAACGCCGAGCCGGACGGGCTGGCCTTCTCCTTCTCCGTCACCGACGCCAGGCACTGATCCCGCGCGATCAAGAGCTGCGGCGGCCCGCGCGTGAGCAAGCGCGGGCACGCGAGCGCAGGGAAGGGCCCTCACCCCGTGGGCGCCGCCGCTGCCGGATTTGAGGTCCGCGAGGAACTCCTTCTGCTCCGGAGTGCCGGAGAAGATCGCGCGCGGATGGAAATCGCGATGGAGCGCGATGCTGTTGAAGCAGCCCGCCGCCGCATTGTCGGACATCAGCAACAGCGCCACATCGCCGTGCGTGAAGCCGTACTTCGCCTTCACATACTCCGGCAGCTCGTGAATGCTGTGAGGCACGATCTGCGCGCGGGGCACGCGAGCCGGGGCATGTGAGCCGGGGCCGAAGCGGTGCGGGCGAAACCGCGAACCTCGTTGAACTTATTAACCGGCGTGAACTGGCCCTTGGTCTTCAAGCGCTTCGGGTGGCCGTCCGTGTTCTGGATCTTCTTCAGCCCGCCGAACGGCTCGAAGCGCGGCACGCCGGCCGAGTTGAACACGCTATCGTAGGTCATCGCGTTGAGCGCCTCCTCCGCCGATAGGCTGCCGAGATCGCGGGCTATGCTGTCCTGCTCGCCGGGCTGCTGCTGCTTCGCGCAGGAGCGGAAGGTCGCCGCCTGCATGGTGCGGCTGACGGGTTCAAGGAACTACGTGCGCAGCTGTTAGTGCCCGCGGGGTTCACAACAACGTCTCAACGGATTCCGTTCACGGTTTATTCCCCCGTTGACTTCTTCCCCCCCCTAACTCGCGAAGACTCAGACTTGAAGCGCGCTTCTCCCCCCGTCCGCGTCGCGTACCCCCCCAGGCTGCAACCCCCCATCGGTTTCTCGCTTTTTCTCCCTGGCGATGCAATGCAAGCCGCTCGTTCAAACCAGCTGGAAACTTGGCGCCAAAGCCTTCGCAGCCCGCGCGCAGCACTCGCAGCAGCGGCGGCGGCAGCAGCGGCGGCAGCATGTCTCGGCTCGCGCTCCCTCCGGAGATCCCGGCTAAGCTGGCGAGGAACACGCTGTACGACGTTCTCTGCGTCGGCGACAGCTTCTGCATCGATTGGACGGTTTTCGAGGCCGGCATCAGCGACCAGGCGAAGGAGGCGCAGGCCCGGGCGCTGGAGGATGGCATGCAGTTCAGCCCGAACAGCAAGGATGTGCTGCGCAAGACCGAGCTGGCCGAGCGCAAGCGCAAGCTGGCCGCGGCGCAGACTTTGAACGCCGAGGGTGCCCCCGGCCCGTCGGTGCAGTTCTCCATCGACTCCGTCCTGTCGCGGCTGCGGCTCGCGGAGGTGCTCGCTGCCTCTTTCTCTCTGCGCTCGCAGCGGCTGAGGCGCCACGGCGCATCGCAGGACGCGGACGTGCGGGCGATGCACGCGGCGCTGAACATGACGGAGGAGAACTTCGACACGCCGAGCAAGCCGAAGCCCGGGCGCGATGCCGACGCCCGCCGGCTGTTCGCGGCGCAGCGCCTGCGGCTGCTCATGGGCGCCGTGCCCCGGCACATCGCCAAGGGCGAGTGGCGCACGATTGGCCTGCTGACGGGCCCGGAGGAGTTCTACTTCAACCGCATGGCGGAGGCGGCCGGGCACCTGCTCTGGCTGCTGGTGCTCAGCTCCGACCCGGCCTACAAGCCCGAGGTGCGCCCCAGCCGCCCGTGCAGCCGCGGCCGCCCCTCCCCGCCGACCCCCGCCGGCCCGCAGATGCTGGCGAAGGGCATCATGGGCATCGAGGTGCGCTGCATCAAGCAGAACAGCCGCGACTTCATCACGCGCCACGAGAGCTCGGCGGTCTGGGGCGAGCGGCCGGACACCGGCGTCCTCACCGACGCCTACGCCATCCGCATCGTGCTGGAGGCGGCCTGCCGGACGTGCCGGGACCGCCACGGGCGCCAGGGCATCTGCGCCTTCGACCTGGTTCCGGAGTTCGAGGTGCCCGGCGTCACCATCGGCGACCGCGTGCAGGTGCGCCGTTTCTATTTGGATGCTATTTAGATGCTATTTAGACTATTTAGATGCCATTTAAACCCCCTCGCAGGTCATCCGGCGGTGCTCGATGCCGGACTCGCACGGGCGCCCCATGATCCACGGCGCCGTGAAGTACGTGGTGCCGCGGCGCACCCTCGCCCTCGCCTTCTTCGTCCCCGTCTTCGACAAGGCGGCCGCCGCCGCCGCCGCCGCCGCCTCCCGCCCCGCCCCATGCTCGCGGCCACGGAGTCCTCGGATTCCGGCTCGGATTCCGAGGAGGAGCGCGACGCCGAGGCCGCCGCCGCGGCCCGGGCGCTGGACTTCACGGAGGAGGAGCTCGAGCGGGCGCGGAGCCTGCCGCGCGCCGGCCGGGAGATGACCGCCGTCTTCAAGGCGGCGATCGGCGAGGCGACGGCCTCCGCCTCCGGCGACGGGGCCGGAGTTAGCAAGATCACGGCGGAGGGCCTCGCGCGCGCCATGCGCGTGGCCCAGGCCCAGGCCCAGGCGAAGGGCAAGGGCAAGGGCAAGGTCGCCTACATCAACCTCAAGTTCGAGAAGGAGGACGTGCCCGCCCGGCGGCGCGGCGCGATCTCGGCGAGCAGATGGAGGCGGCGGCCCCAAGGCGGCCGGCCCCGAGCCGGCCGGTGCGCCCTCCCCACCCCAAAATTCTGAGCCTAGGGCGTTCCGGCGCCGCAAAGGAATGACCCTGCCCACAGAGGAGGAGCTGGAGGCCGAGCGCGAGATGGAGGAGGAGGCCGCGCTGGCGGCGGCGGCGGACGCGAAGGCGGCGCGCGAGCTGGAGGTGGCGGAGGAGTACGCGATGGAGCTGGAGCGCGAGCGCGAGCGCGAGGGCGAGGCCGACGCCGAGCTGGCGGCGGCGGCGGAGGCGGCGGACACCTTCGTCCCCGGGCCCCCCATCGACGAGTTCTACCCCCTCCCGCCCTCCCCCTCCCTCGAGGGCGCCCCGCCGCCGCGCTTTGAGGAGTTCTCGGACGACGAGCCCGGCGACGCCGGCCCCAGGCCGCCCCTCGCCTCGCCCCGCCGCCCGCCCGCCCCCGTGCCCCCCGCCAGCCCCGCCGCCTCCGACGTCTCCTGGCGCCCGAGCGGCAACCTCTCGGCGTTCAGGGACTTCAGCCCGGTGCGCCTCTCGCAGCTCCCGCCGCCGGCCACCCCCTCGGTCGCCGGCACGCCCCGCGCCCGCATGCCCCCTCCGCCCCCTCCGGCCCCTCCGGCCCCTCCGGCCCTCCGGCCCCTCCGGCCCCTCCGGCCGCCCGCGCCGCCCGCGCCGCGCCCCGCTCCCGCCGGGCCCAGCAGCGCAAGGAGCGCGAGCGGCAGGAGCGGCAGCGGCGGCGGCGGGAGGCGGGGGCGGAGGAGGACTACGACGAGGGCCTGGAGACGGCGAGCGACGACGAGCCGCCGCGCGCGAACAAGCTGGAGCTGGCGCGGGCGGAGCTGGCGGCGACGGTCATCCCGGCGCCGGAGATCGACACGCGCCGGTACGAACGAGTGACGATGCACAAGGACGAGAACGCCGCGCGCAAGAAGGCCGCCATCCAGGACTCGCTGCGCGTCTGGGTCCCTGCGTCGGTGCGCCCCTTTGACTGCGCGCCCGCCCCCTTAGAGGCCGGAGGCGGCCGTGGCCCAGCTGCTTAAGGCGCTGGCCGCCTCCGGCCGGTGCGCCCCCCTCCCCTCGATCGAGCCCCGCTAACGCCCTTTTTGCCTGCGCCCCGCAGGGAATCGTGCGCCGGAAGCCGATATCCCGGAAGGATGACCCCGTCTTCATGCAGAAGCTGCCGGGCTGCTTCGTCTACGAGAAGGTCACCGCGACGGAGTTCGACGGCGACGGGTCGATGGACGAGGTCATCTCGAAGCTGGCGATGGCCTTCCACGCTACGTACGGCGACAGGCCCGAGTCGTTCGAGTTCACCTTCTCCAAGGAGGTGCTCACGGGGGAGACCCGCCGATTCGTGGAGAAGTCCCTCCTGCTCCAAAACGTCTGCCCCGAGCTGCCCGTCATCCCGGGCCATCCCTTCGCCTGCGACTCCCGTGCGCCCCGTACCCCCCCTCCCCGCCCCGTACCCCCCTGACGCCCTCCCTTGTGCAGATTTCGTGGTGCGGACGCCGCAGGACAAGAACGGCGACGCCTGCGTCCTCATCATGACGCACGAGGAGGCGGAGAAGCGGTACAAGGGCTACATGAACACCTGCTACATCCAGGGCCGCCTGCCGGCCGGCATCGAGGAGGCGGCGGCGAACGTCGACTTCCCGCGCGTCCTCTCCATGCTCATCGGCTACATGCCCAAGTGCGCCCAGCACCTGGCGGACAACGGCTACGTGACGCCGGACGAGCTCGGCTACGCGGCGGCCGTCCTCTACGCCTTCAACACCGTCGGGCCGTGGCACTTCTGCGACAAGGAGGTCTTCGACAAGGCGCCGCGCGCGGAGTTCGAGTCGCCGGCGGAGGGCTCCCAGCTGCAGTACTGCGGCATCATCAAGGGCCAGTCTGGCACCGGTGCGCCCCCTTCCTTTCCTTTCCTTTTCCTTTTCTCTCTGACGCCGCGGCCGCGCGCGCAGGCAAGTCGACGGTGACGGCGATCATGGGCGAGAGCATGGCGACCGGCCAGGTCTGCGTCTACCGCCCCTGCAGGGGCTCGGCCTTCTCGGAGCACGGCGGCGAGGAGGCGCTCTGCATGGTCATGGCGGAGGGCCTCGACCTGAAGGCCTGCACGGAGGAGGAGCTCAAGATGCGCTCGGGCGACGCCTACGCTCGCAACTTCAAGTTCGCGAAGGGCAACGACAAGCGCTGCAAGCCCCTGCGCAAGACGCTCGTGATCGTCTGCAACGGCTTCCCGCAGGTTCGCCCCCTCCCTTTCTTTCCTTTTCCTTTCCTTTCCTTTCTCACCCCTCCCGCGCGCAGCTGGAGAACCGCATGCTGGAGTTCTTCTCGCGCTTTGTCCTCATCACGCTCGACCACAAGCCGCTCAAGAAGCGCACCCACCTCCAGGCCGACATCCGCGAGAACGAGCTGCCGGCGCTGAACGTGGTGGCCTACACCTACGCCTGGAAGATCATCCACGCGCTCTCCGACGGCGAGGCGACGTGCATCCAGGCCTTCGAGCCGGTGTGGCTGCGGGAGAAGCGCCTCGCCTTCTGGCAGGAGACGGCCTCCTGCTCCCTCACCCGCTTCATCATCACCCACTGCGTCGTCGACCCCACCACCTTCCTCGTCGGCTCGGCGACGGAGGGCGGCATGACGAGCGTGGCGGGCATCTGCGCGTACATCTCGCGCACCGAGGGCCCGGACGCCTCCGCCGCCCTCGCCGCCGACATCGAGAACGGCGCGCTGGACGAGACCATCGCCGCCTTCGGCCCCAAGTGCCGCCTCTTCTCCTACAAGGCCGGCGGCGTCTGGGAGACCTACATCCGCGGCATCGTCCCCAAGGCCCCGCTCTCCCTCGGCCCGACGCAGCCGGCCCTGCAGGCCATCCGCTTCACCCTGCCGGCGGACCCGGAGAACGGCCCCTTCCCCGTCACGGCCTCGAACAGGGGCAAGGGCAAGCGCGCCCGCAACTCGGCCCCCGGCTTCGTCCCGCCCCCGCCCCCGTCGTTCGCCCCCGCCGCCCAGCAGCACGCCGGCCAGCAGCGCATCGACGAGATGCTGCTGCGCCAGGTCCGGCCCCGCACCCGCGCCCTCCCCGTACCCCCCTTTCCCCCGCCCCCCTCCTGACCCTCGGGCCAGGGCGAGGGCGCCTCCCCGCGGGCAGCTTCCGCAGCAGCCCCGTGGACGGCGGCGCCGGCCCCAGCGGCTACGGCAGCTCGGGCTCGCGCTCGGCCTCGGGCTCGCGCGCGCGCTCGGCCTCGGCCGCCCCTCCAGCAGCGCCGGCCCCAGCCCCGTCCCCTTCTCCCTCGCCGACCGCAGCCCCGTCCCCGCCGCCTTCGCCGCGCCCGTCCCCGGCCCCGGCGCCGTCCTCTCCGCGATCCAGGGCTTCGGGGCCCAGCAGGAGGCCGAGCGGCAGGCGCTGGCGGCGCGCCAGGCGCGCGAGGCGGAGGCGCGGCGCCAGGGCCTCTGGGCCCAGCGCCTCCAGCGCACCCTCGCCTTCCGCGCCGAGCTGGAGGCGGGCTTCCGCGCCGGCCAGATCTCCGGCGCGGAGGCCTCGGAGACTTGGCGGGCGTTCGAGGCGGAGACGGCGGGGCTGGCGAAGACCCTCGCCCAGCCCTACCGGCGCGTGGCCGTCCCGCAGTCCTACGCGCGGCGGGCGACGCTGGAGGCCTCGCGCGCGGAGATCGACGCGGCGGAGGACGTGGTGGCGGCGACGGAGGCCCACGCCCAGACCTTCCGCCACCTCCACCACTGAGCTCTCCGAGGCGGTATTTTTTCTCAACCCCTTCCAATTCGGTCCCGCGATGGCCCTCGCTGACAGCTATCCCCCGCATTACTCGCTAGGAGCCCTCGCCGCGACCCTCACCTGGCTCCTCGGCGGCACGCCCACCGCCTCGGCCGTCATCGGCGTGGGCTTCGGCTACGCCGCCAAGACCCTCTACGCCCCCGGCTCCTACTCGCAGGCGACGGCCGGCATGCGCCCCGCCGGGCGTTAACTCTCCCTTTTCAAACGTTCATTCCCCCCTTTCCCTTTTCCAAGTTGCTCAAGTCCGTCGACGTTCCCTTTTAAATTTTCTTCATTCACGTTACACGTCTGAACATGCCGAACGCCGTAGAGAAGCTGTTGTGTACGGTGTTCAAATCGGACTCACGCTGCAGCAAGATCGGCGAGGCTGCCAAGGGGGGCGGGGCGGAGGGGCCTAGGATCAAGGCGGCGGACCCGGCGCCGCCCGCGCTGAAGTCGATTAGGGCGGCGGGCAAGGGAAGGGGCATCGGGGCGCTGTCCCTCGTGGCGATCGCCCCGGGCCAGCGCGAGGCGGCGCACGCGGCGAAGGCGGCGCTGGCCTCGCAGAGGCAGGCGGAGGCCTACCCGCGCCTGGGCGAGGGCCTGCACCCGCCCGGCGGCCGCGCGTACGACGTGAGCGCCTACTTCGACAACGCCAACGGGCTGAGCCGCCAGGAGATCTGGGCCTGGGAGGCGCGGCGCGCGGTCGACGGGCACCTGCCGCTGCTCGTGGCGGTGGGCGGCTCGCTCCTGATGGTCTGGTACCTGCGCGGCCTCGTGATTTAGATAGATTTTCGAAGCGCTAGCTAAAGATGGGCTGGGTGGACGGCGTGCTGACCAAGGTCTTCGGCCCGAAGAGCGCGCAGCCGCCGCCAAGCTTCAACCTGGCCGCGGCGATCAGCACGACGATCGAGCGCAAGAACAACGAGCTCATCCTAAAGAACGACGGCAAGCTTCCCTGGGCCGACGTGGCCGCGGGAGCGCTGGGCAGCACGCTGACGGGAATCGATCGGACGGGCGCCGCGGGCGTGAAGGTCGGGCAGGCGGTTGCGGCCGTGCCGGAGCTTGCGATGAAGGGCTGGCACTACGCCAAGATCGCCGCCGGCGTCGCCGCGGTGCTCCTTGCAATCTGGCTCGCGTGGAAGCTGCGCGGCGCCTACCAGGGCGCGCGGCTGCAGAGCGCGCAGCTCGACTATTTTCTAAAGGCTAGGTAAAGCGAGCGAACCATGCCCCGCGGCGGCTCTTCCCCCCGTGTCTCCTTCGCTGAGAACGAAGTCGCCGCTACCCCCCTGGAGCCCGGCGTCAAGCTGGAGCGCGCGAACGCAGTCTCCATCAAGAAGGCCAAGCGTGCGCTGGTTCTAGAAGTCCCCAAGACCGCCTCGCAGTTCCTTCCCACGTCCGAGTACGACGGCACGGAGGATACGGAGAAGGTTGCATTCAACAAGCGCAAGACGTACAAGGCTATACGCGAGGGCCAGCTGCTGCCCACGGACGCGGTTCCCGGGCTGCCGGGCACCACGGCCGGCGAGCTGCTCGTGCGCAACCTGCGCCTGCAGTACGTCTCCCGCCTCCGCCGCTCCAAGGCCAAGAAGGCGCGCCTGGACTCGGGCGATAGCAGCTCTAGCTCGTAGGGCTCTGTACTCAATACTACCAGTTCCTGTTCCTATCCCAGAGCACGACTCGGGTAAAGGGCACGGTCATAGCGAACATGAACTCGGCAAACTTGGCGAAGTTCATGAGGGTCCCTAGGCGCGGGTCCTCCCAGTAGATCGCTTCGCGCAGGGACTCGTAGATGCGCATGAGGGAGCGCTCGTTCTCCGTCGCGAAGGCGTCGGAGGGCTCGTCGGGATCCGGATCCGAGAGCTCCGAGTACTCGTCCGAGCTGCCCGCGCTCTCGACGCCTGCGGCCGGGTCGGGCGAGGGGTCAGCCATTCTTTGCTGGTAGAAGGGCTAGAAAATCACGGCCGCCGGTACTCCATCGAGTCGCCGCGCCAGTACTTGTTGCCGGAGGCGAGCAGCTTCATCGGCTCGCCCGTCGAGTCGTGCGTCCAGGCCTCGCCCGTCCAGACGGCCGTGCCGCCGTCCTCCAGCTTGAGGCGGTGGCCCGCCTCGAGCCGATCGCCGTTGAGCATGCGGCCGGCCATGAGCGCCAGGTCCCACTCGGTGAGGCCGCGCTGCTCTTCGGCGGTGAGGCCGCGCTCGACGCGCTCGGGCTGGCGCGCCTCGCGCTCCATGCGGCTGAGGCCCACTAGGAAGAAGATGGGCAGCGCAAAGGCCATGAGATCTAGCAGGGCCTCCATTGGGCAAGACTTAGGCGATGATTAGAAAAGGTTCCGGGCCAGGCCCGAGAGCTGCGGGCCCAGGCGCCGGGCGGCGTAGTAGAGCGCGGCGGCCGCCGCTGCAAGGATCAGGAGGCGGGGCGGGCCGCGCGCGGGCTCCTCCAGGGTCAAGTCCACGGTCTCTGGCTCGCGCGCCGGCGTCGCCAGGATCTCGGGCTCGGAGCTGAGGGACTTGGGCCCGCGGCGGCGGCGCTGCTTGGGGGCCGAGGCGGCGGCGGCGGCGGAGAGAAGGTCCTCGGGCTCCTGCTTGATACCTGCGCAGTCAGTAAAGTCCATGCTTGCTGGGTACCTCGGAAAATTGTGGGAGGTGCCCGGCGGCTGCGAACGTAGGATGGGGGGAGAAGTGACGCGGACGCGAATACGTCATAGTCGAATACGTCATAGTCCAAAACCTGGACTCGGGACTTGGCCCGGGCCCTGGGGAGGGGGGTACATGTTATGTCCAAATGTCCAAATGTCCAAATGTCCAAATGTCCAAATGTCCAAATGTCCAAATGTCCAAATGTCCAAATGTCCAATTGAAAGGTTGCGGAGGTTGCGGACGCGTCACAAATACGTCATAGTCGAATACGTCATAGTCCAAAACCTGGACTCGGGACTTGGCCCGGGCCCTGGGGAGGGGGGTACATGTTATGTCCAAATGTCCAAATGTCCAAATGTCCAATTGAAAGGTTGCGGAGGTTGCGGACGCGTCACAAATACGTCATAGTCGAATACGTCATAGTCCAAAACCTGGACTTGGGACCTGGGCCCAGACTCTCGCCAAGTTTCAAATAATAATACTGTACCCCTATTATAATAATACTTAGTATAATAATAATACTATTGCATTCATTGCTTTTGAATGTAGTTAATGTCATAGCAACTTGAACATGATGTCATGATGATTTCAAGTTAAATACCAGGGTAGTGTGTTTTTGTTCAAGTCTCTTTTTTTTACCGGCAGGGTCCCCGGTCAGCTCCAACAAGGAGGCGCGCGCCCCCGGTCAGCTCCAACAAGGAGGCGCGCGAGCTATATTACTATCAGGCCGATCCGTACAGTTGGGTTGCATACCTGGAGACCTGGAAGGGCCTCGAAGCCCGCTACCGCAAAGAGCACCTGGAGGCCGAGGCGGCGCCTGGCGGCTCATACGTGGCCGACGCCCCAGCGTACGCCTGGACGGACGGGAGCCTGAAAGAGGGCCAGACGGTTAACGCTCGCGCGGGCTACGCAGTACACTGGCCGGAAACGGACCTCAGAACTGGCGCAAGCCTGCACCCGCCGGGTATCCTCACGGACTTCTTTGCCCGGCTCCGGGGCCTGCAGGAGATCAACAAGGCGGAACTCCAGGCGGCGCTTATGGCTGACCTGCTCTCGCCTTTCGGAGCGGTTCTACACGTCGACAACATGAACGCGATCCGCTGGTACTCCGATTTCGTCCAGCACGCGAGCTGCCGCAGCCCGCGGGAATACATCCGGCACGCCTGCTCCGCGGAACTGTACGCATGGAGCAAGCTCAGGACAATGCTAGAGGAGCGCGGGCGGCCGCTCAAACTCGTCAAAGTCAAAGCGCACGCGAAGGGCGACGCCCGCGACCCCCACAACGACGTCGCGGACGCCGGAGCGAACGTGGCGGCCGACCTGGAGCTGGCGGACGAACACCGGCATGAGCCTCTCTTTCTGCCGCCGGCCTTCAGCATGCCTGCGGTGCTCACCATCAGCGACCCCGACGGGCGCACACGACGGGTGGAAGGGGACCCCAAGGCACACATGGACGCACTTCACGAGCACCAGACGCACTTTGCCTGGACCCAACAACCGCTGGCTGGCGCGCTCCTGCGCCGAGGCGCCGACGGCGCAGACATAGCAGGGCTATATGCGGAAACGAGCGTAGGTTCCCGATTCCAAGGCGCCAATGGAGCCCGCAACGCGCTATTCAAGTTTCGGACGCAGCTGCTCTGTAGCTCGCTACCAGCGAACGAAGTCCGGGTACGTGACCAGAAGGAACTCTACGCCGCCTGCAACCCTGGGGGACGCTGTGCGGGCTGCGCCACCAGAACGCCGCTCCCTCGTGCAGAGACTAGCGGCCCGACAGCCTCACAGAACAGCCAGACTGCAACAGAGGCCTCGCATGCTCAACCAGCAGCGGGCGCCAGCCGCCCGATCCGGGCACCGACGGCTCTCACCGCAGGCCCGACTGAAACTTTCCCGCACGTCTTCCTGTGCCCGGGTCCGCATGCGGTCGCGCACCGCGCGGAGACTGCTCGCGAACTGAACCGACTTCTGCTCTGCGCATACAGAGAGGCCCACGGCCTCACAGCGCCGCCAGCAGGAGCCCTCCTTGCTCCCGACCTGGTCCCAATCTTCCTCCGCGTCGCGGACGACGACACCGAGGCGCGCAGCTACGATGGTAGGCCGTACGCGTATCCGCGCCTCTGGGTGCTCCAGGGCCTTGCTCCGCAGAGTCTAGAAAGCGCCCTCACACGCTGCCTGAACCTTGCACCCCGGTACGCGGCACGCGCAGCTAAACGCGTTCGGCAAACGCTTCTGGAACGGGCCCGACGCCTCTGGTCACGTCGCTGCGAAATCAACGCGGAGTGGGAACGCGACTGCCGCGTCTCCCAGGCCTCAAAGAAGCGACCGCGCCCGCCCCGCACGGGCGCCCGCGCCCGAGAGCGGGCCCGCGGCCCCGGACCTGTAAGGAAGTCTGCGCCGCCTGCGACGGGCCGATTCGCCTTCACAATCTACTCAACGCCGCTCGGAACGCAGACTGCCCACCGGAGTACGCGGGCTGGAAGGCGGCGCTCCGCGCCCAAGAGCTCTACGATTGCGTCAAGGTACGCCCTTGGGAGTCACATCCTAGCCCGCTCTAAACGGTACCCCGAGCCGCGCGAAAGGGGGGGGGGGGGGGGGGCTACGTCGGGAGGAGACTCTCGACACCACCTACCTACTACTTCACCATACCTAGTCCTCGAGAAACTTACCTGATCTACTCTTAGCCTCGCACACACTAGATATAGCCGCCCCGACCGACTCGCTGGGCCCCGCCCAAGCGAGCGCCTGCCTTGCCTCCCTCTCCCGCTCTGCCCTCCCGCTCGCTCTCTTGGCCCTGCCTCCCATTCACGACCTCGCCCGCGCTCCTCGCGCCTCGACAGGGAGGGAACGATGGATCGGAAGGCTTGGCGGAAGGCTTCGGCTGGTCGTTGCACCCACCAGATACCCCGGCCATCGTGCCAGGACCGTGGGTTGAAGGACCGCCGCGGAGGGGGGCTCGCAATTGCCCGCGGCGGGGGTGCGGCGGCTGGTTCGAGGCTGGAAGCCCTGCTGACCGAGAAATCCGACCCTCCCCCTCCCCGCCACGGCCGGCGCCGACCTTCTCCGTCCCGCCCCACTTCTTCCCCGCAACGTCCCCCTCGCCTCATTCCCCTCGGCCCCTCTACGCCGACGTGCTTCCACCCGCGCTTCGGGCGAGCGGCCCCTCGACGCGGAGCCCGCCGCGCTAGCTGTAGTCGCGGCCGCGTCGAGAGTAGGCAGATTAGACCGCGGGTCCGTCCTGGCTTTCCTACCGTACAGTAGAACAGCCCGCGAGCTCCGGACGTCCCGACGGTCCCTAGGCAGGCAGCACTAGCAGTAGTAGTGTTTTAATTTACCTCCCTCTCGTAGACCCTGGGTAGTCCTCTCGGTAGCCTAGTCCTAAGCTAGGCTAGATGTATAGGTAGTAGCTCTCTGCTCTGGGTTAGCTTTGCTTTAGTTTACGTCTCCTTGACTAGCTCCACCCTGTCCGATGGCTGATAGGTTCCCTACCCGGCGTAACCAGTAGGCTCATCTTTCGACTTGACACTTTACGGACTCCTCAGTTCTATCATTAGCCGTATTGTCTCGGTGTGTGCGAATTCACTAATCCACCGGCATCTTCGCATACGTAATGCACGACGATGATTTCAGGCGCAACACGTTCTACTTCTGCAAGCTCCTTCGCGACATTTCTTCGGAGCACCGCAAGGGCGATGAGTATGATTGGATTGAGCTCCTCCCCCGCAAGAGCGAGCTCGTACTCTGGAGAGATAAGTGCATTGTAGGCAGGTTCAAGCTTAGCTCGATTCGTGTAGCCGTCGTAGAGGATCTGATGGTGAATTGAACACGTGTTTTACCTGAATCACCTGAGCGCTCAGCTGAAGTCAGGTGGGGCGGCCTCAAATATTTTCTAGCGCTAGGCTGAAGCACACTCTAAGCTAACGCAACCATGGCCACCGTCCGCAACGCCTCCGACATCGACCCCGCCAAGCTCGCCTTCGAAATCGACGCCAACGGCCGCATCAAGGCCAAGTACGACGGCCTGCAGGGCCTCATGATGTACGCGCCGCCCATGGTCACGATCAACCCCTGCATCAACACCGAGCAAGGCAAGGCGTGGAGCGACGAGAAGAAGGCCTTCGTCATGGAAGAAAACGGCGGATTCTACACGCTGGACCTCACCGATCTCAGCGCCGTCGACGGCCAGACGAACCCAGCCGCGGACGAGTTCCTCAAGCTGCTGGAGGCCCTGGACGCGAAATTCTGCGAGTTCGTGCAGCAGAACCAGGCCAAGCTCAAGGTCTCGCCCGGCCGCAGCCTCAGCAAGGATCAGATCTCGGTGCTGCAGACGCCCAGCGTGCGCATCAAGGTCGACAAGGAGTCGGGCCAGGCCTTCTACAAGTACCTCAATATGCGCATCCGCACGCAGACGATGGCGGGCAAGCGCAAGACGATTCCCGTCGTCGACATGTCAAACTACCTCATCACCGAGCGCGCCACCATCGGCACCGGAGACCTGGTGGCGGCCCTCGTTAAAATCGACACCGCCTACGCCATCCCCGAGGGCAAGTTCGGCCTCAAGTGGTCCTTCCTCGCCGTGCAGCAGTGCAAGGTCGGCGCCTTTCGCTTCGCCGGCCGCACGCCCGAGCTGGCCTTCAAGCCCTACGACAACGAGGCCGATTTCGAGCCCTACCTAAACCCCGAGTCTATGTACACCACCCCCATGCAGTAGCTTAGCCGAATAAATTGTAATTTCTCTGGTGCAATTGATTACAAGCGTTTACACTCAAAGGCCGTTGAACTTGCCGCCCACCGCCTTGGGCTCCGCCGCCGTCGAGGCCGCCGCCTCCGTCACCTCCTTCATCATCTCCGGGTTCGCGTTGGCCGCGTGCACCGCCAGCACCGTCTGCACAAGGGCCATCCCCAGGCGCGCCTCGGGCCCCAGGGTCACGTAGCGCGAGTATTTAATGACCAGCTCCTCTAAAATCGGCTGCACTTGGTCCATCGAGGCCAGCGTCGCCTGCCCGAGCCCGTCTAACTTCAGGCCGATCGGATCGTACGCTTTGTTCAGATGCTCCAGCGAGTGCATCCCCGCGATCAGAAAGAGGCGCGCAGCCTCCAGCGAACCCCGCGTGCTCAGCTCGCGCTGAATTTCCTCGTACTCTTCCTTCAGCTCGTCCAGCGGCGTCGCGAGGCTCAGCTTTTTCGTGGACGTCAGCTCGCCCCCGAACGAGCGCCTGTACTGTGCGATCTGCCGCAGAACCTGCTTCTTCTCGTCCACGTCCACCTGCGCCTCGTCGCGCGGCTTTTCCTGCAGGTCGATCCCCAGCGCCTTTTTCACGCTCTGCTCCTTCTTTTTCGTCATTTCGATGTGCTCCTGCACGCTGAAGCTCGCGCCCTTGCTCGGCGCCGTCGGCGGCACCGTGGGCCCGTCGCCCGGCAGCGACGTCTTGTCTGCCTTCGGCGCCTTCTCGCCCTTTTCCTTGCCTTCCTTCGCGGGGCGGCCCTTCTTCCGAGGCTGCGGGATCCCCACCGGGTTCGGCCCGTCCACGGCCAGCGCGTCGAAGCCAAGCATGGAAGAGGGGTCCATCGTTACGCTTGCCCCTTAGAAATATTTACTCGGAGGTCAGCTCGACGAAGAGCTCGATGTAAAGCCACAGTTTCTCGCGCAGCTCGGGCCCGCTCCCGTAGAAGAGCGAGCGCACGGCCGAGGCGTACTCCTGCGGCAGCTTCGCGAAAACTCCGTCGTCTTTCGCTCTAATTAATTCGGCCTCCGCGTTGATGTGCCTCCTAAATAGAACGATGACCGCCGTGGCGCCTATGCCGCGCAGCGACTGGATCTGCGCCCGCACCCCCGGCTCCTTGGCCTCCGGCTCCAGCAGGTCGAGGAAGCGGCCCCAGCGCGCCTCGATCTGCTCGCCCAGCGTCGCCTCCGTCGCTGCCATGTGCTTGCGTGTGCGTTAGAAATTAGCGACCAGGCTGCAGGGCGGCTGCGGCTGCAGTGTATGCCTCCGCCTTCCGAGTATTGGTTTCGCGGAGGATGTTTTGCTGTGCTGTCTCGGTGCCCAGGACGAGGGCCTGGAACGCAGCTTGAATTGCCATCTGAGGCCCGTTGAGAGCCGATGACATCCCGGCTACCGTCCCCCTTCCACGAGTCGACTGAATTTGGGATGCCGCGGCGCCGGGGATTATACCATCTCCCAGCCCCTGGATGGGGTTCACTGTGGCAGGTAGTATGTTCTGGTCCGCGTACGGGGTCGCCGTCGGGATTGCCGGGCCGCGCGTGCCTTGCTGGTCCATGAGAATGGCACCGAACGGATTGCCCTTGGAGAAGTCGACATCGAAACGCTGAATTTCGATATCCTGCTCGATCATATTCGTAATTCGCTCGAGCAGCTCGGGGTAATATTCCTCGAGCATTTTAGCCACGCCTGGCTGCTTCAGGTCGAAGGCCGTCATCGCCCACTGGTCGAAATCGCGAATCATGATTTCCTTCCGCAGCGTGAACGCATTCTCGACGTCCTCTTCGTTGATCTGGCGATTAGGGTAGGCATTCTGCAGCTGCTGTCGAATGCCCATCCGCATCAGCTTCTCCATCTGCGGGGTGTACTTCATGGCCGGCAGGGCCTTCGTATCCGTGGTGCTCTGACCCAGGCCGCGGGCCACGTCCTCGGGCGTGTACACATCGCCTTTGCCCGCTGGAACTGGCACCTCGGGCAGAATCGTGCCGGGCGCGTACTTCTCGATAATTCCCGTCACCTCGCCCTTCAGGTCGTTCTTCAGCGACTGGCGCTGCTTCTTAGAGCCCTCCCCAATGTCCATCATGGAATGGCCCTTCGTCATCGTGCCTCGGTTAGGATCCCAGTGGGAAAATTTATTGGTTCACATCGGCGGCCGAGGCTCGCCCCTCTCACACTCTGGCTAGCTGGCAATCTAGTGGAAGCGGCGGTAGGCGCCGCCGTTGGTGAAGGTGATCTCGTTGTAGTAGCGGCAGTAGATGTCGGCCACGGGCAGGTTGGGTGCCGTGTAGGTCTTGAGCGTGGTGAGCGTGAGCTCGATGGTCTTGAAGGCGCCCATGTCGAGGCCGCCGAACATCTTGGTGTTGTCGGCCACGTCCGCGCCGAAGGGGAGCGAGTAGATGAACTCCGTGCCGAACTGGCCCACGTTGCGGGGCTGGATGTCGCTGCTGTGCGCGTCGTGGGTCGCAAGGGTCGTGGGGGGCGTGTCGTTGCCCGACCACGGGTGCGGGTGCAGCGCGTCGGCCACGTCGGCCGCCGCCGTCCCGTCCATCGAGGTCACGCCCCGCAGCAGCTCGAGGTGCTTGCGCGTGGGGGCGTGCGTGTGCTCCTTGTGTGCGATGGCCGTGCGCAAAAAGTGCGCATCGTGGTTCGAGCTGTCGACCACCTTGATGTTGTCGCACTTCAGCTCGATCTTGTCGAGCGGGCGGAAGCGCCAGAAGTGCTCGCCGTTGTCGGTGTGCGGCTTGTCGCGCACCACCACGATCAGCTCGTAGCAGATCCCCGTGAAGGGCAGGCGGATGGCGGCGCCCGACGTGAACTGGACGTGGTAGTGCTGCACGTACTTGCCGGCCCACGTGAACGAGTTCGGGTGCAGCGCCAGCTCGCGCGAGTCGATGTGCACGTAGCGCAGGATGAGCTTGGTGTCCAGGCCGACGGTGCTCGCCAGGCCGGTGTTCGTGTGCAGGCCGCCGTCCACGAAGGAGGCCGTCACCTCCTTCTGCGAGGCGTAGGTGATCTGCAGCTTCATCTCGTTGCCCGTCCCGCGGATCTTGTGGAGGGGCACGGCGAACTTTCGACCGAAGCCCGTCGCGATGCGGATCGGCACGTACAGCGTGTTCGGGGCCTTGCCCCGGCGGCGCAGCGGCTGGTGCGCCCAGAGGTTGTTCACCATGTCGACGTGCTCGGTGACGGACTTGTCGTCCTCGAACTCGCCGTAGATGGCGTCGTGGTGGCCGTCGTACTCGTGGATCAGCTGCGTGCCCACGAAGATCTTCACCTTCTTGAGCAGCACGTAGCCGGCCTTCGGGATGTAGAAGTGGTCGGCGTTCGTCAGCGCCGGCAGCGTCACCCGGAGCCAGGCGTCGTTGAACATCGGCGCCGAGTGCGGGATGACGATGTCGACGGTCTGGCCGAAGGTGACGCCCGACTGCACGGGGCTCACCTCGAGCACCTCGTCCACGAACGGCATCGCCGTGTCGAAGGTCTCGTGCACGTGCACCGACGCGTCGGAGCTGCGCAGCGAGTGGTGCAGGGCGGTCGAGGGGGTGGAGATGAGCGCGGAAGCCATGGTTTAGGGGTGCGTTGAGAAAATTTTTTGGAGGGCTCGCCTACGTTATTAGAGGGCGCGGCCCCCGTCGCGCCAGGTCCTCGTCGTACGCCTTCTTGCGGAGTGCGTCTGTGATCGCAGACCAGTCGCGTCTTCCGTCGAGATAACCCATGACAAGTCCTCTGTCCAACTTGAAGTAACGCTCCGGCTCCAAGTTCATGAGTTGCTGGGCCCGCTCCTCGACGCGCCGCACTCGTTCCGTAAAGGGGCCCTTCGCCGCAGATCCCAGCGGGTCCTCCTCTCGCTCAGCTTCGTAGAATTTTACAATGTCTCCGCCCAGATTCGAAATATCACGGTGCTGTTCTGCAATCCGCGCCTGTTGGCGGTTGACACCGGTGGCCCGGGCCTGGGCTATGGCCGCCAGCTGATTATAATCGATTTTACCGGCAAGGAATTGTTGCACAGCCTCGTCCCCTGCCGCGCGCGTAATTTCGGACGAGACCGTTTCCAGGAATCCCGCCCGCAGCTCGCTTTCCGCTGCCTCTGCCTGCTCGCGGACCGCGCGCTCAGCTGGGGTTTCCACTTCCATTCGTTCGGGTCGTGTACCGCTGCGGATTTGCTTCAGCAGCCCCGCACGGCGAGATTCTGCTGCGTCTTTCACCTTCTTGACGGCATTGTCAGTCGCGTCATTTCCATCCATCGTCGTATACCCGGGTCGCCGCCCCGCATCCTTGTACGCGGCCCTGCGCTTGTCCGCGGCTTCCGCCTCGCGCGGGGATGAGGGGACGATCCCCGCGTTTGCGAGTTGAGCCTGGACGGCGACGGGCACCTGCTCGAGCACGGCCCTCGCCGCTGCAACGGCCACCGCCTCGGCTGCTACCACCTCTGGCGGGCGCGAGGGCCCCGCCTGCGGCTCGGGCGGGGGCGGGGGCGGGGGCTGCTGCTCCGGTGGGGGTGCGGACGGCCTGGCCACGGTCTCCGGGGGCTGAGAAGGGCCGGGCTGGGGCGCCAGCGGGGGCGTCTTCGGTCCGGGAGGCGGAGGCGGCGGCGGTGGCGGCCCCGGCGGCGGCGGCGGTGCCCCCCCTTCGTCGTCTGACCCGTCCATGTCGTCCCTGGGGGCCTTGGACGGCAGGGCCTTCTGAATGAGGGCCTCGCGCGCGCCCCTGCCCGCCTTGATTTCTCTGCGCATGGCCTCCTCTGGGAAATTGGCCTCGATGGCCTCGTTGTCCTGGCTCGTGATGCGCGCATTCTGCTCGCGGCGGGCCTTGATGTACTTCTCCTTGTCGATTCGCTTCTTCGCCCGCCTTTTCTCCCTGGGTACGTCGCGCTGGCGGCTCTCGTCCGGCCCCGGCCCCTCGCTGTCCGAGCTCGAGGGCGGCTCGGCCTGGGCAAAGGGCTGGCGCGTGTTGCGGTTCGTCCAGTCGGGGTCGTACTTCCCTCCGATCAGCTCCTCGGGCTTCTTGTTCTCTCGTGCGTAAATGCTCGTGGGCTTGAATTCCTCTCCGTTGATGATGTACTTGTAGTAGTAATACGCGTCCTCGAGGTTCATCGGGCCCAGAGTCTCGAGGCGCTTCTTGCGCTTCAGGAATTCGGTAATCTGATCCTCCTTCGACTTGCAGAACTCGCGCACTCCCGGCAGCACCGTCAGATTCTTGCCGTCCACGTCGCAGGCGCCCGCCCCCTTGGCCTTCAGGTTCGCGGTGAAGGCCGACTGGCCCATCAGCCATGCGCGGAAGCCCTCCTCGTACTCTTCGTCGAGGCTCGACTCCATCTGCTGGAATTTGTTGATGTAGTACGCGTTGGCGATGGCCTGGGCCTCCACCTCGGCGAGCTTGTCCGATTGATCGCGCTCCTCGAACCGAATTTCCGGCGTGGCCCTCGCCAGCGTCGTCTTCATCATCTGCTGAAAGTGCGCGTACTTGTCGCTCTCGAAGGGCGTGATGTGCGAGTCCCCGCCCCCCGGGATCGCGAGCACGTTGCGCGGCGCGAAACGCGAGGCGAGCCCCCTCATTTGCTCTTCTTAGGGGTGGGCTTTGAAATTTTATCGGTCTTGGCCTTGTCTTCCTTCCCGTCCTTCTTGTCGCCGCCCTTCTTCCCCTGCTTCGTCGGGCGCATCGCCACGAATATTTCGCCGGGCGAGACGTCCTCGTACAGCGGCTTCGGCCCCTTTGGAAATTCGGGCGGGCCCTTCAGCTTCTCCTTCGCCTCCTTCACCTCCGCCTTGGACGGCTTCTCCTGCCCGTTCGTGGGCGCCTTTTTCGCGGGCTTCTTCTGTGTCTCTGGCATGTTTAACCGTCACCAGAAAAATATGGGTTCGCACCCCCGTACGTCTCGGGGAACTGCCTCTCCCACCTGCGCACGGCCGCGTCCCTCTGGTCGCCGAAGCTACGGTAGGCCGCGGCCCTCTGACCCATCACGATTTGCCAGAGCCGTGCACGGACCTCGCCCTGCAGTCTGTACACCCAATCGCGAATGTTCTCGACGATATCCGTCGGCAGCGTGGCCAACCCCGCCTTCAGCTCGGGCACATCCGTGGGATCCTCTTCGAGCGTCAGCTTCTGCATGCGTGCGCGCAGCATCTCAATTTGCGTGTCAATTGGGGCCCAGTAAGGGGCAGATCGAGACATCGGGGTACGGGGTCACTGAGAAATTACACTGGGTCGGAAGAGGAGGTACCCCACCAGGATCCCCGCTATAATCCAGAGGGGCGACCAGTCGCGCTCCGCCGGCGCGCCCCCGGGCGTCACCATCAGCTGCCCCGCCCCGGGCCTGCGGAGGCCGTACGTGCGGTGGTCCGCCCAGTGCGGGCGCGGGAACTGCTCCTGCGGCATGCGCTCGGGGTAAACGCCGTCGAATCGGTTCTGCATTTGGTACATGTCCCTATCGAACAGCAGGGAGGCCATTTCTTAATTTGGGGAGGGACTTAGAAATACTGCCCGTGAGCTCCCTGTCGCGGATCCTGCGAAAATCGGCGAAGAGGCCGCGCGCGCAGCGCCTGCAGACGAGGCGGGCCCGCCCGCCCACGCGCGCCACCGTGATCTCGTGGCCGAACTGCAGGTGGCCCGGGAAGCAGGTGGGGGGGTAGTCGCAGACGAAGCAGTGGCAGGGGCAGTTGCGCCGCCGAATTACATCTGAACTGCAATCGCGGGCTCGCTCGCCGCCTTCTTCGGCGCGCGCTGGCGCTTCGGGACTTGGCTCTCGGCGGGCGCCGAGTCGTCCGCCGGGGCCGCCGTCTTCTTGACGCGGGGCGCCGCGGGGGGCTTCGGGACCGTAGGGGCTGCCGGTGCCTGGCTCGAGCCGGCGGCCGGGCCAGTGGCGTGGGCCACCTGCGGGCGCTGCGGCGGGGGGCTGGTCTCCCGGGCCCCCTCCTCGAGGACCCGGCGCATGAAGCGCGAGACCCGGCCGCTGCATTGCGTGCAGGAGCCGACGGCCACCTGGCGGTTGTTCTTGCTGGTACGCACCTCGACGTTGGCGAGCTTGGTGTTGGAACGGCACTTGAAGCAGTAGTGGGCGTGCTCCATGCTAGCTACGGGGATGTAAGCAGCCTTCAGAAAAAAGTGCGTAGTAGCGGACGGCGCACCGGGCGCAGCAGACGTAGACGCCCGCCTTGAGCACCCAGCCGCGCTTGGTCTGCGGCAGGCGGCAGATTTTGCAGCAGAGGGGCCTCGGCTTACGGCATGAGGATCCCATCTGCGGGCCCTCCAGAAATCACAACGGATTGAGGGCGGCGTAGAGGGCGATTAAGTAGGCGTCGCAGAGGTCATCGAGCTTCCCGTTTCGATCCGCGATATCGGCAAGCTCGGCGGGTACAAGGTCGCGGCACTTGTCCACGGCGCCGCGCTTACGCTCCTTGTAGCTCGGGTTCGAGATCTTGAAGAAGTGCTTGATGGCGCGCGGGCTCACGATGCGCGCACGCCCGTACAGGAGGGCGTGGAGCGTGCACTCGATGCAACGATTAATTCCCGTCCTCTGGCCCTCGATCGCGATCTGGTCGGGAAGGCCGAAGGCGCTATGGCCGCGAGTAACCTCAACCAGGCGCGCCACAAGGCGGCCACAGCAGCGCGCAGACGGGAAGAGGGCGATCTTTTGCCAGTCGAGAATCTGGGATTCCTTTGTCTGCGGATCGAATTCGATGAGGCACCAGGCGAAATTAATGACCCCCACATCCACGCCGAGAATCTTCATTCCGAGGTCACAAGAAAATCTGAATGAAGGGGGTAAAATGGCCAAGGACCCCAAGAAGCCGAAGAAGCCGAAGGCGGCCAAGCCCCAGGCCGCCCAGCCCCAGGGCACCGCCCCCGCCCCCGCCGGCCAGGCCACCGGCTCGGGCTCGGGCACCGCCCCCGCCGCCGGCGCCAGCTGCGCGATGGGCATGACGGAGGACGGCATGCAGCTCACGCCCGAGCAGGTCAACGCCTTCCTCGACAACTCGAAGACGGGCGGCATCGAGCGCATGGCCTGCCTGCCGGAACTTAAGTGGTTCGACGTGAACACCGTGAAGTCCGACGCCACCGTCGTGTGCGTGGGCAAGCGGCGCACGGGCAAGTCCTTCTTCCTTCGCGATCTCATGTTCAACCTCTCGGGCACCTTCCCTGGGGGTATCGTGATCAGCCAGACCGATCGCCTGAACGGGTACTGGAAGCAGTACATACCCCAGCGCTTCATCTGGCCCAAGTACAACCCGGGCGTGCTCTTCCATCTATTCAGGAGGCAGCAGGCGATCATGCAGCACAACAAGTCGGAAGACGTGCTGGCGGGAAAGGAAGATCCCGTCGACCCGCGATTTTTCGTGCTGCTCGACGACGTGATTTCCGACGCGCGGCTGCGGTACGACGAGGCCCTCAACGAGCTGTTCGTGGCGGGGCGCCACTACAAAATCATGACCCTTATCACGACGCAGTATGCCAAGGGCATCAATCCCGTCCTGCGCTCCAATACTGATCTGGCTGTCATTTTCAAGTGCTCGCAGGCGATGCAGCGCGAGGCCCTCGCAAAGGAGTGGGGCGACATCATATCCCAGCGCGCCTTCTACTACCTGCTCGATAAATACACGCAGGATAACCACTGCCTTATCATCGATTCTTCCAACAACTCTACGAACCCTCTGGACGTCCTGTACGTCTACAAGGCCGAGGAGCCGCCCCCGTTCCGAATCGGATCCAAGGAGTACTGGGAGGGCGAAACCGTCAACGGGGAAAATCTCGTGGGTCCGGACGACGGCACGGTGGACAAGACGCTCCTCGGCATGATAGATAATTTCAGGAAGCACCGCGGCCTCGCCTGATTTTTTCTGAGGCTACGTGCGTAACCATGTCGCCCAGCGCCCACATCGCCTCCGTCTTCCGCGTCGAGTCCATCGCCTACGACTGCCTCCTGGAGGCCAGCCTTGACCCCTCCTCGCCCTTTAACGACGGCGAGGTCAGCAGCGCCCTGGAGAGGATCTGCGACGCGCTGGGAATTAATTGGGAGCGCCTGACCGCGGAGGCGGCGGACGAGGCCGCGGCCGAGTCGCTGGGGAGCGAGGATTCCAGCTCGGAAGAGATGACAGACGAAGAGGGAGACAGGGTTATTTACGTGCGCGACCCGGACGACTTTGCAACCTCGGAATCGAGCTCGGAAGAGGAGGAGACTGAGGACGAGGACTCCGACGCCTAGGCGCGCCCCTTAAAAATTTCCGAGGCCCCAGGAAAATGTCAAAGGTGCTCCTAGGGCTCTCCCAGGCTATCGTGCAGTACGCCCTCGGCCTGGCATCCGGCTCCCTCATCGACGCCGCCTTCTCCTCGCACGAAGGCGAAAATAGGGCGGGCCACGCGGCCGAGCTCGCCGCGCAAGTCGCCGTCAACGGCCTCTCCCTCGGCCTGCTCTCGAAATACGTGCTCACCCTCAAGTTCTTCGACGACGACCCCACGGGCGGAATTATGTTCATCCTCGGATTTACACACGGGCAGACGAACATGCTAATCAAGGCTACCAGCGCTAGCTTCGGAATCAAGCAGGCGCTCGAGCGGAAGGCCGCCGCGATCACTAAAGAGTAGCTAAAGAGTAGGAAAGAAATGCCAGTCGTTGTACTCGCAGATCCTGTTCCAAATCGAATCTAACTCCGAGAGTTTCTGCCTGCTCTTGAGCAAGGGAAAATAGGGGAGGTGCTGGGGCAAATCTAGCAGCACGAAAATCTGCCTGAAAACGTAGTTGTAGTTGAGCATGTTCTTCCTGCCCTGCGACTTGAACATGCTGAAGGGGACCTCCACCAGGGCGAACATCTCCTGCACCCGGTCCATATCCTCCGCGCTCATCGGAGGCGGGCGCTCGCCCGTGATGCGCCACTTGATCTGCGCCCAGCGCTCGATGTACTTCTGCTGCTTCAGAGCCCGGAGAACTTGGCGGATATTGTCTTTGCTCCACTCCTTCCCTGCCATGCGCCGCGCAATAGCTGCCAGCACGTCCTCGGGTACAGGAGAATCCTCCAGGCAGTGCTGCTTAAGTCGCTCAGATACGTGGTACTTCCGCAGGTAGTTGCTGTGGATTTCGCTGACAGCCAGGGGTTGATGGTCCGGATAATAAAAATCCAGGACCAGACCGCAGCCTTGGCAAACCAGATCCCCATCCAGGTGAACACCAACGAGGGCGGTAGAGCCGCAATTTCCGCAGGGGACAGCGGCTTCGCCTTGGGGGCCTTGGGTGCGACGGTTGCGCTTGCGGGGGCGCTCTCCGGCTCCAAGGTAGGAACTGGTGATGGCGGCGGCGGCGGCGGGGTACGGTGCCGGAGTGTCGAAGTCTGGGTCCCCCTCGTCGTGAAGGATGGCGCCGTAGCGCTGGATCTGCTCAAAGTTTCGGAGGAGGAGATCGATTTCGCCAGAGTCTGCCATTCCTCCGAGTCCTCGTACTGCAGCTGAGCTACGCCCTTGCAGAAGTAGCAAACTGGCTTCACGCAATCGAGTGGGTCCCAGCCGCAGGTGAGCCCGCAGATGTGACAGAAGGCGTTGCTCAGGTGATTCATGTGAGGCTCAGGTGATCGCTCAGGTGAGGCGCAGGCGTACCCCGGGGCCCCACGTGGAAGCTCACCCTAGCCTCGGAAAATTTTCTAGGCCTTGGTCTGACATGCTCAACCTCATCGCGAGGGGCGTAGCAGCAAACAGGCAAGCCCGCGCTCCGAACCCGCACCTCCGCATGGACGCCTCCGGCCGCTCCCGGGTAGAGACTCACATCGTGGTGGGCAACATCAACGACAAGGTGCTGGCGCCCGACAAGACGTGGTTCCAGAAGGTGCTGGACGCGGCGCCCACCAAGACCTTCACGACGCCGTCCGGGGTAGTCGAGCAGAGGCCGCAGCGCGAGTCGAATTTTATGCTCACCATCCAGACCAACTACAAGCCCCGGAGCAGGGGAGAAGGCTCCAAGGTTCAAGACGCCTTTTACAGGGGGCTGGAGGCCCTCTTCTACGACGACAGGCAGCTGGCAAAGTGCATAAAGATGGGGGTATACGCGGACAAGGCGAACCCCAAGGGTCTCGATTTTAAATCGGACATGTACGACACGCACGTGGAGAAGGGCAACGCGAACATCGGCATCGAGTACGGGCCGAGGTCGGGGCGGCTACACGCGCACATCCTGCTCACGCTGGTGCACTACTCGCGCGTGCAATTCGACGGCAAGAAGGCGTCGGATTTCCTCATCAAGTTCATGCAAACGGAGGGGCAGGGCGGCCTGCCGAATTTCTACAAGGACGACTGGTTCGGAGAGGAGTACCAGAAGACGGCGGTGCGGCCGATACGGAGAAAGGACGCCCTCGGCATGCAGTGGACGGGCAAGGAGACGGGCTACAGGAAGCGAGAAACCGCCAGGCAGATGCACGTAGACGTAAAATTGCTACCGCAGAGCAACCTTAAGGATCTGCTGCAGCTGTACATTACGAAGACGGTAGAGGCCCTCGAGACGGGCGCTGTAAAGCTCGTGTAATTTTTTTCTTGTAGCCAATAAATATGCCTCCGAAGCGCCGAGGCCGTAAGAAGAAGCCGGAGAGCGAGTCCGAGGGGTCGGCGTACGAGGAAGAGGAGGAGAAGCCAGAGTCGGAATCAGAGGAAGAGGTAGAAGAGGAAGAGGCCGAGGATGAGCCAAAGCCAAAGGGGAAGCGGGGGAAGAAGATGAAGGAAAAGAAATACAACGAGCTCGATATGCCCATAGTCGAAATTCCAAAGCGGGCCGTGCTGGTCGAGGGCGAAAACGGGCAGATCATCGAAATGCAGAAGGGCATCCCGGATGTAGTTAAAATTCTCGAGGATCCGATCACGCGCGTACAGGTACCGGAAACCACTGCGCTCGACGCCTACTACGAAGATGCAACGTTCTGGAGCATCCACAGCAAGCAGTTCTACGACGCGCTGCCCGAGGAGCGGCTGCGGGCCATCCCGCGCGCCTTCCAGAGCGCCCAAAAATCGCCGCCCGTCTGCTACCGCTGCCTGCGCCTCATGTACGAAATCCCGAGCATACCCCGCAAAAAGGGTACCGCGGAGGCCGTCGCGGAGGCGACCGCGAAGAAGGAGGCCGCGTACGCCGATTACGCGAAAAAGGTCGACAAGGCAAACGAGTGGGCGAAGGCGCAAAGGCCAAAGAACAAGTACCCCCCGATCAAAGACAAGAAGCCCGCGCAGCTGCCCCCGGTGTACCCAAAGAACTCGTGGCTCTGCATGCAGTGCTACCGATTCCTGGACGATCGCGGCCTCCTCGCGAATTTGGGCCTGCAGCGGCGCAAGAGGGGCGACACCACGGCCGTGTCGGCACAGGCGCAGAATCAGATGGCGCAGACGGTGCTGGGCGGCCCGAAGCCGAAGGCCTCGAAATCCGCCAAGGATATGGCCGCCGCCTTCGGCCAGTCGACCATCGCGCCGGGTTCGGGCCAGGAGAAAATTAGGAAGCAGGATATCGCCGCGCCCGACATGAGCAGGATCGACGAGATCCTAAGGAAATCGACCGAGGTGAGGGAGAACATAGAAAAGACGAAAACGGGGCTGCAGGCCGCGAGGGCCAACGGGCTGGAGGCGCTCGAAAAGGTCATCACCGAAATCAACGAGACGGGCCGCTCGGTTTTCATCCTCAACAAAAAGAACGCCGACGGCAGCACGCGCTACGATATTCGTCAGGCGCGCCAGTCGCGGTACTGGGTGCTCTTCAACACGCACAAGAGGCTGGGCGCCGCGAGAGAATTCGAGGTGGAGGCCTTCCGCGGCAGCCTGGCCCAGGTGCTCTCGGACGCCGAATTCTACAAGTTCATTCGATTTAACTTAAAGGAAGAGGACGGCAAGTACAAGGACGATACCTTTGCAAACGCCATCATCGGCATTCGCGTGCAGGGGGGCGTGGAAGTGGGGCCGACGGACGGCTGCCTGCACGCGCACGTGCTCGTCACGATCGACCACATATCGAACCTGCAGGTGCTCTGGGCAAAGTACGATTGGGTCGTGGTACTCAAGGAAAAGGAGCCGGGTACGACAACCGTCTACGAGAGGCTGGGCGAAATTCTGGCCGGCAAATTCGCGGAGGCCGGAAGGAGGCTGGTGGAGCAGCTGCAGCAAGAGGCGGGGCAGGACGCGGAGAGAATCCTGCAGAACGCGGAGCTCATCGACGACCTGAACCGAGGGAGAATCGGCATGGGAAAAGACCCGCCCACCATCCTCGCCGAGCTGATTCCGGAGGAAAATTACGGCGGGCGGCTGCAGGAGTACCTCACGAAGACGCTGCCCGAGACGCAGCGGCGCGACCTGCTGAAGCAGTGGTCGCACGCGCGCAACCAGAATAACACCGACAACAACACGGACGGCTACCTCTTCTCCATCTTCCAGACGGAGTCCGCCCCCTCGGACGATCCGCGCTTCGCGCCGCAGGCTGCCGAGATCGGAGGGCTGGGCCGCGGGCGCGGAAAGGGCAAGGGGCGCGGAAGGGGCAGGGGCCGCGGTTAATTAATCTGACGCGCCCGCAAGATGTTCCAGGGGGAATGCACCCACTCGGACGTCATCACCGTCGTATGCGGCGCGCTCTTCCTGATTTCCGAGCTGCTGGGCGGCACGGAGCGAGTGCGCCCCAACACCGTGCTGGGCGCCCTGAAGGCGGCGGCCCTTAGGGTCGTGCGCCGCGGGCAGCCCGAGCCCGAGCCCCCGCCCGAGCAGAGGCGCGAGAGCATACAGAACATAGGCCCGCACCACGTGGACATTCAGATGACGCAGACCGGTACGCGTTTTTTTCTAGAGAACATGGGAAATGGAGACTCCCGCGACACCAGCCCCCAGCGCCGAGGATCAATCGTCCAGCAACACCAGCACCAGCAGCAGCACCACGGCCTACCCTTGGCTTCTTAGGACTTACGCGCGAAAGAAGCAGCAGCAGCCGAAGGCACCGGCGGAAATGGCGGCTGACCTGGATCGGTGCACCCGCCGCGCCATCGCGAGCTACGCCAAGCGGGTCGAGCAGTACCACCCCCAGATGGCAGAGGACGCCAGGGCGTACGCGAAAAACCCCGCCGCGAGCCCGCCCGTGATGGCCGCCGTCATCGACCGGCTGCAGTGGGCGCTGCACGAGGAGGGAGAGCGCGTCAGGAATTTCTTCATGCCCAAGTAAATTTCTGAAAGGGGCCTTAAACCCGAGAATGATGTCCCTGCCGAGCCTCGACAACATCCTCAGCGATTCGCGCTACCTGGGCAGCCTGCTGACCCTCGGCGCCGTTGCGTACATGTCGCCCGCGCGCTACTACCTGCTGCGGATCCTCCTCGCGCAATTCGCGGGCTACTACTTCGTGGGGCCCACCCTCCTGAACATGGGACCGAAGCGGGCTTAATTTCTCAGCCCCCCCTTAAATGTCCTGCGTTAACCTCTACGTCCAGTCGAACGGAGAAACGCAGGATTCCGAGGGCTTCTGGCGCCTCAAGCTGAACCAGATCCCCTCCGACATCGACACGCTGCAGATCAAGGGAGTCTACCTGGAGCTGGACACGACCGCGATTCCGGACCCCACCGCCGCGAAAACCGCAAACGTGCTGCTGATGGACGCGCCCGACTTGAACGTCACGACCATCTCGAACGTGAACGCGTGCATCAACAAGGTCGTGATCCCGACGTGGGGCCACGACGGCCTGGAAAACACCATCCTTTACTGGTTCGAGGTGCCCATGGCCGTGCGCCCGAATTACGTCGCGTACGACAAATTCCAGGAGCTGCGCGTGCGCTTCACCGACATCACGGGCGCCACGAAGAAGAACAACGCCTTCATCGTCAAGAACTTCGGCCTCTGGGCCTATGCTAAATAGATTTTCGCAGGCCCCCTTAAATGCGCCTGATCATATTTCCGCGGAAGGGCTCGGGCGTCAAGACGCGCACCTTTACGGGCGTGCCTGGCTACCCCTCGCCCCTTGCTTACAGAGTCGATCTTGTAACCGCCTCTGGTCCAATTAAATACGGGCTGCTGCACAGCCTCAGTCACATCCGTCTCGGTGAGAGCGCATGGCAGGACTTGGCCTTAATCGTAGAATTCGAGTACAGGGGGGTAGACACGCTAACGGGCGATCACTTTTACAGGGTACGGGTAGCAAGGGAGGGGTACTCGCTGCCGAACGGCACGGGCGGGGAATACTGGGAGCCGAAAATACGCGACGCCTCCGAGGCCTACCGCTGGCTGCGCGACGAGCAGATAGTTATCAGGCCCGATTACCCCTACGCCGACGTTTTCTGGCAGGTGCCCGTGGGCCGCTGGACAACGGGCGAGGTGAGCGGCAAGCTGAAGTGGACGTGGGACGCGGAGCATTAGTTAATTTTTCTCTCTCGCGGATAAAATGTCGATGCTCGACGACCCCTGGCGCATGGCCATCCCGAATCCGGACGAGGTGCTGAACGGCGCCTTCGCGATAGACGGGAGCCTGAGCGTGAGGGGAATTTACGCGGACGAGATAAGGCTGCGCAAGGGCGCGACCTACAGCGATTTCCTGACGTCCGTCGGTACCTTGGACGATTACGGTGACCTCACCGCAATTATCAAGGGGCTCTGGGGCGTGACGACCGAGACGGGCGTGGACTGGAACATTATCAAGAGGGCGGCCGACGTGAAAATCGCAAACTCGGTCACCGCAAAGGATGCCACCCTGAACCTCGTGAAACTGACTCTAAAGGGCGCAGAGGGAGACGTGAGGCCCGGGTACAACGCACTCGAGCGCATCGCGGGCCCCCTGCGCCACATCTACTGGAGCCGCCAGGCGCTGCCGAGCATGGAGCCCGAGCAGTACAGGCGCGACAGGGAGGAGTTTTTCGCGTGGTTCGACCACTTCAAGGTGAACATCCGCGCCCTGAGCGCCGACAGGACGGGCGAGACGCCGGAGACGACGGGCGGGGGCCGCATCCCAACGGCACCCGACGTGCTCCCCGATCGCTCGGACTGGGCGAAGACGCAGAACTGGGCGCTGAAGGACCACTTCCACGACGAGAGGTACGCCCTCGTCAAGCACCCGCATGTGAAGGCCGACATCACGGACTGGGCGCACCGCCACCTGTACGACGACATCATCGGCGGGCCCAAGGTGCCGGGTGCGATTCCTGGTGGGGGTACGGGCGGCGGAAGCACCGGGGGTGGGGGTACAGGCACCGGGGGCGGGGGTACAGGCACCGGGGGCGGGGGTACAGGCACGGGGGGCGGAGGGGGCACGGGCGGCACGCCAGTGGGCGGGGGTGGAGGCAGCAGCAGCTCGGGTGGCGGCGGATCGGGCGGGGACGGCATGGATAAGGTAGCAGGCCTTGCCACTTCAACGGCCATCTTCGGGGGCGCCCTCATCGTAGGCGGCATCAAATACTACAAGGATCGGAAGGGGTTCGTGAGGCAAATCGACGAGCTGAACGCGAGACCCCCCATTAAATTCGATTCCGAGGACGCGCAGCGCGAGTACTACAAACTCGAGAACGAAAAGAAGCAATGGAGCGAGCTGAAAGACAAGGAAATGACAGAGGTCGCGGAGAAGAAGGCGGAAGCGAACAAGCTGATGACAGACGCGCAAAGGCAGGAAGAGAGCGCCCTCACCGCGCTAAGGTCGGCAGAGCGCCAGGTCGCGGAAGAGCGCACGAAAATGATACTCGAAGCCGAGGAGGAGCTGAAGAGGATAAACGAGCAAAGGGAAGCCGCCAAGGCGAAAAAGCTCCAGGAAATTGAGGCGCTTACCGCGGGCACAGAGCTGCTCGAGGCGCAGAGGAAAGAGATCGAGGATAGGAAGAAGAAATTGGAAAAGGAGGCAGAGGCAAGGAGGCAGCTGCTGGAAGAGGAAGAGGAAACGAGGAGAAAGGCAGGAGAGCTGCAAACGGGCGTGGTGCAGGAGGCGAACAGGCTCCGGGAGGAGATCAAAAATTTAAAGGAGGCGGCCGAGCGAGCAGACGAGCAGTCGAAAAAATTCAAGGCCAACGCGGACGAGCTGGCACAGAGGCTGCTCAAGTACGCGGCCACCGCAGAGGCACGCTCGCCCATGGGGACGGCCGAGACGCAGACGACGCCGAGGCCCGATCCAAGGCCGGCCGCCGAGAGGCTGCCCTTTGCGCGTCTGGGTAGGAGCGACCAGGTGGAAGAGCTCATCGGCCTCACGATCGAGGACCAGAGGGCCCTCTTCGATGCGTTAGAGCAGCGGCGCAGGGCAGACGAAGAGGCAGCCGCCAAGACAGAAGAGGAACGACTGAAGGCAATGCAAACTGCATCAGACGAGGAATTTGCACGGCTGGAGGAGCCAAAGGTTGCGGGGCGGAAGAGGGCCCTCGAGGCCTTCAAGAACGCCACCCTCGATGCTATGGGGGCAAAGATGCGAGAGCTGAAGAGGAACGAATCACGCAACGGCGAGAAAATACGAGCTCTCGGGGATGACATTCATGAATTCACATATGTGATGAACCAGCTGACAGGAAGGGGCCAGAAAGACGCCGAAGAACTGAGGAGAAAGATGGCCGATGAGAAGTGGAAAAACTTTGAGCGCAAGGCAGTTCAGAGGCCCATCAGCGATGCCATCTGGATAGCATACGGCGACGCGGAGGAGATGCACCGCGAACTGCGGACGGAAGCGAGCCTGTGGCGGGGGGCCCTCGAATCGTCAATGTACGGGATGTACAAGCGGGAGTTTCTGGCAGAGCTGCGAGCCAATCCGAAAACGGTGAGCATCGGCGCACAGAGCGCGTACGTCGGCATGGTCAATTACGTGGAGAAGCTGAGCAAGTTTTGGGAAAAGCGAAGAGCCGTCATTCCAGCGGAGGGGCTTGCACAGTACGACGCCATGGTGCGCGATCTGGAGGCCTTTAAACGTGAGCATCCACCCGCCAAATACAAGCTTTACATAGATACAACGGCGTTCATAGGCGAACTAAGGAAGAGAGGAGACGAGGCCAAGAGTCAGATCGAGGAGCGCTACAGAAAGGCCCAAGCGGACAAGGAGTACGCAAACAGGGTGATTGAAGAGCGGAAGCAGCAGGCGAAGGAGAACGCGGCGAGACGCAACGCCGAGATAGAAGAGCAGAGGAGGAAGATCGCAGAGCGCAAGGCGCAGAGGAGGAGGCGAGAAAAACAAAGGTAGAAACAGAGTACCAAGCCTTGAAGCGGGAGGCCAATCAAATATTAAAACGAAGGGGAAGGGCGTACGCCGATGAGGGCGCGGGCGTCGGCTTGGCCAGCCCAGACGACATCACACTCGCGGAGAGGGACGACGTTTCCGTGGAGGAGATGCGCCCGGGCACCGCCCGCCTGCCCTCCGAGGGCGTGTTTCAGACGCTCGACAGGCGCGTGATGGGCGACTCGGACGTTATTTTGCGCAACGCCCTGATGCCCTACGGCGACTGGAACCGCGCCACCGCCGACGCCCTTGCGGATTTCGACCTCGAGCGATTCACCACCAAAGAGCAGCGCGACGCCTACCTGGGGCGCCCGAGGGCAAGGCGGCCCGGGGTGGCCAAGGAGGCCCTCAGCGCCGAGACGCTCTTCTCGGCGGCGGGTACGGCGAACAACGACGGCATGTCTTTCGGGGCAGCCGATTTATTTCAGGGGGCGGGCATCGACTTGGTGGGCGCCGGGCTCGGGGGTACGGGCTCGCGGGCCATGCGGCGGGCGGGCGCGGCGGCGGCGGGCCTTGGGCTGGCGACGGCCGGCGGCCTGCTCTCGGCCTACCAGGCGCTCTCGCAGGGCGAGATAGGGGAGGCGGAGTTCTTCGATACGTTCCGCGATCAGATGATCATGACGGTCGGCTCTTTTGGCCTTCAGACGGGCATGTCGTCCGCCCTAAGCGCCCTCACGAAAATGAGGATCGGCACGGTGGGCGGACTTGGCCTGTCCATCCTCGCGGGCGCCATCGCGCAGGTGATCGTGGATATTATCAACGGGCGCAGTGCGGAAGAGATCGTGAAGAACTTCTTCAAGTACCCCGTCGACTGGGCCGCCGATACCATACAGTTCATCGCGCAGCTCTCGCAACAGATCTACGACTGGGGCGTCGAGATGTGGGGCGACGAGGCGAGCCAGCTGCGCAACCGAATTAATCGGCTGGAGGGCGAGCTGGGCTCCGGATTTTTGGGGATGTACGACCCCTCGGAGGCGCGCGAAATGGCCTCGCTCTTGGCCCAGGAGCTGCGGTTAAACGAAATTAAGGAGCCGAAGGAGCTGCAGGCTTTCATTCGCGCATTGGACAACAGCATCAACGATTACCGTACCCCCAAAGACCAGAAGACTCTGCTCGAAATTGACAGAGCGACCGTGCTCTTCCTCTCCCAGCTCACCGTTAAAATGCAGGAGGGATTCGGGTCGACCTCGCTCGCCCTGAGTCGGCTAATGCGCGATTTGAAGCAGATGGTGAAGGAGGAGACCAAGGGACGGAAGCGCGTCTTAATAGCCGTCTACCAGGAGGGCCTCAACAGAATCAATCACATCGAGGCATTAAGGCGAGAATTCGGCTCGGCCATCCGTCACTCGGGCGTCTCGTCGAACGGAGGGGCGCAGGTGGCCCGCCTGGCGGACGCCAACACTGGGAGCCAGAAATTAAGTTTACCATATGGTAAACTTAGGGTGTGGTAAAGTTGTGCTGTTTGCGTTACACCACTGTAAAGTCACCAGGGTAAAGTCGCCGGGGTAAAGTCAGGGTGGTAAAGTTGTGAAAAGCGGGGTAAAGACGTCGATGTAAACTCGCCGAGGTAAAGTTGGCGAGGTAAAGACGTCGGGGTAAACTCGCCGAGGTAATGTTGGTTTCGGTGCAGCGGTTCACTTTTTTACGTTTTTTTGCTTTTTTTTATTTTTTCTGTAAAAGCTATCTATAGCAGCCCATCTTCAAGCGATACTGCGCGCGAGCTCTATCCTAGAGCTAGCTAATCGGTTTGATGAATGCTTCGTATTCCTGAAATCTGCAGCTGGGACGGAATTCTTCTTATTTGCGTGCGCATGCGGACTGGCGGGATGCGCACCAGCCTGGCAGGTCATTAATCAAGCTCATCTCCACCAACCTGGCTGCGGTGCGTAGTCATCTCCTCCTCGTCCGACGACAAGCCGGACTCATCCCCATCAGGAATATTTGATGCCACTGCTGCAGCTGATTTCCCTGTGGCAAGTGTGACCAGCAGGTCCAGTGGCTCTGAACGTGATGAAGATCCTTGCTGAAGTGTCACGTCCATTGCAGTCTCCTCCTGCATCATGATGTTGCAGCAGCGACACAAGGAGAGGAGAGTTAAAGAATGAACGAACCAGGAGACGGACATTAGCGTCCTTGAAGAAGCGACCGTAATCGGCAGTCGCTCTTTCGAACTCGGGATTCTGAACGCGATGGAGCGAAGAATCGGCTTCAAATCGGCGCGCGATCTCTGCCTCATCAGCCTCGTTCTGTCGATGCCGAGATTGCTGCTCGGCCTGCTCAGCCTGAAGCTTCTTCATGTCCTCATCATTCGAATTCTGACTGTCTTGGCTGGCTGCGTTCGACTTTGCTCTCATCTCTTCCTCCTCCAGCTGCCTCTTGTCCTTCCGCTCTTCCTTTTCGGCTTCAAAGGCGTCGCGGTACACCCATTGCTCAATGACCCAGTCACCAGGCACATGAATCTACGGAATCATGAGTCAAAGTGCTAGCCGTCCAGTATTTTCATATACTTCTTACCACGTCACTGCGACTCTTTGCCAGCAAATCGTGCAGCTTGTTGCTTGAGCCGAATCCGAGCTTATCAGCGACCAAAGTCGGTGGCGTCGGCGAAACTCCAAGCCAGTATGCCCTGAACAAAAGACGTCAAACATGTCGCGGATTTTTGCATTATTGATGCGCAATCACATCATATCCTGATCCGCGACTGTGTCTTTCAGAGGAGTATACACTTCCGTAGGATGGATACTCTTGAAGATCGTATTCTTGCAAGCATGGCGCGTACCTGCATTGGAAAATCATAAACATAATGCTTGATTGCGAGAAAGACAACAATTGAATGGCGCACGACCCCCAAACATGAAATGGCCTGGCTTCGTGCGGAATCCGAGGAAAGCGGGAACAAGGAAGCCTTTCTCGGTCTTCTCCCAGTGCGTAACGAGAACGCCGCCAGGGGTCCGTTCCTCGAGTTTGTACTCCAGCCGGAGTTCAGTACGAATAGCGTCTTCTGACCAGAAGGGGGCTCGGCCTCGTGCACTTTTCCAGATCCAGATCCCGGAGATCCCGGCTGGCGGCGGGCGGCTGAAACGGGGAGTTTGACGAGGACCCGCTGATTCCGCTCCCCATTCGCCTCGTTGTGCACTTTCTGAGAGTCGAATTCCAACTCGTCTTTGAGCTTGAGAGCAGCTAGCACATCGCGACGGATTCGCTGGTCTTCCGTCTTGCTTCGCTTGGCTTTCGGAGCCTCCATCTGCGGCATATGCAAGTCAATAAGCGGCATATGCAAGTCAATAAGCAGACATATGCAGCCGGCAAGTTTCACCCACACCGCCAATGTCGAACTGGAATTCAGCGAATCGTGATCAGCCCCCCCCCCCCCCCCCCCCCGAAAGAGAAAATCCCGAAAGAGAACCTCGAAAACCGCATGACAAAATAAGAAGTGCAAAACGCTCGCAAAGCAAAAGCGCAAAGCGGCAATTGAGACGCAAGTGAATTCGCAAATGTGACTTGAGCGACTGCGTCCATCTCGAACACCTAGCTGCACCGGTCAGGTTGCCGGGTTCCGGACCTGCCCGTGCACGTGTCGACTTCCTCTCTTTGCAGAGGCCCGGGCGTACGCCGTCCATCTCGAACACCTAGTTGCACCGGTCAGGTTGCCGGGTTCCGGACCTGCCCGTGCACGTGTCGACTTCCTCTCTTTGCAGAGGCCCGGGCGTACGCCGTCCATCTCGAACACCTAGCTGCACCGGTCAGGTTGCCGGGTTCCGGACCTGCCTGTGCACGTGTCGACTTCCTCTCTTTGCAGAGGCCCGGGCGTACGCCGTCCATCTCGAACACCTAGCTGCACCGGTCAGGTTGCCGGGTTCCGGACCTGCCCGTGCACGTGTCGACTTCCTCTTCTCTTTGCAGAGGCCGGGCGTACGCCGTCCATCTCGAACACCTAGCTGCACCGGTCAGGTTGCCGGGTTCCGGACCTGCCTGTGCACGTGTCGACTTCCTCTCTTTGCAGAGGCCCGGGCGTACGCCCTCCATCTCGAACACCTAGCTGCACCGGTCAGGTTGCCGGGTTCCGGACCTGCCCGTGCACGTGTCGACTTCCTCTCTTTGCAGTCGACTTCCTCTCTCTGCAGAGGCCCGGGCGTACGCCGTCCATCTCGAACACCTAGCTGCACCGGTCAGGTTGCCGGGTTCCGGACCTGGCTCTGTCAAAATGGCTCTGATGGTGTTGTTATCTGCAAAAACGCAAGCGCGAGAGCAATGTGCAGGCACGCTTTTGCATGAACATCTAGATAGATGGAAAGAAGGGATGAAGAGCAAAGACAGCGTGTGAAGAGAAATTGACAGAGGGCACACGTTTTTCACAGAGGCTTCGTCACCATCATCGTCCTGATCCCTATTCATTGGTTCATTAATGACACGCAAATTATGAGCAGCATTTATGTAAATATGTCGATTGACACGACCGAAGAAAAATTGCTCACTGATCTCTTCGAGCCTCCTTCTCCTCCCCTCCTTGTTTCCCTTGCTGGCCGCGCCAGCATGCTTGTTCCCGGCACCAGCATGCTTGTTCCCGGCACCAGCTGCAGATGCCTTGATCCTCGGCTTTTTGGAGGCGACGGCACTATTTGCTTCGGACTCGAGCTCCTCCTGCATCGGTGGATCGATTCGATTAATGGGATCGATACAATTAAGATATAACGGACGTGATGCATCAGAAGCAGGCCAGATGTTGGCTCGGATGCACTCGTGTTAGCAGTGCTCTTTTGAAGAAGATTTCCTGCCCAGAAAATCGCTCGTTTCGCTCCGTTCGCCACTTGCATGTTCGGCTGCACCGGGACCGCAGTCATCAAAGTAGCAACGAAAACCATCTTGGAAAGACTACGTGACTTACAACCTGCGCGGCGTCAATCAGTCCGGTTCCACGTGCTGCACACAATCCAAGAATTCTGACTGACCATCTGCACCGCGATCTCTTTTGCGACGCCTTTCTTCATGTAGAAGTATGGAATCTGTTTCTGAACCCAAGTTGGACAAACAGATGTCACGACAACCAGATCGTGGGCGCTCTGTACGGCATCGCAAAGGGCCTCGTCACGAGAACACGATTACTGGCGCTCATAAGGTAGTATTCAACGCATGCACCTCCTCCAATTCAAACAGGTTGGCCCGTACAAGCTGCGGATTGACGAATGATAAATCCACACGGCCGACGTACAACCCTGTCCCGACTATCTCGGCTGTCGCATTCGGAGCCCCAACGTGCATCAAGTCCACCAGCTCGAACTTGTTGAAGCGCATCAGACTGTTAGGAATCGCTTCCGGTGCAGCAAGGAACGGATTCACTGCGAAACGAAATCAGGTACGTCAAGATATCGAAAAATGAACAACAAGTACTGAAGTCTCCGGGCTGATGATTTGCTTAGAGAACTTATCAACCTCTTTTGCCCGCTCGACTTCTCGTTTCTGCATGCGTTTCATCTTTTCGGGCCATTATACAAGGTTGCGCCGTTCTGTCGCAAGAATGAGAAAACCGTGGACAGCACATTTAAGATAATGGCTGGCACACAGCCACAGTAGTCCTCCATTCCGTGGTGCGACTTTGAACAAGATATCTAACGTGACCTTTAGCCATTCCGTCACAACCTTTTCCGTGAACGGCTCCTGACGTGGTATGTCGGTGAATGATGATGATGAGGAAAACAAAGATATGAACCGGTGCTGGATTTCCGTCTGGAACTCCTTCAGGATAAACGCCGTTTGCTGTCATTGTGCAACAGGTGTACTTGAGGGCGAGAAGGATGCGTTGAATCAGCTCTGTAGCGGACCATCGGAATTTAAAAAAGATATCATATTCCGAAAAAGCGATTCGCACTGCTGTACGATGTTTTCATCTCAAGCCAAATGGGTTGCCCAAGTGCGTCCCAAATGGCCTGAAGATATACCATAAAATTGATACGAATAAAAGGAGACCGAGCATTGTGAATGAAGACTCGTGGATTCTTTTCGTCGCGCCTTCCGAGGAAAGAGAAACCTGAGCGTGGTTGGGCGTTTTGCAATGGAAACTGAATGGAAATCTGAACTGAATGGTGAATGCAAATCCGAACCATGCGTGATGGCCACGCAATCAACGCCCACAGGAAGCGCAGTGTCGTAGCTGTTTTCTCGGAGCTTCGCGAAGAGTGCAAGAAGAGCTTCACGCTGCGACACGGATTTCATCAAAAAAAATGAATCCGGTCATAAGGACATGAAGAAAGCGAACAGCCATCGCGGATGACTGGTGTCTGCGGCTCTGATATTCAACGGTCCCAATCAGAAGCCGCACTGAAGCCTCCAGCGTTGCCTTGAAGTCTACAGGGACTTGTGGACGGCCGCCGAAGATCGTGTTCGAGACGTCTGATTGTTTTTTGTCATGCGCACGTATGTTGGTCATGTTTTGATCATGTGCGTGTGTAATTCGAAAAACGCACCAAAGACTCTCATGATATCGTCGACAAGAGTCTGTACTTGAAGAGGCCAAAGCTCCTCTGGATCGTTCGCAGGCTGCCTGAGAACCGATGCTGTTTGTGAGAGCGTAAGTTCTTCAACGTGCGATTGCAAACAGCAATCGAGTTCACCCCACGCATTGGCGTTACTGCGACCGCCCGAAAGGCGGTGCGCAGCGAGACCCGCGTATGAGTTCTCCTTCTCCGACCCTCGCGGTCGGATCCATCGTTTTTGTTCTCATCGTTCTTCTGAAGGATTGCTGTCGTCGATCTGCCGACTGTATTCACGCTCTGATTCTTCAGAATCTGCGCTTCCCATCAGTTTGCGATAGCAATACACAACAGCAGGACCACATTTCGAGCAAGGGAAGCAGCGTTCGCCAAAAGCGTCATCGGCTTCCACAAAATCAGAGGCGTAACCGGTGAAGAAGAAATTGCAGACACAAAGAAAGACAGCACCTTCAGAGGACCTCCTTTATCAGCAGTCTGAGGGCAAAGCACGACCAGATTTTCAGGACCGGGCAGCATCGATATTCGAATGGTGAAACAACGGGAAATCACCTTCAACGAAGGAACTGCCGCTGGAATATTTTCGCCAGAGACGGTTGCTGCCTGAAAGCAACAGCAACGGCAAAGGTTTCAGCACTCGGCATCAGCATTCGAACGCTCGAATTGCTGAAGAACACCGTTTTGAAGCGGCCGCCAGAGGAGTTTCCGGCCTGAACATGTGAGGAGAGCTCTTAGCATCGGCTGTCAAGTCCATAAAGCGCTGGGATGCATGCACACCGCTGGAACTGGAACGGGTTCTCCGCCTTTGCTTCGGTTTCCACAGTTCGGGACCTTTCCAATAGCTGCACATGTAGTGTAAGCTGTTATACTAGCGGGGACGAGTAAGACTGCGTACATTCAACGCAAGTATTTCTGGCCAGAGTGCATCTCCTCGCCGCTTCTTGATTTTCTGCCAGAAGAGCATCAAAATTTGAAGGATCAATATCAACATCGTCTGCCAGCAAGTCACAGGAGCTGTACAGGGAATCAACCTTTCGCAACACAGCTTCGTATTTGCAAAATGAATGCGCACGTGATTGAGGCCAAGCGTAGATCGATGTCGCGAACCTCCTGAGCAGCAGCATGAAGCTCTCTTACGCTCTTCATCGCGTCTCCGAGAACAGGCGGAATGACAATTTTGCTCGATATCGGTAACACTTCGTTGGCTTCTTCGACTGCAGCTAGAAAAGCTCGTTCGACGTTAAAAAACCTGATTGGAACCACGCCCGTTGGTCTAATTGCGACGATTGCATAGAAGGAACCTAACGTGGGCGCACGTTGTCGTATCATAGTTCATGTGCACGGCCGGAGTTCTGCACGTCCACAATCTCTGTGGAGCTAATGAAACGATTGCAACAGCGGCATATCCACAGCGTACGCGTACACATAGACCTTGTGGAGCTCATTGAACAACGCAGTCCTCCACTTGAAGACATTTGCTTTTCGTGCTACGATTACTGCGCAGGCTTGGTACCGCGGAAAAGCGCACCATAGTACAAGCATGCGCACCATTTGCACCGCTAGCTTCCGCTGGGTCGCCGGTAACGCATGCACGCCACTAGTGCTCACTGGCGGCCGCGGGCTGGCCATTGGGGCAGTCAACTCTGCGAACAGCGCTAAGTGACATTCTGTTGCTGTCTCATTGCTGCCTAGGAGCGCATCTCATCGCCTAGGTGCGCATCTCATCGCGTCGCTGTACGGGCTTCGGAAAACTCGATCGCACTACAGCAAGACTAAGCACACTCAGAAGAGCTCAAGATGCTTACGGATGGTCGAGATGCTCCACGCCGATGTTTTCAAACTGCGCCGTGTACCCCCGGGGGGAAGAACCTGGAGCAGCGGTGCGAACCACGCCATGCAGCGTCAGAGCGACTGCGGTGCGAATGTCAGAAGTGTCAAGGCAAGTTAGTGCGTCTGAGGTTTTCAATGCACATCAACTGCTAGCGCACACCGGATTCAGTAGCAGCGATCGGCAAGTCGAGTGCCCTTGCTCGCGCTGCAATGGAAAGCGCGTCTCGTCTTGGTGCAAAGGATACATTTGCACTAGACAAATATGGATCCAGTCTAGTAGAGCAAGCTGCCCGGAGAGCTCCTGTAAGCGATTTCGTTCCTTTCGTAGCCGAAGTTCTGACGTACCGATCCCGACAATTTCGGTTCGAGCGGCACTAAGAAGACGACGATAGCAGCCCCGGCAGCACTTCAAGGCAACGAGCGACAAACAGATTCCAATTCGAAGCGCAAACGTGTCAACAATAAAGCCGCTCGTATGCTGCGAAGGCTGGGTAGATATACTGATCGTATTGGTCCTCAAGAAAACGGCAATGAACCTGGACATGAATCCAATATCGTCGATGGCATCGATGGCGATGATCATGCTCATGAGGCTTTCGACGACCCAGCCGCAGAGGAAGGCCAAGCGGACGACATACGTGCAGACCCAGCTAGGGCGGATCAAGTGGATTATGGCCTAGAGTCGGATCAGGACGCAGCGCTCGACGGCTCAGATGATGAATGCACTACCAACAGGCAGAATTTTTATTCTGAGCCTCTTTTTGAGGGCTGTAAAGTGTCGGTGCGTGCTGGAGCATTCAATACATTGCTTGATATTGGCTGTATTGGCTTTTTAACTGTTCTCTAGCGCATGGATTACATCACTTTTTGCCTCGCATTGAAGAAACGCTTTACACAAGCACCTGTTGAGATGTTTGCATCAATCAACGCGGCTGTGTCTCTCATCATTGAGGGCCACAAACTGCAACGAGGCAGCTCGGGTCTTGGAAGAGAATGATTAGAGAAATCCAAGAATTCGTAGCGGTAAATAATCAACCACTTTCAATTTTCGTGTTCGAAACGTTAACATTTCCCTGCTCAGCCTTCCATCACTTCAGGACATGTGGGTATAAAGAGACAAAGCACAAGGTGGCGATTTGCAAGACAGTCTGGATCGAAGACGGAACTGTTCCTCCAAATACAGTCTGCGAGTGTGGCCATTCAACCTATGCCGATGGTGTGGTGGGCTTCTTTTTGATCCGACCCGGAGTTTCAGCAGCTACTGAACAGTCCTTCGTATTATCCCGGTTCCAGTGCGTTGATTTCGATTCTGTCGGTGCGGCCACGGCTGATCAAATTTACACAACGGCGTCCAGTTACGGCGTTCGAGCAATACAGATTGGGGCGATCGTGTTCCAGATTACTATTTGCGGTCGCAAGAATCCGAAACCCAACATCTCACTGGCGACTTTGTTCAATCAAGACTTTTCTCTTCTCTTCACGAGAGGGCTGTGTGCGAATTTCGGACGGTCTTGGAGTTGTGTGCGCATACTCTACAGATTCCGCAGTGACGCACAGCTGGTCATTCCACACCTACAGCTTATTCTGAAAACTGGACTCTAATGTCGTGTTTCTAGGTCCCACGGCGGCTCTTTCACCCCTGTGTTTGTGATACCTATGTCTGCGCATCCTAATTGGCGGTGCGTGATCATTATCTCGCTTTCCGCTTTTTCGCCACTTGTCTCACCCCGTTTCGCTCAGAACAGCAATGCAACGCCTTGTTTTTCTCATGGATGGGAAGCCGAGAAACTTCGATGGAATGTTCCGCGTATTCCTTACACCGTGGCTTGTTGCCAACCAGCCGCCGCCCCCAGGAGTCCCCGCTCCCGAAAGCCAAGGGTTTGCATGCCTTATAATCTGTCTCTTCTTCAATCATTCAATACCGTTGAGCAGAGTGGGGTTTTGCAATCCTCTCACCGGCAAAACTGACAAAGCATATTTCACAATGGCTCTCAATATCGATGACCTCCCCGGATGCGCAACGGCATTTATGATAAGTTCGCGTAACGCATCCTTGCGCGGCTTTGTATTCCGGGACAGAAACCTAAACTTTCTGCAGCGTCGCACAGTGGCGAGCACGGCCATCCGCTTCGGAAGGTGGATTTCTGGAAAGCGCAGAGCAAAACCGCCGGGAAAAAATGTTTCAAGCACACGATCTCCCGCTCAAACACTGGATGCGGAGTTGTGCGTACTGACCAAGGATCATGATAGACCCCATCTGCCCGAACGGACTACTGCATGGTGATCGAGCCGACGGACTGAAACGTTCCCACTGCAGCTGTTCTGACACCCTTCGGTACAGCGAGCCGACGGACATGCTGTAGAGATCCAACGCCAAAGATGGTTTCGGAAAGAGATTACGCAAACAGCTTTTGTTCAATTTGTGAAAACGAAAACCTTCGGTAAACCTTTTAGAATGATATAAGTGAACATCCTTCGAACGCGCCGTCCATTGAATTGTCTCTGACCAGGCGTTCAAGGCTTGCCGACTTTAGCGGAATGGCCACACTTTCGGCTCGGCCCCTATGCGACTTCAGCGAGAGCGACTGGGAGTTCCTGCGGCATGGCGAGCTGAATTTCGACATGGGTGTTGACCGTTCAGGGGCGCGCATACTGACGAATTCCACCTCGTCAAAAACCGTCTGGCGGATGTCTTCAACTATCTTCGCGGCAACGCGAATAATGGTGATAAGCTCAGTCCTACTCGATTCAGTGTGTCGTTGCATCTTCCAACTTCCATTCGTGGTTGATTTGCAACGTACAACCACTAACTTAATTACTTTCGTCAATGCGAAGGTTAAGCATCAACATGGATGTTCTTGTCCTTTACAGGGCGCCAAGCGAAGCGGAAATACGCTGCGCAGAGCAAAAGATGGAAAAGGATCGGCGACTTTACGAAGCAGCTCTCCGAAATGGCAAGCCTCCTCCACGCCAGCCAGTCGACCTTGTCGCGGAACTCGAAGATAACGCGCCGTTTGCCTGGGAAGCCACTGAACGGCTGTACGATGCTATCGAGCGTGTTGCAAGGCGCGCACGATATCCGCACTTTCAGGAACAACGGTAAGAATTAAATTCGCCAGACCCAATTTAAGTGAAGTTCGCAATTACAAATCGAGAAGAGCGAACTTTGATGTTTATAATTAGGACTAGCAGGAGTACCATGTGTGCAGATGGACGACCGTCGTTTTACGGACTGGACGAAACTTTCAAAAGTTCGCTATTGCAGACGTGGCAGGCGACATTCTTCGCATGTGTCTTGATGCGGATATGGATAAACAGAATTGCCTCTATCGGATCCTCGTAATCAATCAACTGACGTCCTGCACGGCATTGGATCGAAGGTAACGTTGAGAAAGCAAAGGCTCGACCGTCCGTGACGTTGTAACAGATTGTTTATCCGGATTCTTGCTTGAACTCCGCAAACTAGCAGTTCTTACAAGGGTGCGAACGTCACTACGTACCCGTGCCGTTCTGGACAATGTATGCAGCTCTCGTTGTTGATGCGTGCGCGAACCATTGGCTGTAGCTTGCCTGCAATCGGCTAAATGTGCGAAGAGTGGACGGATGCATCGAGCTGGGCCGGCGCCAGCATTTCTTCCCGTGGAACGGAGCGGGGCGGTCACAATGTGAAAGTTACTGCAGGAATCGGGGCACAATCATCTCTGATAACGAGTGCGGCCCGACGAACGCAGGCAAGTTGTGAAATATCTATTGCAATGCATATTGAATTTCGGTATTGGAGACGTTTGAACGGATTTGTTTGCAGGAAATGGGAGCCTTGCCGTCCTGCAGCATGCAACAAGCGAGTTCTTGAACAAAATTCCACACCTTCTTGACACGGAAAAAGCCGGTGCCATTCGAAGGGAAACGTGGCTACAGCTACGATATTCACACAGTGGCGTCGAATACAGTAAGAAAACAAACCAGAGCTGGGTTCATTCTTGAAGGAAGGTTCGAAATTCGAATTCGCAATTGCCGCCGCCAGCTGCAGATCTAGAGTCTAGATCGCCCCACATTGATGACAACTCGCATTAATTCTGCACAGTGATGAAATCACGATGAAGAGTACGGTGGCTTAATCTCTTCGTTTTGCGAGCGGGAGAGCTGTTCGGAAATCCCCGTATCTGGCCGTTTTCTTCGACCTCTACGTTGACGGCGAGAGCGATTCATAGAGACTAAAGGCACTGGTTCGAACCATCCGGATTCGATCCGCCCTTGTTTGTTCTTCGTGATCATGATCAGCATGCGCACCAGGCCGAGCTGGAATACACGATAGAACCTGTATTGCCGGAGGCTGGGCCCTGGCGTCCGATGGATCCGCACTCTCCAGCATGCCTCGAGAATGGATTGGCGTCCCACCTCGAAAGGAACTATGTATCCTTGCTTTACGCCAACCACCACCTTTCATTCCAGCGACCTCACCGACAAGCACGACAGCTCATTCATGTCCTTTATCGCGATGGTTCCCGACGGCAGCTCGCGACGAGGGGGCCATCCCTACCCTATCATTCCCCTCGGCGAATGGTTACCTCAGCGCCGAGGAGATCCAAGCGCATCCTGACCGGCGAGAGCCGGTCCGGCGCTATGCTCGGCAGAGGCCTTTCGAGTTCGCCCACGCAAAGGCACCCGGGTGCGTTTCGCATCATTCGAGCTGCGGTCTACCCCTTCTCAGCTTGCTCGTTTATGCCAACTTGAACTGCGACCGATCGACATCACCAAGAGACCCTCTCTGCGTTGGGTGTGGCCTGACACCATCGAGCCTTGCGCCTGATGCCTCTCCCCGACCACACATCGTCGCAATTTCGAGCGTGTGCTCCCTAACCAACAATCGATCACCTTATCAGAGCTCAGCAGTGCTTCCAGATAAGGGAGAGGTTAGGAACTTTCTTGGCGAGCGGCTGCCGTTCACGTCCCTGCGTAAACTAGCTACAGCTGCATGCGCAAGACGTCATTTATGCAAATAATTAGCTTGTACAAATTTATTATTTCTTGTGGCCTGCGGCATGCAGCGCAGAGCCTCGGAGGCCCGGCCTTTCGATCCGGTCTGGTGATAAAGCACACATCATGATTCTTCTGATCATGAGCCCTTCGAGCTCGTGATCATGAAGCCTCAGGCCTCGGTACAGGCGACTCGGCGAGCTCGACGCATGGCCAGTCATGACAAAAGCTGTTCTCGTAGCAAGCAACCCTCCGGGCCCAGCCTAGAAGACACACGGCGCTGATGAGGAGCTCGAGCCTCGAGAAAGCCTCAGGCCTCCTTTGAGGCCAGGGACATGCGCTGGTCATAGACTCTAGATCTGAGAGCCTCGGAGCTCGAGCTTGTGATCATGTGCATCGGATCATGACGCGCTGAGCCTCACTGGGCTCAGGCCTCGGCAGCTCCTTTGAGGCTCCGGATCCCTGATCATGACTTAATGCAGCCGCAGAGCTCGGAGGCCGGCCTTTCGGATCCGTCCTGGTGATAAGCACACAATCATGATTTTCTGATCATGAGCCCATCGAGCTCGTGATCATGAAGCCTCAGGCCTCGGTACCAGGGCGACTCGGCGAGCTCGACGCATGGCCAGTCATGATCAAAAAGCTCGTGTTCGTAGCAAGCAACCTCCGGGCCCAGCCTAGAAGACACACGGCGCTGATGATGGGAGCTCGAGCCTCGAATCCGCATGATGGGCCGGAGCCACTAGGACGATTAATATTTATTATGCCTCTGTCCCTCATGATCAGCGAGGACGGCTTATGCACATGATGATCATGACGTGCGTGCATGCGCGTGCACGTGTGAATGCCTGCAGGCGCAGTTGCTTCCTCATCAATTCAAATCTATTACTTCCTAATTCCTCAAAAAGCTACTCTCCTAATTCCTAATAAAGCTACATTCTCCCCTACACATAGATGCGATTCGGCCTTTTGCAATTGGGTCGGCGGCACTCGGGCATTTGCATATTTGCTCTTGGCTGCTGTCGTCGAGGGGTTCCGACTGGAGGCCCGGAGGTCGTGAATTCGAAGAATGTGGGAATGTGACTACGTCAAGCACGTACCGAATACTTCCACGTGAGGGGATCACCTGGCTCAATGTCTAACAAAGCATAAAACCCAAAACGATATCTGTCACCAACCATCACTGGTCGAAGCTCGACGTTCGGTTTGCAGCTGTGATTCTGCAGCACTGGCCAGCCCCCGGCTGCCATATCCAGCAACCTGCACGCGCAGGCCTGTTCAAGCAAGTAGGAAGGGTACTTGTAATTGGAAGAAAGAACGGAATAACCAGTTGAGAAGATGTTTCAGTCGAACATGCGTTGTGAGCGCGTACTTTCGACCGGAACTTGCTCTGGACCTGTTGCATTTGTTCCCAGAAGCTCTCCAAAAACATGCCTGCTCGTATCTGGGGCCCACTTCGGGTTCCGGATGCCAACACCACAGTCATTCTGCTCGTCGAAAACTTCCACGGAAATACTTGAAGACTGACCACGATCTTGAAGTTCCGATTTCCGCAATCGGTAGTGCCATAAGAGCAGTTGAAAGGAGTGCACTGGTATTCGGAACAATGTTGTGGCAAGCAGGAGAATCGCGGCAAGAAGCAGACGTGACCCGTGGCCCGAAGCAGACGCAGCAATCATGCTCAGTTGTTCTCTCACTGCCGCGCGGAACAGCGCGGTCAAAAATCGAACAGCGCTAGAACAACGCTCACGAACCGGCTTTTGGAATATGTGGAAACTGGAAGTTAGAATTGTAAGCCTTGATAACCTCATTCATCCGCTTTTTTGCCAGCTCCGATCCATCATGTGAAATTCGGGCCTGGTTTGGAGGGCGAGTATGATAAAGTTTCTGAACGTGTTCCAGGATGTGCGGAGAGGACTCAATTCTGGAGTTCTGAGCTCGGACTTCCGAGATGTACCTGCAAACGAGCACATGAAAAGGAAGAATACGAAGCTGAACCCTCCCGAACCTGAGTTCAAGTTCTTTGATGTGCTCTTCAGGGGAAGCCGTGATATCGTGATTGATGAAACGCGCCATAAGGTGCAGAGTAAGTTTCTCCTTGAATTCTTCGAGAGAAATCGGATACGTGTACGAAGCCTGCTTCTCGTATTCTTCCTCATGCAGCTGCCCTGTTGGGTACCACATCTGCAACGTCGGAGGCCTAACGGCGCCAGACGCGTCGAGAATGTCGTTCAGACATTCAGACAACTGGAGTAAGAAGTCGCCTGCATGGACTCCGCACTGCCGTTAAGCCTTCAGTACCGGTAAATTTCAGCAATGCGAGCAATTGAAATGCCGACCGACAATGTGAACGCGTCCTGAGCAGTTGACGTGGAGCAGGGAAATAAATCGATTCGACAGACACGGTCCTCAAGTCGTGTTTCCGGCAACCAGCGGTCACATCCTCGCATGCTCGAAAGCATCTCACCAGCGATGACAGCCGAGTTTTGAAAGTAGGTCCCAAGAGAATCGTAAAAAACCATTCCCGGCCCATCCGAGAAACTCAAAAGCACGTGAGCAGTCCTTTGCGATGAAAAAAATAAGCGAAACGATATTGTTATACGTTAAAAGAAATAGATTACCAGTGAATGCTCTTCCAATACGAAGGCGACCCCGCGCTGGTTTGCAGGTGCCGTTCCAGAGATGCAATCTTGGAGACAATGCTTCAACGACATTTCCATGGAATTCTAGGGGTCGGATTCCAAGTTGACGCATCAACTGTTTCGCACCAACAATCTCCAAACTGTTTATAATTATGCTCGAAATTAGGCAATGGAAGACTTTGAGATGATATTACGCACAATTCTGCAGTGGAATGTCATTGGAAAGGGTCACCCAGCGTGTGCTCTGGAGAAAGCGAAGCCTCCGTGAATTCCGGCAACTCCGCACGTCAGCAAGCGGACGCTCAATTCGTTCTGGTTCGAGCAAACACGTGAATGCGTCCACGTTGTACGTGAGTACAATCCTTGAGGGACAGTTCGTGGCCGAAGCTTGCTGCCTTGAAACTGAATCTGAATTCCGTCGATCACCTGTTGGCGCAGCTGAGAATCCCAGGTAATTGAAACGACAAAGTCTGCAGTGATGCACATCGCGTTCGACCATGATGATGGGAAAGTTCTTTTGGAAAACAGGATGTCAAACAGCTTTGCTTAGAGTAAAAAGACAGCAATTGACCCACCAGGAAGCCCGAGGCGCACTGAACCGCAAGACGGACGAAGATTGATTCGCGAATATCGTGTTCCATCTTTGATCACTAATAACAGCGTGCGTAATTCTGCATTCATCACATTAACAGAGAAGTAGGTGAATCATATGTAAGAAAAAAGGGAGCTCACCCCAGACTTCCGAAGTCGCAAGCACCCGGCTTCGCGATAACCAGCTCTGTGCGTTGTGTATACGCCTCGACACCGCAATCACTTCTGGGAATTCGCGAACATAACGGATCGGCACTGCTGAAGAAAGATATCTGAAGTTTTTTGAAAGCTTGCGAGAAACATCTGCAAGATTTCGAATCCGACGAGTTTCTTCGACGAAATGAAGCTGCCTCTCTATGAGAGCAAATATGAGGCTGATGCTGCCTCAGAAACGCACCTGAACTGTCCTATGTCCGCAATCACACCTTGGCGAGTCCAGCTCCAAAGTCGAGTTCCCTTCGGCAAGACCCCCCGAAATGAACTTGCTATCGTTTTGATGTCAACGAGCGAGTCGCCATATTCAAGATCGAGAGAGCGATCCAATGGATGAGGCTTCATGTGTCTTGTTTCTTCAGAATGCTGGGCAGACTCTCCTCCGGATATGAAACGCATATCGACACCGCTCCAGCTTCATCCGCATAGCGACCATTGTGACAACCAGCCGAGTTGCCAGCGCCGTGGAAAGTTGTCACATGGACTGAATTCAATCATGCCACGGAGCAAGAACGACAAGCGGCGGCACTTCGTTTCTCGCTTCTGCGCTTCACTGGCTTGTCGCCTTCGAATCACTCAGAATTAAAAACAAAACATTAGACGCTCGAACCGACATACGGAGCTGAAGCTAAAGATTGGAGGATCTCGCTGCACCTGACGCTGCACGCTGCTGGCCGTGTGCGCGATGACTGGAGTCAACAGATGCGTCTGAGGAATGGGATCGTCGTTCGCCCGGTATGCTTCTGGCTGAAGTTATTGCTGAGTCGTTCCGGCTGAAGCTTCTTTTAATTCCTGGCCAGGCTCTGGTCCCAAATCAACGCCTGACACGCGGGGTATCAGTTCAGAGATGGAAACATGAGCCATGATTCATGCATATGCTCACCGGGTATATTCTGAGTAAGGTAAGCCCAAATTTGATGCGTGTTCGGAAGTCGACCAGACGGTGTGCGAGCGGAAGGGTCCTTCGAATTCTTGATAGCGTACCGGTACCACGACACCCTCCAGTTGCTCAACTGTGGATGCGTTTTAGGCCGATCCGTACTGGGCTGCTGCGGTAGGTCGCTGCGCATGCTCTTCCGGCGCCGTTTGACGGTGACGGGCCGATGTGCAGCTAAAGGGCGTGGGAACTCATGATCATGATCACGATTCTCATGGCAGGTTGGCGAATTCCGTGCCGGAGAGCTGTTGGAAGAACTGCTTCCGCCTGGAAGCTGCAGCTGCTCTTCCGCCTGGAATAAGCGCTCGCTTTCGGACTCATCGCTCGCTGACTGTTCACCGTACGAAAAATCGGTCTTGGTACGATCAAGAGACCGCAAGTGAAGTTTACGAAGTTCCTCGGAATCGCCAGGGAGTCTGATCTTCAGAGCTAGAAGCCAGTCGCTGGCGACCGTCTCGGCATACTTCAATAGGGCACGCGAGCTCGATGTCGAAAGCTTCTTTACCCAATCCAGAAGTTCGGCGGGGTTTGCCGGATGGCCGACATTCACAGAAGGAAAATTCGCGTTTTCCAGCATATCGAGAACGACATTGGCGGCTTCAGCAGTGATGTCTGATATGACCTGCAAAGATGATGGGATGACAACAGGTGTGCAGAGAAGGTTGAAGATTACCTTCCTGTGGAGGGCGTCGTCTGTTTTCACACCGAAGGATGCGAAGAAATCTGTTGGCAGCTGAGGAGCATCGTCGTCGCCGTCACTCGATGAGCTCGAGCTCGAGGAAGCGTACGGTGCTGCATTCGATTAAAAAGCGCGGATGAAGCCGAGCACACGGGCAGATGCAGCTTTTCTTTCGCACATGAGAGCGGTGGAGAGAATGCCCTGTTTCCTCGAGCTGCTGCCCGAACCAAGACTGGCGGCGTCCTCGGAGAACGCGGTGCGACGGAGGGCTGCGAGGATAAGAAGAAGCCCGCACAGTCAAGTTTTAGAATGGCCGCTCACTCCAGATGG